>VDFB02000002.1:140012926-140067234 GCA_007258455.2 Sequoia sempervirens | reverse complement strand
TCCTTTATCTCTCTCCCATTCCCCCCTTCTTTCTTTGAAGTCTCTCCCTCCTACACCATCTCCCTCTCTCTCCTCTACCCTTAACCCTTATACCCCTACCCTTTATCTCTCTACCACTCCCCCCTCTCTCTCTCTCAAGTATCTCACTCCTACCCCCACTCCCTCCATATCTCTCTCTCAAGTCATAATTTAAAAAGAATATCATTTATATTGATATTTATATTAAACATTAATTTTTAATAAAGGGGTTTTGACCAAACATATTTAGAATGTTCGAATGAACCCCATTCAAATCTATTTTTTTATTGTATGTTAAATGGGTACAGTCAAACCCACATTCGACCAAACATTATTTTTTTGTTCAACTGAACAATTGTTCAACCGACCCACTTATTTTCACCCACATCCTCTCAGGCACCAAAATTGCTCAGAATTTTGCACTTTGAAGCTTGATTTGAGAATGAAATGGAGGAGATCTCAAAAAACCAATTGGTATAAAGTTTCCCTCAAAATGAGCTATCCAGCAAATATAATTTTAATATGTTTTGATTATATTATCTATTTTTTTAAAAGTTTTATTAAATATAGGTTTTTCACAAAAAATAAAAAATATTTGTTCTGCACATGTGGAAAAACAAAATATTATAAAAAAAAAATTAAAAATATGAGTGCACCAAATATTGGAGTCCTTGATCCAACAAAAAAATAAAATTCTATACATAGAATAAAAGTTGTGCGTTATACGGTCATGTTATGTCTGAATTGTAATTGATTTGACTTTGAAACTTGATTAAAGATAAAATATTCAATAGAAAAATATCTAACCAAGTGGAAGCACTAGATATCATAGTTGCAAATCTAAATTCGAAAGAATTAGAATTTTATCTTTCAAGGAAAAAAAGTTATACATTTTACGGTGTTCATCACTTTTTTAAAATGTTGTTTTTTGAAAAAAAAACAATTTTTGTGGGAGATGGACAAATAAGTGCAGTTTGATTCCAAAAATTTTGAAAAAAAAAAATTAGAATCTACAAACAAAATGTGACAAGACTCTAGTTTGCATCATCTTCAAATTCCTCATGGTTTAACCACTATAGGTGCTCGAATGTGAAGATTTAGTTTAAAAAAAAAAAATCAGTGTCCAGTTTGGCCAAAAATTGTAAACCACTATTGTGGGATCACCCTCTATTTAAGTCATTTTTTCTCGATAATTAAATTAACCAGTCTGATCTAATTATCCACATTTCATTAAATAATTAACTTTATTTGATTAAATTTCTAAAAGTCTATCTGTTAAATTAAATAAATTAAAACTTTATTTAGTTTAATCTAACATGATCTCTTTTAATTAATTAAATAAAAAATCCTTATTTAATTAATCCTTTATCACATTCTTCTCATAATTGATTTAAATAAATCCACAAATTTAAGTCAAATAGGTCACATCATTCAATCCCTTCATTAAATTAATTAACCTTGATTAATTTAATCTCTTCTCATGTCCCATCCTCTAGCTTTTCCCACTTGCACATGAAAATAGATTTAATTGATTTATTAAATCTCTATTTTCTTCAACAAGGCATCTTTTAAGACTATTCCCCAAGTTTGAATTCAAAATCCAAGTGGACTTTGTCCTTACAACAAGGCATTTACTCTCTCTTACAAGTCCTTTTCCTTGAGCCAAGTGGCATTCAATGCATTCTTCCTTTCCTCTTGCATGTCATTTTGAACAACAAATTCAAAATTCAAATATATGGATTTATTAACACATTCTTCAAAACTTGCACATCCTCCATCCATTCACAAGTGGACAAGTGGCAATTTTCCATTGGCTAATTCTAAGTCCCACAATATTCTATTTTGGACATTATTTCATCTTCTCATTCTATAAATAAGAGGCTTATCTCCTCATTCTAGCATTCACAGCTTGAGTAAACTTACTATGCTCAAATCATTAGCAATTTTCATCCATTATAATTGAGTTCATAGCTAGGTTATGCATATTTTTAGCTTGGAGCATACTTCAATCATCAACAAAGTGGATCACTCTTCATCACACATCAATCTTGCATCATAGGAGTTGGGGAAGGGCCAATTTTCACATGAAATTGGCACCAACTCCCCCATGGGATCAAGAGTTTGCATTGTTTTCAATAGGATTTAACTTGCTTTATTTCCTATTTGAAACTTTGCTAATGGATCTCATGGGGAATCCTTGTTCTTACTTGCATATTATCTTCTAATGTGTTTGTTCATTATGTTTTGCAGGCACTAGGATTGGGGTTCGACATTACCTAAGTAAACTTGTGAAAGTGTAATTAGATAATTAATTACACTAATAGAAAAAAGGCACCTGTGCACCTCACCAATGAGAAATATTCTAAAAATGAGCTAAAAATCACAAAAAATGGGGCTTAGAGACCTACTTGGCCCACCTCACATCCTTTGGCGATGTCCTAACGTAGTTGCTCCAACCTCAGTGCCTCATACTCTCTCTTGCTTGGAATTTTTCTAACTTTTCTCTCACAAAAGTCAACAATCTGCTTGCAGTGAATAGTATAAATGACCCTTCTTGGGGCCCACCTAGGTATATATAGGTCCCCTGAGGCCCATTTTACCTAGAGCTTGTGGCTCCCTGGTTTCTCTTGAATTTTCCCCACCAGCCTATGGGAAAACTCAGGAGGGGACATAAGGTTGTCTCTTGATCATTTTTTTCTTTTGAATCGATGACTTTTTCTTGATCATTCCTCTCTCTATAGTAGCTTTCTTCTAATTTTTTCAAGCTAACCCTAAATTTGAGTTTTACAGGTTAAAGCTTTGAATAGCTTTTTACAACCGTTCTAACGCTGTTTGTTGAGCTAGGACTTTTAGATCACCTTCAATACTGGTTAGCTCAACTTCAATGGTCTCTATGTTCTCTTTATTATGGTATGAAAATTATTAAGTTCAAAATTTAAATGAAACTCTTTCTTTTCTGATTTAGTGAAGCTAATTTTTTAAAAATTGAAACCCACTAAAGTGGGGGAAAAATGTAATATCACAAATTTTCACCTAGGGGCAATTCCACATTTTGGCATTTTTTCCTAGCATTTATGACACTTTGAAACATTAATGAAAAAGTCCCATGGTTCAAAATTTCATGATTCTAACTCCATGCAGATTTGTGGTTGAGTGATAGAAGCCTGGCAACATGGTCCCCTAGAATCTAAGCTCTAGACGCACACATGGTGTGCAGACATCTGCATGACACACTAGCATCCTAGTGGTTTCTTGAGTTCAAAACATGGAATCTAGAATACTAACCCTTGAGACACATGTCCTAGTGGTTACATTTTGAAAGTAACAACTCTTTTTCACCCTTACAAGAATTAAAAATACATTTTTGGCTCTCATTTGGGGGTTGGAAGACATAACTCAAGCTTTCTTGTTATTTTCTCCAACTTTGAGATATCCTCATCTTTGATAAGCAGTGCTCTCACAAGCAAAGCCATCCCAGAATGAGGTTCTCCTAACAGTAGCAATAACTCTCAAGCAAGCACTCAATGGTACGTCTATGTACTCCGGAGAGGGTCTAAGCCCATGGGTATCGCTCTCTCTTTCACTTTCATTTCATACTTGTCCTTTTACTATCTTGTGGTACAAGTTCTACTCCTGACCAGGTTTTTCTTTCACCAAACTCTTCTTGTGGTACGGGTTCTACTCCTGAGTGGGTTTATCTCTCACCGCATGCTTTGTTTACTTCATTAGCACTCTCTTCCATCTTGGCTATCCATGGTGGTGGGAACAACAAAATGAGGTCTGAGTAAGGAAGACCTCTACATAGCCACCCAAAAATTTTCCTCTTGTTCTTTTGTGTGTAGGTCACAAAAAGGAGCTTGGAGTGAAGATTCATACATCTAGAGAAAGGTAAGCTTTCTCCAAGCATTCTTGTGTTCATTTCAATTTCTGGTTTTCTGACTAGGTATATCGTTCAGTACATCCTAGACCTGGGCTTAGAAGTAAGGCTTGTTTCTATCCATTCGAGTTCTTGAGTTCTATGTTGCTTAGGACACTAGCATTTCCTATATACTAGAGCGTGCCACACTAGCATCCTAAAACTGAGCTGACATCTTTTGGCCGAGAGCTCCCTCTTGTGAGACAAAAATCTCCTAGCTTTGCTCTCTAGGGGAAATCTAAGACTTGCTTGTTTCTCCTCTTTCTTCCTATTTTTTTGACATGTGCTCCTTTTTTATTTCTTTCTCTCTTTAATACTTTTCTCTTGTTTTCCCCATTGCCCTATTTATTCCTTTTTCTCTCTACACAAGTTTTTTTTTTTCTCTAGAAATATCCCGAAATATAGAATTTTCCCTTCCAAAAATCCTATTTAAAAATAGGTGCAACATTCAAAAATTAGTCATAAATGCTCAACTACCCAAATATTTAGTTAAAAAATATCACTTAGTCTTTTTCTTCTCCATTTCCCATTGTTGTTCAATAATAATCTTATGGGTAGGTTTTAGCAGCCCCAAATCAAACAAAATCGAATTTAAAAATTCAACGTGTCATACATGGTGATGATTGAGGAAAATAAAAGAATAACAAATGTATGATGACCTTGCATCAAACTACCAACCTACAAAAATTTGTGAGACCCTTCTCATTGAGTAAAAATATGTGTTGTTATACTTTAATGATCTTGTTGTTGTGAGTGAACAACTCTATCATCAAGGTTTAACTAGAATAACTCTAGCTAGACTACACATGTCCACATGACATCCTCCACTAGTTTAACATTTCACTTCATTAAATAATCATTGTATTCCTCTCCCCTTATCTTTCTAACAACTATAGAATCCAAAATACTTTCAACCTTCTCTCATTCTTTCTTAGGTAGATACTTTCATTTTTTGGTAATGTTTTCAATTTTTCTTGCTATTTTGATGTCTCTTCTTCATAGTAAGTATATGAATAAAAAGATACATTATAAATTGGAGTTATTTTCAAACATATAGCTAGCTCCAATTTGTATGAATTTGGTGAAAATTTCTTGATAAATTTGTATGTCTCACTCTTGTTCTACTTGAGCTTTTTATGGGTACGAATAGGAAAGCTTTCATTGCATTGATGTGCCAAAACCATATCTCCCACTTCAAAATTATTTTATCCCCTCTTTAATGCAATTTATCTTTATATTTTTTGCTACTCTAGCTAAGATTTTCTCATAATTTCTAGTGAAAATATTGCATGTGTTTTGACAAATCCTTCTCCTTCAACACTTCTCTTGTTTCCCTAATAATTTGAAAGCTCC
Source organism: Sequoia sempervirens (assembly GCA_007258455.2). Classification (NCBI taxonomy): domain Eukaryota; kingdom Viridiplantae; phylum Streptophyta; class Pinopsida; order Cupressales; family Cupressaceae; genus Sequoia; species Sequoia sempervirens. The sequence goes on along the minus strand of VDFB02000002.1, from coordinate 140,061,947 downwards.
CTTCATTTGAAAATACCCCTAGGGCCGTATCCATAAATAATTTGAAATGGATTGTTTCCTATACTTTTGTTGATTGACTCATTATATAGAAATTTAATTTAAGGAAATATCAAATCCAATTTATTAAGCTTATCACCAACTGAACATTTGAGAAAATTTCCTAAGCTTTGATTAATAAATTTAGTCTCCCATCCTTGTCGGAATGACATGTAGATATAAACTTTAAATTAGTGCCTAATTTCTTCCAAATTTTCCTACAAACTTAGTTTCATAATCTAAAACTATACCTTTTGGTAAACCATTTAATCTAAAAGCTCTATGAAGAATAAATTTACTATATGTGCACAATCCTCTATCTTATTACACACTATAAAATGAGTCATTTTTGAAAATATATTAACAACCACAAAAGTAAAATCCTTGACTCATTGTGATATTGCTAAAATGATGCAAATGAGAACTAGGACCAATACTAATGTAATTCATCAATTTCATGTTAATATTTCAAGGAACACAAAAGTGATCAAAAGAGACCACTTGGATATTATCCTTAAGTAAGAGCTAGTGATACAATAGCATCCTTGGCTCTTGGTAATCTTGCATGAACCAAAAATATTTTCTTTCAGATTTTGTTCTTGTTTAGCTCAAGTTGGTGGATTCATCATATTTGCTCACTAGACCCTCTGGATCTATGTTTTCATCATGGACATGTTCATTTTACTTATTCCAAGATATTGAGAATGATTGGATCTTTTTCCAGCCAGTTATCACTTCTGGATTAAGTGGTAGTTTCTTGAATCAGTGCCAAAATAATTTTCAAGCCTAACAACTAGTTTGATCACTCGTGGATCTTTCTTGTAACTTGCAAATCTTAGCAGTGTGATTCATATTGTTTCAAGGAGTGTCCTTGACCTTAATTATAGGTCCACACTTCATCCTATGCATTCACCAAGGAGTAATTCAAATTTGAGGCTGACCTATTTCATGTGCATGTTACATTTTATTTCATTGGATATTGTGATGATCTTTGGCCAACGCAGAAGATTTTGGATCTACAGATATGATATAAAGCTTGTAATAGATCATTAGAAGGGTAGAAGTTGATTAAGTAGAGTAATGTGGATTTGATATGTAAAATTTTCACTCGCATTAAGGAGCATATAGAGATAATTTATTTGATCATGTTGTATTAGGCCTATGAGCCAAATCTATAAACTCGAATGTTCCCAACCGATTGTAATTGAGATTTATGTTAATGAGAATGTTTAAATATGAATTTTCCTCCATATTTTATGTTTCTTCTATTGCGTGACTCTTGCTACATGGCCCAGATTTTTCTCTTTGAGGACCCTCCTACCGTGACTATGTCAGATTGGTATCGGTGTGAGATTTGATCCGTGAGAGATCATCATAATTCATGGAGTCCTATTGAATATTTTTTGTGTGGTGGTGGACTGAAGATCTGACCTATATCTATAGAGGACTTGTGTAAAGATGGCGGTAAGAAAAAATGGTAGAGGAAATGGAGTGTGTGGAAATGTAGACCCAACTATGATGGAGATGTTGAGAGGAATTGTTGCTAAATTAGATGTAGTTGAAATAGCCTAGAGGAGAGGTCAAACAGTTGATGATGTGAGTGATGAAGAGGTAGAAGTACAAGAAGAAAGGGGAAGAGAAGATCAACCTGTCCTTGATCAGGGAGAAGAGAGGTTCATAAGAGCCCTAACTAGAGCAAATACCAAACCCCATTTCAATCCACTAGATTATAATGGTAAGTTGGATTCAAATGAATTGCTAGATTGGATAACAAAGATGGAAAATTACTTTTATTTTGAAGATACCACTAAAGATAAGAATACGAAATTTTCTTGTACAAAGTTGAGAGGACATGCATCCCTTTGGTGGGAACATTTGTAGACAGATAGGAAAAGAAGAGGAAAGGAGAAGATAAGATCATGGGATCAAATGGTGAATAATTTGAAGACAAAGTTTATGTATACATTTTATTAGATCAATTTGTTCTAGAAGTTGCAAAATTTGAAGCAGAAGGAATCAAGTGTGATAGAGTATACTGAGGAGTTTTACAAGTTGAATATCAGATTCAGACATTCAAAGGATAAGGTCGAGCAAGTAGCTAGATATGTGAATGGTTTGAGGTCATCTATATAGGATGAGATCAATTTGATTAATTTTTTGAGTGTAAAAGAGGTATATCAATATGCCCTAAAATAAAAAGAGAAGTTGAATAAAAGACATGAGTAGAGACAAAGAGGAAGAACTTTTAGTGGAGGAGGAAGATGATATTTTCCAAATCAAAACAAAGACAAGGAAGTCAATAAGAATGAAAATTCTTACCATAGAGATGATGGAAACTCTTACCAAAGAGGAGGATATGGTGGTTATTGGAATGAGGGTTATAGAAGATATCATAGAGGATAGGAGAAAAGATAATTTAGGAGAACTTTTTTTAAGTGTGGTGGAGAAGGACATAGAGAATTTGAATGTAATTAGGGAGAGAAAAGCAAGAAGATAGAGAACAATAGAAGAACAACCTTTGTTGTGGAGGATCATGCCAGATCATCTAATAAACTAGAAGAAGGAGAAGTGTTGGTGAATAGAATAATATTCTGTCAAAGTGAGATGGAGTAGGAATCCTTACAGAGAAATAATATGTTCTAAACCAGATGCAAGGTAGCTAGTAAATGTTGTAAAGTGATTGTTGATAGTGGAAGTTCAGAGAACTTGGTTTCTAAAGAAATGGTGACCAAATTGAAGTTGGAGAGATTGAAACACCCGAAGCCTTATCAGATAGCATGGATTCAAGATGAGCATAAGATTTTGGTAAGTGAACAATGTTTGGTGAAATTGAAGATAGGAAATTATCATGATGAAGTTTTGTGCAATATCATGCATATGGATGTATGCCATGCTTTTTTGAGAAGACCTTGGCAGTTTGATAGACAGGATATTCATCATGGAAAGAAGAACACATATACCATTTTTGATAATGGGATGAAGAAAAATTTGTTTCCATTGGAGGATGTTCCTAATGTCAAGATTTGTACAAATTTTGGGATTTGTTTAGTTGATGGAAGGAGATTTTTGGATGGATTGAGACATGAGAACATATGATATGCCTTGGTTCCTAAGAAGGTTGAAGACTTGAAGAATGTGGAAGAACAACCAGAGGAGATACAAGAGTTGTTGATAAAATATGAAGCTATCATTTTAGATAATGTACTTGATGGATTACCACCTATGAGGAGCATTAGTCATTGCATGTATTTGATTCCTAGAGCTAGTTTTCCCAACAAAGCAGTACATCAAATGATACTAACAAAAATTTGAAGATTTCAATAGGCAAGTGCAATAATTGTTGAGGAAGGGTTTGATTAGAGAAAGCTTAAGTCCTTGTGTAGTACCTGTTGTGATAGCACCTAAGAAGGATGGAGAATGAAGGATGTATATAGACTCTAGAGCCATAAAATAAATCATGATGAAGTATAGATTTCCTTTGCCACAGATGGATGACATTATGGATTTTTTGAGTGGAGCTAAATATTTTACAAAAATAGATTTGAAGAGTTGATATCATCATATCAAAATCAGAGAAGATGAGTGGAAGACAACATTAAAGACAAATGAAGGATTGTATGAGTGGTTGGTGAGGCCTATTGGACTAACAAATGCACTGAGTAATTTCATGAGGGTGATGAATGAGGTATTGAATAAATTATTGGGTAAGATTGTAATTGTATATTTGGATGACATCTTTATTTTTAGTAAGACTAGAGAAGAAAATTTGTTGCATATAGGACAAGTTTTGTAGAGGTTGAGAGAAGAGGAGGGAAGTTCAAAATCCTTAATCTCATCTAAAAAGGGGGTTCCCTTCTTTTAATTTTAATTGGGACTCTGAAATTCTTAACTGAATACTCCATTGCTTGTCTTACAAATCCCAAAGTAGAGAATTGGAAATAATTAACAGGCCTAGAAATTATCAGCTATTAAAATCTTCTGACATAACCAAAAGCTTGTTGTGCCACTTCCAAAAAGAAAAAACACACACATAAAACAAACTACAAGTTAGGCCAAAAATATTGCAATCCACCCCAAAAAGAAATTTTAGGCAAACACTTTAAATAGAGAAAATGAACAAAAATGTTCTACAATTGGCTAGCAAAAATTGGAGAATTTTACCACCATATCGCAAGAGGATACACATGTATATTTTATGTCGTTGTAGCTTTTAACTATTCACCCCTCAATATTGATGAATCTCATATCTAGAAACCTCCGCAATTTGATGAAGAAATATCAAGAACCATATGCAAAGAAAGCCTCTCAACAAATGCTTTAAATGAAATGAGATCATTTTGAAATGTGTGTGTTCAGAAAGCTTCACAAACAACTCATGTGTATAGATGGCCACAATCCTTACCATAATTAAATTTAGTTGCAATTTCACATTTAACTTCATCATTCACCATACAAAATAAAAAATGACATTATGAGAAGTGGTGCAATGCAAGTTGAAGATACCATGTGCCAATAGAACTTTTTAAGGCATAAACATTAATGATGAAATTGCAACATATGGATCATTTGAGCCACTGACAAGCCACCTTGACATACACAAAGCAATCCTTTCAAACATAATTCCACCTCAGAAGAAAATATCACATGTGTCAATGCCATAACCCTTTCAAAAGATCACCAATTCCTTTGCACAATCCACCTCATGCTGACAACCAATAGAAAATTTAACTTCCTTGTCTAATCATCAAAAATGATTAATTTTTTTTGGAAAGATAGGAAAAATACAAATATTTTAATTTTCCATAAAATGTGAAAACCAAGATTCCTGCAACCATACAAAAAATTGTTAGTAAAACAAAGGTATATTAAGAAAGGTCATCTTTCTCCAAATTGATCAAGTCTTGAAGAGAAGTATTGCTCTAGTTTGAATTGCCTCCATATGGAATTTCCCTCTCAATTTTCTCACAACCAAGGCTTGCCAGATGATCTGCCACCGAATTTCCTTCCCTATAGATGTGATTTAGATCAAAAGATTCTAGAGAAATAAGCAAGATCCAAAATTGTTCTAAAACATATTGTAATTTCCAATTAGAAGAACTTATGCTCCTATAGGAATTTAAAATGATTAATGAATCACCTTCAATTGAAACTTTTGAGTATTTGAGTTGTTTAATAAACTACAATCCTATAAGCAAAGCTTGAACTTCTGCTTGATTACTTGTGCCAACATCAAGATGAACAACTTTCACCAATGATCTCCCCAAAATTATTTCTAATCACAACCCAACACTAGATTGTCCAAGGTTCCCCCAAGATCCACCATCAAAATTCAATTTTACAAAACCCAGAACATTGTCAAAAACCAAAGAACCTTTTTCCTATCTTGTTTAACATTATTCTTTAATTGCCTATTCCATTTGAAAGGAATAACAAGTGAAGGCCAAGCCTTTAATTTCTTAGAGTCCCAATTAGTAAACTCTGATTCAACATGTTTTGAATTATGTACATAAGTATTAGCAACTTGAAATATTTAACTTTCCAAGATTTGCAACACATGATCCAGATTTGAGGTTTCTTTATGAAAGATTCTTTTATTCCTCTCTCACCAAATACCCCAAACCATTGAAGAGGGTATGACTTTCCATGAACATGCAAATAAAGAACTCTTGTATAAAATTGGCTAGCTCATGAAAATTTCCCAAATAGTGGAAGGTGAAGGAGAAAACCAACCTATTTTTTGTTTCACAAACTCCCAACAAGCATTAGCAAAAGGAAAATGTAGAAAAAGATGATCAACCTCTTTAGAAAGTGTTTCATGAAGCACACAATTGAAAGGAGTAGCAATTCCTAATTTCACTAACCTATCACTTGTCAAAATTTTATGTTTAAGCGCTAACCATGAAAAACAACTTGCCTTAGGGAGTACCACTGAATTCCAACAAAAGGACATGGCTCGTTCTGGCTGAACTTGAGCTTCCATATTCCTAACATCCTTGTACCCCATTTTTATAGAATAGTTCCCTAATTTGGAAGGAGCCCAAATTAGTTTATCATATTTAGCAGTACTAAAAACCACTCTTTCACTTGAGATCTTGCTTAATTCCATTTGTTGACTTACAAGTATTGAAAAATGTTCCAAATCTTTCCATACAAATTTCCTTGTATGTGACTCAAAACTATAAATATAATCACTAACTTTCCAACCCAAATTTTGTGACCAATACAATTTAGCAGATTGAATATCGTGTTGAGCAAAACAAGGAGGATAACCATTCCAAGAGTCTATCTAGAAATTTTCTTTTAGGCCATCATGAATTTCACAAGTTAAATGTGGAGAAATAACATTCCAACAAGCCAACATAAAGTTCCACATTGATGAGCCTTTAGGTGGATTAGAAATTGTAAAAATATGCTCCGAATCCACACAATCTAAATATTTAGATTGCATGATTTTACACCACTTAGAATGAGTTTTAATATGCATGTTCCATACTAACTTTTCCCCAGAGCCAAATATCTCGAAGCCAAATTATGAACACCTACTCCACCTTCAATTTTATCTCTACATACTTTTTCCAAGGAAATAAGTGGAATTTTCTTCTTATTATCGAAATTTCCCTTCCATAGAAATGAGTGAATCAACTTTTCAGTAGTAAGAATTATAGATCTAGGAGCCTTTAAAACTGCCATAAAGTAATTTGGAATTGAGGATAAAACAAACTGAACAAATAATATTCTCCCTGAAAATGAGAGCCAATGCCCTTTCCAATTATAAATTCTATTTTGTATACTACTGATGACCTTGTCCTAGTAAGAAATCCTATTTGGACTAGAAAAAAAAGGAATGCCCAAATATTTGCATTGAAATTCTGCTTCTTGAAAACCTAAAAGCTGAACGATTTTATCTTTGAACACTGGCTTAGTGTTAAGAACATAAACTTTAGATTTAAATGCATTTACACATTGATTTGAAGCCAAGGTATACTTATCCAACAAAATCTTAATCTATTTTTCTTCAAAAACTATAGCCTCACCAAAAAGAAGTGTATCATCATCAAACGAAGAATGCATCACCGATATTTCCGTAGATGGGATCTTAATTCCTCTAACATAATTTTGTGCATGTGAGTTGAGATAAAAAATCCAGACAATATACCATTGACCAAAACTAAAAACTTTGCTCCAAACAATAAAGAATAGATCCATTAACACCACTTATCATGAAAACCAAAATTTCTCAAAATTTGCATTAGAAAGTCCCAGTTCACTCAATCATACACTGTCAACATATCCAACTTGATAATAAGAGCATATATAGAATTTGAAGATATGGAATGCAAAACTTCATGAGCAACTATAGCACCTTCAACTATTTCTCTACCAAGGCCAAAACCTCCCTACTCCAAAGAGATAACTTTCAGAATGATATGAATCAATCTCATATAAATTTCCTTAGTAAAAATTTTGTAAACTGTATTATAGAGAGAAATAGGCCTAAAGTCAACAAAGGAGGAAAGAGAATTTACTTTAGGAATAAGAGCTATGTGTGTCACATTGAATTGCTTCAACATACTACCCGAACTCCTAGAATCTTCCAGTGTTTTCAACAAATAATTTGCAATAAAGTCCCAACATTTCTAAAAAAATATCACAATAAAACCATCTAGCCCTAGAGCTTTGTCAGAAGACATGGAAAAAACTACTGCTTTCACTTCATCAAGAGTAAAAGGCTTAAGAAAATGTACATTATCCTCTTGAGATACAAGAGTTGGAATAGTATCCAACAACTCACTTTTTTCCAAATCAACCTGAGGTGACTTTCTACTAGAATATGATAAAAATCTTGAAAAGAAAGCAATCCCTTCATTCTGAATATCTTCCTCTTTGACTAAATTTTCCCCAATTTGATTATCTAGGATAGAAAAAATATCATTCATATACTTTTTAACTTGAGCTGATCTATGAAAAAACTTTCTATTTTTATCCCCTTCTCTTAACCATAATTCGTGATATTTTTGATGCCAACAAACTTCTTCTCCAGCAACAAGCTCTTCCCACTCAACTTGTAACATTTTTTGCAAATCAAAAGAACTTGGATTAAGACCATTTTGAATAATATCTTTAGTAACCTTAGTAATTTGTTTAAAAATTATTTCTTTTTTATGAAATACATTCTTAAAAATTGAAACATTCTACTGTTTTATCTTTCCCTTAACATGCTTAAGCTTGGATAACAACCGAAACATGAAAGTACCATCCACCATAGGAGCTTTGATCCACCATTCTCACAGAAGATTTAGAAAATCAAGATGCCTAAACCACATCATTTCAAACTTAAAAGAGGATTTTTCTTGAGAAATAGCCTTTTTATTCTCCATATGTAGGGCTAGAGGGAAATGATCAGATCCCACCCAAGGTATAATCTCAGAAGATAAAGAAGCTTTTAGATTGATCCAAGAAGGAGAAATTAAAAACCTATCCAAGTGCACAACAATTTGGAGAAAATCCCTATGCTTGTTTGTCCATGTGTAATTTCCATTACCTAGCTTAACATCAGTCAAAGCATTATTATTTACAAACTCATTAAAATCCTCTAAATTTTTCTGAGGAGGAATAATGCCACCCTTTTTATCAGACTGACTAAGTATAGCAGTAAAATTTCCTGCTAAAATCATATTTTGAGAATCCAATTGACTCAAAGAATGATTTAGCACTTCCCACAACTATTTCTTGCTAGTAGTAGAAGTTGGAGCATAAACATTGAAAAGACCAAAAGTCAAATCAAAGTGAACAAAATTTAGATACTGCCAATGTTGATTATTTGATGAAGCTTCCCACTAAGATAGTCTTAGGATTCTAGAGCACAATAAATCCCTCTAATGCTCCATGAACAATAGACAAACATGTATTCCATCTCACACATTTATTTATGAAATAATCAAAATTAGCTTCAAACAACTTTGATTCCTAAATTGACACTATATCTGCCCCAAAATCGTCAATTTGATGCTTGATGTGGGATCTTTTGTTAGGGTCATTAATGCCCCTAACATTCCACATAATAATCCTCATTCAAAACTCAAGGAACAATTCGGTCCCCTCAACCATTTTTTGATATGACTATCTGAAACATCTTATCAAACCATACCTAATTCCTCTTGTAATATGACAACATTTGATTTTCTACCCATTTTTCTCAGAGATTTCTAAGACAAAGTGGAAGGATTTTGAGTGGAAATAACAACATGATCACTAGCAACTACCAACTCATCCAAAAATGGAGCCACTTTACTTAAATTCCTTCTCTTGTAACTTAAAAGCATTTGATTTCCTTCCATGTTTTCTAGTGGATTTAGATAGAAATGGTGAATAGTTACTGGCTACAACCCATGAATCAGATCCATGCTTTAACTCTTGATCAAGAGTTAACAAAGTAGGAGATGAAACCTTAAAATAACAACCATCTAGATTCAACTTTCTACTAGTTGCAATCTCCTCTTGCAATTTAAACATATTAGACTTCCTACCCCTTTTGCTTGGAGATTTTTTCTCAATAAAAGAGAGAGTAGGGGTTTGAAAAAGAGAAAGAATCTGAGAAAAATCAAAGTCTACACTTCCTTTCCCCACCTCCAACTCCCTACTAAGAGACACCACTGAACTTGAGCCAACATCCTCCACTTGAACTTTAGGTAAAAGACTAGATAAGACTAGCCTATTAGTAGACAGAGGATCTTCCTCCACTTCCTCACAATCTTCCTTAGAAAAATCCAAGAAAGGAGATGCATTTTGAGAAAGCCCCTGAATATTACCATCTTCTAGAAAAATTTTCATTTCCAAAAAATCAAGGGGACCCAAAAAATTTATCATTTTCAGAAAGTTCATTAGAACTAGCCAAAACACGTTGCTTCCTTTTAGCTGGAGTAGAGCCAAATAGAGAATAAGCAAGAGACCAAACTTGCTAGGAAGAGACCACTAAATTAGGCAGATAGAGATGAAGAGAATGAAGGGAAGTAAACAATTGAGAAAATTGAGGTACAAAAGGAGGGATAGACACCAAAAAAAATTTTACTGTTGACAAACTTCGAAGATCCATGCCAATTTTTTGAGGGTGAGAGCAAGACGTAGATTGACGAGAACAAACTATTACCAAGCCTTTTCCACTTTCTTGAGGAGGAGATAGATCCGAAAAAATTAGGGAATTTCACCCCCTTACCCTTATAGTCCATAGGGTTGTTAACCAAAGGAGAAAACACTTGCTCTGAAATTGTTGTGCCTTTACAAAAATTAGCCTTGTGACCCAAAATATGACAAGATTTACATACGTTAAAAGGAGTCTCAATGAGCACTTTCTAAATAAAGAACCTTGCATTAGTTTGAATTTTAAGGACATGAGGAAAAGGTCGAAATGTGTCCAACAAAACACAAAACCTAACATAAGGATGAGGATTTTGAAAAAAAAAGATCAATCTTTAAGAATATGCCTAATTGATTTCCCAAAGATTTGACAATGCTTGGCTCTCTATATTCCAAAGGTAAAGAATGAAGTTGCACCCACAAGGGGATAAAATGAATAATATCCTTTTGAGGATTAAAATTTCGCTTCCATTGTTGAATGGACAAACCAGACCCCCCGTAAACCCAAGATTAACTTTATAAACATAATCACTAAGTTTTTTCAAAGAGAACAAAACTACAAAAGAACCACTTCCATTATCAATGTAACAAACTTTGGATACCCCTTCCTAATCATAAAAAATCAAAGATTGAAGCTTAGCAATTGGGGGAGAAAAATTCTAGAACTTACAAATAAGAGTTGTATATTTCAGATCTTGAGACTAAGTAGATAACAAGTGATCAGTAATCACCAAATAATCCTTCATTGGAGGCCTGGAAGAATTCTTAGTTGTTGAAGCCCAATGACTCCTCTGATGCTTACCATGACCCTTTAAAATAACCAAAGGATTGAAAGAACCCTTACCTAATGAAACATTGTTTGTGAAAGTAGCTAGAGATGCATGAGGCTTATGAACCTGAGAGAGCCTCTGCTTCAGCAAATGATATTGAAAAATATCCTAATCTAGTACAATATTATTAGGAAAAGAGATCTTCAAGGGTATGTTATTTGGAAAAGACGAATGAACTTCAATCATAGAAAGAGGAGAAGTAGGACACTCATAAACCACATCATCCCACAAATGATACGAACTTGATTTTCTAGAAAAAATTGTATTATGGGACATATGAACATGCAGATAAGGGATCCAAGCTCCATTTTGAAAGACAAACCCAAGGAAACCCTTAGAACCAAGTAGAGACAAGCCAAACAAATCCTTCTTTTCAAAGCAAAAGACCTTGTGTAACCTCCTCTTACTGGTAGGATTTAGTATTTTTCAATGCGTTTGGTTGCTACTTGTGACTATGATGGTATTGGTTGATTGGGTTAGTTAGATGTTAGATGATGCTATTATTTCATTATGGACATGATTATTTCATAGGATATTATGGTTGGTTATGTTAGTTGATTTTCAGAATTATATTATGATGCAATGATTTAATGAATTATGTCATAAGATGAATTGTTAGTTTAGAAATGTTATTTTATCAGATAGATTATAATTGTTAGGATAGGTGTGATGAAGGACAATATAGCATCATTCGTTCATGAGTGCCCTGCTATGTTTCGATTCCTTCTCACAATGCAAGCATTCTCGATTTAATGCTTTGATTTTATATATATATATATGCATTACGTACACAACTCGCTTGTACGCGTGGATTTGCGCGCACAAGTCTCAATCCACCGCCGGCAGGATAGGGCGAGCACCAAATAACCCAATGGATAAATGTTGATACAGAGGTGACGATGAAGTCCTCCCGTCCCATGATGTCAGATCGTCTCGTTTGTCTGGTATTGTTTATTTTGTGAATTTGTCGTCATTTGTGGCTTGTGTTTTGTGTGTTGTCATATTTTGATTAATGTGGTATTTTATAAGTTATGATTATTTAATTGATGTTGATATTTTATAAGTTGTGAATTAGTTAATTAAATGGGAATAATAATTGTGTATTTTAATGTTGATTTATTTGTATGAAAATATTTAAATGTTTTATTTGATTTTTATAAAGTCATGTGTTTCAATTAAATGATAATTAAATATTAAATGTGTGTTATTTATTTTAATTAATTACCTGATTGAAGATAATTATTAGAATAAATTATTTAAATTAAATAGATAATGTGATGTGCAAGAAAAGTGGTAAAAATAGAAATTAAAACAATAAAGCAAATAAAAGAATGAAAAGATGGTGTGAGCCAATAGGAATATAGATCTAATTAAAAAGCTTGCTTTTAAAGAAGGATTTTCTTTTAATTTTGATTTTTGAGAGTTTTTGAAGAGAGGGACATTACCTTTTGATTTTAATGAAGAATTTCTGTGAGTTTTTAGGGAGAGAGAGGAGGATTGTTACAGAAGTTGAATAAGATTTTGGATTTGCATTATGAAAATTTAGAAAGGATATTGGATTCTTTGTTTTGTTTTGAGAGAGTTCTTGAAAGGAATTAGAAATATGTTACTGGTGTTGTTTTGGAGAAGTCTTCTGAACAAAGGATTGGATTCGAGTTCAAGCACAAGAGTTTGTAGAAGAGATTTCGAAGCTGGAACGAGAAGCTTTGTGTAGAGGCCATCGGATTCAGGCAATCAACATCAGGTTTTCGAGAGCGCAGGACTCCAGGTTCCACCTTCTTTCTTCCTTGTTTGTTTTTAAATCTGTAAAGAAAAGAATACAAATGTGTGTTAGAATCAATCTTGCTTATAAAAAATAATTTTGTTTTGAAAATTAAATAAATAGAACATTCAGGACAAACTCTTTGAAATAGAAAACATTTGATGCAACCAAAGTTCATCCGTTAAAAAAAATCCCCAATCTATCTATGATTGACTACTTGAAAAATGAATAAAGTTTGACTTTATACTCCTTTTTATTTGAAACTTTAAATACTGATATATATGTTATTTTTATATTTGAGGGTGAAATCTACTATAAACCCTGTTATTGCTGTGTTCTAAAAAATAGAACTCTGTAGAAATTGTAATATATATATATATGTATATATATATATATATATATAATATATTTATTTAAACTTCTAATATATTTATTTAAATTCCTTTTATTTTGTATTTTATTGAAATCAAGCTTTCAGTTTCACGTAACTGTAATTCTATTAAAGAACATATTTTATTTTATAAAATAAATTAAAACTAAAATAAAAATTATAAATGAAATTTTATTAAAAAAATAAAAAAAAAGTAGAAATTAAGTTTTATAATGGAGAGGAGAGGGACGGCGCGAGCCGTACCCCCCCTCCCCTACCTACGCCAGGCTACGGACTGCGCAACAGTCATACGGACTGTCGCACGCAGTCCGTAGGGCTGCACCAGTGGTCCCGGGTGGGACTGTTTATTTACTTATTTTTCTTTTTAATTTTTTTTTATATATTATTTAAAATCTGGTTTTAATTTTAAATATGTATATTTTTATTTATACACTTTTAAATATTTGTTTTTTTATAAATTCATTAATAAATTTTTATATATATTTGTTAAATGTGTATATAGATATATATTTATGGTGTATACTCATAATTAGGGTATAATTATATTTATTTTTGGTTATTTGTATAAGTTTGACAATTATTAAAAATAAAAAAAATTGTTAATAGATTTATATTTTATGTGGGTATATATGTATATCTGAATGTATATAGTATCTACTTGTAATAAGTTGTATTTATTAATTTAGATAATTGTAAGTCTAATTAGATTGTTTTTATTAATATATTGTTAAATAATTGTTAAATGTTATATGTATATATATTTTGTGTGTATATTCACAATATGAGTTTAATTACATCCATTTTGTTATTTGTAGAAGTTTGAGAATTATATGAAAATAAAAATAAGAATAAAATGTATTTTGCTTTAGAAGTAAAATCTTAATGTGTTTTTTTTTTTTTTAGAATAAAATTTAAGTAGTTATAACTACTGGTATATATATATATATGTTAATTAGCAGGGATTAATTTATTATTATATATAGTTGGTTTATAATTTTTGAAAGTAGTTTTATGATTATAGTACATAGGTAATTATATAGATGTTGGTTGTAACTATATAAATACATCTATACAATTATAGATGAGCATGTGGGCATCTAGAAGGGTGTTGTATTTTTGTCTTCACTATATTGTATTTAATGGGTGTATGTAAGTGCACATAGGTATGGATTATGCATGATGGATAAGAATAGGTCTATAGTTATAATCTATTGATTAAGTAGATTAGCAAATGAGGAGATTATTTAGAAGGAGAATTGGATTGATCGTTATCATGGATTAGAGTTGGAAATTGTATTTTAGTTTTGATTTTAAGTTAGAAATATATTTATGTCTTGATTTAATATAGTGGAAATTGTAATTTGGAAACAATAGTGACATTATGATTATGGGGTTTGTTAAATGATTGTAGTGGTTAATTTGTCTTGATTAAATTGTTGATTGTTCGCTTGTTTTGAAGGTTATGTTTGGAATATGATTTGAATGTTGGTCTTGTGGTAATTATATGATAGTTGAGGTGCTTATTCATGAGTTCGTCTATGATTGTGATCATGATTGTCAAGTATGATTTGTTAGTAAAAAGGGCATTGTAAATAAATGAAGATAGACAACCTCCTGAAACTTGTTTCCCTTATACTCTTTTTACCATTGACTCGTAAGTCCTTTGTATAGATAGGTACTTAGAACTCTTGTGAGTACGAAGGAATTGATTGTTCGAGTGGTTGGTTTTTGAATTGTGAATGTGGGTTGTTAATGGCTACATGTTGTCATGTCTTTTGAATTTGCTGAAGGTAATTTGTGTGCCAAATGTAGGGGTATCCTGAGAGGAGAAAATTGAGGTCTCCCTTAGATGCCCAGGTGGTTGTTTCTAGATTTGGATTTGATTTGGAACTTAATTTGATCTTGATTAACTGTGGTTGGTTTGATGTTTTGTTGTGTTGATTGTTTGGGTTGATTTAAGTTGAGTGAGAATCGGTTGACTACTTTTGCTGCTTCATTTTTCCCTTGTTTGGGGATTGTTGTTCTTTTGGCTTCCAGAGGCTAGAGGTTATTGTCAGTTGATGTTCTCTCTTTATGCACCCTTGATGTGGCAAGAGTTTTGATATCATGATTTTAAAAGGGTTGTACATGAATTGTTGAGACTTCATTATGTGTTTTTAGCGAGATGGTTAATGCCTCGCGTGATCTGGGCTTGAGATTATTTGTTTTATTTGTCACGGTACAACCCTTGCCTAGTTTGGTTTATGTTAAGGGTCTTAGGGAGAGTGGCTCTTCGTGGGCGCCAGCGCCTCAGGATGAGGAAGGGCTCAGGATAACCCACGAAAGAGTAGTTAAACAAGTGATAACCTAAATAATAGAATTTAGGGGGTTGGGTAGTTTAAAAACACAAGATAATAAAACACTGGATTCCTCATCTATGCATTAGGGCTACCATAGACTAGTGATAGACTGAGAAGGCCGTGGTTGGCAAAGTCATAGTCTTGTCTTCATGAGAGATTATTGGCTTTGCATTAGCTACCCTATGGTGCCGGTGCCTCAGTTAGGAGGAAGGGCTAGGAGATCCATAGATGGGTGTCGGCGCCTCAGTTGGAGGAAGGGCCAGGAGAATCCCATGGGAGCTATGCGATGACACTCTCCACTAGACACCCTTGTTCTTGTTTATTGTGTTCTATTTTGTAGTTGCCTCTGGATATTGTATCTTATGTTGTTTTCGAGGGCTAGGGAATCCATAGATGGGTGTCGACGCCTTAGTTGGAGGAAGTGCCAGGAGATATCATGAGAGCTATGCGATGACCCTCTCCACTTGACACCCTGGTGCTTTGTTTGTAGTTGCTTCTGGATATTGTGATCTTTATGAAGTTCTAATTCTTGTGAATTTGGTTTATGGTTCTATTTAGTCACTTGTGCATTTGGTGATACTTTGTTTAATTGTGGTGAGTTTCATATTATTATCTTGTTATGTGATTATGAACGTTAATGGCGGTTCATTATATGCTTTGAGTTGTACTTGTTTTGTATCATGTTGTGGTTGAGTCGGTTTGACATTCATGGTCGGGTTCACTTCCTCGTCACCTCTGAGCACGGGGGGTGAGTTACTTGTAATTCACATGGTTGGGTGGAACATGCTCCGCACCCGTTGGGTTTCCCATTAGCGTCTTGTCTTCTCAGCATTTCCGCAGTTGGAGTTGTACCAGTATTCACCTTGTATTTCAGATTTCATCGTATTTGTATCATCCCACATGTTTGGGAGTTTATTGTAATTCTTGTATCAATCCCCATGTTGGGAAATCCAATGTAATTCATATGTCAAGGAAAATTGTAATGTAATATTATAATGATGATGTAATAGTTAGGCTCATTTGTAACTCTTTTAAGAGGGAGTTATCATGGATGTATTATGTGATGCTTATTGTTATCATATCACGTTTATTGGATGTATCATTGTTCATGATTATTATAAAGTAATGGTTATGTTGTAATCTTTATCTTTACTTTTGTTTTTAGTTGTTGCGATGTAACCTCGCGTGCCCCAGAGAACTAAGTGTGTTAATGTTATGTAATGTGTTATGTGATTATGATTAAATGTTAGTACATGTTTAATTTAATTGTTTTAAAAAAAAAAATATTTGCTTTGTGTGTGTTCTCTGGGGTTTGCATGGCGGCATTACACCTTCCATGAGAACCCAAATCAGAACAATTGAGAACATCATTAGATGCAATGGGGTAAAACCATGAAGGCATTGATGTAGTCAAAACACCATTATTCTACAGAGAACGGAAGAAAATTCAAAAAATTACTATTAATGGGAAAATACGAACCTTGTTTATTGCAGTCCCCCATTTCTCTTTTTCTAGTCTATGGGCTATATAAATAAGTTTAGATATTTTATTTTATACTTAATATTTTATTTTATATAAATTTTATATATTAAATCAAGTTCCATAGTATAGATTTAGATTTATTATGTTAAATATTTTTATAACAAGTTTTATGATTTTATAAAATATGAAGCATGATGAATTTCATTACAACTTAATTTCATTCCAAATTTTAAAATATTTTTGAAATGCTTTTTAATATTTTTTTGTTTTAAGAATGAAAATATTTTTTAAAAACATAATAATTTCTATAATAGAACTTAAGAATATAAATCTAAAAAATGAAAAGAATATTTTATATTTAGAAAGATGAATGAGATAGAACATGATATGTAGAGTTAAATTAAACATCATGAGTTAATTCATAAGATTTTAGAAAGTTTTATTTTATAAAATAAATAATTTTATTTTTATTTTGGATGATGTCACCATACAGATTGATGTCATCTTTTAATTGGTTTTTGATAACTTAAAAAGTTGATGATGTCATCCTTAGGAGGCCCATTTTTTATGTAAATTTTCCCTAATTGTATCCTTCAGAATGGATTTGAGGGGATGTATTCTAAAATATTTTCTAGAGGATGAACATTATTTTGAGGTTCAATAGTACTTACAATCACATTGGTCCCACAAGGGAAAGTTTGCATAGTAATCATTAGAGGAATACAGATTGTTGTGTCACATGAGTTGTATTTACATATTTTGGGGGATATTAGGATGGTGGTTTTGTTACAGGATCGCAAGGAACCTTATGCAACACATCCTAGGGTAAAGAGGACAAAAACTAATATTTATAAATTATACAATTGAATAGGAATGTGACAATAAATTGTAGATCTTGTTTCTTTATACCTTAAACATCAAAGAGTTAACACAAAAAGCTAGCATCGAGTAGGGATTATTTACCCACAAAACATACCGAAGTAGAAATTAGACACCATTTCCATAGAATTTATATTTGTTCTCGCTTTCTCCTTTTGATATCATGATTCCATTATGATGACTATCGACCAGTTGAAAAAAGTAGCTCATTTATCTCTAGTGTGGACTAGGTAAAATACTCCAATAGTAGTGAGGGTATTTTATATTGATATTCTTATAACTCATGGAGTTCCTTGCAAGACCATATTGTTAAATAGGCACAGGAAAGTTGAGAGGGGGGGGGAATTAGTTGTCACACAATTCAAACTTAAAACTGAACACTTATTAATTTCACAACCACACTATTTTGTTATTAAGTGCATGAAACATAAATAACAAAAAGTAAATCAATACAATCAACACTATATTTTTACGTGGAAAACCCAATGAGGGAAAAACCATGATGAGGGTTAACTCACAATATAAAGATTATAAAACAAGGCTCACTACAAAGAAGATGACTCACTGTCCAAGTACAAAGGATCACTACCTAAAAAGAGGACTCACTATCCAACATGGAGCCTCACTACCTATAGATACATAAAGAGAAAAAAAAGAAAAAAAAGACCCATGAGAATAATTAATACACATTTACAGCTTCCAACACAATGAAGTACTGTTGTCACAACTTGCTCTCACACACACACACTTCTGCTCTTATGATTTGTGGCTCACTTTCATCACTTTGCATCACACTATCATAAAAATCTTCAAAATTCGACTTGATTTTATACCATCCTCAGCCTTAGAAACTATCTCCATGGTTAGCCACAAAAACCTTATTTCATAAATTCAAAATAGGTTACCGACTCAAAATTCCCATAGTGGAAAGGAATAAGAGTCCACCAATAAGAAAAAAATTTCAAGATCAAAAATAATATCTTGAAACAACCACACACTTAATTAATTTTATTCTTTGAATGAAGTGTAAACACCAGGTTGACCAAACCTAATAAGAACACATATGATCATTGATGTACATGCTTCCCAATTAGAAGATGACATGCAAACACCACAACATGCTTCATTAATAACAATAATACATCTCAGAATCCTTTAGATACGTCCACAAAAAATGCAATAATCTTTAAACACTAAACACCTTTCACCATTCCAATTATACTATGTAAACTCACACTGAAACACTAAAACATGACTTTTGAATCACCAAACTTCGAACCTCTTTTCAAAGCATAGAAAAGAATTTCACAAGACATATCACATATCCATAAGATCTAAAATGAAACAATAAAGAACTACAGAGAAAAACTATTTCTCCCAATCCACAAAAGACCAACTCATCCATAACAGTTCACATGCTGGTGAATGTAACTTTCACATACCATCACACAAAAAGCTGAAAATTAGGAGATATCACCACTAAATCACCATTATCAAAACTTCATATCCACACAAGCATAGGATCAACACAAGAGAAATGCAGAGCACATACTAGAGCACATTCATCACTCTGACTTCTCTTCTTTATTAATTTTCTCAAAAGCACTTGGAAACCCATCAAACTAGTACATCTACAACACCATAAAGATAGCTCTATGTACTCACATCTCAGAAGCATCACAACTATACATGTACAATCTGCAACATACTGAACTGTGTTGACATCAATGACAACATTAATGACAACACCACTAGACTAGTTCACACTTGCAACAATCCCCCCCTTTGTCACTGATGAAAAGACATGATGTGAAAAACCATTAAAGATAACATCCTTCACAATCCTAGGAGAACACCTTACCTTCTTTTGCAATGATTTTTATCATGAAATTTCTCTCCCCCTTTGAAATCAATGGGAAAGATCAAAAACTCTAATTACTCTCCCTTAGGAGTACACCCATACTGCAAAAATGAAAACCTTTTCTACTCCCCATGCAGAGTAGACCCATTTATAAATCCTGATAAATGAAGAATTTGTGAATTCACTGGACTAATGCACCTACATGTGCACCTAGTTAGGAGGGCCAATGACCCCCAACATCTCACTAAGATGCTCAAAAATATCCTTTGGAAGAGCCTTAGTAAATATGTATACAATTTGTTCCTTTGTTGTCACATACTCCATTCTAACCTCATTATCCAACACTTTTTTTCTCAAGAAATGATACTTGATAGATATGTGCTTCATTCTTGAATGCATAACTAGGTTCTTTGAAATGTTTATTGCACTTGTGTTGTCATAGAAAATAGAAATACACTTATCACATACCACAACAATGTCGCTCAATGTCTACTTCATCCATAGCACATGTGTAGCAGGATGTTGCAGCAATATATTCTACTTATGTTGTGGATAAAGAAATCGATTCTAGATTTTTACTCAACCATGAAACCAATCTTCTACTAGGAAAGAAAGCACCACCACTGGTACTCTTCTGATCATCTGCACATCCATCCCAATCAGCATATGTATATGCACTCAGGGTAAAATCATCACTCGTAGAATACCATAATCCATAATCTAGTGTACCTTTTAGATATCTAAATATCCTCTTTACAACTACAACATGTGCCTCTTTAGGATTTTCTTGGAAGCTAGAAACTAAACATACTACATGGATAATGTTCGATTTGGTAGTAGTACGATAGAATAGGTTTCCAATCATAGATCTGTATTTTCTTTTATCAGTCTTAGTAGATTCATCATCTTTACCTAGTTTACATCTGGTTATCATAGGAGTACAAATAGTTTTGGAGTCATCCATTCCAAACTTCTTCAATAACTCTTTTACATACTTAGATTGTGAAATTAACATCCCTTTGTTAGTTTGATTCACCAATCATAGACATCTCAAATTCTTTATCCATCTCTTCAGCAAACTTTTTACACATGCCTTCATTTCCACCAAAAATGATATCATCAACATAAACAACTACTATCAACATCTTGTTACCTTGCACTTTGAAGTAAATATTTTTTTTAGCAGAACCTTTGTTGAATCCTTGTTTTGTCAGATATTTGTCAAGTCTTGCATACCAAGCTCTGAGAGCTTTCTTTAGTCCATACAATGCTTTCTTCAGCTTACAAAAAATCTCTAGTTTGTTAGATAACTGAAATCCTTCAGGTTCATCCATATATACTTTTTCCTCCAATTCAACATTCAAAAAAGTTGATTTAACATCCATTTGATACACTTTGAAGTTCTTTTGAGAAGAAAAAAGCCAAAAACATTTTAATACCTTCTGTTTTAGCCATAGGGGAAAATGTCTCCTCAAAATCCATACCTTCAACTTGTGAATATCCCTTGCATACAAGTCTTTCCTTATTCCTTAAAACTCCAATTGCATTTAGCTTATTCTGGAACACCCATTTCAAGCCAATCACATTTTTATTCGTAGGCCTAGGGACTAGTTCCCATGTCTAATTCTTTTCTATTTGTTGCAACTGTTCTTTCATAGCTTTCATCCAACTCTCATCTTCACATTCTTCACTCACAGGCTTAAGTTCAACTTTAGAAAGAAAACAAAGATTTACCTCAGTTGCAACTTTGCTTCTAGTCTTCACACCTTCACCTTTATCTCCAATTTTATGTTCCTTTGGATGATTATTCTTTACATACTTAGGAGTCTTAACAATGGATTTCAGCTCATTCTCTTCTTTCTCTTCCTCTTCATCCCTCTCCTTATTTTCCTTAGGTACATGTCCACAGATAGGATCATCAAGTTCAAGCTCACTTATCTCAATAGGTATGTGTATGTCTTCATAAAATTTCACATTAGCACTTTCAGCAAATATTTCTCAGCCTTTTATTAAAGCATTTGTATGCTTTTCTAGTAGTATAATATCCAAGAAAAACTCCTTCATCACATCTAGTATCAAACATTCCAATATTTTCATCATCTCTTTTAATATAGCATCTACTTAAAAATACCTTAAAATAATTCATTGTAGGAGTCTTACCAGTCCATAACTCAAAACATGTCTTAGTGTTGTTGTATCTAATATGGACTCTATTAAGAACATAAACAACAATATGTATCACTTCTCTCTAGTACACATCTGGTACTTTTGATTCTTTCATCATGGTTCTAGCAACTTCCTATACTGTCCAGTTTTTCCTTTCAACTACTCCATTCTATTAAGGGGTTCTCGAGGTAGAAAACTATCTTTTTATGCCATGCTATTCACAAAATGCATTAAACTCACCAGAAGTGAATTCTCCACCTCTATCAGACCTCAAACACTTGATTTTTAATTTTACTTCATTTTCCACTCTTGCCTTGAATACCGTAAATATATCCAAAAATTGAGTCTTTTCTCTAAGAAAAGCAACCCATGTCATTTGAGTATAGTCATCAATAAGCAACATGAAATACATGTCACCATTCAGGCTTCCAGTCCTAGTCAGACCACAAAGATCAGTATGGATCAACTCCAACATTCTGGTAGTAGAGTACTCTTTTCCCATAAAGTTGCATCTTATTTATTTTCCCAATTGAAAACTTCTACAAATAGCATTACCAGGTCTTGTGATTCTAGGAATCCCTTGAACAATCTCCTTTGCATAGATTTTGACCGAGTTATCAAAATTCACATGTCCCATTCTCCGGTGCCACAACAAACTTTCATTGATTTGAGATACAAGGAAATGACCATAAACTCCTTTCAACTGATAGATGTTTCTATGTGTTCTTCTAGTAGTAACCATATCTCCATTTTTGGATCCTTTTTTGATTTCACAGGTGTTATCTGAAACCCAAGTTTATAGCCACTGCTACACATCTTACCAACACTCAAAAGGTTATGCCTCAAACTCTCCACATAATATACACCATTAGTACTATGTACTTCATCAAAACTAATTGAACCTTTCCCACATATCTTAGCCCCTAAATCATTTCCAAACATAACTAAACCACCATCATATTTCACAAGATTAGTGAACTTACTCTTATCTCTAGTTGACCATGTGATTAGAACATCCACTATCAATCACACAGTAGTCTTTTTCCTATCTTGCATGAAAAGTGGTAACCAAAGTACCTTCCATCTTATTCCTCTTATTCTATGGAGTCTTCTTGCTTACACATTTTCTATGGTTAGTGCATATAGATTTACTTTCCAAAGCTAAGAATAAGCATTCACTATCAACAGCCTCATTCTTGGATTCATCTTTAAAAATTCTTGCTTCTTCTTTAACATAGTAAAACTTCTTATATTTCTTATCCTTTCTATCCTTGTTCTTCTTATGCACAAATATATTTAGACATCTCAAAGCATAATGACCAATATTGCCACAACTAAAGCATTTAAAGGGAAACATGCGTTTATACTTTTTGGTTCTTTTCTTCAACTTCTTGGTGAAGTTTGCATCCAACTCATCAACACCATCACTATCTAGTTCCTCCTCAATCTTCAATGCCTTAAATGTCATTTATGTCTTTTCTTATATGTTGTCTTCTTTCCAAAACTTTCTCATCTCAAATTCTTGCAAGGTGCCGAACAACTATTCCAAAGTGTAAGTCTTAGGTTGATAGAATTCTTCAATCACCAAGATTTTATCACTATAGAACTCTGCTAGGGTTATCAAGATCTTCTCAATTATATATTCATCTAATAGCTTTCCTCCTTGATTTATAACATCATTTGTAGTCAATTCAACTCTCTAAAAGAAAATTACAAATTATTCACCTTCTTACATCTTCAGAGTCACAAATTTTTGCTTCACCACCAACTTCTTTGTCAATTCCACTCTTTCATTTCCTTCATACATATCTTTCAAATTCTTCCAAAATTCATATGAAGTTTCCAAAGAACAAACCTTTGCTTTCTCATTTTTAGATAAACCACTGCAAATAGCATACTTTTCCTTCTCATTTTCTTGATAAGAAGAAATATCATATGCAGTAGTAAGACCACTAGATGGGTGTGTATACTTTGTCTCAACAACCTTCCATGTCTTGAAACCAAAGGAGATAATATATCCTTTCATCTGTTCCTTCCAATCATTGTAGTCAGTTCCATTGAACATAGGGATCACCAACTTATCCACCATCGTATCTTCCTTAAGCGGTTAAGCTCAACAACAAGGAACCAAGGCTCTGATACCAATTATTAAATAGGAACATAACAACTCAAAGGGGGAGGGGTGAATCAGTTGTCACACAATTAAAACTTAAAAATCAACACTTGTTAATTTCAAAACCACATTATTCTATTCTTAAGTAAGACCATGAAACACAAATAACAAAAAGTAAATCAACACAATGAATAATAGATTTTTACATGGAAAACCCAATCAGGGAAAAACCACAGCGAGGGTTAACTCAAAATATAAAGATTATAGAACAAGGCTCATTGCAAAGAAGAGGATGCACTATCCAAGAACAAAGGCTCACTGCCTATAGAAAGGACTCGCTATCCAACATGGAGTCTCACTTCCTATAGATACAAAAGAGAACAAAAATATCAACCATAACAATTAATACACATTCACAACTTCCAAAAAAATGAGGTATTGCTGCCACAACTTGCTCACACACACACACTTCTTCTCTTATGATTTGTAGCTCACTTTCATCACTTTGCATCACACTGTCATACAACTCTTCACAATTTGACTTGCTTTTATACCATCCTCAACCTTAGAAGCTTTCTCCAAGGTCGGCCACAAAAAAACTTATTTCATAAATTCAAAATAGGTTGACAACTCAAAATTCCCACAGTGGAAAGGAATTAGAGTGGACTGAAAGGAAAAAAAAATCAAGATCTAAAATAATATCTTAAAACAACCAAATGCTTCCTTAATTAATTTTATTCTTTGAATGAAGTGTAAACACTAGGTTGGCCAAACCTAGTGAAAACACAAATGATCATTGATGTACATGCTTCCCAATCAAAATATGACATGCAAACACCACAACACACTTCATTAAGCACAAGAATACATCTCAGAATCCTCTAGATACGTCTACAAAAAATGCAATAATATTCAAACATTGAACACCTTTCACTAGTCCAACCGTACTATGCAAAGTCACACTAAAACACTAAAACATGACTTCCAAATCACCAAACTTCAAACCTCTTTGCCAAAGAATAGAAATAATTTCATAAGATATATCCTAGTTCCACAAGATCTGAAATGAAACAACAAAGAACTACCAAGAAAAACTATCTCTCAGTCCATAGAAGAGCAACTCAGCCAAAATAATTCACATATCGGTGAATGTAACTTTCACATACCATCATACCAGAAGCTAAAACTCAAGAGATATCACCACTAAATCAACATTATCAAACCTTTAGATCCACACAAGCATAGGATCAACACAGCAGAAATGAGTAGCATATACCAGAGCACATTCATCACTTTAAATTCTCTTCTTTATTAATTTTCTCAAAAGTACTTGGAAACCCATCAAACTAGCACATATGCAACACCATAAAGGTAGCTCCATGTACTCACAAGATCTCAAAAGCATCTCAACTATACATGTACAATCTGCAACATACTAAACTGTGTTGACATCAATAATGACATTAATGAAAACACCACCAGACTAGCTCACACTTGCAACACATATCAAATAGAGATTCAATGTTCACTTCATCCTTTTATATCACATTATATAAATCATTCGGCATGAAACTCAATTTTAGTTTAACATACCACCCAACGATAGATAGTAAAAAAAAGAGGGTTAATCAAGCTGTTGATGATATGTTATACATATATCTTTTGGATTGTTAATATAGAGATTGGGAGTACCTATCCTTGGTAAAGTTTTCCTATAACACCATTCATCCCATTTCATTAGGAATGAACCTATTTTTGTGTTGTATAGTAAGCCCTCTAAGACTTCTTTGACATGGGATCTCATTTAGGATAAATTTTCCACTAGGACAAATTGTGTACATGATATGAAGTGATAGGTGATGTTACTTAGGCATTCTTTCAAAGAGGTGCATAATTACCTAAGGAAATATGTTTGTCTTAAGAGGATTAATATGAGTTTTCTCAATTGGTGATAAGGATTTTTTGAGACTATGACCACATTAAATTCCAACCGATGGAAAGGGATTTGATATTATATCACATTTTATAGGTCCCTTTGATATATTAGAGTAAATAGGTCCTATAATTTATCATCTAACCTTACCACCTCATCTATAATGAATCTAAAATGGTTTTCATGTTTCTAGTTTAAAGAATTATTTGCAAGATGAGAATCATGTTTTTCATTTTAGTGCTTTACACATAGAGGTATATTGAAAGATAACCTTGTATCCCATTCATATATTGTATTGTTATATATTAGACATTCAAGAGTGATCTATAGACCAAGTTAGTGTCTAGTAGCATTCTTATGATGAGATTGTAGTGACTTGAGAGGATGAAACATCATTGAGGGAACTTTAACTTGACCTCTTTGAGGGTTTATAGAAGTCTATTTCTAGGGGAGGATGTGAGGCCCAACACTTGATTGATTGGAAATTGAAACCATTGTTTCTACTCTTATTTAAGCACTCTATGACTATTTAATATTGCTATTATGGACATATGATCATGTTCTAGACTATGTTAGATGTGGACTATATGTGTGGCCTATATGTGTGGAGTAGTTTGATATTTTTATACACATATAATGATTATAGAGTTTTGATGGTTAGTTAGGTATCTTGATTTCCATTTGATTATTATGAGTTAATTAATTTATTATTTTTTTACTAAATATAAGTTTAATTATACTATTCATTATTACATATCAATTGATTAGAAGTAACAATTTGTATTTATACATTTCATATTAGAAATTAATATGAGCTAAGCCTAAAAAAAACTACAATATAATAAAATTACAATATGATGTTGAAATGAAATATGTTGTATTGTGAAGAATAATATTTTTTTGACTGTATGATCCTATATGAATTTTAATTGTAGTAATTTTGGCTATTATATTGGATATATTAATGTTTTCCTTTTCAGGTATTAAAAATATTCATGAACAATAGAAATCAAAGGTATCTAATAATATCCTATTCATTTGATTCCAAGTGAAGCCTTGACCTTAGTCTATGATGGGGAATAAGATTCCTAATTTTGATAATAAGTGTAATATGATAATTTATTTTATACATATATTTGTGTTTTCTTCTAATGTTTGTGAGTGAACTAGAATATGTCTAAAGTGGCATCCTTGATGGAATGACTAGGATTTGACTTTTAATGGATTTTTAAATGACCTTAACATTTATTTTCCTCTCTTTTCTATGGTTTCTTTGGCCTCTAAGTCACCACCTATAATCTGGGTACATTTTAGGACCAAAACTCTAGGATTTGGTCATAGTTTTATCATTCCCAAGTCCCTTTAAAAAGGGTGGAAAAGTAGTAAGTTGTGTACGAATGAAAGTGACTTATCATTTATATTACCATTCCTAAAAGTTCATGAATTGGGTTTATGAACTCCTAACACATGTGACTTTATCCTAAGAAGCCTCTCGGGGTATATTTTACAAGAGTATACATCTCATCCAAATGCTCCCAAATGTGGTATAAATTCTAAGATCCACATATTCTTATGGTTTTCTTAGAATGGAAGAAGGGAGATGTATGAGATTCATCCCTCAAATTATCATTAGAGGGGAGGTGACATGGAACCAATTATATATATCCATATTTTAGTCTTTATATGGATTATTTAATTTTTCCATGTATCTTTTTGGAGATTTTTCTTTTTTGGGAGTTTTAGAGTGTTTGAGGAAGGGATTGGAGTCTATTATTGAAGAAATATTAATTAAGCCCTCTTCATTTATCGTAGAAATATCTTGAGGTGGGATTATTTTATTAAAATCATTTTATGATTTATTTTATTGGAAATGTATTAATGGAGGTTTTAGACACATTTTTATTATTTTTTCTTTCCTTGTTGATGTGATAGGTGTGTGAGGGATTATACGATCCAAAATTGATGAAAGAAACCCATGTGTGGGGTGAGGGAGGTGTGGAGCCACCAAGGGGAAGGTTTATTCTCCTTTAGAAAGATATTTTGTGAGCTATGTGTAGCATTGGTTCTTTCAAAGAAAATGGAGAAATGGTGTGGTATATTTTGCAAGGGTTGTGAAGTATGTGGAGGTATTGAATATGCTTGAGGGAGTTTTTATTTCTATGGAATTTTTTTCATGCATATATGTTCATCCCAATTGGATAGATTCCCATCTCCTTGCCCTTTAATGAACCTTGTTATGGTATCATTTTTGAGTATATACTACAGGGGAAAATGTGTGTGGTACATAAGTTGTTTTTGTTTCATGCTTTTTATTGTGCACCAATTTTTCTTGTGGTCCTTCTAATACAAAGGTCATGTCTAGGATGATTTTTTTCAAGGTGTGTTCCCATGTTCTCCTTCTATTATGTAGCACAGTGCTCAAGTTTGTGACATGGCTTAACCACCTCGACTAGATTCATTAATTCTGGTGGTTGTATCGAGCATTAACAAGTTGATATTTTTATGCAATAGTAATCATATCTATAATAATTGGTATCAGATTTTGGGTCATAGGTTTGAGCCCCTCACTTGTGCTAGGAGGGGATTGTTGCAAGGTGTGCATCGTTGGTCTCCTTGAGCTATGTAGCACAATTCTTGGGTTTGTGACATGGATTAACCACCTCTTGCAGATTCATTAACTTTGGTGGTTGCATGGGGAATTAGCAGGTTGATATTTTGGTGCAACAACAACCATCTTTGCAACATGATTTTCTAGTTTCTCTTCTATGGTAGGGACCTTACCTACAACTCTAACAAAATTCTTCAACACTACTTGAATCTTAGTAATTGGGTCAACAATATTAGAAAATGCTCCAAGATAATCCTTATCATTCTCTATCCTTACATCATTTTCCTTGATGAATGCAATATATTTTTCCATTCTATTTTTTACCTTGGATTCATCCTTGTAATTTCTTATGACATCTTATTTTTGATCAAACTACTAGAAAAAATCATACCTTCTAATACTTTTCCTAAACTTGTGTATGAAACCTTCAGGGTCAAAATCCCTAACTTTTAACTAAAATAACTTGTATTCCCCAAGAATTTCTTTTAGCCTACCTAAGCCATCTTTTGTTGAAGTGAAATCTAAAAAGGAATGTTTCCTTAAATGAAATTGATCAATTTTATTCAATTTCCATATAATTTCAATGAATTCCAACCTAGATGACACATATCTAGGTAGTGCATGGGGGGCTTGAGGGCACCCATAAATTCTAATAACAACTAAGGTGTCATTTAGGTAATAATCTCCCTAGTTATTCTATTCTCAAAACACTGACCTCCTATGTTTGGGCCTAAGGAAATCCAATATTTCCTTGTGTAGTCCAATTCAAGTTATACCTAACCTTTCCATGACTTATCTTACAAAAATATTATCAAAAGAAATTATAGTTAGACTCACTACAATGTTTGTCCCAAATATGGGTCCAACATTGCACTGTGAGATCATTTCCCTCTTTATCTTTCATTTTTAGTTGTAAAAAACTATTGAAATGATCTTTCATTTTTAGTTGTAAAAAACCACTTTAAACTCACCTTTGGCTCCTTACCACTTTTCCTTCTCTTAATGCCAACAAAATGATTGTGAATAGCCTTAGCTAAAAAATTTCCTTAATATAAGTCACTATTGACAAAAGGATATTGTTTATCAATAGCCATATGTATGGGTACATGCAGGATCATCATGGAAAAAACAGGCCCTTAAGTCATGAAAAATTCAAAAAAATCAGAGTTAGGAAACTTGACATAAAAATTTGAATAGTTATCTATATTATTTCAAAAATATGTAAGAATAGAATTTGTAGCAAATTGAATGTAGTCTCTAAACTACTAGGTTTTTTTTAAATCTATTTGGTGAAAATTTAAAATTTCAATGTAGTAGTACTTCAATTTTAGGGAAAAAATAAGAAGTAGTTGTTTGTCTGACCACCCTAACCACAATAAAATGATAATATTTTTTTATAAGATTCTAGATATAAGTATATGACTCATGTCCCAATGTGATGCATTTTTTTTTGTAATTTTTTTACAAGTAAATAATTAATTATGAATTTTATAATACAACTTTTAAAAAATATAAAAAATCATATGTTTGACCACCTTAGCTTGGTCAAAACTTCATTAAATTCATTTTTTTTAATCTTATAGTATGTGAAGCATAGAATGTGATGCATGTTTCATATTCAAAAAATGTCATGCCATTTGAAAGCTATATATGTTTTTCAATCACCCTATGAATTAGGACTTTAGTCATAATTCAAATAGAAAATGAATAATGATAATTTATTAAATTCAAATTAAAGCATAATTTATATTGGTGGAAAGCTGAGAATCTCCATTAAAAACCCTTTTCATTTCATCAATTTTGGGTAAAAGAATGGTCGTCAGCCACATACCCATCATATTGCCACTTTTTGGCCCATCATGATCCTGTACATACCCTTACATAAGATGTATCTAAATTTTCGAGATTGCATCTTCTCCCAAAACTATGCATAATGCCCAATATATTCCTCTAAAATAGTCTTCAAAAAATCTGACATCAAAAGGCTCACGTTAGGGATTCTCAATGACTTTCCTTTGAAGTCTTTATGTCTAACCCTAGGGATCCATTTTACTTTGTAGCTACTTCTATCTTGGTAGATTTGTTTTTTAATGAAGCAAGGTCTATAGCCTTATTTTTGTTAGAATTGAGTCTAACAACCTCAAAAATAAAATCCCTAGTTATATCCATTAGGAAGCGCCCATCTAATTCCTTAATTACTCTAATATTTTCATCATGCTGAGAATCACTGGGCATCTAATGAGTTCCAAATTTATAAATACTTTAGGAATAACTAGCTTCCCCAAATCACCATACATTAAAAATAGGGGAATGGCAGTTTCTTTTTCCATACTAATGAAGGAACAATTCCCACCCAATGACTATGTCATCCTGGTTCTTCAGCTTAGCATCTTTGCAATTTTTGGCTATGTCTACCATCCCCTCTACTGCATTAGGTATGAGGTTATGTTGAGGCTATTTTGAGGAACCTAACAACTAGGCCAAAATATCCTCCTCAAAGGGTTTTCTAGATGTAGAACTAGAGGGTTGGGTGTTTGATCGATTGATAATTTTAGAGTGATTTTAAAATACATTTCTATAGTGTCTTGTTGGAAATTTACAATTGTATGAAATAGATTTTGCAGAGTTGATTATGAGATTCAAGATAAACAATGGTGAATTTTTCTGAGAAGGGAATACCTATAGTTTCATTGTTGAGGGCTCAATTTGATGTGGAATGAGTGCACCTCTATAGTTTTTGTTACTATTTTAGACTAAACAAATGAGATGACTAGCCTACATTAAACTAAAAAATTATGAGGGAAATTAAATACAAAGATGATCCATCATATATCACATCTTCCATTACTTCTAGTTTGCATAAAGGCAGTTCATTCATCTACTCATTTATTGACTTTGAACATGGTTTATCCATCTAGAAGGGATGTACAAATCTCAATGATGAGTAAGGCCTTGATCTTCTTGAGAAGCACACAACCATCCACTCTCTCTAACAGGATTATACCATGTCCCACATGAGAATATCATCACACAATGTCCTTCCATGATTCCACAACTATTGAAAGGACATTATGCTATGGGCCCAATGACTTGTGGAATCCTTCATCATTCACCACGTGCCAAAATTTTTTGGAGAATTGATTTTATTAAAAAGGAAATAACCATCCCCTCTTTCTAATAGGATTCTCCCACATCCCACATGAAAACATCATCACATAGTGTCCTTCTGTGGTTCCGTAACTAAGAAAAGGACATGCCGCTATGGCCTCACAGACTTGCAGAATCCTTTAATTTGTGGAGCCTTAATTTTCTTAAAAATGACATATCTACACCCTCTCTCCTGTAGGATTCTCCCATATCCCATGTGAGAGTATTGTCACATAGTATCCTTCAACAATTTCTCAACCAAGAAAATCACATGTTGTTGTAGGCCTGTGGACTTGCAAAATCCTTTAATATTCTACCATGTATCAACATTCTATCAAGATAATTGATTTTCTTGAAAGGGTGTAGAAAATGAAGGGGTAAGAATTATGATGAAACCCTGAAGGCCGCCACTTGAAAGGGTTAAAATTTGACTTCACTATTATGTCTTACTTCTTACAATCTTTAAATCCTTCGAAGAGGTAAGGGGTGTTGGTTGTTTTTAATTTTGTAGAGAAGGGGGATTTGCTACTCATGATTTCTCTTCATTCAGAGAGCCTCATGGGGTGAACTACCCTAAACTACCTCCATGAACAATGTGAGAGTTATAGAATTAGAAAGAGTAGGTCACAAATATTTTATGGAAAAACTGACAAGCTCTCAATGAAAGTATGGTAATGCAAAATAAGGATGATTGTGTGGCGCATTGGCATATCATATAGAACAATGAGTGATTTTATCATAGAAAATGACAAACTAGCTACTTCTACTCTAATTGCTAAGAATATAATGGAACTAAAATAAAGTGAAATAAAAATGATAAAGATAAGGAGAAGAAAGGAAGTACTCACAACCATGCAAATGATGAAGCCTCCAACAAATACATGTCTTCAAAACCTACATGCATAATATTTGGAGAAATTGTTGGGGCTATAAAGGGGTTTTCCTTAGTCAAACTCCCATTTTGGTGTTCCCACCTCCACAGATAGGAAGATAGATAGAGATAAATGAACCAAAATGGACAAAGCATGTGGTGAAAGAAAAACGTGCTTTAGGAGTAGAAACTACACCACCAAGTATGAGTGATAAAAGAAATCTTTTCTCGAGGAGGAGAACTCGTTGTAGAATAGGGGGATTCACTACTCACTTGTTATCTTCATTTAGAGAGCCTCATAAGGTGAAATTCCCTAAAATATCTCAATGGAATGATGATGAGAGTTTTAAAATCCAAAAGAGCAGGTCACAAAGATGTTTTGGACAGACTAACAAGCTCTTGGCCAAAGGACAGAAGTGTAGGAAATGGATGAAAATGCGACGCGCTAGTGTCTTAGAGATGCATTGGAATCTCATATGGACCAAAGAATGAGTATGTCTTAGAAAATACCTAAGTGGTGACTCACACTCTGATTACTAAGAACTTCTAGATTGCAAGAAAGCAACAAGAAGTAATAAGACTGAAATGAAGTGAAATAGAGCAGATAAAGATAAGGAGAAGAAAGGAAATAATTACAACCACACAAGTGATGAAGCTTCCATCATGTGAACGTATTCAATACTTGCACACAAGAGGGAGAGAGAAACTGTTGGGGCTGTATAGGGGCCTACCTCAGTCAAATACCATTTTGGTGTTCCCACCTCCACAGATAGCCAGATAGATAGAGAGAAAAGTAGAAAGGAAGTAAAGAACACTAAATTACTACAAAACAATGTTATGCTACTTAACCAACTAATAGAGAAGAGGAGTGAATGCTTACCAACTCCACCAAGAGAGCTCAAGGATAATGGGGGAGAAAATGAGAGGAACTCAAGCCTCTGCTACAATGGTGTTTTGTTCCACACTTTCTTTATTGAAGTGATGGAGTGTTGATGTTGTTGTTGTGAAGTGTAAAGTGTTTGGAGATTGAATAGATGGTGAAGAAGCTTCTTAGAGCTTGTGAAGAGATTGTAGGAGAGATTGTGAAGATTTTGAATGAAGTGAAGAAGCTCTTAGAAGATGAAATGCATATGGAAGGAGTGAATTTGAAGGGGAGATTCACGAAAATTACCATATTCAGGTTAGTTGTTTGAAGGGGCATTACAACTTGAATCCCAATGAGAAGTGTAACACCACTGAAGAATCAATCAGAGGAATTTGTTAGGGATGTAAATGCATCACACAGATTTCTGTGCACCGCGCAGGCGTCCCTGACAGAAAAACCTCCATCGATTCTCAAAATAGGTGCCAAGTGTGATGAAAGCAATGGGATTAGTTAGAATTAAGCCTCTGAACTTGGTTTTATAAGGTGGATAAAGGAAAAAAGGGAATTTTCATAAGGGGTGCAAATTCACTCTTATACATTTTTCCCCCACTTTAGCAAGCACAAATACTGATGAGTGCTTGGTAAAGTAGATCAAAGAAGTAGTAGGGTTAGAAATGTATACCTAAACCATCGAGAAAGCAGACCACGATCTAGCGAACTCAAGAGTGTAGAATCAAAAGAGTACTTCATAGTTCCACAAAACTATGAAAAGCTATTTGAAAAGTGAGGTCTACTCAGGTTTCCCCCACACTAGACACAAAGTTATGAAATAGGTCTAGTCAGGTTGCCCCCAAGCTAGACACCATAGAATTCATTTGAGATAAAATATTTCAAATGGGCTCCCTTGGGAACCCTTCAAGAGGAAAAGGGGTCCACTCAAGGGACACTTCATTTGAAATATATATAGAGAGAGGGGGGGTCCTTTAGAAGGGAACACATCTCCAAAATGAGTCACCAATTCCCTAAACATATAGGGGACGAGAATCATGCAAACATACAGGATAGAGGTAAACCTTTATATCACTTGTCACGTGAAGAAAGGGTAGGTGTTTCAATCAAATGGGAATTAGATGGCACCTGAATCATGAATTTGTTGTATTTTTTCCTTCAGGGCCTTACATTCACTAGTGGAATTGCTAGGCACTCGATGGTATGCATAGAAAGAATGTTTTCCTTCATCACATTTATGAAATTTATTATGTGTAGGAGAAGGAAGAGTGATTAAGTGGGATTTTAGGAACCGTAAAAAAATACACTCTTTCTCAGATAAAAGATGGGGAGCAAGAAGTAACCCCTTCTCTTGTGGAGAAAGGTTTGACTTCTCACAAAAAGAAGAAGGCATGAAGATAAAAGACAATGGAGGAAGATTATTTTCAACAAGATGAGGTTGAGAAGAATTCATTTCACTAAAGCATGGCTTCCATTTAGATTTTTCCTTCAAGCAATGAACTCCCAAAGTATGCTTACAAGGTGTGAATTCTATAGGGACCTAGATGCCTTGTTCGTTATGCCCACAACCTTTATCCTCATAGCCATATTTAGAGACAAGCTTAAAGCTAGGGCCATAATGTGTAACTTGTAAATCTTGAGGAGGAGGATCCTCATAAAGAGCGTTGTCCCAACAATAGGGATTACACTCCTCTATGGGATCACCATCATCCTTATTAACAGGACATTCAACATTGTCCTCTTTAGCAAAAGTGTAATCCTTTTCCTCAGAAGGAGGATCAACACTAAGAACATTGCAATTTATGCTCACACCATCCCACAATACAAGAGAATGATCATCCTTGATAGCAAGTGTAGATAATGTTATCGAAAGGTCTAAGTGGATTGGGTCAACTTTATATTCCTGAACAAAGGAATCTATAAAGTCTAGAGAACCCCAATCATCACCAAGACATGCATTGTCTCGAGAAGAGGTAGAAGGAGAAAAATTACTACTCTTTGCTTTAGAAGGATCTTCCCTAGGGACATTCATCTTGAGAGTATCCTTTGTAGTAGGTATTGTAGGAGTAAACATCAACACATTGGAAGAAACTGAAGGAATAAGAGTAGGCACAACTGAAACTTGATCGACAACTGCCATCTCACACAAGTGCATAGCATCATGATCAACATTGACTATGACTACTTTATTGCTACAAATGAACTTAATATTTCTGCAAGGTAGATAGGATTGCACCCATAGCATGAATCCATGGTCTACCAAGAAGAAGTTTATAAGGTAACTTCTCAGACATAACATATACAAGGGTAGGTATGGTAATGGGTCCAAGCTACAAAGGTAATACTATTGTACGTAAAGCTTGTTGACCAACATTATCAAACCCTCGAATAACAATAGAATAATCATTAAGAGAAGATGAGTCAACATTAATTTTAGGCAATAAATTAATACTACAAACATTAAGTGTTAAACTAGCATCAAGGAGAGTACATCTAATGCCAATTTTATTAATGTTAACTATAATTATTAGAGGATATGCTTGCTTTCATACTTACAAAGGTGGGAGCTCTTTCCGATAGAACGTAATATCGAGTGAATCCTCATGAATATGATCTATCAATGCATCAACATCTTTTGGCCTAGCGGAAGAAGGCAAGAGGATCTTTTGCAAGGCTTCTTGAAGCATACCTTGATAAAATAGAGTAGACTTAAGCAAGTCCCATAGTGAGATATTATCTGGGGTAACACAGAGTTGTTCGACAAGACCATAATCACTAGGTGCTTTAGTTGTAGATTTAGGTTATTGGGGAAGGCTTGGTTGTTCATTGATACTATTCACATAAGTATGGGAGCTACTTCTCTATAAGATGGAGTCATAGAAATATTAGGAGAGTTACTATCAAGTGGAACAATATCAATATAAAAAATCCTTTTAGGAGAAGGACTAGCTGGAGTCACGTAAATGACTAGTCTCTTATGCCTTTGAGAGACAACAGAGACATAGATTACATTTAAAAAATCATCACAACTAGTAGAACAAGTATATGAAGGTATATTCTCAACATCAATCCAAACAGAATCAAATGTGGAATAATTATTTGAAGAAACATTATCAACATCAATCCATGGAGGATCAAATGTAGGAGGTTCATCATCCGCTAATGCATCATATTTGAAAGAGAGTGCATTAGAACAAAGATGAGACTCATCATTCACAAATGTAACCTCTCTAGAAGAGAGTGCATTGGAATGAAGGGTAGGTTCATCATTCACAAATGCATCATCTCCAGAAGAGAGTGCATTGGAATGAAGAGAAGGTAGAGTAACATTAAGAAAGATATCAATGATTTCATCTTCATGCGATATAATATCCTCAGAAACAAGAGGACTTTCGCAAGGACCAAAGATACCAAGTGAAATGGGTAAAGAAAAGTCACCATCACATGCATGAAATGGAATATCATTAACATTTTGAATAAAATTAGATACTGAACTAATAAAAGAAGATATTAAATTCATTACAATTTTTTTCAGTATTTTCTATGTTCTAGTAATTCACATTTTTGGAGGTCTCTAGAGTAGAATTTTAGGTTATAACTTGTGTCAGCCCCTAAAATTTGATTTCCAAAGACACTAGTATTTTAGGGATTGAACTAGTTCTCTAGAAGACCTTTCCAACAGTGCAAACAGTTTTGAATTCCAAGCACCGAGTCAAAAGTTATGACCCCGCCAAGTAGGGGTAAATAAATTCCTAGTTTTTCAAATAACATTATTCTTCACATTGGGTTCACCAAAATGTAGAATAGGGGGATTCCTACTCACGAGTTCTCTTCATTCAAAGAGCCTCACAGGGAAAACTTCCCTAAACTACCTCAATGGAACAACATCGAGATTTTTAGAATCCGAAAGAGCAGGTCACAGAGATTTTCTAGACAGACTAACAAGCTCTCAATGAAAGGATGGTAGCATAGGAAATCAATGACAGTGTGATGCATTGGCGTCTCATACGGACCAAAGAACGTGAATGTCTCATAAAATAGCTAAGTGATGACTTACACTCTAATTACTGAGAACTTCTAGATTGCAAGAAAGCAATTGTAAGTAATAAGACTGAAATGAAGTGAAATAGAGATGATAAAGATAAGGAGAAGAAAGGAAATAATTACAACCATGCAAGTGATGAAGCTTCCAGCATGTGAACACATTCAATAGCCACACACAAGAGGGAGAGAGAAATTCTTGGGGCTGTATAGGGGCTTGCCTCAGTCAGACCCCGTTTTGGTGTTCCCACCTACATGGACAACTAGAGAGATAGAGAGAAAAGTAGAAAGGAAGTAAAGAATGCTAAAGCACTACAAAACAATGTTATGCTACTCAACCAAGTAATAGAGGAGAGGAGTGAAATATTACCACCTCCACCAAGAGATTTCAAGGCTAATGGGGGAGAAAATGAGAGGAACTCAAGCCTCTATTGCAATGTTGTTTTGTTACACACTTGCTCTACTAAAGTGATGGAGTGTTGATGTTATTGATGTGAAGTGTAAAGTGTTTGGAGATTGAAGAGATGGTGAAGAAGCTACTTAGAGCTTTTGAAGAGATTGAAAGAGAGATCGTGAAGCTTGTGAATGAAGTGAAGAAGCTCTTAGAAGATGAAATGCATATGGAAGGAGTGAATTTGAAGGGGAGATGACAAAAACAACCATATTCAGGTCGGTCGGTCGAAGGGGGCATTACCACTTGAGTTCCAATGAGAAATGTAACAATTCTGCAAGTTCAACTACATGAATCTATCATGGATGTAGGCGTTCCACACGAATGTACACAAGCAGATAGAAATGCCTCCACTGATGCTCAAAACAGGTGCTAAGTGGGATGAAAGTAGTGGGCTTAGTTAGAATTAAGCCTCTCAACTTGGTTTTCTAAGGTGGATAAAGGAAAAAAGGGAATTTTCATGAGGGGTGAAAATTCACTCTTATACACCCATATCACAAAATAAGGATGTACAATTGATAAGGGATATGGAATCTTAGGATACTCTCAAGAATGAAGTGAAGGAGATATCAGCTGGAAGAGCCAAGAGTGTTGCAAGGAGTGTTGTAAGAGCTTGAGAGTGCAGTTGTAACAAGATTTATGGAGTTGTGCAAACTAAATAATAAGATAGAAATGTTAGAACCAAGGTAGGAAAGAAGCTAGAGTGAAGCTAGAAGCTAGAATGAAGCTAGAGACACAAATGGATTGAAAAGATAACATTTAAGGAGAGAGAAGAATAAAAAATAAGCTTCCTATGCAATTACAAGGCACCCCCGACCATTGCCACTAACAAAGTTAGTTGACAAGTGGAAAACATGCTTGGAAATAGTTGTTTGAGCATTGAAACATTATTGGACGCTAGCGAGGAATGTATATGTCTGTGTGGCATGCTAATGTTCAAACACATCACACTACAAAAAAACACGAACGAGAAAAGTACAAGGTTTGACACACAACTGACGTGTGAGGGTAGCTACTAAAAAGGGGTTTTGAGCATCCTAAGAGGGAAAAAGGTTGATGTAGGGGCTAAAATGATCCTACACAAATTCTAAGGGAGTGGACACTAAAGCATACACAAGAATGTATTTGAAATTGCAAAGGGTGCAATTTTACAACATTACAAATTCCAAATGAAATCTCATATATAATCTATGGTTTTTCCATTTCCAATTGTCAATTATCTAAAGGGATTAGATAATGAATAGGTGAAAGTTAAAATATCTTTCCCTCTACACTTTGGGCTCTATAAAACCTAAGATGACGATCCCACATAATGTTCTTAAGTTATCCTGTGCCAATTTAACTTGAACATTGTAAACAATAGATATGTCCACCTAATTTCTTGAAAATTACATAAATGCAAAGATCTCACAATATCTTAAAGAATTTAACATTTCATAGCAGTAGAACATGATATTTCATAAGAATTTTTGAAAAGAAACATAATTGAATTTAAATATTTAAGGTATTCTTGTGTGAAAGACCATTCAGATGCAACATAGATGTAGCTTTAGTGATTGGTGTCTTAGCTTAGGGCATGGAGTCATAACCAATGTAATTGAAAATGTATAACAGTGTCCCCCCTAAACATAATGGATCCTTTTTGTTGGCATAATGTTTTCATTGATGTGAAAGGGTAGATTAGGAGAAGCCTAAAGGTCATTTGAGCTCATTGGATCAATTAATGGAAGAGTTCGTACACAATCATGGAGATATGAGCATCTTTTGTAGATATTGCAAAGTTGCTCAAATGTTGCAATATTTTCATGAAATGTTGTCATGTTATTGCATATGACACTTCAAGAAGCCAAAGGAAAAAATAGGCTACATATTTGATGTGGGTTTTTATAGTACATTCCAGATATATAATTTGTAGATCCAAATGATATGTTGAATTCTCAAAAATGATTTAAAACTACTCTCAGATAGAATTAGGTTTTAGTAGATTAAACCTAGGTATTGGAGTCATGGTGATGAATATTTTTTATGTTTTAATGTTTACTGGATGCAAATGGTGGCAAGTTTCTTAAGTTATTAACTAATTAATTGAATTCATTTAGGTGATTGGGTGATTGACCTAACAATTTTGGTTGTCAGTGTTTTTGGTTGTTCTTGGAACTATGTTTGTCTCTTCCTTGGTGGTGGTGTACATATTCATGGTGGTTCTCAAAGCCTTGAAAATATTTGCCATTGGCCAGAAT
Organism: Sequoia sempervirens; assembly: GCA_007258455.2. Taxonomy (NCBI): domain Eukaryota; kingdom Viridiplantae; phylum Streptophyta; class Pinopsida; order Cupressales; family Cupressaceae; genus Sequoia; species Sequoia sempervirens. Next base: position 140,021,788 of record VDFB02000002.1, on the reverse strand, counting down.
GCTAGTATTTTATGTTAGTTTCAAAACCTTTCTCAACCTTTGAATTGGTTATCAAAACATTTTTCCTTCCTACTGATGGTTATGTGGTAGTTTTTCAATGTATTGTCATATTCCCTCACATCATAGTTTATGTATTATCAAAACCATGTTTATTTGTGATGTGAAATAGGCCCTTCAAGGAAGATCAACAATGCACATCTATGTTTAAAAATCAAATTTCTATCTCTTCACTACTTCACATCACTATTATGAAGCAAGAGGATGGTGTACAATCAACAATATGTGATGGCTATCATGATGCTCCTTTGTATTGTGGTTTGGTTCCTACAGTGGCCTAGCATTAGTCCAATATGTGATAATCTCTTTAGAAGATCAATAGTTCAAATACTATCCATCCAATGGTTGAGGTTGCATCACACAAGTCCATTGCATCATGTTTTGAATTATGCCTCGACATGAGTTTGGTGCAATATACAATGGAGATAAATCAACCGTGGAGAATAAATAGTGAAGACCAACAACCATCATATGTATTGTTTGTATCACATTTTTAAGGTTACCTTGGTAATTCTTTAGCGATATGTGATACTAATGGAGTGTGACATCAGCGAGGACATGTGGCGAGCCATTATATCAATGCTTCACATCGTGTTTATGAAACATAAGGGAGTTAGGATATGTAAAATATGTATTGAAGAAGCTCAATGGTTACAAATGATGAATGATGGGAGATCCAATGACTGTCACACATGTCTTTCACATCGTGATTTGTATCTACATTAGCCAAGGAAAAATTGTGATATATAATAAGGAAGGACCAATGGCTGAGAAGAGACAATGAAGGTCCAATGTTTAGTGCATCATTGCTTCACATCACCCTTGTGAAGTGAGTGGATGATGAATTTAGAGAGTATAGGGAGTGATCTATACTTACATCACATGAATCCTTCACCATAGTTGAGAAGACAAAGGAGGATATGCTTACTATAATATACATTAAATAGAGAGTTAGTGGAGTATGATCAAAGCATGGACAAATTGTAGAACAATATTGTATTGCTCATGTTATTTACATCGTATTTATGAATCAGACTATGCCAAGCTAACATGCGATACACTACATAGCAACAATGAACAAATGGTGGGTTTTCTATTCAATTAGTGATGGTGTGATAAATAGGATGCATGTAATTTTGGGTATGTGTAGGATCATGATGGGCCAAAAAGTGGCAATATGATGCATATGTGTAGGGTATGTGGCTGACGACCTTTTTTTTGGTATGCAAGATTTTTGGAATAAAATGTGTGTGATTTTTATATCATCAACGTTTCAGATCATACTCCATGATCCATCATCAAGATGATTATACTGCTAATCATCCTAATGATGGATCATGGAGTATGATCCGAAACATTGATGATATAAAAATCACACATAGTTTATTCCAAAAATCTTGCATACCAGCATCATGGACTATGGAAACAAAATGTTATTGACCTTTTTTTACCCAAAATTGATGAACAAAAATGGTTTTTAAAAGAGATTCTCATCTTTCCACCAGTATAAATTATGCTTTACTTTGAATTTAATAAATAATTATTATTCATTTTCTATTTGAACTATGACTAAAGTCCTGATTGATAGCTGATTGAAAAAATCTATAGCTTTCAAACGGTGTCACATTTTTTGAATCCAAAAAATGTGTCACATTCTATGATTTGTATACTATAGGATTAAAAAATGAATGAATTTCATGAAGTTTTTTACCAAGTTAAGGTGGTTAGACATATGAGTTTTATATTTTTTAAATTTGTAATAAAAAATCATAATTAATTATTTACATGGAAAAAAATTACAAAAAAGTATGCATCACATCAGGACACGAGTCCTCTACTTATATCTAAAATCTTATAGTAAAATATTATCATTTTATTGTGGTTAGGGTGGTCAGATAGACACCTACTTCTTATTTTTTTCCCTAAAATTTAAGTGTTGCTACCTTGAAATTTCCAATTTTCACCAAATAGATGTTTTTTTTTTAAATAAACCTAGTAGTTTAGAAACTAAATTCAATTTGCTATAGATTCCATTCTTACCTATTTTTGAAATAATATAGATAATTTATTCAAATTTTTACATCAAGTTGCCTAACTCTAATTTTTCTAAATTTTATCACCACTTAAGGGCCTATTTTTTCCATGATGATCCTGCACATACCCTCTAGGACATATGGTAATTGAACATTGCATCACAAGGTTTACTCATATTGCAATTAACATCCTTTGTGTGCAAAAAAGTTGAACTAGGAAAAGAGAATACAATGACAATTCAATGACAAAGGTCATGAGTTGGAGATCAAATAGTGATCGTAGTTCACCTTCACATTGTAAAAGTGAACTTCAAGCTGTAAGTGAAGTTGTGATAGACTTAAGTAAAGTGATAGAAATTAATGGCACTAGTTTAAAGGAAACTAATGTAATGGTTGTGTTTTAAAGTTGTTGACACTAGAGAAGGATTGTTGGATCATGGAATGAAGACATCATATCAATGATGATAATTTAAAGTTGAAGACCTCCAACCATTATGACAATGTGAACAATATTTTTGACTGTAAACTAACACAATGAATTAATTTAATTGGTTCAATTGCTCGAATGACATATTCAATTGGTGACAAGATGTGTAGAGTGATGGCCTAGACTACAAATGTGAACGAGATTAAAATAAAATTGAGTATACAAGGATATGGCACTATTTAATGCATATTAGGTTTAGGATTTTTTAGGTTTCCTTGATTTGTAAATTCAATAAATCTGTATAGGAATCTTGTTGATGAAGAGTGTAAATGAGAAAACCCTAGTAAAAGTTTCCAAATCAAGAATTTGAATATGCAGTTAATTTGGATGGTGATATGTGGCTCAAGGAAATTACTATTGGTTAGTGAATGTATGAGAAAAGAGTCAATTAGAAAATTGACTATGTTGTGGAAGCATTAGTGTGTGTAAGAGAGTGAAGGAGTAGATAGGAATCTTGTTGATGAAGAGTGTAAATGAGAAAACCCTAGTAAAAGTTTCCAGCTCAAGATTTTGAATATGCAATTAATTTAGATGGTGATATGTGGCTCAAGGAAATTACTATTGGTTAGTGAATGTATGAGAAAAGAGTCAATTAGAAAATTTACTATGTTATGGAAGCATTAGTGTGTGTAAGAGAGTGAAGGAGCAGAGAGAGAATACACAACTTGTAAATGAGTAGAAACCAAACAAAACATAGATCATCAGGGCTTACATTTAAGGTACAACAAGATAAAATAGAGAATGTTCTATGTACAAAGTAGAAAATGGGGAGAGTGTTGAGATATGTGTTGTTGATATTGTAGTAGTAGTAGCAAAGAGGATGTATGAATAGTTGAAGAGAAAAGTATGAGTTGTTACATATTAGACTTATAATGTTGAATTGGATTTAATTGAATCAATTGTATTATTATCATTGTAAATCTAATTGGTTGGTGCCATAAGATATTTAAGTTGGTGCTCAATGTAGGGAATTGGTGTCTCCTTGGTGTTGGTGTTCCTAAATCAGGGAATTGGGGCTTCCTTGGAGTTGGTGCTCCTAAAACTAGGGAATTCGTGTCTCCTTAGGGTTGGTGCCCTTAAACATTGTAATCAAAGATTTCATTGTGATGTTGGATTTGAGCAGTAGACTCAAGAAACTTTTCTCACTATGATTTTTAACATCTTGAGTTTCCCATGTGTATATCTTTTGTTATGGGATTTTGTGTGTGTTTTTTTCTCTCTGTTTGTTGAGTAAAACTACATAGAGGGCTAAAAGGAATCATTTTTAATTGATCTACCAATTCAACCCCTTCTCAATAGATTTTTGTGTTCCAACAATTAGTATCAAAGCCTTGGTTCCCTTGGAGAAGCTTAATCATCCCAAATAGATCTTGGATAAGTTAACACAAAATGACTAGTCAAGAACGCTTATCTACAAATAAAGTACCACTTTTTGATGTTTCATACTATGCTTTTTGGAGAATTAAAATGGAAACATATTTTTCTTCACTATGGTTTGATGTTTGGATGTCATTTGTGAAGGAATATATAGTTCCTACTACATCTCCAACTACTAAAGCTAAGGAAAAAAATACAATTCTTTGTGGGTTTCCAAGCTCGGTGTTTGTTAAAGTCATGCATTGTCAAATTGCACATAATGTCTCAAAAAAATTGAAGAACATCTATCAAGTAAATGATAAAGTGAAGCTAGCCAAGCTGCAAAATTTCAAAGGAAAGATTGAAAGTTTGAAGATGTATGAAGAAGAGAAGATTGCAAAATACCTCCTAAGAGTAGATTAAATTGTTAATGCTATAAGAGGTTTAGGAGAAGAAGTTAAAAAATCCGTGATTGTGAAAAATGTTATAAAATCCTTATCTTTAAGATATGACTAATATTTTTGCAATAGAGAAAGCTCACGATTTGAATAAACTCACGGTTGATGAGTTGCATGGAATCTTCACCACCTATGATGTGAGAATGAGAGTGTATTCATGGAAAAATATCCCTTTTCCCTTAATTTGGGAATAATTAATATTAAAATTTTGTTAATGTTGCCTTTATTTAGGGTTTTAATGTGTTTTACATAATCGCATTAAGTTTGGGGCCATTTTTAATAAAATGGACTTAATTGTGTCTTGTTTAGGGTGTTGTAAAGTATCTTTACACTTTCACACTAATCTAGGGCTTTATTAATTAATTGAGGCTAATTTTCCTTAATTCACCCATTTAATTCAAATCCAAGCCTAATTAAATGTAATTTTTAAGGGATAAAACCTAGCATTCATAAATTCCATCACACAACACAGGTATGTGCAGGATCATCATAGAAAAACTAGGCCCTTAAGTGGTGAAATTCAAAACAATTAGAGTTAGGAAACTTGACATAAAAATTTGAATTAGTTATCTATACTATTTCAAAAGTATGTAAGAATAGAGTCTGTAAAAAAATGAATGTAGTTTCTAAACTACTAGGTTTATTTAAAAAAAATCATCTGTTTGGTGAAAATTTGAAATTTCAATGTAGTAGTACTTAAATTTGAGGAAAAAAAATAGAAGTAGGTGTCTATCTTACCATCCTAACCACAATAAAATGATAATTATTTTTTTATAAGATTTTACATATAAGTAGAGGACTCATGTCCCGATGTGATGCATACTTTTTTGTATTTTTTTCCAAGTAAATAATTAATTATTAATTTTTATTACAACTTTAAAAAAATATAAAAACTCATATGTTTGACCATCATAACTTGGTAAAAGCTTCATAAAATTCTTTTTTTTTGAATCCTATGGTATGTGAAGCATTGAATGTGATGCATGTTTTAGATTCAAAAAAATTGATATGTTTTAAATCTATAGATGTTTTTGAATTAGCCTATCAATCAAGACTTAGTCATATTTCAAATAGAAAATGAATAATTATTATTTATTAAATTTAAATTAAAGAATAATTTATATTGGTGGAAAGCTAAGAATCTCCTTTAGAAACCTTTTTCGTTTCATCAATTTAGGGTTAAAAAAAAGTCATCAGCCACATACCCATCATATTGCCACTTTTTGGCCCATCATGATCTTGCAATACCCACACATAATTTTAGGTGTATGTCCTAGGTAGGTGACCTAGGAACCATTTTCCACATGGAAAATGGGTCCTCACTAGCTCCTAGAACCATAGTTTCACATAACATTTCACATTGTTTGAAGTGTGTCCTAGGTAAGTGGTCTAGGACCCATTCACCACATGGTGAATGGGCCCTCACTTAGACCTATGACCCATCTTTGAAATATGTTTTTGGTGGTATTTCAATATTTTGAAAACCATAATTCAACATTGACTTGTGATATTTGAACTTCAAGAATTAATGTTAAGATATGTATAAATACAAGGCTATTTAATTATGTTTCATTCTAGATCTTCATAAGTAATCAAGTCTAATTTCATAAGAGCATTATCAAGAGCATTCAAGAGTAAATTATTGAAAATAATTCCAACAATCAAGATTCATGTCATCATGTCAAACTCATAATACACCATACATGTTGTTGAACTAATGTGTTGATGTAGAATTCAAGATCTATCAAACATTTCAAAGGCATTATTTCACATAAAGTTTTATGATAAAAATCTACATTCATTGAGGCCACTTCATGGTAGATTGCAGATTTTTATTCCAAGGTTCAATTAAGGTGTGCTAAGTTGTGACAGTGCATTTTTTCATTCATCATTCCTTCATGCATTTCTATTTCATTTCAAGGTTTAATTACCAATATGGGGTTTCACCGAGGAAAACCCATATTCTGTAACAAACAACATTTTTCTCCTCTTTGATGTGTGATTGTAGGTTTTAGGTTTAAGATCATTTGGAAATTAAAAAATTGCAAAATTTGTCAAGGTCATCAAAGTTGCATGAAAAGTTATCAAATCATACAAACTAAGCTACAAGTTTTATTTCTATCTTTTCAACAGTGCTCGATTAGAATATGGGAGTGGAAAAATTGAAGAACAAAACCTAAAATAAAAAAAATTCAAAGCCCTAGCCAAGACCCATTCACCATAGGGTGAATGAGTCCTCAATGAGATCTGAAAAAAAGCACTTTTTTGTAATAGGTATACATCATTTGACCCTCTTAAAACTTTCCTTCTAACTATTATATCATTTTAGAGATTCGCTACTCATGCATCTATTTATTCTCAAGAGATTCCCAAAGGGTGAACTAATCTAAACTACCTCATAGAATATAACAAAAAAATTAAAATAAAAAAGACTAAGTCACAAAGGTTTTCTGGAAAAATTGGCGAGCTCTTGTCCAAAAGATGACAATGCAAAATCAGGATGACACTATGGAGCGCTAGCTTCCCAAAGGCACACTAGCATCTCATATGGACTAGAGAATAAGAATATCATAGAAAACAATAGAGCAACCTCTAGCAATTTGATTACTAAGAACTTCTAGAATGTGGGAAGATAATCGAATGTAATAGAATGGAAATGGATTGGAGTATAAATAATAAAGCAAGAGAAAGAAAGATAGAAACTACTCACAACAACCCAAGTAATGAGGCCTCTAGCAAACAAATTTCTTCAATACCTGCATGTGTAAGATCTGGAGAGAATGTTAGGGCTGTATAGGGTTTTTCCTCAGTCAAACCTCTATTTTGGTGTTCCCACCCCTAGGGGCAGCTAGATAGATAGAGTGAAATGAGCAAAGGAGTGATAAAAGAAATCTTGATTGGAGCAGGAGAACCTATATCAAAAAATTGAGATGCAATAGATGGGGGATGTGTGAAATACCAAGATTCATGAAAGCACAAGCTAAGGGAGATGTGAATTGTGGGGCTTAAGGAAGCCAAGGAGAGAAAGGACAAAAGAGAGGGCTACAAGAGCCAAGAGAGTTGTAGAGGGTGTTGTGAGAATGAAAGAAAGTTGTTGTAGTGAGATGTGAAATCTTGCGGCTGCTATAACAAATAAGAGAGTTGAGCAAGGAAGAGCAATATGGGAGAATGTTTGAGAGAGAAGCCAAGAAGGAGAACAAGCTAGAAGACCAAATTGATTGAAAAGAAAACTTTTAAAGAGGGAAAAGAAGCTTTCCAAATGGTTGCATCAAATCTTGGATTGTTAACACTGACAAAGGTAAGTGAAAAGTGGAAAACAAGCTCGAAAGTGGCCATTTGAATGTTGAAATGTCATAGGATGCTAGAATGACGCACAAATGTTTGTGTGGAACACTAGTGTCTAGACAGATCATGCTACAAAATGAAATGAATGGAAAGAGAATAATGTTTAAGGCAAAGATGATGTTGAAGGTAGTTACTAGAAAGGGGTCCTAAGCATCCTAAGAGGGGAAAAAGGCTGATGTAGGGGCTAAAATGAACCTACACAAGTGCTAAGGGAGTGGACACTAAAGCAGATGCAAGAATGTATGTGAAATTGACCACATTATAATTTTCCCCCACTTTAGTAGGCATATGAATCTACACTATTATGCACGCTAAAGGAAATATACTTAACATAAATAACATCATTATGCCAAAAGGATACTGTAGAGGAAGTAGATAACCATTCAAACCAAGGGTGCATGCCCCTGGGCTGAAAACCTACAAAATAAACACATTAGACAACAAATACTTGCACAAGACAAAAAAATTAGAACATAGAAATCCATTACATCATGGGGTTCTAGAACATATAAAAACACATATGAATAGGTACCTAACTAACTAACAGGGTTTGAGTCAACAAAGTAAAAGAAACCTCAATGTAAAAGGTTGTCTCAATACTATGTGTCATCCCCAAATTGAAAACAATAACACAGAATAATTATTAAATGAAGATAATAATGTAAGGATCAATTTCTTCAAGAGAATAATGCACCAAAAATCAAAGGAAGGGACTAATATCGAAGAGAGAAAGAGCATATACTTAAGATGAACAAGATGCAAATCTTTGATTCGATATACACACTTTGAGAAGAGAATTAGAAAGGAATGAAAATTCCAAGAGAGATGGCTCCACAGGTCCTTAGACACAAGGAGAGTTGAACAAATGAATCGTAGATCCATAGACCTATGGAAGGTGAACAAAAGGCTTTGTAGATGGGTATGTGCAGGATCATGCTGAGCCAAAAAGTGGCAAAATGATGATATTTGTAGGGTATGTGGCTGACAACCTTTTTTACCCAAAATTGATGAGATGAAAAGGGTTTTTCAATGAGATTCTCAGCTTTCCACCAATATAAGTTATGCTTTACTTTGAATTTAATAAATAATTATTATTCATTTTTTATTTGAAATACGACTAAAGTCT
>VDFB02000002.1:139861408-140012826 GCA_007258455.2 Sequoia sempervirens | reverse complement strand
CTATACCAAATCATGTAGAATAAGCCCTTGAATGCTTTAGAATGCTAGCTTGAAGATTTCTAATGAAGAAACCCTAGGTTGCTTAAGAAAATAGATGATGAGTGGATAATGAGAGATGAATGAGATAAGATGTCTTATTGTTAAGAGATGTATAGATTGATTAAAATGGGGGTAAAATAACTTATTTATACAATTCTTGTGTCTTATTAACCTTTCATACATCATCACAGTACAACATCAAGCATAAATTTGAATAAATCCTAAAAGAAATTTGAATTAATTTGAATTTTGGAGCCTAGGTGGACTCATTCACCACCCATGGCAAATGGCTCCCACCTAGGACATGAACTTAGGTGTCAGGAATTAAATGCCATTAAATGTTATGTGTTGGGGTATTATTTAAAAATACACTTAAATAAACCTTATGAGTATATAAAAAGGTCAAATAAGACATGAGAAAGGTGTCAATAAGGGTAAAATGCCTAGAAAAGCATGATTCTTGATTACAAGACTTAACAACACTTCAAAATAGGACTTGTTGATGTGTCAAATGATGATTTTTAGGTGAATTATATTAAATAGAGTCTAGAATAATGTAGAAATGCTTTACAACACTTCACAACATATTCACAAGACCTCAATATTTACATTTTTATTTAATTTATAAAGGTCTAAAATTTAGTGTGGATGCATAAAATGCTTCACAACACCTAAATTAAGGCCTTGTTAAGTCCATTTATCATGAATTATCTCAAATCAAGAAAATGGTACTTTTTTCTAGGACACAAAGAGAGTCATAGAAAATAAAAAAATGGCTTGGGACTCTAAATTGAGTTTGGCATTGTGGGGGTGATAGTTAAGAAATCAACAAGATACTCTCTATTTTATTTGGTTTATGGAATAGTTTCAAGGTTTCCATAGAATAATTTGATGAAAATGTATAAGTTTATCTAGAAGTATGATGATAACATGTGTGATGACATGTAACATAGGAGTGGTGATTTAATGGAAGTGGATGAGATAAGGAGAGAAGCTCAAAAGATAATGAAAATTTTTAGTTACAAGTTAATAATTTGTGTGAAAAAAGGGCTTCTCCAAGAAAATTTAAGGTGTGGGGCATGGTACTAATGTGGAATGCTAGGTCTAAAAATAAGGGAAAACATGGGAAGTTTGATGCTCCATGGTTAGGCCCCTACCTAGTCAGTAATACCCATGGTGAAGACTCCAATTTCCTCGAAGGCTTGACTAGTGAACTTCTTGAACTTCTAGTACATGGATATTTCTTGAAACCATACTTCTCTTGAGGTATTCTCTTCTCCATGTATGATGTATTTTTATGTATGTTATGTATATAGCTTTGGTGGGATTTTGGTTTTGGTTTTGTTTGAATATATTTTCCACGAAGTCCCTTGGTTTTTGGTTCTTTGTAGTAGTCTGCTATATGTGATATTCTAGGATCCCGCTTTGTTCATGTTGAACAAATTTCCCCAAGTAGAGCCACTAGTGGGACTTTGAAAAGAATTTTGGTTCTAGGATACATTTCAAAATTTTATCAACTTTTGATCCTCTGAGTATTAAAGCTTTTCCTTTCATGTCGCTAGTGATCAATCTTAGGGTAAAAACCCTCCTAAAATCCCCACTTGTGCAAAAACCTTATTTTCCTTCTAATTCATCATTTACTTTGTTTCACTTTCTCTTAGTTATTTTGATTGATGACTTAAGTCACTAATGTCATTGGGTGGCCCCTTTTTCTTCCTAGTGAAATTTTTGGTCGTATGCACTATTAAATATTATTCCTAATATCCTAGATCTGAAAGGAGAAATATTTCTAATGTATTATTTATGATTTAGGTGGTGGTTGAAAGGCTTTTATCAAAATTTCTGAGTCCTAGGTTTGAAATACTCCAATTTTATTTTATTTTTTCCCTAGGTACATGTCCCCTTCTTAAGTTGCATTCTATTGCATGTTCTTTTAAAACCCCTTAGTCGTGATTGGCTTGGCTCCACACTTTTCATTTCATTGGATCCCCACTAGACCCCACCAATAAAATAATCAAGTAAAAACCTATGTAGGGCACTGGATGTGTGTCACATGTCAATCCTTCTCATGGGCCCTATAGGTTCCAAAGGCAGTGGTAATTAAAGGCTTTAAGATCCAATGGTTCTTGTACAATATACAAATTAAATCTTAACCATTCCCCACTAGCTCATGGGGTACCCACATAAGGATTTTGATTCCATGTGGGGCAGTGGCTAGCTACCATGGGGCATTATTTGAAACATTAAAATGGACTATTACAAAAGATAAATATTTCATTAAAATATTTTTGGTAACTATGGAGGTGATAAAGGATGAGCTACTAAAGGGATTATAATGCATGTTGAAAAGGTATTGCTATGTTTTAATCTCAGTCATTCATCAATAGAAGAGATTAAGCACATGGGCATAGGATTGGAAACATAAATGGTGAGCATGTTACAAATATGGGCTAGTTTGATGGTGTTTCCATTGATGTTGTCATTGATGTCAATGGTATTCAGTATGTTACAGATTGTACATGTATAGTTGAGATGTTGTGAGTACATGGATCTATCTTATTTGGTTGTAGATGAGTTGTGTTGATGATTTTCCAAGTGCTTTTGAGAAGATTAATAAAGAAGAGAAGTCAGAATGATGAATGTGTTTAGATTGTACTCCAGTATGTTCTTTGTGTTTCTCTTGTGTTGATCCTATGATTGTGCAGTTTTGGAGGTCTACTAATGGTGATCTAATGGTGATATATTGTGAGTTTTAGCTTTTGATGAGATTGTATGTGAAAGTTGTGTCCATTGTATGTGTGTTCTACTAGAAGATTTGATCTTCTATGGATTGGGATAAATGTTTTCTCTCCATAGTCCTCTGCTAGTTTGATTCAGATCTTAAGGATCTAGGATTTGTATTATAATAGTATTCTCTATGTTTTTTCAAAGAAGGTTGAAGTTTGGAAATTTGGAAGTCATGTTTCTATATTCCATTGCAAGTTTGCATAGTTCAAATGATTTGGTGAAAGGTATTCAATGTATGGAGTATATTGCATTTCTTGTAGACGTATCAGATGAAGAAGTCTAATTTGAAGTCTTGTGAATATTAAAGCATTTTGACATGTCTACATGTCATCTTCATATTGGGAAGCATGAGCATCATTGTTCATTTGTATTTTCATTAGGTTTTGCCAACCTAGTGTTTACACTTTAGTAGAAGCATAAAAATTAATTATAGAAGCATATGGTTAATTTGAGAATATTATTTTTGATCTTGAAAAATATTTTTTATTGGTCTACTCTTATTCCTTTCCACTGTACGAATTTTGAGTTGCCAACCTAGTTTGAATTTATGAAATGAGTTCTTTGTGGTCAACCTTGGTAAATGCTTCTAAGGTTGAGAATGATATAGAACCAAGTCGAATTGTAAGGAGTTGTATGACAATGTGATGCAAAGTGATGAAAGTGAGCCACAATCAGAAGAGCAGAAGTGTGTGTGTGTGTGAGTGACTTATGACAACACTTTTCATTGTGTTAGATTCCTAAAGGTAGTGAGCTGAAGGTTTCTGCAATTCATCTTTCAAGGTTGTCAAAGTGTATTAAATGCAGTGGTGGATCTTTTGTTCTATTTTGTATCTGTAGGCAGTGAGCCTCCCTATTGGAAAATGAGTCCTCTTTTGGGTAGTGATCCCTTGGTAGTGAGCCTCTATATTCAATTTTATAATATTTATATTGTGAGTTAACCCTCACCATGTCTTTTCCCTTATTGGTTTTCCCTTGTAAAAATTGGTGTTCATTGTGTTGATTTACCTTTTGTTATTTGTGTGTCATGCTCTTACTCAATAACAACATATTGTAGTTAAGGAATTGATAAGTGATAAATTCTTAAGTTTTAATTCATGTGATAATTGATTTACCCCTCCCCATTCTTAGTTGTTTTGTGCATATTTAACAATTGGTATCAGAGTTGTGGTTCCTTGTATAGAGATTAGCTGCTTAAGGAAGATCCAATGGTGCACAAGTTGGCGATCCCTATGTTTGATGGAACTGACTACAATGATTGGTAGGGATAGATGAAAGTATGAATTATCTCTCTTGGTTTCAAAACCTTGAAGGATGTAGATTCAAGGTATACACATCTGTCTAGTGGTGTTAATTGTACAGATGAGATCTCTACTTTTGAAGAAAATGAGAAAGAGAAGTATGTGATTTGTAGTGGTTTATCTAAAAAAGAGCAAGATAAGGTTTCTTCTTTGGATATTGCATTTGAATTCTGGAAGAAGTTGGAAGACAAGTATGATGGAAATGAAAAGGTCAAATTGACAAAGAGACTAGCGGCGAAGCATAGATTTGTGAATTTGAAGATGGAAGAAGGTGAATAATTTACAAGCTTCTTTCAGAGAGTTGAACTGATAGCTAATTAAGTTTAGAATCAAGGAGGAAAAATAGCAGATGAAGATATAATCAAGAAGATCCTGATCACCTTATTAGAATGTTACAACGACAAGATCTCTGTTATTAAATAAATTTTTGATCCTGAGAAGTACACTCTAGAAGAGTTGTTCGACACCTGGCAAGCATTTGAGATAAGGAAGTTCTTGAAAGACGAGAAGAAAGAAGAAAAGACAAAAATGACATTTAAGGAAATGAAGATTGAAGAACTAGATATCGATGATAAATAATTGGAAGCAAACTTCATTAGGAAGCTGAAGAAAGGTATTGGAAAATATAAAGGTATGTTACCCTTTAAATGTTTCAGTTGTGGTAACGTTGGTCATTATGATTTGAGATGTCCGGATAGAGATACACATAAAAGGAACAAGGATTATAAGGATAATGATATGAATGATAATAAGTATAAGAAGATGTACTATGTTAAGGAAGAGGCAGGTATTTCTGATGATGAATTTGACAATGAGGTTGATGATAGGGAATGCTTATTCTTAGCTTTGGAAAATAAATTTGTATCCACTAACTCTGGAAAATGTGTAAGTAAGAAGGCTTCAAAGAATAAGAATAATTTTATGGAAGGTACTTTGGTTACTAATTTCTATGCAAGATATGATGAAGACTATTGGGTAATTGATAGTGGATGTTCAAATCACGTGACTAGAGAGAAGAGTAATTTCACTAAACTTGAGAAATATGATGGTGGTTTGGTTATGTTCAATGATGACTCATGAGCTAAGATCTGTGGTAAAGGTTCAATTATTTTTGATGGTGTGCATAATATTGATGATGTATATTATGTGAAGGGTTTGAGGCATAAACTTTTAAGTGTTAGTCAGATGTGAAAAAATGGCTTAAAATTTTTGTTTTAGAACAATACCTATGAAATTAGAAAAGGGTCCGAAAATGGAGATATGGTTGCAGCTAGAAGAAGAACTGATGGAAAAATCTATCAATTGAAGGGAGTTGATGGGCAGTGCCTTGTATCTCAAATAAATGAAAGTTGGTTATGACACTGGAGAATGGGACATGTAAATTTTGATAACTTGGTCAAGATCAGTTCAAAGGAGACTGTTCGAGGACTATCTAGAACCACAAGACCTACTAATACTATCTATAGGAGTTTTTAGTTGGGAAGCAGACTAGATGCAACTTTAAGGGAAAGGAACATTGTACTATTGAAATACTGGAGTTAGTTCACTAATATTTGTGGTCTAACTAGGATTGGAAGTTTGAATAAAGATAGGTATTTTATGTTGCTTATTGATGATTATACTCAAATGACATGGGTAGAATTTCTTAGAGAAAAGACTCAGGCTCTAGATAGATTCAAGGTATTTAAAGCAAGAGTTGAAAATGAAGTAAATTTGAAAATCAAATGTTTGAGATCTAATAGAGGTGGTGAATTCACTTCTGTTGAATTTAATGCATTTTGTGAGAAGCATGGCATAAAAAGATAGTTTTCTACCTCGAGAACCCCACAACAAAATGGAGTAGTCGAAATGAAAAATAGGACATTATAGGAAGCAACTAGAACTATGATGAAAGAGTCCAATGTATCAGATGTATATTGGAGAGAAGTGATACATACTATTATTTATGTTCTTAACAGAGTTTAGATTAGACACAACACAAAGAAACCTTTTGAACTATGGATTGGTAAGAATCCCACTATAAAATATTTTGAGGTATTGGGAAGCAGATTTATATTAAAAGGGAACATGAAAATCTTGCAAATTTCGATGCTCGATGTGATGAAGGAATATTTCTTGGATACTCTACTACTAGCAAGGCATACAAATTCTTTAACAAAAGATTGAGGAAGATTATTGAAAGTGATAATGTGAAAATTGATGAAGACATCTGTAGAACTATTGAGATAAGTGATGTTGAACCTGATGATCCTATTTGTGGACATGTATCGAAGGAGAAAAAAGAGAAAGAAGAAGAAGAGAATGAGCCAAAGCCTAATATTATGACTCCTAAGTATGTATAGAAGAACCATTTGGAAGAACAAATAATTGGAAACAAGAGTGAAGGCTTAAAGACAAGAAGCAGAGTTGTAGCTGAGAAAAACCTATGCTTACGTTCTAAAATAGAACCTAAAACTATAAGTGAAGCATGTTAATATGAAATTTGGATGAGAGCAATGAACGAAGAACTATAGTAGATAGAAAAGAATTACACATGGGTATGTGGAGGATCACGATGGGCCAAAATGTGGCGATATGATGGGTTTTTGTAGGGTATGTGGCTGACAACTTTTTTTCTACCCAAATTTGATGAAATGAAAAGGGTTTTTAAAGGAGATTCTCAAGTTTCCACCAATATAAATTATGATTTACTTTGAATTTAATAAATAATTATTATTTATTTTCTATTTGAATTACAACTAAAGTCCTGATTGATAGGTTGATTGAAAAACATCTATATCTTTTAAATAGTATCATATTTTTTGAATCTAAAACATGTGTCACATTCTATGCTTCACATAATATAGGATTAAAAAAAGGGAAGTGAATTTCATGAATTTTCACAAAGTTAAGGTGGTTAGACATATGACTTTTTTTTTTTTTTTAAAGTTGTAATAAAAAATTCATAATTAATTATTTACTTGGAAAAAAATTACAAAAAAAGATGCATCACATTGGGATGAGTCCTCTACTTATATCTAAAATATTATAAGAAAATATTATCATTTTATTGTGGTTAGGGTGGTCAAAAAGACACCTACTTCTTATTTTTTCCCTAAAATTTAAGTACTACTACATTGAAATTTCAAATTTTCACCAAATAGTTTTTTTTTTTTTTATATAAATAAACCTAGTAGTTTAGAAGCTATATTGATTTTTTTATAAATTCTATTCTTACATATTTTTGAAATAATATAGATAAATTATTCAAATTTTTACGTCAAGTTGCCTAACTCTAATTTTTCTAAATTTTTTGCCACTTAAGGGCCCTTTTTTCCATGATGATGTTGCACATACCCACATGGGAACTGGTCCCTAGGCCTATGAATAAGAATGTGATTGGTTCAAAAAGGGTGTTCTAGAATAAGCTAAATGAAAATGGAGAAGTTGTAAGGAATAAGGCGAGACTAGTTTGCAAAGGATATTCGTAAGTCGAAGGAATAGATTTTGAAGAGACATTCACCCCTGTGGCTAGAATGGAAGCTATTAGGATGTTTCTGGCATTTTCAGCCCACAAGGAATTTAAAGTGTATTAGATGGATGTTAAGTTAGATTTTATGAATGGTGAATTGGAGGAAGAAGTGTATATGGAACAACCTAAAGGATTTAAGCTATTTGACAAACTAGACATGGTTTGTAAATTGAAGAAGGTGTTGTATGGACTGAAGCAAGCTCCCAAAGCTTGGTATGCAAGATTGGACATATATTTGATGAAGCAAGGATTCAACAAGGGTTTTGCTAATAGTAATCTCCACTTTAAGGTACAAGGTAACAAAATTTTTATAGTAATTGTGTATGTTGATGATATCATTTTTTGTGGAAATGATGTCATGTGTAGAAAGTTTGTTGAAGAAGTGTAAAAAGAATTTGAGATATCTATGATTGGTGAATTGAATTTATTTCTTGGTCTACAAGTGAATCAAACTGACAAAGGGATGTTCATTTCATAATCAAAGTATGTAAAAGAGTTGTTAAAGAAGTTTGGGATGGAAAAATCTAGACTGGTTTGTACTCCTATGGCAACTAGATGTAAAGTAAGCAAAGATGATGAATATGCTAAGACTAATCAGAGAAAATACAAATTAATGATTGGTGGACTAGTGTATCTTACTGCTACTAGACCATATATTATGCATGCAATATGTCTAGTTGTCGGATTCCAAGCAAATCCTAAAGTAATGCATGTTACAATGGTGAAGAGAGTATTCAGATATCTTAAAGGCACACTAAAATATAGATTATTGTATCTTAAGAGTGATGATTTTACTCAAAATTCTTACAGAGTTGCTGATTGGGTTGGATGTATAGATGACCAGAAGAGTACCAGTGGTGGTGCTTTCTTTCTTAGTGGAAGACTAATTTCATGGTTGAGTAAAAAAAAAGTCTCAGTTTCTTTATCCATTACAAAGGCTAAATACATTTCTACAATATCCTGTTGCACACAGGTTCTGTGGATGAAGTAAACTCTAAAGGAAATTGGAGTGGTACGTGATGATCCTACTTCTATTTTTTGTGATAACACTAGTGTAATAAATATTTCAAAGAACACGATTATGCACTCAATAACAAAGCACATATCTATCAAATATCATTTTCTAAGAGAGAAAGTGTTGGAGAATGAAGTTAGATTGGAGTATGGGACAACGAAGGAAAAAATTGCAGATATATTTACTAAGGATCTTTTGAAGGATACTTTTGAATATCTTAGGGAGATGTTGGGGATCATTGGCCCTTTGAAAAAAGTGCACATGAAGGTGCATCAAACTAGTGAATTCATAGATTATTTATTTATCTCGACTAATAAATAGGTCTACTTTGCATGGGGATTAGAAAAGGTTTTCATTGTTACAGGATGGGTGTACTCCTAATGGGGAGTAATTAGAGTAGATGTTCTTTACCATTGATATCAAAGGGGGAGAAAAATGTATGTGAAAAAAAGTCACAAAAGAAGAGGTTTTCTCTTGGAATATTGTATAGATTGTTGTCTTTGATTGTTTTTAACACCATGTGTTTCCATAAATGACAAAGGGGGAGATTGTTGCAAGTATGGGTTAGTTTGGTGGTGTTACCATTAATACTATCATTGATGTCAACACTTTTTAGTATGTTTTAGATTGTACATGTATAGTTGAGATTTTGTTGAGATGTTGTGAGTACATGGAGCTATCTTATTTTGTTGTAGATGAGTTGTGTTGATGATTTTCCAAGTGCTTTTGAGAAAATTAATAAAGAAGAGAAGTTAGACTGATGAAGGTGTTCAGATTGTGTTCTGGTATGTGCTCTGTGTTTCTCCTATGTTGATCCTATGCATGTGTGGTTCTAGAGGTCTACTAATGGTGATCTGATGGTGACATATTTTGATTTTTAGCTTATAATGATATTGTATGTGAAAGTTGTGTCCACCAATATTTGTGTTCTAGTGACATAGTTGATCTTTTGTAGATTGGGAGAAATATTTCTGCTTCACAATCCTCTGTTGGTTTGATTTAGATCTCGTAGATCTGGGATTTGTCTTATAATGGTACTCTCTATGTTTCATAAAAGAAGGTTGAAGTTTGGAAATTTGGAAGTCATGTTTCTATATTTTAGTGCAGGTTTGCATAGTTCAGATGATTTAGTGAAAGGTATTTAGTGCATGGAGTATCTTGCTTTTGTTGCAGCCATATCTGAAGAAGTCTAAGTTGAAGTCTCATGAATATTGAAGCATGTTGAGGTGTTCACATGCCATCTTCATGTTGGGAAGCATGTGCATAATTATTCATTTGTGTTTTCATTAGGTTTGGAAAACCTGGTGTTTACACTTTAGTCAAAGAATAAAAATTAATTATGGAAGTGTGTGGTTGATTTGAGAATATTTATTTTGATCTTGAAGAATAATTTTTATTGGTCCGCTATTATTCCTTTCCACTGTGGGAATTTTGAGTTGCAGACCTAATTTGAATTTATGAAATGATTTATTTATGGCCAACCTTGGTAAATGCTTCTAAGGTTGAGAATGATATAAAAGAAAGTCAAATTGTGAGTAGTTGTATGAAAGTGTGATGCAAAGTGACGAAAGTGAGCCACAATCATAAGAGTAGAAGTGTGTGTGAGTGAGTGAGTTGTGACACCAATTTTCATTGTGTTAGATTCTTGAAGGCAATGAGCTAAAGGTTTATGCAATTCATCTTTCAAGGCTATGAAATTGTGTTAGATGTAGTGGTGAATCTTTTTTTCTCTTTTGTATCTGTAGGTAGTGAGCCTCCCTATTTGATAGTGAGTCCTTTTTAGGCAGTGAGCCTTTGTATTTGATTTACCCCCTACTCTTAGTTTTCCTATGCTTGTGTAACTATAGAGGTGATAAAGGGTGAGCTACTAAAAGTATTATAGTGCATGTGGTGAAAAGGTATTGAGATGTTTTAATATCAGTCATTCATCAGTAGAAGAGATTAAGCACATGGGAATAGGCTTGGAAACATAAAGGGTTAGCATGTTAAGGTGTATTCACTTAATTTAGACCATTCCCTACCAGGCTGCAACCATTGATCATGTCCAAACAAACCCATACAGGATAGTATGCTAATGACATTTGGATATGACCAAGGCTCATAAAGCAAGGTGTTCCACATGGCACAAATTTGTTTGCTCAATGTTGAATTTAGCATTAGGTAATTTTTCAAACATGTGTGACTTCATCTAATCTATTCATTAATCCAGCTAGATGGGATATCAATGGTTGAAATTCAATGTTACCAATGGGGTAGATGTAGTCGTTATGGTTCATGCAAGAGAATAGTAATGGTGGATATGATGCTGTAAAACTAATTGAATGGATTTTTCACCATAAAATCATGATTTCAAGAATAATGTGAAATCATAGAAGCATTTTAAAGTAGTTGAAGATTTTTTGTAGCATTTTTCAAGAATTGGGTGTCTATAATTAGGGTTTCTTTGCATATACAAATCAGTAAGTGGAAATTACCCTTTTGTGTTAAATTTTCTTACAAATTTTATGCAATTTTTGTTTCTATGAATTGAATTCTCCATTAAGGAATCTTTCAAGGTTTCACATTCATCAACCTATTTCCAATTGTTTCAAAATTGCATTACTTTTTTGTGTTATCCTTAAGCCCTAGTTGCACTTAGTTAAACCCTAGTTTGTGTCAATTTTTGATACAATAGCACCCCCAAAATCCTAGTCTTCTGGTTCTAATCCAAAGCCTTAAAAAAGGACTTTTGTTTTAAGACATACTAGACCTATTGCCTCCTTCCACTAATAAACATACAGGCCAACCTTTTTTTGAAGGTCCTAGATTTCCAAATGGTATTGTGAATAGACAATATGACATTAAGGATGCCACATTACAAGTCACTAGGTGGACTCTCTTCACCTATTTTTTTGGGAAGAGGTATAATGTCCCAATAAGAAATCCATGGAGGTTATATATAGGAAAAAAAATTTCCTAATGTGTACCCTGATATTGATCTTCCAAAGACCATAGAAGCTAACTATAACCCCGTTGTTCGAGTTATAAGGATACATTCAAGTGTGGAAATAGTCAACATCATCAAGTCAAGGTTTATTGAGGTTCTTAAGTTTAATTTTATGGCCGAGGAGCCAATTGACCTAAGGGCATTCAAGGTAGAATATGAGAAGATAAAACTAAATTTCAGGGGTACACACTTAACTAATTTCATGGTGAGGGGAAAGAACAAAGTAAAGATCAAATTAAACCGATCATACAAGGAGAATTTCCCAGTTGAGAATTCTAAATTCTATTTTTAGAGAACATTCTTTACCTTGAGAAAGATTCTAGGAATTGATCCTCATACATGGATGCCAGTATCCTTCATGTATATGGTAGCCAAAACCCAATGGTCAATCAGTTTTATGACTTTGCAAACTACTTATCAAATGAAAGCATATTTGGTGGTGGATCCACCTACAATCCCCAAGGACTTGCATGAAATTTTGAGAGCTAAGGAGAAGAGGCATGAGAAATCCATTGAATAGAACAAGGGAGATATTATTCTTTATCCTAATTACATAATCCTCAGAATCTTCAACAATAATGTCACAAATCATGTCTTGCTAAGGGATGTGCCATTTAGGATTGGTTTCCTTGAGGTCATGTGGCAATTGGAAGAAATAGTAGCCTTGTAAGAGCACAATTCTCTTAATTTTGTAACTCGGGAGGAAGAAATAGTAGCCTTGTAAGAGCCAACATTCATTCCATAGTGGGAAACATTGACCATTTGGGCATTAGCCCCCAACAAAAGCAAACTTGAAGTTGTAGAGCCAAAAATTGATCTCAAGGGTGGGTTAATAATAAAGAGAGTGTTTGACACTCCAACAGTAGAGACAACCATATTGGCTATGAATGTGGCCCAATTTACTAAAGCTACAATTGAATCACTATAGGAGGAATATGATAAAAATAATAAGGAATACAATGACTTGGTGATTGCATATAATAAAAATGAGGAGAAAATTATAGAATTAGAGTTGGAAGTTGTAATGCTGAAGGAGAAATTGCAATCACAAAAACTGACAACTCCAACACAAGTCATTGTTCCCCTTTCTCCTCAATCTCCTCCAGCTCAATCACCACCTCCTACCCATTCACCCCCTCCAACTTCTACATAATTTGTTGTATATAATCTAGATAATCTACCTATTGCATACCTTACACTAGGTACATTAGCTGCAATACAACCAAGGTAGAGGAATTCCTAGTAGAAGGGAGTTTATCAAACAAATTGGAGTTTACGAGGAATTTATCTGACATGTTTATAAGACACTATATATGAATATTGTGTGTATTATAAAAGAATTATTCGAGTAATTGAATAAGAAGATGGAGATGAAGATAAATAGTATTCATTCAAATTATTCTCCAATGCTTGATGTATTCAAAAGATTTTATAAGGATAGAGAACTTGCCATCCCATTGGTGTAGAAGTGGATTCCTAGTTTGGAGGCATTAAATTACATGGTTATTGGGTCAACACAAGATGCCAATAAACCATCTACATTACCCCAACCCATAAAATTGTGAAAGGAATTATGGAATATCAAGGTTTGGAGGATCCAATGGAAAATAAAATTAGGGAGCTTATACAAAGGTTTGATGAAAGTAACTTTGGCTTTTTACCTAATATTTTGAATGGTGTTGGTGATTTCAAGCCTATTCAGTAGTAAAGGGATCAAATGAATGGTTTGGTTGCCACATAAGCAACACTCATTTTTGAAAGAATGGATATTAAATGCTAAAGGATAGTATGGATAAATTATCTTTAACAAGTAGCTTCCTTAAATATTTTGATAAAGAAGCTAATTTCATGAGTTGTTGATTGATCTCCAAAGAAATTTTGTAATAAATAGTACAAAGAATAAGAGTTGAGTCTGTATCTAAGATTTTGAGTTTTTCTTTATGCAACTTTAATTTTGTATGATAGTGCTATCATTTTTATATAAGAATGACATAATTCTTAAGCCAATTCTCTCCTTGCGTATTGTTTATATGAATTATCAATGAAAATGATGAAAGGTATTTTCAATGATCTTCTTTGTGTTCAATGAATGTATGATTTTATCTCTATTCTAATTCAATGCATTAGTTAAATAACTATGATATAATTGTAGATTTATATAATTTGAGTAAAAATATATAATAATGAGTTATAGTTCTGAATAATTGACTATATTATTAGAATGTAGTGTTATATCTAAGCTCTATGATGCTAGGTTTTAAGATGTTAATCATCATGGTTTGTGTAAAATTGGACTCCATACCATAGGTTAAGGAACTGGTCTAAGATCTTTACTTAAGTTGTATATTCATGATCTATCACAAACACTACATTTAAAATCAACAAATCTTTACTTTTCTATCGAAATGTATGTTGAGTTGAAGTTTAGCATGATCCATTGCCTATAAATGACTAATGAGTAAAGGTATTTTCAAATATTTGCATTCTTTGAATTGGAAATAAAATTTTTTGTAGAGCATATCTGTTGTTACAATGTTCATAAGTAAAATGGCACAAGAGAGCTTGAGAACATTTTTTGGGATAACCCTCTTGTGTTTTGTAAAGCCTAAAGTGTAGAGGGAAATTATTGAATATTTTAACCTGTTAAGATGGTCAATCCCTCCTGATTACTAACAATTGAATTAGTAAAATTCATAGGTAATTGGTGAGATCAACTTGATTCATTAAAAAAACCAACATGGTGATCCCATAATACTGGTTTACAATTTTTAGCCAAACTCGACATTGAAATATTTTTTTCTTACCGAATCTTCACTTTTGGGCACCTATAGCGGGTAAACCATGAGGAATTTGAAGATGATGAAAACTAGTGATTTGTGACATTTTTTCTGTAGATTCTAAATATATATATATATTTTTAAAATTTTGGAATTGTATTGCTCTTCTTTTTCCATCTCCTTCGAAAACTAGTTTTTTTTTTGTAAACAACATTTTTAAGGAGTGATGCTCACCATATAATGCATGACTTTTTTTCCATGAAGGATTTTTTTTTTTTTGGAATTTAAATTTCTATCTATGATATCTATTGCTTCCAATTGGTTTCATATTGTTTTATTGAATATTTTTTCCCTAATCAAGTTTCAAAGTCAAACCAATTACAATTCAGACATAGGCAGACTATATAACGTGTAACATTTTTTGTATGTATCAATTTTTTTTTCTTTTTTCATTGGATCAAGAACTTCAATATCTGATACATACTCATATTTTTCTTTTTTCTTTTTTATAATATGCTATTTTTCTATATGTACAGAACAGAGAGCTTGATTTTTGATGAGAAACCTACATTCACAAGAAATAAAAAATAAATATAATTTAATCAAATTTAATTTAATTAATATATAATTTTTTGGAATCTTATAATAAGGACTATATAATTGAAAAAAATAAATTTTAAATGAATTAATTTGAACCCCCAAAAGGTAAATCAAAAGTGGTTTTTTCATTAGCATTTTGATAGGTGTAAAGGAGACTCCGTTATATGTATGGTTTAAAACTAGCAGGGTTCTATCAAAGGGGGCTTGCTCTAAGGTGGTTTGATCAAACCCTCTTAAATTGGAATCCTTTAAATGAAACTTTTCAAGGCTTAAATCATTATATTTTCTGAAAATATGTGATTTGAGCAAAAATCAGGATCTCCTAGAAAGTGTAAACTACTATTGTGGCAACACCCAACATGAACTAGGAGAGTTTGGAAAAAATATTTTGAAAAATATGGATACAACAAGATGTAATGGTTTTCCATTGGGAAAGACCCACAAAAAGTATTTGTGATCAATTTAATGGCTTCAACTTTAAATTTTGCTAATTAATTTTCTCTTTTCGAAAATGTAATATACATTTCAAGCTTATTTTAATTTAACAAATTTTAAGTTTATCATATATTTCATGTAATAATGTGTTTGAATAATTTTTGAAGAAAGTTTAGAGGTCACCAATAAAAATGAAAAATATTTCACCCATTGTTAAAAATATATATCTTTTATTAGAAAATAAGTTAATATTTAGAGAAATGACATAATACATAAGAAATCATGCAGAAAATTATTTTACAAGACAATATCATGATATATTGAGAGAGAACATGATAGTGATATATGGTAGTACATTTATTTTCCATCTCCATTTAATTGGTTTAACCCATAGATGATGATTACTATGAGTATTACCAGAAAAGGAGGAATTATGTAGAATACCACTTGTTGGAATATGACCTTATGTTTTTTGTCGAGAAGCATTTGTAGCTTTAAAATAATATTCATAAGCCCAAATAAAGCCCAAAATGAGAATAGCAATTGCAGGTACAAGTGATGCTGTCAATATCTCACCTCCAAAGATAAATTGCTATTGAATTAAATGATCTTTATATTGATCATTTTCTCTAAGATCATGAGGTATTGTGGCTAGGATGGTTGCACATAGAAATGCAAGGGCAGTTGACACTATTGAAACTTCCAAACTTACTAGAGATATTTTAGCTAATGGAGACTAATCCATAGTAAGCCTTTCTTGTAGTCTTTACCTAAATATCCATGCCATGGCTACTGTGATGGAGGCGAAGAAGGCAAGATAATGAGAAAATAAAAAAAATTGAAAAAGGGTTTCTAATGCTATGTCATTACTTTTAGCTTTAGTAGTTCCACTTGGAAGTTGAAACATGGTTGAAAATGTCATAGTGGCAACTAAAGATGCCACTAGTGTGTCCAGTAACATCACTTTATCCTCAGTATCACTATTCTTATTTGAACTTTTTTCTTGTTGCTTAGAAGGCTTGGAATGTTGTATGAAACTATGAGTTACATTATCATCTTGCAAAATCCCTCTAATCATGCTAAAATTGGGATTATTATTAGATTTAGCACTAGTAGCTATGTCAAGTGCAGTTTGGCCTTCACTATTTGTAGCATTCACTTTTACACCAGGAAACAATAGAAAATATCACACAAGCTACACCATTAAAAAATCACTACATCATTATTCAATGAAAAATATATAGAAATTAATAATTGTAGTAATAAAGCTAAAGAGATCATAACTTATTTCCCTATTAGTAACAAGTTCTATAGTAAATTCATTCATTGTCATCAATACACTAGTTGTGTGTGAGGAATTAAGTTTCTAGATAAATGATTAATATGTTAACTAAATGCATTGTGATTAATGTATTTATTACTTGTGTTTTATTTATGTAAGGACAATAAAAAAGTATTTCAATCAAGAACAATAATTATAGTCAAATTAACTCAATGAACTTAAGATTAATCAAATATAATAATTTAATATAATAATTATAATAAATCGAGTTTAATTAAGTAATACCAACAAAATTATATGATAAATAATAGGTTTAACATAAAAATCATAATTATATAATAGATAAAAAGCTAATAATTTGTAATGAAAACACCTAATATTTGAAGAAAGAAAATAAGTCCAACCTGAGGATCCACTCCATTCTTACCTGCCAAATGCACTGTGGTATTGCAAAATGTCATCATCATAGCTCACTAACTTTGTAACTGATGCAGGAGCATCCAATGGTGTAAGGGCAATCTTGCATCACCCAAAAATAGTTAAATTTCAAGTTTCTCAATTTTTAGATGTTGGATACCCTTTTCATCATAATGAAATTCCCAATTGACAGTTTTTATTTTATATTCATGGGTTGAAAGATATTGTAGTTTTAGTTTCCTAGATTTGCACCTGAAAATATTTTGAGTTGGATTTGAGGCACTTAGAGCTTCCAAAATTTCCCTGAAAGTTTCCAAATTTGGCATAGAAAATTCCGAGTGTGTTTTTGACTTCGAGACCTTTCCAATGGTTCAAACGGTTCACGAATTGGAGCCCCAAATCAAAAGTTATGGCCTCAAGAAGTTGGCGCACTTTCTGGAAGATACAATTGCAAATGTTCTTTTGAAATTTGAACTTTAAGTTATAATTTTCAGTGCCAAACCACCTAAACTCAAATATTAATGTTGTTTTGGCTCCAAACTAAAGAGGAGCTCTATTTATGGGCGGGTTTCTAATATTTTTGGGTAACTTTTGGGGACAAGCTCGCATATTGCGAAAGAGTTATTCTGTAGCTTTCTATAACCTGCATGTGTTGAAGAACTTGGGGATTTGAGATCCTCTGCATGTAAGAAGCTCCATTTTCTTAATAGTAAAATTATTCTCTTGTTTGTGGGTTATTTTTTGTGTCTCGGGCTATGCCCTCATTAAATGGTATCAGAGTGGGTTTTCTTGTGTGTGTGGATAGATCGTTGATCGTGAGGTAGTTCACACCAGGACCGTGGTTGTGGGTCAAGGTCAAGAAGATGCCTCCAAGAGTGATGCCTGGTAGGCATGGTGGTGCCAAAGGTAGTCAAGGCAGCAGAGATTTTGGTGGAAGAGATGCACTAGCAGCCCTCCAGAGACAGATTGATGTGTTACAAGAGCAGTTGAGAAGAGGGTTAAACCCAAGGGAGGAAAGTGAGGATGAAGGAGAGGAAGAAAGTTCAGATTTAGAGGAGGAAGAAGAAGCAATTGATCAAGACCAATGCGGCTACTAAGGGCCATTTTGAAGATCAGGAAAAGACCCAGAGCATAAGTCCCCAGTTATTCTGGAAGTCTGAATCCGGAAGAGTTGATTGACTAGATCAATGAGCTAGAAGAATATTTTGAGTATGAGGAAATAGAGGACCCAGATCGGATTAAGTTTGCAAAAATGAAGCTGAAGGGCCATGCCAGTATTTGGTGGAAAGAGGTCCAGTTGGAAAGAAATTGAAGAGGAAAAGTCAAGATCACCAGATGGGATCGCATGGTAGAGAAACTGAAGAAGCAGTTCATACTAGTGGACTACGAGTTAGTTCTGTTGAAGAAATTGCAAGGGATGAAGCAAGGAAGCAGATCTGTGAAAGAATATACTAAATATTTTCACAAGATAATCATCAAAACAGGTCACACATAGACCAATAAGGAGAAGGTAGCCCAATATCTTAATGGGTTACGACCGAGCATTTAGGAGGAGTTAAGCCTAGTCAGAATGACCACCATTGAGGATGTGTATCAGTTTGCTTTGAAGCTGGAAGAGAAGCCAAACAAAATATTTGATGGCAAGAAAAAAGGACAAGGAGGTCAAAGTGGAAGGGGCAATGGAAGACCTTCAGGAAGTCGAAATGATGATGAAAAGAAAAGTGAAGATGTGGGTACCAGCCGAAGCCAAAAGAATGACAACTTCTACCACCCTCATGATCAAAACAGTGGTGATCAAAAAGGTAGAGGAGGAGGGAGATCTAGACAAGGATCTGGAAGAGGCGGTTTCAGAGGAAAGTGTTTCCAATGTGGTGAAAAAGGGCATCGAGCCTATGAATGTCCACAACACCAAGGAAGGGCAGACAAAAGGCTAGAAGGTCATGGAAGGGTTGCGCATGCAGATGAGGAGGCCCAATCTGAACATTCAGATGATGTTGAGAGGGGAGAAACCCTAGTGATTAGGAGAGCCCTAGTGACTAAAGAAAAGGAACCAGAACAGAGGAAGAATCTATTTCTCACAAGGTGCAAGTGTGAAGGAAAATTTTGTGATGTCATTATTGACGGTGGGAGCACTAATAATTTGGTGTTAGAGGAGATGGTCACAAAGTTGAAGCTTAAGATGGAATGGCACCCGCATCCGTATAGGATTACCTGGTTGTAGAAAGACCACAAAGTTTTGGTTAATGAGCAGTGCCTAGTAAAGTTTAAGATCGGGAGCTACCATGATGACGTACTTTGTGATATCATCCCCATGGATGCATGTCACATGTTTTTGGGGAGACCATAGTAGTTCGATAGGCGAGCTATACATGATGGCCATGCAAACACTTATTCCTTGACAAAGGATGGGGTTCGTCACAAGTTGAAACCCCTAAAGGAGACCAAAGAAAATGTATGCAATAGTGCTAGAATTTGTTATGTAGAAAAAAGAAAATTTTTAGAAGGTATGAAGCATGAGCTTGTGTGTTATGCATTGATTCCTAGAGTGAGTAATGAGGATAGTGAGAAGGTTCCAGAAGAAGTTTCTGAGATGTTGGATGAGTTCCAGGATATTATTTTTGATAATGTACCTAGGGGTTTACTACTAATAAGGAAGATCAGTCATCAGATTGACTTGATTCCTAGAGCTAGTTTTCCAAATAAGGCAGCTCATAGAATGACTCCAGTAGAAAATGAGGAGTTGAATAGACAAGTTCAAGAGTTGTTGAGAAAGGGTTTGATATAGGAGAGTTTGAGTCCATGTGCAGTACCTACAGTACTAGCACCAAAAAAGGATGGAGAGTGGAGGATGTGTAAAGATTACCGAGCCATAAACAAGATAACAATCAAGTACAGATTTCCCCTACCAAGGATGGATGACCTGATAGATTGTTTGAGTGGAGCTCAGTACTTCACAAAGATTGATCTGAAGAGTGAATATCACCAGATCTGGATTCAAGAGGGAGATGAATGGAAGATTTCCTTCAAGACCAAAGAGGGCATGTACGAGTGGTTAGTCATGCCTTTTGGGCTAACCAATGCATTGAGCACATTCATGCAGCTCATGAATGAGGTACTAAAATAATTTCTAGGAAGTTTTGTTATTTTGTATTTATATGATATTTTGATTTTTATTAAGACATTGGATAAGCATCTGATGCATATTCGGAGAGCGTTTGAGAAGTTAAGAGAATAGAAACTGTTGATTAATCTGAAGAAGTGCAGTTTTGTGAAGAGGGAGTTAGTGTACTTGGGGTTTGTTGTCTTAGCAAAAGGTCTCAAGATGGACCTAGAGAAGGTGAAGGCTATTCTAGAATGGCCTACACCAAGAACTACTACTAAGATGAGATCTTTCCATGGTTTGGCTAGTTTTTATAGAAAGTTCATTAGAAACTTTAGTAGTATTTGTGGACCCCTGACTGAAACAATGAGAGGGGATAGAAAATAATTCAAGTGGAGCACTAGAGCGGCAAAAAGTTTTGAACTGTTGAAGCAGAAGGTGATAGACCAACCTGTTCTAGCCCTCCCAGATTTCAACAAGGTGTTTTAGGTGGATTGTGATGCCAGTGGTTGTGCCATTGGAGCAGTATTGAGCCAAGAAGGTAAGCCCATTGCCTATTTCAGTGAAAAGTTAAATGATGCCAAGAGAAAGTATTTTGTATATGATCAGGAGTTTTATGCAATAGTTCAAGCATTAAAGAAATGGAGACATTATTTGTTGTCAAGGGAATTTGTTCTATATACTAATCATCAGGCCTTGCAGTACCTAAATAGTCAGGGAAAATTAAATCAGAGGCATATGAAATGGGTAGAGTTTTTGCAGAGTTATACGTTTGTTTTGAAACATAGGAGTGGGAAGTCAAATAGGGTTGTAGATGCCTTAAGTAGGAGGCATACATTGATGAAAAAGATGTAGATTGAAGTGTTTGCGTTCAATGAACTCAAGACACTCTATGCAGATGATCCTAATTTTGCAGAGGCTTGGAAAGCTTGCAAGGAATCTGTTACAGTGGATAGGACAAGGTGGCTAGATTTCATAATCCAAGATGGCATGTTATTTAAGGGAAGTCAATTGTGTATCCTGAGGAGTTCCATGAGGGAGAACCTGATAAAGGAGAAGCATAGTGGAGGAATGGCAGGAAATTTTGGTCAGGATAAGACGATTTCCATTATTAGTGAGCATTATTATTAGCCTCAGTTGTCATAGGATGTGAAGAAGTTTGTACAAAGTTATAGGGTATGTCAAATAGCTAAAAAAGTGAGCCAAAATACAAGCTTATATTAGCCCTTACCTATACCAGAGAGGCCATGGGAGGATATAAGTATGGACTTTGTTCTTGGTTTGCCAAGGACACAACGAGGGAATGACTCAATATTTGTGGTGGTTGATAGGTTTTTGAAGATGGCACATTTCATTCCATGTCAGAAGACCCATGATGCAGTCCACATTGCTGACTTGTTCTTCAAAGAGGTGGTGAGGCTACATGGTCTACCAAAGAGTATTGTTTCAGATCGTGACACCAAATTTGTGGGGTACTTTTGGAGGACCTTGTGGAAGAAGCTAAAGATAGAGTTGAAGTTCAGTTCTACACACCATCCACAAACAGATGGGCAGATAGAGGTTGTTAACAAGAGTCTGGGTAACCTACTAAGATGTTTGGTAGGAGATAAATCCAAGGGATGGGACTTGATCTTACCCCAGGCAAAATTCTCTTACAACAATTATGTCAACATAAGCATTGGTAGATCACCATTCCAGATTGTGTATGGAGGTAGCCCCAGAACAAATCCAAAATTGAGGAAGATGGACCAAGAGAATAAAATAAGTGTTGAAGCTGAAGATTTTGCAGAACACATCAAGGATATACATGAGAAGGTAAGAGAACATATTAACAAGATAAATATACAGTATAAGGCTAAGGCAGATCAGAAGCGGAGGTATAAGGAGTTTCAGATTGGTGATGAAGTGATGGTCCACTTGAGGAAAGAAAGGTTTCCAGTGGGAACATATAACAAATTGAAGATGAAGAAGCTCGGTCCCTGTAAAATTTTAAAGAGGCATGATTCAGGGAATGCATATGAGGTAGAGTTGCCAGATGGATTCAACATTTCTCTTGTGTTCAACATTTCAGATTTGACAAAATATCATGAAGGTGGCGGAGAGGAAGTACCAATGAATGAACAGTGTGGGATTCCAGCATCTACTTCAGAAAAGGAGGAGATTGAGGAAATCTTGGATAGTCGTGTGGGAAAGAGTACCAGAAATAGGAAGTATGAAGAATATCTGGTGAAATGGAGAGGAAGGCCTGTGGAAGATTCATCCTGGCTATCTAAAGCAGTGGTTGACCAATTGGGTTTTCCTCAACCATCTGAGACGTGATGGGGTCACTTCTCAAATTATCCTGGGTGTTTGATGCAGGAGCATCTAGTGGTGTAAGGGCAATCTTGCATTACCCAAAAATAGTTAAATTTTAAGTTTCACAGTTTTCAGATGTTTTTACATTTTTGAATACCCTTTTTGTCATAATGAAATTTTCAATTTACGATTTTTATTTTCTATTTCTGGGTTGAAAGATATCACAGTTTTAGTTTCCCAAATTTGCATCTGAAAATCTTCCAAGTTGGATTCGATGCACTCAAAGCTTCCAAAATGGCCCCAAAACTTGTCAAAATTGGCATAGCCAATTTTTTGCTCGTTCTTGACTTCGAGACCTTTCCAACGGTTCAAACGGTTTGCGAATCGGAGCCCCGGATCAAAAGTTATGGCCCTGGGAAGTTGGCGCACTTTCTTGAAGATACAATTGCAAATGTTCTTTTGAAATTTGAACTTCAAGTTGTAATTTTCGGCGCTAAACTGCCTAAACTCAAATTTTAATGTTGTTTTGGCTCCAAACTAAAGAGAAGCTCTATTTATGGGCAGGTTTCTAATATTTTTGGGTAACTTTTGGGGACAAACTCGCATATTGTGAAAGGGTTATTCTGTAGCTTTCTGTAACCTGCATGTGTTGAAGAACTTGGGGATTTGAGATCCTCTGCATGTAAGAAGTTCCATTTTCTGAATAATAAAATTATTCTCTTGTTTGTGGGTTATTTTCTATGTCTCGGGCTGCGCCCTCATCAGTAACTTTTGTAGACTTGAGTGGAGAGATATTTTTTTGTACCACATCAAATTGATCATACTCCACGGCAAAATGGAGGGGGGTTTTTAGATCTCTACTAAGAATCTCTATGCAATCTGGCATTATAGATATAAATCTTTCAACTATCTCCAAAGAACCATTCAATGAAGCCACATGAATTAGGCATCTACCAAGCTTGTCCTTCTTTGTCATGAAACTCATGTTGACACCAAGCTTGCACCACCATGAACTCAATCAAGTTCTCATTATTTCATTTATAATATCTAGATGTCTTCCATGAATAGCAACATGCAATGGAATGGCACCATGTACATCGGGGATAAGGGATATAAGATGCAACATATTCCAACAACTAGACCTCTTTAGTATCAACTTGACTACATCTGCATTCCATGATAAGTCATTGTTTCATATTATAAAGATGAAATAATATGTACTAGATAAAAATATAAGTTAATGTGAACAATAATATTTCAAGAAACAAGACATAGTGATTTAAGATGAGCACTACTACCTTAATCATTAACTTTTAGATTAGATGAATGAAAATATCAAAATCATGAAAGAAATAGACATAATATGTTATACTTTATTATTAAATTGAATAGATATGATTTATTTTTTGACATAATATAAATAAAATATTAAAAAAGATTTTGTTTTTAGATTATAAAATAGACTTACAATTCAGAATTAAATATTAATCACTCAAATTTATATTAAAATGAGATTGTAGAAAAGAAATTCAATTTTTAATATTTATATTGTATCATTTAAAAATAAACATAAATACAAATACAAGCTTATAATATAATGAAATATTTGAAAATCTACTAGATGTATATAGAAAACAAACCATAAACTTATGAAGAATTTATTCTTAAACAATAAGTTCTTTAGATATATATAGACAACAAACCAAACTTACAATTAATATTACCTAGATGGCCTTCGTAAGCAGCAACATGAAGGCATGTTTTGTGGTCATTCCTTGGCCATAAAATCATAAACCATGGAGTGGCTTCCTTCAAAAGGCTCACTGCTTCCGCATGACCGTTCTCAAAGCTATAGCCAGAGCCGTCTCTCCGAACTGATTGCGTTTGGAGGCGGCAGACTTGTTGTCCTCAAGCAGAGTCCTTATCACTTGCCCATTCCCGCCCTTAGCAGCCTCATGCAAGGCCGTATTTTTATCACTGTTGAGAGTTTTCGTCATATTACGGTAACCACTAAAGTGGGTTAGAGCCCATGAAACAATTTCACTGTGCCCTTCCCTTGCAGCGATGTGCAGAAGACTGTTGCCTTCAAATGCAACCTCCTGCAGAAGCTGAGGATCCTCCCGATATAATCCTTGAATACTGATGAGATCGCCATCTCTGCAGGCAACGAATACATCACCCCTCATCCTTCCTTTTTCTGCTTCCAATTTTTTTTAACCTTCTCTCAATATTCTATGCATTAAATCTGTGGATGTCGTTTCAACTTATAGGAAAGAAATGGATGTTAAGATTGTTGTTAGAATGCATTACATAAATTGATGAGTTAAGATGTAATTGGGAAAGCTGATCCAGGACAAGAAATGATTGATGGAACAGGATAACCTGCAACGACAGTGAGAGGGCCTTACGGGCATTGTTGGATGCGGTACTTCCCGCTCCCACCAGGATGTGGGTCCAGAGCAAGGTGTAATGGAGAGCAGAAAGTGACGCTCTTCATCTAAGCTCGAAACAAACTCTATAAGACGTTAAAAATGCTAGATTATGACTACTGAGTGGGTGTTTTTTAAACTAGATGATTTGTAGGTGAGTTCTAAGGCTCTTGGTTAGCAAAAGAGTGAATATATTTTTGTATGGCCAGTATGATAATGTCCAAGTTGTTTACACGAGACTTTATATTTGTCCAATATGTCAGTTGTGTCCAAAATTATATGACTATTTACACGAGATACTTAGAAGTTCATTGTTTATGTGAGGCACTTTTTATTTATTTTTGTT
This sequence comes from Sequoia sempervirens, assembly GCA_007258455.2. Taxonomy (NCBI): domain Eukaryota; kingdom Viridiplantae; phylum Streptophyta; class Pinopsida; order Cupressales; family Cupressaceae; genus Sequoia; species Sequoia sempervirens. The sequence continues at coordinate 139,987,509 of VDFB02000002.1, read as the reverse complement.
TTATTGGAAAGAAGAAAAGAATATGTGAGGCTTTTAGTTTGCTTACTGATATGACAACTTGTTAACTACTTAGATGAGATCCTCAATCTGGTTAGTCTTAAAATAAGACAATTGATAAAATAGGACAACATTATTACGATATTGATTTTTAGTATAAGTCAATTGTTTATGTGAGGCTTTTGTTTCTTCTATTAACATGACAATTTATTGATCACTTACATGAGATCATCAATCTATCTAAACAAGAATATGTTGGTGGTTATTTTTAAAATAAGATAAGTATAAAAAAATGAAAACATTATAAGTAATTATAAATTAACACTTTGAATCATAAGTCTAAAAGATGATATTGAGCATCCATCAATTTAACTCATCTTGCTACTTTGTAAACTTAATATCTTGTCTCTTGATATTAATCAACTAGTGCTAACATTTGAACACATCCTCCAAATTCTTGATCCCTAACGTTCCTATGTGAGGAGCCCCTACTAGTCATACACATCTAGTGTCCTATGCCATTACCTCTTCCTAACACTATTCGGTAGATCATATTAAAATTCCTTAATCAACATGACTCTAACCATTATACTACATGTATGAATTTAATTTTCTTCATTGCCAACTACAATGACCACCACCATCATGATTCCTTGTACTTGCATCTCCTAGGTACATCCTAAATTGATGACCAACTTCCTAACCATATATTAGCTCTATTTTTCCTCGATTTCTTTCAAAAAAGAAACACCTATCATTAATATAAAACACACATTGATTAATCACAAATACCTACCTTCCCCCTCTCAATCATAGGTGGAAATAGAATAACATAATTCTACTAGACCATTATTTTGGGTCAATACTCAATAAAAATGAACCAAAACTAAACATAACAGTAAGTACAAAATTTAACTAAACTGAAACACACACCACAAAAACAAAATGTAAAACATCTACTCTTATCAAAAAAATTATTCAACCATTTCACTCATTCTTTGAGTCAATAGCGAACTTGAGAAGATAATGGTCCTCTAGCCTCTTAGTGTTTCATTTGAACTCCATTTTTACCTTCCTCCACCCCTTCAACATAAGATTTTTGAATATATCATGCAAAACACAAAAAAGTTGAAAACATAAATGTAAATGACAAAAGATATTTTTTAATTTTAAGATGTCAAACTCAACTAAAAATATACCTTATTACAATAGTAACTTATAATTCATATTCTAATAAAGTGTTGTAGGTCATCTACTAATATAAAAGCTTGAATTCATGAAAGGCATGAATTTGCAAGACAATATGATTAAAATACTAACTTTAAAGATTTAAAATTTCAAACCTCCAAATTTAAAGTTCATTCTCTCACCAACTATACCATACACTTAACCACTTAAAAATGAAACTTTGTCTTTTAAAATTCATTTCCAATCTTAATTAATAAAACTAATATAACGTAAAATTTTAACCTGAAAAACAATTAACTTGAATAATTCATTTACTATCACATTATTTCCAAATATATATATTTTTTAATTCCTCACCCTTCTCGACTTCCTACTTTTCTCACGCTTCTCCATTTTTCAAGCTTAGTCACAAATAATTCAACACAAAATATCTTGAATTAATCTTTGAAACAAACTTCACCAATGTAAAAAAACATTAATTATATACTCTCCATGAGATTTGAGGCCATATTACATATAATTCAAGAATAAATGCATAAAATTTGCTAAAAATCATTCCATGCAATTTTATATTTTATTTCCACGCTATTTTTGGACTGCCTTCCAAAGTACTGCATATCAATTGACATAGATATTTCTGAAGTTGTCCTTAAAAGTGAAAGCACTCAGTAATCGTGAAAGCGTCATCTAGCTTTCCAGGCTTTCACTCTCTCATTTTTCTTTTCTTTCAAATCATTCATGTGGGCAGCATTATATCTGAAAATTATTTCTCGTCTTCTTTCAATTATTGTAAGCTTACTGGATTCTTCTCTTTATCTCTGAAAATTACTGGTCATATTCCTTCAACTTTGTTGAATTCTTATCTTTATCTCTAAAAATTACTTCTCATCTTCCTTCAATTATTCTCGTCCTCTCTCCTCTTACATTACTGTAGAAACAAAGTTTTCGGCTCTGGTGTGTGTTCTTCCATATTCACTGGTTTGAGCTAGAGTAAAACTGGATTCCCTAGACACATATAGAGGTTAATATCCAACTAATATGCCAATCAAAGTTTAGTATCTCTTTCAAACTTTAGTATTATTTGTGAGTGCTTGTTCATATTGTATTATATTATTGTGTAAGATTTAATTAGTACATTTTATTTCAGACAAATATAGTAAGATTGGATTAGAAAATTTAATATTTTAAATTGTAGACATCCAATTTGATCACTTCTATATGATCAAACGCGTCTCCTTATTCATCTGGTTGCTCATCGCCTCTGTCAATATTAATTAAACCAGTTGTTTAATTAATACCCTGCATCTTGCACAAGGGTCCTAAAGTATTTAATTTAATACTTTACCCCTCTTCCTCCTCTAAATTAAATAAATATTTCCTTTTATTTAATTTAGTCATATTCCCCTTTTAAATTAAAATTCATTTTTAATTCCTCTTTTCTCTCTCATGGTCACATCCTCCAACTTTTGCAAGTTGGTCCCTAATCCATTTTAATTACCTCATCTTCTTCTAATTAACTAGGGTTAGCATGTGCACACCCTTAATCATCATTAAGATCACCTCCTCCATAATTTCCCACTTGCTTCTAATGAGTCATTAGTCCATCTAACTAAGTACTTGCACAACCTTAATCATTTGATTAGCCTAACCTAATCCTCATCCTATTTATGCCATATGTCCTTGAGTCAACCTTATTAAAGGCTTTCTCCTTTTGGACAAGGCACTCCACTTCCTATGTGAATTTTTAATTCACATTTAATCCCCCAAGGCACCCAAAAGGAATTTTTAATTCCTTCACTTTCCCCCATGTCCTTCACTTATTATTTATTCTTTCCCATCTCCCCATGAGAATATTTGAGGAATTTTTAATTCACTCATGTCCTCTCACCCCACATGGGGACAAGGACCCCATGAGGATCTTGTCCTTCCAAGGTACTTTGTACCCCTCTCCATGTCATGTACTTCTCCTTCCACCTCATGTCCACTTCACCTTTTAGGGCTAAATCACATGCCACATGTCAAGATGTGAGGGCTTGTGAGTTCTCAACTCATCTTAGCCCTACATCTTGATATTTGGTGGCTCAATCTTGACCATCCATTTCCCCTAGGAATTCTCAAAAATCCTATAAATACCCCCTCTTTTCTCTCATTTAGGAGAGATCATTTGTGCTAGCCAAACTCTTGCAGTTTTGTTTCTCAATCTACACTTAGCCATTTTCATGATTTCAAGCATCATTTGCATCTCACATCTCACATCTTGTGCCATCCAAGGAGCATACACATTAAAGATCGAAGGGCCAACCAAAGGATCGATTCGACACAAGGTATAAAGTTCCATTTTTGTTGCTTTTTACTTTGTATTGTTTCAAACTTAGGCTAATCTTGAGGTGTAGGTTGTTTTGGTGTTTATTTGCACTCTTTTACTTGCTGCTCGTTTCCTAATGCTCACATTCGACCTATCACATTTCTGGCATGCCCGGTGGGACCCACAAACGGGTCTATTTCCTTCACGTTTGCTGTTTTTTGTATTTTTTAAGGTCCAGGTTGTAGAGTGGTAGACCTATCCTGAGAGAGTGGCAGATTTGTCTGGTAGTGGTAAACCTGTCCTACTATGGCGGACCTGTCCTGCAGTGGCGGACCTGTCCTAATAGGGTGACGGATTTGTCCTCTGGTGGCAGACCTGTCCTGCTGTGGCGGACCTGTCCTATAGTGGCGGACCTATCCTGACAGAGTGGCGGACCTGTCCCTGCAGAGTGGCGGATCTGTCCCTGTAGAGTGGCGGACCTGTCCTCTAGAAGGTAAAAATTTCAAGTTTTTTCTGATTGTCTTTTGGTAAAATACGAACATAATTAAAGGGGTGTCAATAAACCTTGTTTGGCATGTTTGGGAAGGCTATTTGACGTATCCAATCCCCTTACGCCATTTGGCGATCCTGGGTGACAAGAAATCGTAGCTTTCCAAGTACTTTTGAGTCACCCCTTTTCACTTTCTTAGTGGGACCTGCTTGGGGATTTCATCACCCCAAGGGACAATTCCAACCACGTGTACCGGCGGGGTATATAAAGGGGGGAGAGCAAAAGTTGTACCTCAATCCAACCATGTTGTAATTGGCAAAGCGTCGAGATGAAGTGAAAAGTTGGTCTGAGCCTTTAGTATCTCGCTAAGGTTCTCGACTCACACTTGTAACGGGTTGGTGTACACGGTTTGGGCCTCACATACCGGGTGTATATCGAGGACTCCTTAGCAACCATGTGCATCCTAGAGTAGAAGACTTTGTTGGCCATACCCATCTCTACTAATCTTAGGGTTGTGCTGTCTGAATTGTCTTTCTCGTGCAAAACTAGTCATTATTAGTGTTTGCTATATTTTGGGTCCTTTGCCTTACCCATCCATCAAAAAATCAAGCTTAAACTTATCCTTTGGCGGACCTGTCCCTATGCTATGGTGGACCTGTCCCTGTGCTGTGGCAGACTTGTCCTAGTGCAGTGGTGGACCTATCCCTGTGCTGTGGCGGACTTGTCCCTGTGCTGTGGCAGACCCGTCCTAGTGCAGTGGCGGACCTGTCCTAGTGCAGTGGCAGACCTGTCCCTGTGTTATGGCGGACCTGTCCTAGTGCAGTGGTGGGCCTGTCCTTGTGTTGTGGCGGACCTATCCTAGTGCAGTGGCAGACCTATCCTTCTGTTGTGGCGGACCTGTCCTTATGCTGTGGTGGACCTATCCTTCTGCTCTTTCTTCCCAGGTCCACCATTTCCACACTGTTTATCCGATTGACTCTGTTCAAAGGCAGTTATTCTCATCTTTTCGTGCTCTTTCCAATAATATATACCACTTCATACTTTCGAGAAGTTGATTGGGGCTCCCTTTTCCTCCCTTGTCCCCCTTCTCGAGGGGGCATACCCTACCATTCCCTCCTAACCCGTTGCTCCAAACCTACCTTTATTTGACTGGGGCATCCTCTTTGCATTCCCTCCATTCGGGGTAGCTCACACGCACTCCCCCATGTTGGGGCATCTCTTTTTTCTGATCTTTTCCTCTACATAGTCATCTGCATTCTATTTTTCTTTGAAACCCTATTATTCTAATAGCATTTCGAAGAGGGGCAAAGTGTAGACATCCAATTTGATCACTTCTATATGATCAAACATGTCTCCTTATTCATTTGATTGCTCATCCCCTCTATCAATATTAATTAAACCAGTTGTTTAATTAATACCCTGCATCTTGCACAAGGGTCCTAAAGTATTTAATTTAATACTTTACCCCTCTTCCTCCTCTAAATTAAATAAATATGTCCTTTTATTTAATTTAGTCATACTCCCCTTTTAAATTAAAATTCATTTTAATTCCTCTTTTCTCTCTCATGGTCACATCCTCCAACTTTTGCAAGTTGGTCCCTAATCCATTTTAATTACCTCATCTTCTTCTAATTACCTAGGGTTAGCATGTGCACACCCTTAATCATCATTAATGTCACATCCTCCATAATTCCCCACTTGCTTCTAATGAGTCATTAGTCCATCTAACTGAGTACTTGCACAACCTTAATCATTTGATTAGCCTAACCTAATCCTCATCCTATTTATGCCATATGTCCTCAACCTTTTGCTTTGGACAGGGCGCTCACTTCATGTGGTGCCGTTGTCCCAAAGAACTTAGGGGCTGCAGATTTGCCCTTTCTTCCACATGTGCTTGGCATTTGCAGTGGCACCCATCTGTGAGATGTTGGGAGGGTTCATGTCACTCCTTGCAGCCAGGGGACAAGGACCTCAACTTATGAGAGATCTTGTCCAATCCCAAAGTACTTTGTACCCTCTCCCATGTCCACGTCTTCTCCCTTCCACCTCATGTCTTCACCTTTTAGGGCTAAAATCCCTTTATGCCACATGTGTCAGATGTGAGGGCTTGTGAGGTTCTCAACTCACCTTAGCCCTACATCTTGATATTTGGTGTCAATCTTGACAGATCCATTCCCTAGGGTCTCAAAAATCTATAAATACCCCTCTTTTTTCCATTTCCAGGAGAGATCATTTTGCTAGCCAAACTCTTGTAGTTTTGTTTCTCAATTTACACTTAGCCATTTTCATGTTTTCATCCATTTGCACTCATCCTCACAACATCATTTAGCTTGCATCTTGTGCCATCAAGGAGCATACACATCAAAGATCGAAGGGCCAACCAAAGGATCAATTCGATGCAAGGTATAGAGTTCCATTTTGTTGCTTTCATCTTGTGTTGTTTCCAACTTAGGCTAATCTTGAGGTGTAGATTTGTTTTAGTACGTTTGTTGCACTCTTTACTTTTAACTCATTTCCTAGCGGCTCACATTCGACCTATCCACATAAACTAAATATTAATTTTGTTAGGAGTGAATGTTCTTTAGTTCTAGCAAAAATTTATCACCATTAATTCATCACTCAAAAATTCCTTTGCCATGAAAAATTCACCTTAAAAGGGAAAATTTACCACTAGTAAAGATTTACGACATAAAAATTCATCACATTAAAAAGTTTGAGATTAATTTTTGATGGTGGTGAATTGCTAGTGGTGAATTTGTCATGGGGGTGAATTTTCCTGCGGTGAATTGTTGGTGGTGAATGCCGTGTATTGTTGGCCTTGAATTGATGTCATTTTTTATGTAATGTTATAATATAATTAGTGAGAGATTTTGTTAATTATAGAATTGAAATACAAGATGATTATAGGAATTGTGTGATATTAAAAAAATATATTGAATTTAAAATATGTAATGTTAATTGTTTTTATAAATTTATTATGAGTATACATTTATTAATTGGTCTATATTTTTTTTATTTATTGATTGATGTGGTTTGCAAGGCTTGTTGAATAACATTGAAAGTCTTTGGATTTCTCTAATATTAAATAAATGTTTGGGAAAAGTGTTTTGCTAGTGAAAAAGTATAGTTAGAAATCTAATGGCTATGTGCATATTTACAAACAAAAATCAATTTAAAGCATTTCAATTTCTTCTTTTATAGGATAAATTGTTAAAAGTGTCATTCCACTACATTCACAATAATTTTTCATTTGCACCTTATGCCTTCATAAACAACCTCATTACATCATCTTATTAAAATTAGTCCACCATCAATGAAAACTTGCAAATTTTCTACTTCATTAGAGCGACAAATATCTTACATGTGTCAATATTGTACTTAAAAAATATAGAGAAAATAATTAATTTATATATATATATATATATATATATATATATATATATATATATATATATAGACCTAAAAGGCCTAGGTCCATTGGCTTTGATGAGGGGGAGATTTATTTTAAAAATTTATATCACACTTGTAATTATCTATGTATTTATTTGAATAAAAATAACAACAAATAAACATCACAATTGTGAGGTTTGTAATGAAAGTTAGATAGAGATGTATTATAAGATAAATAAAAAATAAAAAATAGGATGTAGAGGATTGAGATGCTATGAATAAGATTGTGAATGTTAATGATGATATAATGGGACTTGCTAATACTACTATTGTAATTTGGTAGGTGGACCTCTAAAAACATAAATAGGTTTAGGAAGATGAAACTTATTTAATTTTTTTTTTTTAAAAACATGCTTGTGGAAATTGGTTCTACTCTATGGAAGGATAAATTGAATACCATGTGTAAGGGTTGGAAAAACCTTAATCCTCATTATGGGGTGGAAATTTCTCATTTCCTCTAATGGAGTTGTGATTTATAATATTATATACTTAATGTTTAATAAAAGGAAAGAAAAATTAAACATAACATCACACCAAAACACTAAACTAGAGCACACCCCACTCAATTGAAAAAGAAAAACATCTACTCCTACAAAAATTGTTTCTCAATCATTTTACCCATTATTTAAATGAATAGTTGACTAGAGAAGGTAATGGGTTTTTCATTCTTCTTGGTAGGTCATCCAACATCTAGTTTTACCAAGAATTCGTCCATCCATCAAATAAAATATTTTAGATTTGGAATGTGATGTAAACCCACCTCATTGTAGGCATCCAGAAGGTCAACCAAGCTAGAGGTATCAAGTGGAGAAGGGAGGTTGTATTGATATAATAAAATCACACAACCTATATAGAGGTATAAACACTTGTTGCAAATGATATATCTATCCAAAGGGACATGAAAAGAAGCTACAAGGATAAGACACTACGTTGTAGACAAACACACCCAAGTTATAAGTAGAAGAAATGATACTATAGATGAGCATGTAGGAGTTATTGGTGACTCCTCAACACCCCCAAGAATAGCTTCTAGACTAAAATATCTTCCACAAGGGAGAAAATTCCAAGAAAACTTGCTTCAACAATGCAAGTTGAGCATTGATTGAATATGGTTGAATATTCAAATGTACATGAGATTACTTTCTTATAAAGGCAAGGTGAGAGATAGGATTAGACAAGATCATGAAAAGTGTCTCAATCCTATAACATGAGACAACTAGCAACCTAATTGTTGCAAGGTGTGACCCTTGGTCTTCCTTGCAAAACTAATGCTTTTGTTTGTGACATGGTCTAACTGCCTCTTTTGGTTCTTAACTGAAGCTTGTATCGGGCATTGATAGGTCGATCTTTTGGTGCAACGACAAGTCCAACAATTGCTATCAGAGTTGGTCACATGTTCAAACCCCACACTTGTGCTGGGGAGATTGTTGCAAGGTGTGACCCTTGGTCTTCCTTGTAGCACTAATGCTTGGGTTTGTGACAAGGTCTAACCGCCTCATGTGGTTCTTAACCGAAGCTTGTATCGGGCATTGATAGGTCAATCTTTTGGTGCATCGACAAGTCCAAAAATGATGGTGTGTCCTTTGGATCTTGGTCTTCATTGCAACATTAACATTTGGGTTTGTGACATGGTCTAACCATCTCCTTTGGTTCTTAACTGAAGCTTGAATTGGGCATTGATAGGTTGAACTTTTGGTGCAATAGCAACACCAAAAATTGGTATCAGAGTTGGTCACAGGTTGAAACCCCACACTTATACTGGGGGGATTGTTGCAAGGTGTGAACCTTGGTCTTCCTTGCAGCACTAACACTTGGGTTTGTGGCATGGTCTAACTGCCTTCTGTGGTTCTTAACCGAAGCTTGTATTGAGCATTGATAGGTCAATCTTTTGGTGCAATGGAAAGTCCAACACTAACTACCTAGGAATCAAGCATTACAAGCTAGATAAAAATAGTTCTAAAAAATACAACTAAGAGTTTTAGAAGGAATCTTATATCATGAGTAAAGTCAACATGTGAATATTTCCCCTAATTCCCTAGTGAGTGAATTAGCTAGGTACAAGATATTTATTCAGAACAACACCCCCACTTAAGTGAAACTTAGGGAAAATATTATTATGTAGACTATGCAAAATGACCATGAGGATGGTTCCTGAGTATTAGGCCATGTTAGGTACCCATTTATAATGCAAATGCAATCAATCTCTCACAAATAAAGAAAAGAAGAAAACCCAGTAGAGAAAAACTCCTCTCTAAAAGAGAAAAGAAAAGAAAACAAGAACATGATATATGGAGGACTCAATGATACACCCAAGGACTACATCCAAAAAATATATATAATCAGTGATACCCCCATAAGAGGGAAAAAGAGAGACAAGATATCCCCGTACAATGAAGAATCGCCTACAAAGATGGGTAACATCTAAAGACAAAACATGATCTAATGCCCACAAACAATGTTTATCCCCTTAGGAAGAAGATACACCAAATAAAAATAAATGAATTGTTCCTAGTCTTGATAGGAATTGGTAGGAAGTGGAATCTATATGTATGAAGATTGTGTCTCTTATATCTACTCATGTGTTTCTGAGTTCTTGGATGATGAAGTTGATACCACAATCCAATAAGGTACATTCCCAATCACAACAAACTGTGACAAATAAGGAACCAATGGAAATTTATCTTAAACAAACTCTAAAGACAAACATGAAGTGACAATAGTGGATCCATGACTATCATCAAATAGGAGAGATAAACCCTCAAATTGGTCTTCAAAAAATAAAATGTGAGAGTCCAAAAAAAAGAACCACAGTTTGAAAAATAAGAATCCCATTCAAGAAGACAAATAGATACTTGTTGCAATGAATCACTAGAAGTATTAAATGAATTATCAACAAAATATGATTATGCGATCTCAACTAGAGAAGTAGGAGTTACAAGAGAAGTCTTTAGATCATCAAAATGCTCAAGTTCTACATCATATTGAAACTCCTCTAAGGTGTCATCATCATAGGCTATGTAGTTAACATCATCAAGTGGAATGAGGAAATCTTAAGTAGGATCATTTGGGAATAGAGGTTTATGTGGATCTCCAAAATCTCCCAAATCTTGGTCCAAACTGTTTGTAGGAATGAGATGTTTGAGAATATCTTATGATTGCTTTCTTTGAGGATGTTTTCACTAAAATTAGAACTAGTGAATCATATGATATGATCATTCTTATTACCCCAAACATATTTCTTATATTTTTTTTTCGGTTCAGGACTGAGTCCATAAAGATGTTGCAAAAATTTTAGCCACTTGCAATGTGTTACGATATCTTTTATCCATGACTCAAAACTATCACTAGTCAGAACTATTATAGAAGGATGAGTTGCATAAACCATGACTTTTAAAATGATAATACACTTCTCAAATGGTAAAATATGATATCAATACATAAATAGTTGAAATAAAGTACAATGATAAAAAAAACACACCCTCCAAACTACCAAAATATCCAAGTATTGTCTAGTATACCCACTAAGAAAAAAATAAAATCACAACATACCTTCGAAAAAAATAGGAAAAAGTGCATGTAAAGAACTATAGTGTTGTTGAATACCTTCATGATGCTGTAAATTTTAGGAATATCAGAGTCTGGAGCAAAAGGATATGTGTTTAGAGGAAAAAAAGGGAAGATCTATAAAACACCTACACCACTAAAAAATTGGGATCACCAACTTTTTGACAATAATTTGTTTGAAAAAATTCACCTCTGTATGTCAAAGTTATGAAAATTTGAAAAAAGCACTAGTTGAAGGAACTTGAGGGAAAAATAGGGCATTGTTAATGCAAAAAGGGTGCAAAAATGTGGCACTTAGGGGAAAAAATATTTGGCACGCATTGACTAATATGACCATCCACTGTAAGTTTTTTTTTTTTAAAAGGTGCCAACTCCTGAGGTGGTAGGTGGGTGCATCCCGGTGATGACGACTCCCACACACCACCTGAGCTAATCCCGCATTGTTGGGTGCTAGGCATGGAGGTTCAATGTAACTAGCAATTGAAATTTTGATAATAAAAAAAAAAACATATGATAAAAAACTTTGTAGTGACACAACTGTGGACACTGAAAAAGTAAGCCTTTTTCCTTGCTTGATTTAATGACAAATTGGACTTGATATCACCTTGATCTAGTGTTGTGAGTTGTTTTACACAACCACATTAGGTTTTGGACCCTTGCAAAATTTAATAAAATTCATGTCTTCTAAAGGTGTTGTAAAGAATTGTAAATGACTTTCACACTTGTCTTGACTTTCATTAAGCATTTAAGTCTAATGGTCCTTTCCCCCCCCCCACTTTTGAATTAAATATTATTTTAATTAAAAGTTATTTTTTCCCTCTTCTTCCATAATTAAATAATTATCCCTTCCCTCTCCATTAAATAATTTTTTTTAATTATTTAATGTTTAACACTCCACCTTTCCTCTATAAATAAATAGTTATTTTTTAATTAAATTTAATTATATAATTTATTCTCACCTTTCTTTCTAAATAAATGAAATCAATATTTAATTTATTTCTCCTATGTTGGCCACCTAAATTAAATAATTTTTATTATTTAATTTTCTCCAATAACCTATTTTTCTGTGCCAATCTTATCTTCCACCTCAAGCATTTATCTATTTGTTTCTTTCTTCTCTCAATTAACCTCCACCCTTGATTAAATTATTGTGTAATTTAATCTTGGTCCTTAACCATGATCCTTATTCTAGCCATTCACTTAACTCTCCTCTAAAAAAGGAGACCTTTAAGCCCTAATTCATTATTCATTCATAATTCATTCATCATTCATTCATAATTCCTTCATTATTCATTCATGATTCATTCATATTACCAAGTCAAGCTAGCAAGAATCAAGCATTTAAGATAGCATTTGAGCTCAATTCTAAGGCATTTGAGAGCAATATTCTTCATCGATCATTGTAGAAATTCAAGATCCATCATCATAGAAATTTTCTAATGGCATTATTTCACATTTCATTCTTTGCTATCTTACTTCATCATTTTGGTTTAATTACCTAAACGGGGTTTGACCAAGGCAAACCCCCAATCCCTAACAATCAACATTTTCTCTCTTCCTTTGTGTGATTGTAGATTTAGGTGCTTGGATGGATTAGACATGATTGAAGAATAGGTTTCAAACTTATTGAAGTCATCCCCCTTTTCGAAAGGTCAAAATCTACACAAAAGGTCACATTCAAGCCCGAATTTTGTAGTTTCAGAACTAGACACCTGGAGGAACAAAAAGTGTAGACCGAGAGCTTCTGTTTCCACTTTCGAGTTTTTAGAAAATCTAAAGTGGACTAAGTCACCATCAATGGTGACTTAGTCCCATTGTACATGTTTTTAAATTTTTTTTTGTAGATTCAGATACCCATTTGGTTGAAACGGGCTCCGAAATAGTTTTCCAGATCTAAGACTAAGCTACCCAGAATGGCATGTCCTAGTAGGTTAAAATTCCAGAATCAGTAGCATTTCCAACCTTTATCCTAGCCTCCACAAGTTTATAGGTACACACATTCAGTTTTACAGTTTTCTATTTTTTTTTATGGCCATTTATAGGTCATTTAGTTTATGTTTGCATATCACATTATGTTTTCAAACATTTTGCATTTTCTTAGTTTTGCATGCATAGTTTATCTTCCAGCCTTAAGAAAAATATCCCTTGATAGGTTTCAATCTCTATTGCATTGGAATCTCATAGAATTGTTCTTGAGTGTGAACATTGCAAAATTGGATTCATCTTCCTTCATTACCCTTTTAGGTGTGGATAAGAGAAGTTGTGACTCCCATTTCCATTGTCCACAATAGCAATCAATGATCGATGTAAAGTGGCTCGATGGAGCCAAAAAACCCTTCCAAAACTTGCAGCGATAATAAATGTGTACTCGATAAAGAAAACCTATAATTAATAGGTGTTGGTGTGAATAATTGTCTTGTACATAGCTAATTCATTCTCTAGGTAATTAGGGGACATATTCACATGATTAAGTTTACTTAGGATATAAGATTATTTCTAGAAGTCTTCGTTGTCTTTTCTAGAACTTATCTTATCTAGCTATATTGCATGATTCCTAGGTAGTTAGTTGTCTCATGTCATAGGATTAAGATACTTGGCATGATCATGTCTAATTCTATCTCCCAACCTTGCCTTTATAAGCAAGGCATCTCATGTACATTTTCATAGAAACTCAATCAATCATCATTATTCAACCATTAATAAATCTTGCATTGTGAAGCAAGCTTTCTTTCCATTCTCTCTCTTGTGGAAGTGGTTTTGGTCGCAACTGTTCTTGGGGGTGTTTGGGAGCCACCATTTACTCCCACAATAGTTGGTGGTATGAATGTGCTACATAAATTTAAATATTTCAATTGGAATTATTTTTAACCCACAAATTTTTATGAACCCTAAAAAAACATTTGTAAATATTTCCTGAAATATTCAAAAAAATTTCTCTACAATATTTAAAAAATCATAGAAATTTTAAATATCTCCTCTTTTTGCAAAAATAAAATTATATGATCTACATGCTTAGGAGTCTACACGACTTTCCTTGGAAAAATATTTTTTTCCAAAAATAACTTTATCGAAAATTGATGAATTTACAATCAAAATTCATTTGATTAGACTCTTGAATGCAATGGTGATGTCGATTTGGGCCCATAGTGCTCCAAAAACTCAGTGACCTCCTAGATCAACTACTCTTCACACTTTTTAAAACCCTCATAGATCTAGAAAAACATAACCAAACTAGACAAAAAGAAAGGAAAACTAGACTTTCTTTCAAACCCTAGATTCAACTATGAGGTCTTTGAAACCACAAAATGTACCCAACAAAATCTTCAAGACAACATGAAACCCTCATATCTGGGAAGGAGACTACAACATTGGAGCTCTATTACCATATAGGAGTTAATGGTGACTCCTTAACACCTCTAGGAATAGTTGCTAGACCAAAATATCTTCCACAAGAGAGAAAATAGAATGAATAATTATTTCAACAATGCAAGTTGAATATTTATTAAAAATGGCTAAATATTCAAATTCACATGAGATGCCTTTCTTATAAAGGAAAGGTGATCGATAGGATTTTTGGAAGAATGAAGAAGGTGACCTCCAGGTTTGTTGTCATTGATGTCAACATTGTCTGGTAACTAGCTAAGTAAACTGTGTGCCTACACTGATCCGATATTTTGATCCAAAAATTCTCACAGTAAAAGATAATTCTATGAGTTTTTTATATGTTACTTAGGAGCATCAATTACAACTATGAACAAGCTTTCAACAATTTTGGTTGATTTAGATGAGATATTTAAATGACAGAAGTTTGAAATTATTTTGGCCGAAAAGGTTAAGATTTGCTTGTCTCTCAAGTGTTCCTTATTACTTCTAGGCCAACCTAATGTGTGGATTACATGTTTTATTTTTTGTGCCAATTTTTTTTTTTAATTGGGCTGACATGTCACTTGGAATTTTGTTTGTGTTCACATCAAATTAGGATGACCTAATTGATGAAGGAAGATATAGATTTACTTATGTATATATGTATGTGTGTGATGGATAGATGAGAGAGATGATATTGTGTATGGATGCAAGTTATACAACAAGTGTAATAGTGTGAAGCCATTGATTACTATTGTATACCTACAACTGAAGTAATATTTTAGTTTTCCAGAGCTTAATCGGAACTGATATCAACACTTTGAAGGTTTACTTCTTCAGTTCACTTTTGGATGTGTTTCATCCATTTCTGTATCTTGGCAATAAGTCATTTTGTATTTAGGATGTGATCCTTTCAAGGAAACTTATTCCTAGCTGTGATCCCTTTAATATCTTGTAATTGGTTATAATAATATCTTGAGTCAATCCTTGCCATGGTTTTTCCCATTCTAGGTTTTCCACGTAAAAATCATGGTGTCAATGTGTTATGAAATATTATGATTCCTTTCATGCTTTGGTTTACTATTACAGTTAGATATGCATTAATAATTAGATGGTTAGCAATTATTTGTGTTAGCAGAATACTGATGCATCCCCCCTCTTAGTATTCAGTGTATTCAATAATTGGTACTAGAGCCTGGTTCCTTTGGAGAAGTCTTACAGCTTGAGGAAGGTCTCAAAATTTTAATACATGGCTAACAAAAGCTATGATGTTCCTCTACAAGAAAATTCTACATCTGAGGAAATCAATGTTTCCCTTGAAGAATTAGACAAAAGTGAAGATGAGAAGGAAACTCTGAAAGGAAGCTTGAAAGAAGTGAATGTGTATCAAAAAGTTAAGAACAAGTCAAAAAATTCAAGAAAAGACATAGAGAGGTCAGTAATCAATTGAAAAAGTCTAATGAAGACATCACTAGACTGAAGGTAAAAATGGAAGAACAAAGAAGAATTGAAGAATGCTAGAAAGCTAAAATTCAAAATAGAATTGATGAATGTGCAAAGCTTGAACAAGAAGTAGTAACCCTAATATCTGATTTGGAAAAATAAAAATCCCATGAAGAAAAATTTAAAACAAGCTCTACAAGGCTTGATGAGTTGATTGAATTTCAGAAACCTTCTAAGGACAAAGGTGGTCTAGGAATTGAAGAAGGACAAAGCTCAAAGGAAAACTAGAATCCCAATAGAGTGGACAATAAAAAAAAAATTCAAGGAAATAATAAACAAAGCAAGAACCAGAGAAGCAATACCAGAAGGATTCTTATTTGACAGCCTAATGCTCAAAGGTACCCATCTTTTAATGGTTTTTGTTTCTCATGTGATCAATCAAATCATAGAGAAATAAAATATAGTAGAATGAACCAGAATTGAATGAGTCAGAATGTTGGACTCTTTCTTGAACAATGCTTTGCTTGCAATAAGTTTGGACATAGAGCTATCAAGTGTAGAAGCTAGATGATGATGAACAAATTCAATGCTAGAAGGATTCAGCCTTTTCAAGGTGACTGTTATACATGTAATATCTTTGGAAATAAGGATAATTATTGTAGATCAAGGATAAATTCAAAATAGTTTGGTCAGAAACAAGTTGTGTTCTACATTTGCAACAAACTAGGGCATATCTCAAAATTTAGTAAGAGAAAAGTTTTGAAGAAACCTAATTCAGAAAAAAAGAAAAAAAACTTGTGAATAAAGAGGATCCTATAGAGGTGAGAAAAGAAATGGAAAGGATTTGGAGGAAAAAGGAAGAATAAAATGCATTCGTACCTGCATCTTGTGTATATACCTCTTCTAAAAATTGAACCCAGTAGTGGTTTCAGGGGGAGTAGTTGTACAAAGACATCTAAAAATCCCCTAATATATGAGGTGTCAAGTAGTGACATGAGAAAATATGATGTAAGCTATCATTCTAAAGATGCTAAAAATGTCTCTGGGAGAAAACATGCAGATTCAAAGAATTGCAAAACATTTTTGGGTTTGTAGTGCACTTTATTAAGCATTTATCATCGTTTAAGGATGGAATCCATTAAACACAAATTAAGGAAAAATCTCAAAATACATAAACCAAGAAACTGAGTTGAGCTAAAGTACATTTGGACAATTGAAGGAAGTAGAGTGAGTTGAAAAGAGTTGAAGGTGATTCAAAGTATTTTGCATCAAAACCCTAGTTCTCGACAAAGAATGAAAAAGGTATTTTATGTTATCTAAATCTTGTAGATTCTAAGCTGAAGCAACTTTTTCCTAAGCATATCTAAGTTGTTTGAGGATAAATGGCCACTCCTACCATTGTGGAAATTTTTGAGAAACCCCAACTCAAGTTTAGAAGACATTCTTGGAAATTTTATGAAGTTGATCCCATGGGTACGTTCTCACACATTCTAAGCAATATGTTACCGACTGAAGATACAAGGACATATATTCATGGGAAACTAGAGGAATTCAATCACCAAGAGCTTAAGGACCTATAGGATAGTGAATTGACGAGAGATGATCTATTGCTAAAGCCAGAATATGAAAACCTAGTTCAAAAGAGGTTGAATGTTTGGAACTAGTTTCTAAAATTTTCCAGTGAGATGGAGGAAAAATTTGTTAGAATGGATATCAATAGGGTACATAGTAAATTTCTATGGAAAAGTGTACCTAGGGTAATCAACAAGGAAGTAATTCAAGTTGTGACTGGTCTTTGAAATATTGGATCCATTCTAGTTCTAAAGGTTGTAAAGAATGATGTTGTAATGAATCTAACTAGTGCTACGTTTTACAAAAGAGCTTTAACTACAAAGCCTATCTCAAACACTACTCTCAACTATGCTGCTATCATTATTGGACAAAAAAATCATTTCACCAACCATGGGAATTTTGTATTGGATTCAAAATCTCACAACGCATTTGAAATGGTAGTAAATGGGAAGGATTTTGATGTATGTGTGTTTCTTAGGTTACAACTTATGGAGAAGTTGAGCATGACCAAGGAAAAGAAGCACCCCTTCAAATTTGGCACTTTAGTAGTTTTTCTACTATTTTATTTCCTGAGGGAGCTATCAGGAAGGAAAGACATAATATGGGATGGAAAAAGGCTAGTTGCTCATTAGATTTTTCATCATTTGCTTAGTCTTGGAGATTTTAGGGCGCAAAACAATGCTCTGACTACTTTCTTTGTAGTTTTTCAGAATGAGATACATGAAAGAGATCAGATTCCTAGGAATCTAATAAAGAAATATGAAAAGGAAATAAATTTTCTTATATTACTATAGATGAATGTATCATAGAGGCAATCGAACATAGAATTTGAAGGATTGAGGCTTTGGGATATGAACATGATGAGAAAATGACTAAGAGGTACACTAAAATTCTGCTAAGTAGTCCAAAGGATCCCACTCTAGCTCAGCATGGAACTTATAAGGAAAAATACACTAAAGTTCACCTAGAAGCTACAACATCCAAAAGAACA
Organism: Sequoia sempervirens; assembly: GCA_007258455.2. NCBI lineage: Eukaryota > Viridiplantae > Streptophyta > Pinopsida > Cupressales > Cupressaceae > Sequoia > Sequoia sempervirens. The sequence continues at coordinate 139,969,146 of VDFB02000002.1, read as the reverse complement.
AAGAAGGTTGAAGCATATTTCCAAGGACACGATTTCACTAAGGATGATTTAGATCTGTTTTAGGAGGCGCTAGATGAGAGAAAAGATAAATCAGCTAATCTATCCTCCATACCAAGGAAACCAAGAAGATTATATTCTAGTGTTTCACCTACCTCTAGTGTTGCCACTTCCAATACTACTACTATTGAGAAGGGAAATAAGAAAGAAAAAATTTCCCTACATCATTTGATGTTGCTTCCCCTATCGGTCCTAGTATCCAAGCATCAAAGAGAAAGCATATACCTCATGATGCAACATTTGTTGGTTTTGGAAGAAGAAGAGTGAAACAAAAAGCTAATAGGAAAGGAAATTTAAGTGATGTCATTTAGGAAGAAATATATCTTGGCATAGAAGAACATCAGTTGGAAAGAAATAAAAGAAGTAGTACCTCCAAAGAAGAAGCTAAAACTAGAGTTGAAATCTCCATGGATGTGGAGACAAAGGAAGAAGAGGATACTTACAAAATCCATGTTCATAAGAAGAAAGATGAAGAAGGCTCATCTGATCTTATGGAGGACATGCCTAACTCTCCTCTGATAAGTGATCAACCACCCTTAAATCTAGGAGACTTAGTAAACAATATGATTGATAATGATCTCATGCCAATTGCTTAGTTGTATGATAAAGTTAATGATGAAGGAAAGGAGACCATCATAAGTGCATTTACTCATTATATATTCATTTGTAATGTATGGAGACTATATAGAACAAGGTAACTAAAAATGTCTGGAAAGAATTAGTATATAGAAGGAAAGAGGCTATAAATATTGAAGATAAGATGAGGAATGATGTCTTAATTTCCTATGGTTCCTTTCTTTCTTAGATAGAAGTTGCAATCTGCTAAAATAATTCTCTACTATGTTTATAGTCAAGTAAAGAGTTGATATGTTACTCACTTAGGAGTAAGAGATCATAGAAAAGGTGAGACAAGAAACCTAGGATGTAATCAGACAATTAGAAACGAGTTATGGGGCAAGAAATAGCTCTTTTTCCCATACAAATCAAGCACAAATGCATGTTGATGTCACAGAAGTGTTGGACAATATAGTCTTGGAAAATTTTGATGAAACATGTGGTGAGTCAGAGGCTCCTACCACTCTGATTGATATAGAAAAGATTGTTGGAAAAATAAGGACACACAATTGTGAGGAGGGGGTGAATCAATTGTGAAAAAAACTTAAACTTTTCTTGCTTAACTTAACTTAATCTCAAATATAATGAATAAGAAATTAACCACAAATAATTAACACATCAAAGAGATAGAGAACACCATAATTTTTGTGTGGAAACCTTGTTAGGGGAAACCATGGTGGATGTTAGTCCACAAGATTATCCTCTGTTAGAAGTATAGAGAAAAATAATAAGGGGAATGCACATGCATTCAAGCACACTTACCTAGAGCTCACTGCTCAAATACAAAAGAGGACTCACTATCCAACAATACAGAATAGGATTAAAATACAAAGAATATGAACTGAGAAAATAGCTTCTGCACAAGCCTGATTACAATTCCAATTAAGCTTAGGAAACCTTCTTCACACTTTCCTCAATCTTCTTCACTCTCTACTCTACAGTCAAATGATGGAAATACTATTCACATATTTACACGTTCTTTGGCATACATTCACACTTATGCACACACTAACTTCACTCAACCAATTTCTCTTATATATCCACAACATGAGATTTCATCACAACTTAGTCGGTCAAGAAAATAAAACATATTCTCAATGTCAACCCAAATTCACAAATAAATTTCCAATAAAAATCAACCAAGGTCAGCCACAACATAGTGGAGACCCAAATTAACATCTCCAATACAAAAAAACTTTAATTAATTTCACCAAGAAGATCCACAACACGCTACCACCATCATGTCAACCAAGAATATGAAAAAATAAATATGTGCAAGAAAAGATCTTCAACCACGAGCTCTTTAAGTAATATGGACATACAAAAAAGATAGAGAATGATATATAGACATCAGAGAAAACCAAGAAACAAAAAAAAAAAGAATCTACAACAATTGAGATTACTAGAATAACACAATCTTCATTTAGGAACACTGACATAGACCACAGAAACACTGTCAGACCACAAGACAATCAAAACTTTGCGCGGACCTCTGAAACTTTCGTAGATGATCTAGAAACATTCAACAATAAAACCTTTATTCCACACCAACTATTCATTAACGTACAGAACATGACACCTTCAAGACCTACACAGTTCCACTGGGAACTTGGAATACTTTCTTTTACAATTTTCTCAATATCTGCGACATATACAACCTTTAATACACAAAAATTATAATAGTGTTGAATTCAATGACAACCACATATCAACAACCATATCCATGTGTAACATCCAACAATCTACCCCTTTGGCATTGATGGCAACACATGATGTGAAAAATACCATCAACCCAACACATTGACTCCTTCTCAGCTACACTTCTCCCCACAAGACTCTTCTTCTTAGAAATATTTTTGACATTTCACTTCTCCCCCTTTGAAATCAATGGAAAATTTAACCATGACCTTCCCACATACAAGCTTTGAGCCACATATTTGCACATCTGACTACTCCCCCTGAGTAGCAACCTTAGAAACTGGTTCAGGAGCACCTAGGCTAACCTCCATTTTTGTTAATTGTCATTTTTGGCTTGTATCTGACCTTAGCCAAGTTAGAGGGTTTGGGTGTTTATTTTGGACCTTAGAAGGTCTTTCTTGTGTGTGGACTAGGTGAGTTAGTCATTAGGACTAAGGTCACCATAGTTTAGTCATTGTTATTAATTCTTGCTTTGTTTAGCTTAGTAGCTTAGATTGGGAATTGAGCCTTAAATGTGTTCTAAACACATGAATGATGTTAGAAAGATTCCATGAGGTAGTTAATGGATTTGGTTGCTTGAAATCAAGGAGATAGAGGTCCTAAGAGTTAGGAAGAGGTCATAATGATAAGTTGCAAAAAGTTGTTACAAAGTTGTTATGACAACATTTGTAATGTTGCATGCAACTCGGTTACCTTGGATCCCCTAGAAGATAGGAGTGGGGAATCAACCAATAGACCCTTAAAAGATGGTAAATGGCATCTAAGAGAAGGTGGCTCAAATTTCAAGAAGTTAGATTTGTAATCAAGCTTTGTGGTGATTGGAATAGTGAAGAACTCTAATTTTTTTTGTGTTTTACCCAATGTATTGAGTGACAGAGCTATTAAGTGAATTGGATGCATTGAGTTTACATTGGTTTTGTGTTCATAGGGAAATTCTAAGTGTTTTTCATTTTGCAAGAAAGTTCATTTGAGTTAATTTGTTGTCTTGTGTAAATAAGTTAGAGTCTAGGGGTTTTACTGGTCTTGTCCTGACCAATTTGTTTTTCTATGGCTCCCCCATGAAATCTAACCATGGGGTCTTCCTGAGAGTAGATGGAAATGTTAGGGGAGCCATTGGTCTATATATATGTAGTGGTAGGAGTCCTGAAGAGTCGAGCAGTAGAGTGCATTAACAAACCCTAGGCGAGCTTAAGGTGCCCGGTTAGAGGTTTGACAGTGAAGAACTGAAGAGTATAGGCAGGGGTTAGAAGTATAGTATAGAACAAGTACAGTTCCAGGTAGGGTATGATCAAAACTTCACATTCTAGAAGGATTAAGGTCCAGTCAATCCGTTTGTGTGAGAGAGGAGCAAGAGATCAGAAAAATCCTAGAAATTAGGTCTTTTAGCCCTATTTAACCTAGATTATAGGAAACCAGTGTATGGAGGAGTTAGGGGTCTGAAACCTTGTGAATCTTTTAGAAGATACAAAAGGGTATTTGAAAGTGAATTTTTTTTCCATGTTGTTTGGAAAGTTTGAGCAAGAAATACAAAAAGGTCACTGTCAAGGGCTATAAGGAATTAGGCCTCATTAAGACAAAATATTGGAATCGGTAAGAAAGGAGATTGAAGATCATCCAAGATGGATCCAGTTGGAGGTATATGGCATGTTTCAAGTATCTTTGACACCCCTGCAATCATTTCAAGCTTTTGTGTGATGTTGGCACTTAGAGTCTTCTAAGTGTAGGAGAGAGTTTGCATAGTATAAGTGGTGTGGGTCTTTCAAGGTGAAGCACAAGTGAGAAACTCTTGGAGGGGAGTTGGAATAGGACTTGGTTAATCATCCAAGCCTAACAAGAACCTAGAAGATATTAGGTTCCAGGAAGAAGATAGGGAAAAGGTCTTCTTAGTTAGTTGTGCAAGCAAGCCTAGGAACACTCGCACCATATTGGTATCAGAGCCAGGTTTGATCAGGCTCGTGATTGATGTTGCAACCCACTGAATTAGTAGGAGAGAATACACCAGAGGAAGAAAGAACCATGGTTACTAATGTTGAGTTATCCAAGAAGGTAGAAGAGCAAGAAGAGGATAACCAGCTGCTAAGAGAAAGGTTGTTCCGAATGGAGAAGCTCTTGGATGAAGTCCAAGAAAAGGTAGACAAAGTAAAGGATAAAATAGAACTGAATAAAGAGTAGGAAGAAAAGGAAAAGGAATTGGACTTGGAGGAGGAAGCTCCAACACCTAACCCTGTTCTTTCCGAAGAACCCTTCTTGAAGGCACTGCAGGCCTTAAGTGGCAAAGATTTGGAAGGAGTGCCACTATTTAGTGGACAAATGGATCCTGATTTAGTCATGGACTGGATTGAAAGCATAGAGAATCACTTTGAATGTGATGGTATAATAGAAGCCCAAAAAGTTAAGGTGGCCAAGTCAAGGTTGAGAGGTTCAGCTCTCACATGGTGGAAGTTTGTGCAAGGTGAAAGAGAGAAAGAAGGAAAGGGTCCTATAGTTACATGGAGAGGCATGGTAACCAAGATCAAGCAGACCTACTTACCTGATAAATATGAATTCTAGTTGCATAGGAGGTGAAATAATCTTAGACAAAAAGATATGGATGTCTAAACATACACCGAGGAGTTCCAGAAGTTGTGCCTCAGATCAAAGGTGGTTGAAGATGAAAGCATGAAGCTAGCAAGGTATTTGAATGGGCTTAAATGGTCTATTCAAGAAGACATGAGCCTAGTGAACTTCAAAACCATCTACCATTGTTATCAAATGGCCTTAAAGATAGAGGAGAAAGGAAAAAAGAAGCAAGAGAAAACCTCCAAGAGTAGAGGTAAAGGAAAAGACAATAGAGGACAAAGAGGTGGCTATGGTGGAAGGAGTTCAGAATCAAGGGCTCAAGGAGAAGCCAGGTACTCTGATCAGCAAGAAGGAAGTTCTAGTAGAGGTGGTAGAGGAAGAGGCTCTAGCTCTAGAGGAAGAAGTGGTGGACAAGGAAGGGGCAGTTACTTTGCCAATATGAGGTGTTACCACTGCAATCAAATGGGACACCCAGCCTATAGGTGTCTAGAGAAAGGTAGTACTTCTCATGGAGGTGACAAGAGAAATAATCTAGTTCATGATGAGACAAATGTAGTAGAGAAACATTTTTAGGTACCATTAAATTAAGAGGAAGGTGAGAACCTCATGATGAGGAGAACTTTGAGCAAAGAGCCGGTTAAAGAGGAACCAAGCCAAAGGAGGTCCCTATTTAGGATAAAGTGTAAAATGATGGGAAAAGTATGTAGAGTCATCATTGACTCAGGGTCTACTGACAATATTGTGTCAGAGGAGAAAGTCAGCAAACTGAAGTTGACAAGGATACCCCACACCAATCCTTACAAGGTCACATGGCTCAATAAAGGCCAACATGTATTGGTAAATGAACAAGCATGGGTGGAGTTCTCAATTGGAAGGTACAAAGAAAAAGTCTTGTGTGATGTGTTACCTACAGATGCATGTCACATGCTCCTAGGTAGACCATGGCAATTTGATCACCAAGCTATGCATGATGGAGTGAAGAACTCTTATACTTTCAAGAAGGATAAGGTAACATTTAGAATTCAGTCACTAATAGAAGATGTAGAGGTGCAGACAACAGGTCCTAAACTGCTCATGGTTGATGAAAAATAGTTCTTCAAAGCCTTGGAAGAAGGAGAAGGAGTTGGATATGCAGTTATGTTAAGGCCAAGAGAGGTAAGTAATGAGAAAGTAGCTGAGAAGCCAGAGTTACCTAAGGAAATACATAAAATGTTGCAGACCTATGAAGGCATTGTAAGCAGTGGACAACCAGCGGCATTATCCCCTAAAAGAGCCATAAGTCATAGGATAGACTTGATACCAGGGGCTACCCTACCAAATAAGGCAGCCTACAAGATGACTCCTCAACAAAATGAGGAAATAGCTAGGCAAATACAAGAACTCCTAAACCAAGGTCTCATTAGAAAGAGCATCAACCCATGTGTAGTACCCACTATCTTAGCACCTAAAAAAGGAGGAGAATGGAGGCTTTGTACTGATTCAAGGGCCATAAATAAGATAACCATTAGGTATAGGTTCCCTATCCCTAGGATTGAAGACCTCATGGATTGTCTAGGTGAAGCTAGGTACTATACCAAGATAGACTTAAAGAGTGGTTATCACCAAATTAGAATACATGAGGGAGATAGGTGGAAAACAACTTTCAAAACCAATGAGGGTTTATATGAGTGGCTGGTTATGCCATTTGGGTTGTCTAATTCCCCCTTCACATTCATGAGACTCATGAATGGAATCCTCAAATACTACATTGGTAAATTTGTAGTGGTGTATCTTGATGATATACTGATTTATAGTAAAATAAGAGAAGAGCACCTCAAACAGATAGAGCTGATTTTCAAGAAGCTACAGGAGGAGAAATTGATGATCAATCTAGAAAAATGTGAATTCATCAAGACAGAGTTGGTGTACCTTGGATTTGTACTATCCCATGGCAACTTGAAAATGGACAACAGCAAAGTGGAGGCCATCCTCAATTGGCCTACTCCAAAGACAGCAACAGAGGTAAGAAGTTTTCATGGCCTTGCTCAATACTATAGGAAGTTCATAAGACAATTTAGTGCTATTTGTGCTCCTATGTTGGATACCATTAAAGGAGGGAAGAAGACAAGGAAAAGGTCTTCTTAGTTAGTTGTGCAAGCAAGCCTAGGAATTGAAATAAAAAATAGCTACCCAACCTGTTTTGGTGTTACCAAGCTCTGAGAAGCTATTCACTATTGAGTGTGATGCAAGCAATGTGGCTATTGGAGTTGTTCTCAGTCAAGAGGGAAGACCAGTGGCTTTTCATTCTGAAAAATTAAGTGAAGCCAAGAAGAAGTATTCTTCTTATGACCTTGAGATGTATGCATTGGTCCAGGCTCTAAGGAAATGGAGGCACTACTTACTTCCCAAGGAATTCATAGTGTATTCAGACAACCAAGCACTTAGTTTCCTGAATTCACAAGAGAAATTGAGTCACAAAAACATGAAGTGGGTTGAATACCTGCAAGCTTATACCTTTAATATCAAGCACAAGAAAGGAGTACTCAACAAGGTGGAAGATGCCTTGAGTAGAAGAGTCCTCACCATACAAGAAATTCAGTTGAAGAGAATGGGAATAGATCATTTCAAGGATCTATATGCAGATGATGAAGATTTTGCAGACATTTATAAGGTATGTGTTGAATACAAGAATCATTTTCATAGTAAATATGCTGAATATACTTTGCAAAGTGATCTTTTGTTTAAAGGAAATTAGTTATGTGTCCCTAGAGACTCTATTAGAGAGAATTTGATACAAGAAAAGCATAATGGTGCATTGAGTGGTCACTTTGGGATCACAAAGACTCAAGAACTTGTTCAAAGGTTCTATTATTGGCCAAGAATGAATCTAGATGTTAGAAGGTATGTGGAAAGTTGTATTGTATGTCAAAAGGCCAAGGGTACTTCTTCAAATGCAGGCCTATACCAACCACTTCCAATTCCTAACAGGCCATGGGAATGCTTGAGTATGGATTTGGTAGTTGGGTTACCCAAGACAAGACAAGGTATGGATAGTGTTTATGTAGTTGTGGACAGATTCAGCAAGATGACTCACTTTGTGCCATGTAAAAAAACCAATGATGCTAGTAAAATATCCTCTCTTTTCTTCAAGGAGATAGTAAGAATACATGGGTAACACCTATAAGCACTGTGTTAGACAGAGACACCAAGTTCATGAGTCATTTTTGGAAGACTCTTTGGTAGAGATTGGGAACTAATTTATCTTTTGGATTTGCATACCATCCCCAAACTGATGGTCAGACCGAAGTTGTTAATAGAAGTCTTGGAAATCTATTAAGGTGCTTGACCAAGGAGTATGGTCAACAATGGGATCAGTTGATTGGACAAGCTAAATATGCCTATAATGACACTGTGAACAAGTCAATAGGGAAGAATCCCTTTGAAATTGTCTATGGATTACATCCTAGAGGAGTCTATGAGCTAAGAGACTTAAAGGATGGAGTCAAGGGAAGTGGATATGCTAATGATTTTGCTTATTGCAATGCAGGAGATTCATGATACAGTCAGGAAGACATTGGCAGAAAACAATATGACACACAAGAACAAGGTGGATGAGCATAGAAGAGAAATTTAGTTTAATGTTGGAGACTTGGTGATGGTGCATTTAAACAAGTCCAGGTTACAAAAAGGAGTTCCTCACAAGTTGCAAATGAAGAGAATAGGTCCCTATCCTATCTTGGCAAAGTATGGAAACAATGCTTTTAGAGTGGAGCTACTAGAAGACAGTGGACTGTCCCCTATTTTCAACATTACAAACCTGGTACAATACAAAGGACCACCACCAGACATGGATAAAATTCTCAATGAAGTCATCCAAGATGTGGAAGAGTTCAAACTACCTTCCGCAACAGTCAAACAAGTTGACAGTATACTGGATACCAGGGTCTACAAGAAGATTAGAACCAAGGAATACAAGGAACATCTGATAAAACGGCATGGTCAACCTGATGTTGATGCAGTGTGGATCAAAGAATCAGAGTTCAAGAAGCTGGACATTGATCTCAACTTACTCAATCCAAGGGTGGATTGAACTCTTTTGTTTTGGGGAGAATGGTGCAGGAGCACCTAGGCTAACCTCCATTTTTGTTAATTGTCATTTTTGGCTTGTATCTAACCTTAGCCGAGTCAGAGGGTTTGGGTGTTTATTTTGGATCTTAGAAGGTCTTGCTTGTGTGTGGACTAGGTGAGTTAGTCATTAGGACTAAAGTCACCATAGTTTAGTCATTGTTATTAATTCTTGCTTTGTTTAGCTTAGTAGCTTAGATTGGGAATTGAGCCTTAAATGTGTTCTAAACACATGAATGATGTTAGAAATATGCCATGAGGTAGTTAATGGAGTTGGTTGCTTGAAATAAAGTAGAGAGAGGTCCTAAGAGTTAGGAAGAGGGAATAATGATAAGTTGCAAAAAGTTGTTACAAAGTTGTCATGACAACATTTGTCATGTTGCATGCAACTCAGTTACCTTGGATCCCCTAGAAGATAGGAGTGGGGAATCGATCGATAGACCCTTAAAAGATGGTAAATGGCATCTAAGAGAAGGTGGCTCGAATTTCAAGAAGTTAGATTTGTAATCAAGCTTTGTGGTGATTGGAATAGTGAAGAACTCTAAAAAAAATTGTGTCTTACCGAATGTATTGAGTGAAAAAGCTATTGAGTGAATTGGATGCATTGAGTTGACACTATTTTTGTGTTCACAGGGAAATTCTAAGTGTTTTTCCTTTTGCAATAAATTTCATTTGAGTTAATTTGTTGTCTTGTGTAAATAAGCTCGAGTCTAGGGGTTTTACTGGTCCTGTCCTGACCAGTTTGTTTTTCTATGGCTCCCCCATGAAATCTAACCATGGGGTCTTCCTGAGAGTAGATGGAAATGTTAGGGGAGCCATTGGTCTATATATATGTATTGGTAGGAGTCCTGAAGAGTCGAGCAGTAGAGTGCATTAACAATCCCTAGGCGAGCTTAAGGTGCCCAGTTAGAGGTTTGACAGTGAAGAACTTAAGAGTATAGGAAGGGGTTCGAAGTACAATAAAAAAAGTATGGTTCTAGGTAGGGTATGATCAAAACTTCACATGCTAGAAGGATTGAGGTCCAGTCAATCCATTTGTGTGAGAGAGGAGCAAGAGATCAGAAAAATCCTAGAAATTAGGTCTTTTAGCCCTATTTAACCTAGATTATAGGAAACCAGTGTACGGAGGAGTTAGGGGTCTAAAACCTTGTGAATCTTTTAGAAGATACAAAAGGGTATTTGAAAGTGATTTTTTTTTCCATGTTGTTTGGAAAGTTTGAGCAAGAAATATAAAAAGGTCACTGTCAAGGGCTACAAGGAATTAGGCATCATTAAGACAAAATCTTGGAATCGGTAAGAAAGGAGATTGAAGACCATCCAAGATGGATCCAGTTGGAGGTATATGGCATGTTTCAAGTATCTTTGACACCCTTGCAATCATTTCAAGCTTTTGTGTGATGTTGGCACTTAGAGTCTTCTAAGTGTAGGAGAGAATTTGCATAGTATAAGTGGTGTGAGTCCTTCAAGGTGAAGCACAAGTGAGAAACTCTTGGAGGGGAGTTGGAATAGGACTTGGTTAATCATCCAAGCCTAACAAGGACCTAGAAGATATCATGTTCCAGGAAGAAGATAGGGAAAAGGTCTTCTTAGTTAGTTGTGCAAGCAAGCCTAGGAACACTCACACCAGAAACATCAATCCGGATCAAAATATAGCAATGAATCTCTCAGATTGATGCAAGTAAATGCATCTTTAGTTCTTATCAGGAGGGGTAATCATCCCTAGCATTCCTCTAAGATACTCAAAAGTATCCTTTGGCAATGGCTTATTAAATATATTTGCAATCAGTTCTTTGGTAGGCACATACTCATGTGTGACTTCTTTCTCATTCACTTTCTCCATCAAGAAATGAAATTTGATTGATATATGTTTAGTCTTGGAATGCAAAACCAGATGCTTTGAAATATTTATTGTACTTGAATTGTCACACTATATGGCGACAGGTTCTTCATATTCTACCTTGATATCTTTTAGCATATTTTTCATCCATATTACTTACATACAATTATTTGCAGCAACAATGTATTCAACTTCACTGGTGGATAGAGAAATGGAATTCTACTTTTGTTCAACTAGGACACCAACTTCTTCCCTAGGAAGAAAGCACCACCACTAGTACTTGTCATGTCATCTACATCTCTAGCCCAATCCACGTTAGTATATGTACTCAAAGTGAGATCATCATCCTTTGGATACCAAAGTCCAAAGTCAACTATTCCTTTCAGATACCTAAAACTTCTATTCATAGTAGTCACATGTGATTCTTTTGGATCAGCCTGAAATCTAGCAACCATATATACAACATTCATTATGTTTGGTCTAGTCTAAGTTAAGTAGAGCAATCCACCAATCATTGACCTGTATCTAGTTTGATTCTTCTTAGGAGAGTCATCATTTTGTGTTAGCTTACATCCGATCACCATGGGGGTACTGACAGGTTTTGAGTCATCCATTCCAAAATTATTTAGCAGTTCTCTCACATATTTGGACTGAGATATGAAGATCCCCTTGTCCAAATGTGTAACTTGCAATCACAGAAAGAACTTCATTTCTCCAGTCATACTCATCTCAAATTCACTCTTCATTTCATTAGCAAACTTCATACATAGATTATCATCTCCTCCAAGAATGATTTTATCAACAAAAACTTCCATAATTAACTCATTATTATCTAATTTGAAGGATAAGTTGCTATCAGTAGTACCTTTAGTAAATCCAAGCTTCAGTAGGTATTTGTTCAATCTAGCATACCAAGCTCTGGGGGCTTGCTTAAGTCCATACAGAGCTTTCTTCAATTAACAGACCATATCTTCCTTGTTAGTTAGATGAAATCCATCTAGTTGTTCAATGTTTGCTTATTCTTCTAGTTCTCCATTTAGAAATGCTAACTTTACATCCATCTGATAGACTTTGTAGTCCTTGTATGCAACATAAGCAAGAAATAATCCAACAGCTTCAATCCTAGCAACAAGAGCAAAGGTTTCTTCAAAATCAATACCTTCCATTTGAGAATACCCTGTACATACCAATATTTCTTTATTCTAGACCACTTCACCTTTCTCATTCAACTTGTTCCTAAACACCCATTTAGTACCAATCACATTTTTTTTTGTAGGCCTAGGAACCAGTATCCATGTGTCATTATATTCAATCCATTTTAGCTCTTCCTTCATAGTTTACAACTAGTGTTCATCTTGACAGGCTTCAATGACATTTCTAGGTTCAATTTTGGAAATCAAACAATATTCTTCTGCAATATTTCTTCTAGTTTTCACTGCTTTATTCTTATCTCCTATGATTTGACTGTCAGAATAATTATCTTTACATACCTTGGAGTCTTGGGACATTCTTGAGCTTCTGATTCTTTTGATCTTTCTTCTACACTTGCACTTCTATGTGTTTCTTGATTGGCTTAATTTACCATAACAAATTGAGATTGCTTCATCAGAACATATGGAATAATCTAAAGTATATTTTGTGTTTGATAATTATTCCCTTTGAAAGTATTGTCTTCATCTGAATCATAACCACAATATCTAGATGATTTGATAGAGTTCTCATCAACTCTGACATTTGCACTTTCAACCATCTTTCGTAGTCTTTCGTTATAGCACCAGTAGGCCTTGCTTTTAGTGGAGTAACCTAGGAAAATCCCTTCATCATTTCTTGCATCAAACTTTCCTATATCATTATCTCTATTGATATAACACATTCTTCCAAAGATTTTGAAATATTTAACAGTAGGCTTATAACTAGACCATAACTCAAAAAGGGTCTTACTAGAATTACCATTAACATTTACCCGATTCAAAGTATACACAACAGTGCTTACCACTTCACTCCAGTACATCTGAGATAGATTTCCTTCCATTATCATTGTTCTGGTAGCATTCAAAATTGTTCTATTCTTTCCCTCTACAACTCCATTCTGTTGAGGGGTTCAAGGAGCAGATATCTTTCTTTCAATTCCATGCTCTTCACAAAAAGATTTGAAATCCCTGGAGGTGAACTCACCACCTCTATCAGATCTTAGGCACTTGATTTTCAGACCTTTCTCATTCTCCTCCATAGCCTTAAAACTTTTGAAATTTTCAAATGCTTCACATTTTTCTCTTAAGAAAGAAACCCATATCATTCTAGAGTAATCATCAATAATCAACATGAAGTACCTTTCTCCATGAATACTTCTAACTCTAGAGGGACCACAAAGGTTAGTATGTAGCAGCTCCAAAAAATTATTTCAATGAAACAGTTTGCTCTAGACAAATACTCTAGCTTGTTTACCCATCTGACATTCCTTGTAGATTATATTAGCAAGCTTCACTAACTTAGGTAGATCTCTTACTACTTGAGTAGAACTTATCTTGATAATGTTGTCAAATTTTACATGACACAACCTCCTATGCCATAACCAAATTTCATCTACTTGAGCAATTAAACAACTCCCACTAGCAGTATTCAGGTGAAAAATATTACCTTTTGTTTGTTTACCTGTTGCAATCATATTCCCAGAACTTCCCTGTATCTTACATCTTCCATCTTTAAACTAAAGATCATATCCCTTGTGAACCATCTATCCAACGCTCAACAAGTTGTGCTTCAGACCTTCAACATAAAGAACATCATCAGTGTTATCCTTACCACCAAGAAAAATAGATCCTCTACCACAAATCACACCAACATTGTTATATCCAAATCTTACAACCCCACCGTCATACTTCTCTAGACTTACAAATTTTATTTTATCACCAGTCATATGATATGAGCATCCACTATCAATTACCCCCTCATCTTTTTCTTGAAATTAGACTTCAAGATCCTTTTCATCTTTAGGAGATTCATTAGCCATAGGAGTATCTTCAATGGTAGCAATGAAATCCCATTCATCTCCATTTCCATTATCTTTATCATAATTATCATTAGTCACTGCTTCTTTAGAAAAGTAACATCTCTTTTGGAATTTGAACATTTTAGGCTTAGATCTAGGAACTCTTTTATGACAATTTGATGTAAAATGACCTATTTTACTGCATGAAAAACATTTAATAGGAAATACATCTTCATAATTACCTTTTCCTCTACCTTCTTTCTTTGTAATTAGTGCTTCCAATTCCTCTACCTCTATTTCTTTATCTTCAAGTTGATTTAGGTCTTCATCATACTTGGATATCTTTTTGGAACTCTCTCCTAGACTATATCCTTACTTGTTACTTCTGGATATAGTAGCCTTTAATGTAGATTTTCCAAATTCATTTATTTCAAAAGCAGCAAGCTTCCCGATCAATGTGTATCTTGTCATCTTGTTTACTAATATGAATTCTTCAATAGCATGAACCTTAATTTTGTAGGAGGGAACCAAGGATTTGAGTACTTTAGCTATAATTTCATCCTCATCCATAGAACCACCAGCACATTTAATACCCATCACTATTTAATTTACTCTCTACATAAAAGAAGTCATTTTTTCATCTTCACCCATCTTCAGATTCTCACAATTTCCTTTCAAGATCTGTAGCTTAGCCATCTTTGCTTGTACATCTCCTTCATATAAATTTTCTAGTTTCATCCAAATCTCATGAGCTATTTTCAAACCCAACACAATAGCCATCTTCAAATTAGTTAGAGCACTCACCAAGGCTTCAATAGACCTAACATTATTTTTAGCTTCTTTGATCTCATCAGCAGTGGAGGGACCATTCTAAGGAATAGTATATGGATCTTTTGTAATCTTCTAGAAAGCTTCACCAGTACACATTAAGTGAAATTGCATCCTAACTTTCCATATTCAATAGTTAGTGCGATCAAATCTTAGACTATCCTTCTTGAATTTTGTTTCCATCTCCGATCACCTCGAGCTTTTAGATTTCTTCAGAGGACCTTGGGTTTGATACCAATTGTTGGAAAAACAAGGACACATAACTAAGAGGGTGGTTGAATTAGTTGTGACAAAAACTTAAACTTTTCTTTCTTAACATAACTTAATCTTAGATCTGATGAATAAGAAATTAACACATTAGCGAGACAAAGAACACCGAGATTTTTGTGTGGAAACCCTGTTAGGGGAAAAACCACGGTGGATGTTAGTCCACAAGATTATGCTCTATTATAAGTATAAAGAGAAATAATAAGGGGAATACACATGCATTCAGACACACTACCTAGAGCTCA
Organism: Sequoia sempervirens; assembly: GCA_007258455.2. NCBI lineage: Eukaryota > Viridiplantae > Streptophyta > Pinopsida > Cupressales > Cupressaceae > Sequoia > Sequoia sempervirens. Next base: position 139,953,947 of record VDFB02000002.1, on the reverse strand, counting down.
TTGCTCAAATATAAAAGAGAACTCACTATACAACAATATAGAATAGGATTCAAATCCAAAGAATATGAATTGACAAAACAACTTCTGCACAAGCTTGATTAAAGTTCCAATTAAGCTTAGAAAACCTTCTTCACACTTTGCTCAATCTTCTTTACTCTCTGCTCTATAATTGAATGATAGAAACACTATTCACACATTTACACTTTCTCTGGAGTACATTCACACTTATGCAAACACTAACTTCTCTCAACCAATCACTCTAATATATCTGCAACATGAGATTTCATCACAACTTAGTCAACCAAGAAAATAAAACATATTTTAATTGTCAACCCAAATTCACAAATAAATTTCCAATGAAAATCCACCAAGGCCAGCCACAACATAGTGGAGACTCAAATTAAAATCTCAAATAAAAAAATACTTTAATTAATTTCACCATGAGGATCCACAACACTCTACCACCAACATGTCGGCCAAGAATATGAAAAATCAAGCATGCGCAAGAAAACCACGAGCTCTTTGAGTGATGTGGATGCACCAAAAAGATAGAGAATGATCTAGAGACATCATAGAACACCAAGAAACAATAGAGAAGCATTCACAACAATTGATATTACCAGAATAACACAATCTTCATTCAGAAACACTGACAGAGACCACAGAAACATTGTCAGACCACAACACAATACAAACTTCATGCGAACCTCTGACACTTCCTATATATGATCTAGAAACATTCAAAAATAAACCCTTTAATCCACATCAGCTAATCATTAATTTACAGAAAAAGACACCTTGAAGACCTACATAGTTCAACTAGGAACCTAAAATGCTTTATTTTACAGTTTTCTCAATATCCTCAACATATATAGCCTTTAATACACAAAATTCTAATAGTGTTGACATCAATGAAAACCACATATCAGCAACCATATCCACAAAATCTAACAAATATGACCAGCAAAGTTCTAATGATCAACATAGAAATCAAATCGGTGATAAGAAAAAAAGAACATCATGAGTTTACCAAAAACAAGGATGAGAAAGACAAAGATGAAAGTGAAGGAAACAAGAATAATGGTGAAATATATGATGAGGATAAAATGGAAAAATAAAACAAAGATAAATCCTCTAAAAAAAGAAAAGGAAGAAGGAAAATAAAAAAATAAAAAGAAAAAGGAGAAGAAGAAGAAGAAAAGGAAGAAGAAAAGAAGAAAGAGGAAGACAAGAAACCTATTTTGGTTGAGAGAAGTACAGGAGAAAACCACAAAGTTCTTGAATTGTCAACTCAAACCAAAGAATCATTTAGAAGCGATCTTAAGGTTCTTCTATCAAGGAAAATAGTACTTTAGCCTGTGCTCCCATCCCAACTAGTTAAGTTGTTGTCACATCTAGGTTATGTGGATCTAACCAAGATTACACCGAGTGACAGATTAAAACTAAGTGGTAATTTTCTTAACTCTGTCACATAGAAAGTTGCTAAATCATATTAGAAAGGAAATGAGATAATAAATGAATCCATTAAATCTTTATAGGAGATAGCCCCCAGTTTCACTAAATAGATAATTCTTTAACACCAATTCAAAACTTGAAGCTTGTAGTTGACTCAGACAAGGAATACCCATCTAATCTCAAGGTTTAGATTGTAAAAGAAGTGGAGTCAAGTATTCTAGATAGAAGATTGTTGTTTCTACAAGATAAGTGTGCAATTGCACATGATAAAGCTTTGCAAAGTTTGAAAGAAGTTAGAGATTGTGATGAAGAAGCTCAGTTGCTATTCATCTATTGCATGAAGTGGCCTGATGTCACTTTAGGTATCAAGGATTTAATGGACTCAATTGAGTCTTATCTTTTATATGCCTCTGATGATTACAATGTTGTAGCTGATAGATGCTATACTGGTTGTGTTTCTATTGTAGATCTTTATAACAATTTTTTCATCCTACAGAGGTAAAAGGAAGATGTTATAAGATGATTTGGCCAAATTGGAGACCTGATAGTCTCTAGACATGTTTCTATATCAAGTGCATTGATAGATGTAGAAATAATTGAGAAAATGAACATTGTTCCTTCGACTTTGGAAGAGGGAGATGAATGCCTAGTGGAGCTTTAATCACTAGAAAAAATGCTTACCATAGAAAAAGGAGTTTGGGATGATGGAAAGCTAGATTGGGAAGAAATTCTCAAGGAATTACAAGGTGCCCCTAGCTCTTAGTTGATTTTTTTTTCTCTTTTCCCCATCCTTTGTCCTTGAAGTCAAAGGGGGAGAAGATTTTGTATAGAGAAGGATATGTTAGTTTTGTATTTTCTTTACATTTAATAGGGGGAGTTGATTTTTTTGGTTTTGAAGCAAGTCTCATTTTTGGCAGATGTTTCCATCAATGAAAAAGGTGGAGATTGTTGGAGGAATGAAGAAGGTGACCTTCGGGTTTGTTGTCATTGATGCCAACATTGTTTGGTAACTAGGTAAGTAAACTATGTGCCTACACTGATCCGGTATTGTTGATCCAAAAATTCTCTCAATAAAAGATAATTCTATGAGTTTTTGATATGTTGCTTAGGAGTATCAGTTACAACTATGAACAAGCTTTCAACACTTTTGGTTGATCTAGTTTAGATATCTAAATGATAGGAGTTTTGAATTCTTTTGGCTGACAAGGCTAAGATCTAATTGTCTCTTGAGTGTTCCTTATTAGGTCGGGGCTGACCTAATATATTGATGATACGTTTTGTCTTGTGTGCCAAAAATAATTTTGAATTGGGTTGACAAGTCACTTTGAATTTTGTGTTCAAATCCAATTAGACCAACCTAATTGATGAAGGAAGATATAGCTTTGTATATGTATATGTGTGTGTGTGATGGATAGATGAGAGAGATGATATAGTGCATGGAAATGAGCTATGTAACAAGTGTAATAGTGTGAAGTCATTGATAACTATTGTATACCTACAACCAAAGTAGGATTTTAGTTTTCTAGAGCTTAATCAGATTTGATCGTAGCACTTTGAAGGTGTACTTCTTCAATTCACTTTTAGTTGGGATCCATAACTTTTTGTATCTTGGCAATAAGCCATTTGTATTTAGGTTGTGAGTCTTTCATGGGTAGTGAGTCTTAGCAATGAGCCTTGTAATATCTTGTAACCAGTTATAATATATTGTGAGTTAATCATCATTCTATTTTTTCCCATTTTGGGTTTTCGATGTAAAAATCCTGGTGTTGGTGTGTTATGAAATGTTATGATTCCTTTCATGCTTTGGTTTACTATTGTAGTTAGATATGCATTAATAATTGGATGGGTAGCAATTAGTTTTGTTAGCAGAATACTGATTCACCCCCCCTCTCATCTCAATATTCAGTGTACTCAACAAGGATTAGAAAAGATCATTACAAGTGTCTTAATCCTATAACATGAGACAACTAACAACCTAGCTACCAAGGAATCAAGCATTACAAGCTATGTAAGTTAAGTTCTAAAAATGTCAAGTAAGACTTCTAGAAGTAATCTTATATCCTAAGTAAACTTAACATGCGAATATGTCCCCTAATTCCATAGTGAGTGAATTAGCTAGGTACAAGACATTTATTCACACTAATAGTGCAATCAGATGTTACAAGAATAAAATAACTATTTTTCATGGGTTTTTTTACCATACGATACCTAAATAATAAAGTACTCTAATATTTACAAACAAAATGATCATTTTAAGTAAAAAAATATAAACTTATCATTTATAATCACACACACATTCAATCCAAGAATAAAATAATCATAAAAGAAAAATAATATATTTCATTTAACTCTATATTTCAGTTAAGTTTTTATGCTCGATTACCAAATTATTTATGGAACTCTTTCAAATTTGGTCGATCTTGTACAAATCTTCCTTTTTTATGTGTATTTGGTAGATTATACTGGCAATAGTAATTTGTAATATCTAGTAGGAACACAATATGTGGATATATTCGGGAAGGTTTTAGCATCAATTGAGGCAGTCAAAATGAAGATTGAAAATATTATTTGTGAAGTAGTTAATTCTTGTGGTTAGAAGAAAAAAATCTTTAGCTCTCTTTTCACAAATGGGGTGACACCATTCTTGAAAATTGGAAGGACATGAAAATTCCTTTTGAGGGGAGTTTGCACAAGAACGTCAAGGTAAAAGAGGATAGGAGTACAATAAGATGAAGGATCCTTCACCAAGTTTTGCAAAACTTAACTTTGATGGAGCATCAAAGGGAAATTTGGGTATCTCAGGCGTAGGTATTTGTATTAGAGATTCATCTGGGAGGTAATAACAGTGAGATCTTTTCATTTACCTTGTGGAATTCATAACATTATAGAAACATAAGCATTGCATTTTGGTTTGGAAATTGGGTTAAAGTTTGAAATATCTAAAATCCATATTGAAGGAGATTCCCTCATTATTGTGAATTCTTGTAAGGAAAATAAAATTCATTTAATTGGAACTTGAAATACATTTTGCATAAATCTTGTATTTTGCAAGACATATTTCAATCATTTTTAATCACGCATACATATCATGAAGGAAATAGATTGGAAGATAGCTTGGTGAACATGGGTATTGAGGGAAAGGAGGTGGTAATAATTAATAGTACTATTGAATTACAAACTTATATACACTTACTAGAAATTACATCACAAGAAGCTATGTTTTCAAAGTTAGGAGTGCATTGCTAAGTGGGATAGTGGTATTTTGGAAATGAAACTATAGGAACTATTTATCCAAGAAAAGGGTCATTGTTGAAAAAGACAACTAAGAGGGGGGTGACTCAGTTGTAACAAACTTTAACCTTTAAAAATATCACCAAAAATTAAATCAATCACAAATCCTTTACTCTACTAATATGATTAATCATTAAGTGTAATTTTAGAAACTAAAAAGCATCTCATATACACAATAACACAAAATTTGTGTGGAAAATCTAATAAGGGAAAAACCACACTGAGGATTATCTCACAATATAGAGAATATCAAGGCTGATTACAAAGGATCATTGCCAAAGAAGGCTCACTACAAAAATAGGACTCACTATCCAACAAGGGTTAACCACCCGGAGGGCTCACTGCCACATAGATACAAAGAATATATAAGGGATTTGTTACATAGAGAAAAAAATCTCAATGCAACAAATATTTCCACCACAAAACACTTGTAGACATGCATGAATGATAGAGTACACCTTCAGCTCATTGCATCCAAAAACTTGACAATAGGATTTTTCACTAATCTTCCAAACTCATATCACATACACATTGATTCAAATCTATCTCACTCTATTTCTTTGTACATAATTTTCACCAATATCTCATCCTATAGTTATACCTTCTTCAACTTTGAAACATATCCATAATCGGCCATACATTATTTTCATTTACAAATTCAAATTATGTCAGCGCCAAAACATGCTAGGGTGGAATTAGAATCAGGGTGACCCAAACACATACTTCAACATACTTCCATAAGCTTCAAAAGTAGTGCTAAACACAAGGTTGACCAAACTAGTGTAAAAAACATAGAACAATTAAGCACACAAAACCTTAGCATGATCTAATCCTTCTAGATAATAAAATTATCTTGAACACGATCTTATTAGCTTAGCTCAAGAACTACAATTCATAAGACTCCAGCAAGAAGAAATCCAGAGCAACTACATTTCTCTCAGACCTTAGCCAGATACACTAAAAACACATTTCACAACTGGTGAACATAAATCGCATTGTATAATGAAATAGAAGCCAAAATTATGGAAATCCCAAAGAAAAACCTAGAGAAAACACTGAACACCTACAACCTATTTCCTTTATAGTTTTCTCAATCTCTTCGACATATTAATCCAATAACCATTATCCATGACATCAATGATAACATTAACTAGTTGACATCAATGACAACACCTTCATACTTCCTTCATACTTGCAACAATCTCCCCCTTTGTCATTGATAGGAACACATGATGTGAAAAACCATCAAAGACAACAAAACGTCTCTATACGTATTTCCTCATGAGTTTACTTTTTGTTTCTCTCTCTTAGTAGATAATATTTTTCACATGATACTTCTCTCTCACTCTACATATTTCTCTCCCCCTTTGAAATCAATGACAAAGGAAAAGGATATTTTACATTGATTTCCCCTTTTACATTAAGAATAAAATACTCTTTCAATGAAAAAAACACGACACTACCTACTCCCCCTAAGAGATAGCCACCAAAACATTAGTTGAGAGGAAAGATAGATCCATAGATCCACTAGAATGATGCATCTTCATATGCATCTAGTTCAAGAAATGAGGGGAAATGACCCCTAACTTCTCCCAAAGATACTCAAAAGTATCTTTAGGAATAGCCTTCATAAATATGTTAGCCACTTCATCCTTGGTAGGTACGTAATCGAACTTTACTTCATTCTCCATGAACTTCTCTCTCAAAAAGTGATACCTAATAGATATATGCTTTGTCCTCGAGTGCATCACTAATTTTTTTGAAATGTTAATTACAATTTTACTATCATATAATATAAAAATATGATCATCATACATTACTTTGATACCTTTCAATGTCTATTTCATTAACAAAAATTGTGTACAACAAGATGTAGCAATATACTTAGCTTCAGTAGTAGATAAGGAAAATGAATCTTGCTTTTTACTCAACCAAGTCACCAATTTGCAACCCAAAAAGAATGCACCACCACTTGTAATTTTATTTTCATCTACACAACCAACCCAATCTACATCTGTGTAAGCACTCAATGAAAAATAAGTATCCCTAGGATACCACAAGCCATAATCTGGAGTGCCATTCAAATATCTGAATATTTTCTTAACAATGTTCAACAACATATGTTTCTTTAGGATCTTCTTGAAATCTAGCCACAAGGAAAATTGCATGCATGATATCCAGTTTAGTAGTAGTTAAATACAATAATTCACCAATCATAGATATATATTTGCTTTGATCAGCCTTAGGTGAATCATCATCTTTACTCAATTTGCAAACATTCAACATAGGAGTGCATACCAGTTTGGAACCATCCATCCCAAACTTCTTCAACATCTCTCTTACATACTCTGACTGTGAAATAAAAATCCCTTTTTTGCTTTGATTGATTTGTAGCCCGAGAATGAAATTCATCTCTCCAAACATAGACATGTCACAAATTCCTTTTGCATTTCTTAAGAAAACATTTTGCACATAGTTTCATTTCCTCCAACAATAATTTCATCAACATTTACAACCACTATCAAGATATATTAATTTTCAATTTTAAAATATAAATTACTATTTGTCATACCTTTGTTGAAACCTTGTTGAATCAAATATCTATCTAACCTTTCATACCAATCTCTAGGGTATTTCTTCAATCCATGTAAATCATTTTTCAATCTACAAACCATATCTGATTGATCTAACAACTAAAATCCTTTTGATTGTTCCATGTAGACCTCTTCCTCTAGCTCACCATTCAAGAATTTAGACTTAACATCCATTTGATAGACCTTGAAATCTTTATGAGCAAAAAATAATAAAAAATTTGTATAGCTTCCATTCTTGCCACCAGAGCAAAAGTATCTTGAAAATATATACCTTCTACTTGTGAGTAACCCTTACACACAAGCCTTGCTTTATTTCTACTAATTCTCCATTCTCATTCAACTTGTTTCTTAATACCCACTTTGATCCAATTATGTTTTTATCTAGCGGGTATGTGCAGGATCATCATGGAAAAAATAGGCCCTTAAGTGGTAAAAAATTTTGAAAAATCAGGGTTAGGTAACTTGACGTAAAAATTTAAATAATTTGTCTATATTATTTCAAAAATATGTAAGAATAGAATCTGTAGCAAATTGAATGTAGTTTCTAAACTACTAGGTTTTTTAATAATATATATTTGGTGAAAATTTGAAATTTCAATGCAGTAATACTTAAATTTCGGGAAAAAATAAGAAGTAGGTATCTATCTGACCACCCTAAGCATAATAAAATGATTATATTTTTTATAATATTTTAGATATAAGTAGAGAACTCATGTCCTGATGTGATGCATATTTTTTAATTTATTTCCAAGTAAATAATTAATTATGATTTTTTATTACAACTTTTAAAAAATATAAAACTCATATGTCGACCACCTTAACTTGGTCAAAACTTTATGAAATTATTTTTTTCTTTTTTTAAATCCTATAGTATGCAAAGCATAGAATGTGACGCATGTTTTGGATTCAAAAAATTTGATACCATTTGAAAGCTATAGACATTTTTCAATCGGCCTATCAATTAGGACTTTAGTCGTAATTTGAATAGAAAATAAATAATAATTATGTATTAAATTAAAAATAAATAATAATTTATATTGGTGGAAAGCTGAGAATCTCCTTGAAAAACCCTTTTGATTTAATCAATTTTGGGTAAAAAACAAGTTGTCAGCCACATACCCATCATATTGCCACTTTTTGGCCCATCATGATCTTGCACATACCCTACCGGTCTAGGGACTAATTCCCAAGTTTTATTCTTCTCAATCCACATAAGTTATTTCATAGCTTCCATCCAAAGCTCATATTTACATGCTTTACTTATAGTGTTTAGTTCAATCTCAAAAAGTAAACACAAATTTATCTCACCAATAGTAGCAACTTTGCTTCTTGTCAGCATTCCTTTCCTTTTGTCTCTAATGATTTGATTTTCTGAATGATTTTTCTACACATATTTTGGTGTCTTAGGGGACACCAATGGAGCTTCTTCTTCTTCATTATGCTTCTCCTATTCTTCCACAACTTCTTCAATTCTTACACAATTAGGTTCATCAGATATATATCCATCAAATTCAATCGAATTCTTCATTGCTTCATGAATCTTGACATTTGTGCTTTCTACAATCTTATTCTTTTATTTAAACTTGTGTAAGCTTTGATCTTAGTAGAATATCCAAGTAAATTACCTTCATTACTTGAAGCATCAAACTTCCCTAAATTTTCTTCATCCCATTTGATATAACATTTGCTTCCAAATACCTTGAAATACTTAAGAGTGGGAATTATTCCACACCATAACTCATAGGGGGTCTTAGTACTCTTATCTCTTACTTGAACTCAAGTGAAAACAAAAATAGTAGTGTGAATAGATTCTCTCCAGTAAAATTCTGGTAGACCAACTTTAGTAATCATTGATCTAGTTGATTCTTGAATTGTTATTTTGTTTCTTTCAATAACTCCATTCTATTGAGGAGTTCTAGGAGAAGATAACTGTCTTTTTATTCCATGAAATTCACAAAAAATATTAAAATCATGGGATGGTAATTCACCACCTTTTCCAAACCTCAAGCATTTTATTCTCAAATTCACTTCATTCTTTACCATAGCTTTGAATTTTTTAAGTCTATCTAATGCATTAGATTTCTCTCTAAGAAAAGTAACCCATGTATATCTAGAGTAATCATCAATCAAAAGCATAAAGTAGCTTTCACCTTTTAGAATTCTCACTCTTGTAGGACCACAAAGATTTGTATGAATTAAATCTAGTAGTGTGGTAGTAGATTGTTCCTTTGACATGAATTTTTTTCTTGCTTACTTTCCAAATTGATAATTCCTACCAATAGCAATAAGACACTTTGTAATCCTCAATAAATCTCTTACAACTTGCATTGCACTAATCCTTTCCAAGTTATAAAAATTCATATGACACATTCTCTCATGCAATAACCAACTATCATTAATCTAAGTCATAAAGAAAAATCCATCAACACACTTAAGCTAATATATATCTCCTTTCAACTTCTTTCCTACAACAATCATTGTTTCAGATCCTTTCCTGATATCATATCTCTCATCCTCAAATACAAGGTTATATCCTTTAGTACACATCTATCCAACACTCAAGAGATTATGCCTTAAACCCTTAACATAGTATAAATCATGAGTATTATGTTTTCCATCAAAACTTATTAAACCTATTCCACAAATTTTAGCACTAGTATCATCTCCAAATACAACTAAGCCTCCATCATTCAAGTTTAAAAAACTTACTTTTTTTATATCAATAGTCATGTGATGTGGACAACGACTTTCAACAACCCAATAGTTCTTTTCTCATTTAGCATGTAGGGTAGAGATTACAATATCTTCATCTTTCTCTTTCTCTAGAGGACATTCATTCACTTGTCTTCGAGATTTAGCAGAAGTAGGTTAATCTTTTATAACAAATAACATGCATTCGTTGTCATCAAAATATCCATAATTAGATTATTCATCAGAAATACTAGCATCCTTATTCACATAATATGCTCTATTGATCTTTGTTCCTTTGTTTTCTTTGCTAAATCTTTGTTTGTTATTCTTAACTCTTTTCATACATCTTGAAGCATAATAACCTATTCCTCAAAAGCTAAAGAATTTAAAGGGTCACTTACCTTCATACTTATCAAAGCCTTTCTTCATCCTTCTCACAAATTTAGCTTCTACTTCATCAAGATTCTTTTCATTTGGATCTTTAGCTCTTGTAGCCTTGAAAGCATTTTTTGATTGGGACCCATTTATCAAGTTTGGATTTCTCTTCTCATATGATGTTAGTGTTCCCAATAACTGATCTTTAGTATAACTCTTGTAATCCACATATTCTTCAATAGTAGATACCTTTTAACTGTATGCATTAGGGAGAGTTCTAAGAATCTTCTTTACAATCTAGGATTCATCTACTATAGCACCAAGTCCTCACATTCCACCTACTAGCTCATCCACTCTATGTACATAGAATTTAATATATTCATCTTTCGACATATGCAGAACCTTAAACTATGCCTCCAAATTCTACAACTTTTCTTCTTTGACCTTTTTATCTCCTTCTTTCATCTTTTCTAGAGCATCCCAGACTTCTTTAGCAACCTTCAGATTTTGAACTTTGATCAACTCGAAATGTGAAAGACTGTTCTTTAGAATAAACTTCACCTTACTTCATGTCCCTTGATTGCATTATCTATACTCGAACCATTAGTAGGAGGAGTGTAAGTAGTTTTTAAAGCTTTCTCAACATCATACCAATACTACTCTAGATATCCTTCCATCTATATTTTCTAGATAGCATAATTTCTTCCATCGAACCTAGGACATTCAAAAGTGATCTTGCACACCATCTTGGATCTTCCTTAAGTGGTTAAGCTTCTCTCCAAGGAAGCAAGCTCTCATACCAATTGTTGAACAAGACAACTGAGAAGGTGGGTGAATCATTTGTAATAAACTTTAACCTTTAAAAATTTCATGAAAAATTAAATCAATCATAAATTCTTTACTTTGATAATATGATTAATCATTAAGTGTAAAGGAATAAACTGAAAAGCATCACACATACACAATAATGCCAAATTTACGTGGAAAACCCAATAAGGGAAAAACCACGGTGAGGATTAGCTAACAATATAGAGAATATCAAAACTAATTACAAAGGCTCACTGGAAAAGAATGCTCACTTCCAAAATAAGACTCACTATCGAACAAGGGTTAACCACTTGGAGGGCTCACTACCACATAGATACAAAGAAGATAGAAGGGATTTGTTACTGTAATATCACAGAATTGTACCTAGGAGAAATTTCATATTCTGGGATTTTTCCCTAGCATTTATGACACCTTGAAACATTAATGAAAAAATCCCACAAGTTATAATTTTGTGATTCTAATAGCATGAAAACTTGTGGTTGAGCAACAAAATCCTAGTGACACGTTCCTCAAGAATCTAGGCTCTGGACACACTTGCGACGCACAGACATCTATGTGGCACACTAGCTTCCTGACAATTTCCCAGGTTCAAAGCATGGAATCTAGAATACTAACCATTGAGACACGTGTCCTAGTGGTTACATTCTGAACGTAACGACTCTTTTCTTCCATTGTATTCATTAAAAACCCCTTTTTGGCTCTCATTTGGGGGTTGGAAGACATCACTCAAGCTTTCTTGTTATTTGCTCCAACTTTGAGATCTGCTCATCTTTGATAAACAGTGCTCTCACAAGTGAAGCCATGCTAGACTGAGGTCCTCCCAAAAGTAGAAACATCTCTCAAGCAAGCACTCAATGGTGTGTTTGTGTGCTCTAGAGAGGGTCTAGGACCATGGGTAATGCTCTCTCTTTCACTTTCCTTTCATACTTATCCTTTCACTATCTTGTGGTGTGGGTTTTCTTTCACCACATGCTTCTTGTGGTGCAAGTTCTACTCTTGAGCAGATTTTTCTTTCACCGCATGCTTTGTTTACTTCATTAGCACTCTCTTCCATCTTGGTTGTTTATGGAGGTGGGAACACCAAAATGGGGTGTGACTGAGGCAGGCCCCTACACAACCACCCAACAATTTTCCTCTCATTCTTTTGTGTGTAGGTCACGAAAAGGAGCTTGGAGTGAGGATTCAAACATCTACATAAAGGTAAGCTTTCTCCAAGCATCCTTGTGTTCATTTCAATTTCTGGTTTTCTGACTACGTATATCATTTAGTGCATCCTAGACCTAGGTTTAGAAGTAAGGCTTGTTTCTATCTATTCGTGTTCCTAAGTTTTTTGTTGTTTAGGATGCCAATGTGTCCTATAGATGATAGTACACTGCACTAGCATCCTAAAATTGCGTGGACGTCTTTTGGCTAAGAGCTCCCTCTTTTGAGACAAAAATATCCTAGCTTTGCTCTCTCAGGGTCTCTAGTAGTTTTTCCCAAAACATAACCTAATCTTAGTTCTTTATTGTTCAGATAGTTTTTTAATTTGAGGTTTATAAGGGTAGTTTGTTTCCTAGTGATCTCTTGAGAAAGGGGGGACCCGTGTGCAACAAATCCCTCTTATATCACATTTTGGTGAGTCCAAAGTGAATGTCGGATCTATCTTCGCAATGTTGCACGTTCATGATAATGAATTTTTCAAGGAATATTTTGATATGTTGGAAGATGCTCTAGATGATTTCTTAGAAGTGCTCTCCCCTATCTGCAAATCTCTCGAACAAGTCTCCTCTCAACAAGCTAAGGATTTAGTGAATGTGATGGTGGTCTCTATGGCTCCTCCGAGCCCTATGAAACCCACCATTTACATGACCCCAATTGACTCTTTTGTCGATGTGATTTCATGTTGGAGTGATTCATTGGACTTATATTCAAGGTTTGTGAAAGCTATGGACTCTACATCTTATAATGTTGTCAGGCACACATATCCTACAAGGAGTAATTAACAAAATTTGAATCAACAACCTTTTGTTCCTACTTGTTTACCACCTTCTCAACCAAGCCTTCCTTCAACACCTAAACCCACGATCAAAGCACAAGGAAATTATGATCTTGTCGAGTAGCTTCGTGTTACTCTTGCTAAGATCTCACTTTGGGACTTGCTTCAGACCACTCTAGTTTATCAAGAGATGCTTTATGAAGCTTTACAAAAGATTCTCTTTCCTATCTTCATGAGGCCCACAGATGTTAATGCATTGAACATGGCTCATATTCACATTGATTCATTGAATATCACGCTCCACCCTCAAGAACTCCCACCTTTGGATGTGGAGAAGCAAGCAGAGCCTTTGATGATTATAATTAATATTAACAATATCTATATTAGGCCTACCCTCTTTGACACCAGTTTAGCTCTCAATGTATGTGGTATAGACCTATTACATAAGATTAATATTGATTTATCCTCTTTAGCAGCTTCCTCCTTGTACATTCATGGATTTGATAATGTTGACTGCCAAGCTCTAGGTATAATAATACTACCTTTGCAGCTAGGTCCCGTTACCTTACCCATGTTGGTTTATGTGAATTCTGGCCCATTATCATATAACCTCCTCTTAGGGAGACCTTTGATACATGATATGGGTACAATGACTTCTACTTTACACTATTCTTTGAAGTTTGTTGTAAATAATTGATTAGTTATAGTTAAATCAGATCCAGAAGCCATTCACCTTTGTGAGCTAGCCACTACTAGTCATGCTTCGGTTGTATCTACTCTTAATAATTGTATTCAATCTTTAACCGTTGATGCTATGGATATTTCTTCATCGATACCCTCTGTGGAAGTTGTTCCTAGAGTGATTATTGGAAATGAAGAATCACCTAAAGTAGAGGACCCTGAGTCTCCCTTCTACCTCTCAAATAAATTCTTTCCATGGTGATGATTGGGGCTCCTTATACTTCTCTAAATTCTTCATTGTAAAACACAAGCAAAACCTCTCCTCCAAGAGACCTTCCAGGTTCCCTTGACATAAAAGTGGATGATACTCCTGTAGGGGAGGAGAAGTGTGATCCTCTTTAGGAGATCACTCCTTCCTATGTTGAGGAGAATAATCCTTCTCCAACAAAAGAGATTAATATTTCTGAGCATGGTAAAGAAGGTGGAATTACTCTAAAAGAAGTGTTCAACATCCATTGGTGGAATGAAATGCTCTATGTGGAGCCACTGCCTCCTGAGGTTTTGCAAACTCGTTACAGGTTCGGATATGAGTTCGCTTCTTGATATGACTATTGGAAGAAATTCCTAGGGTGTCTCAAGCAAGGAATTTAGGTCCCTATCTAGTTCAATCCATGACAACACTATCTAGGTTTGGGATGCTCTATAGAATAGTCCAAGCGAAAGCCTTGGTGGAGTGTTAATATGATTTTATCCAAGCCGCTAAGCCTGGTTCATCTTGAGTTAATAGAGGAAAGGGGGAAGGTCGAGAAGGTCCCTCTCAATGTTTTATCTTTGAATAAAGTGTTGGAGGAATTTCTAGGTGCTTATGAAGACCATAGTGTTGATGGTGTTTTCTACATGGTAACAACTCAAACAGAATATGGAAATCCTTTCTCTCTTGAAAGGTAAATCTCTATTAGCAAGCCTCAAGAGATAACCCCAAGGTCTCTAATGTCAGGTCTTGACAATGCATTAACAACTCAGTGACAAATGTGAAAATGTTGGTAATCACAAATGGACCTTACTACAAGCAAATACTAAATCCTTAGATTTATCAGATCTAGCAATATGATAATCCTAAATCTATCTTGAATGGTAAAGAAATAGAAAAATTCAATGGTTTCAAGAGATTTCTAAATCCAACACTAACCCTAAGATTAACAATGAAAATGATGAAATACTTGAAATGGACCAATCCATCATAAACTAATTCTTGCTTGACCCAGATGAACCTACAATCTTACATAAATAGTGCAATCTTCTATGGTATTAAATATTTTTAGATCATGAACATTCATCCAAAACAACCCTATTGCATTTGAAATGAATAAACCTTCACAATTGAACTAAGCACAATAAATATAAGGTCTGGGCTAACTTTGCAAAGCAACCAACAATCAGCTAGCTGCAAAAAGTATGGACCACAGATTGCTGCAAACACTTCAAGCATCAAACCATAAACACCATTGAATCATATCTAATTCTCAATCTAACATATATCTAGTATTTCTCAAGCAATCTCAAAAGATAGAACAACAAGAACCATGCAAGATAAATCAACACAAGAGAATTCACCAAAAGCACAATGTCTTCAATTGTATTGAATCACCCAATAATAACAACAATTCTAGTGTTCTGAGTTACAACACTTTCTCAACATGAACTATCTTCTAACTCTTGCTCTACTAATTAATTCGCTCTACTATCAAAATTATCTAGCTAGCCCTTACAAATGAGTAGAATGCCATATTTATAGAAATCCCCCAAAGCATGTCAGCCTAATTAGATTTTACAATATTAACAAATGGCCATAAAATAAGTTGACCAAGAGGAATTCAAAATAAGACAACACATGCATTAAATGCATGAACTCCATCTAGGTCAGCTTGGGATCTCCAACATAATCCACACCAATGCATGTGAAGGAGAAGATAAATAATAGGGAAGCACAAATTCTGATGTAGCATTGTATTAATTTCTTCCCTCTTTATCCTTAGCGCGCTTCTCCTTATCCTGTACTATCAAGAATGCCTTGTCCAAGTTGGCCATAGGAGGCATAGTCAAAACCTTAATCCTTCTTTCAATGGACCTTATATCATCCCTTGACTTCTTTATTGTTTTGTTCCAATATAACTTACTAGTTTGATATTTTTCAATCATTGCAATGTAGGTAGCTACATCATCCAACTGATGTTTAGTAACATGGCCCTCACTTACTGGAGAATACACATCTTGCCACCATTTCCTCAACTTCTCCAAGCTAAGAGGTGTTGGCACAAAATTCCTTCGCCCTGTGATCACCTCAAAGAAGGAAATGCATTTATTATAAATTTCATTCAAGGTATCCTCAATCTGTTTCCCCTATTTATACACTTTCTTCAAAACTTTTTTCCTTATTTCCAAAGCTTCATACCATTGCCAAGGTTTTGTGGATTTAGAGTAAGAAAGAATTCCATCATCTATCAATTTATCCTCAGTATACTCCATGATGATCTTAGTCTTCTACAACAAGAGATCCACATCCTTCTTATTCTGAGCTAACACACTCCTTAGCCAATCTAATGATCTCATTGCATCTCCTCCAATTGAAATAATGTGCTTAATAGCATCATCCCCTTTAGTTTTCACTCCTTACAACCAGGCAACTGTAGCATGTGTGGTGCTCCTCATTCTTTCCAACTCTGATATTGTCTCTTGTGGTAGGAAGCTAGCAGTAGAAGGTGAGGAGCCAATAGACTGCAAAGGCTTCATCAATTCTTGCAAATATCTTTTAAGATTATCATTTTCCCTTTTCAACTCTTTTTAGTCTATGATTCCTTCCTCAATCTTCCTAAGATCACTGCACTAGAGCCTTCATACTCTTCAATCTCCTATTCAATGGAAGTAGGCCCTAGGTTGATGGTCTGTACATTGTAGTCACTTCCAGTTACATCATCTCTATTCTTATTAGGGGAAAGAGTATCATTGTGGACCACCCTATTGTTGGCTTCATCTCTTTCAATCTTGGAAATGACCTTGGCTTTCTTCTTTCCTTTTCCCTTTCCTATATTTTCCAATAGCTCATCCCAATTAGGAGGGGTGTCATCAACAATAATCTACTTGCTCTTCAATTCCCTATCCAACCAGCTAGGAACCATGGATTCTGACTAGATCTTACTTTTTCCCACTTCATCTTGTTGGTCCTTTGACATATCTTCACTCAAACTTTGTTTCTCAGAGATCTCCTCGGCTTTATCTTCTTTTTCTTTATTATGTTCCTCTTCTTCATGTACAGGTGATGGAGTCCTAACTGGCACTTCCTCTCTTTGAGGAGATATATCTTCTTCACTCCTAAGAGGTGAGTCCTCATAGGTGACCAGGGGAGACTATAACACCTTTTCTATCTCAACTTCAACACTATAGAGTTCACCTTCTTGAAATTCTTCTCCCCTTGGATCTTGATGAACTTTTGCTTCTTTGGATTCACCTAGCTCACCTGGCACATTACTAGCTTCATGAGGAATAAAACAATCATCATGTTGTTCTGTAGTAGGAGTGATTGGAGGATCATCTTTCTTTGGCACATTGTCCTTAGGAGAAAGAGTTCTTGATTTCCTTGTATACACTTGTGTCCTTTCTCTTGAGCTCTCTACATTTATCATAGATGGGCTAACTTCCTCTCCTTCCTTGGATCCCTCCTTTTCCTTCCGTGACAACCTTACTATCCTTCTTCTCTTAGGCACATAAGCACTAACCTCTTGATCCTACTTTTCAGCCTCATCATTTTTTGGCTTCTTAGTCCTTGAAGTATGTGCCCTTTTCTTGGCAATAGGTTTTCTTTGTTTTCCTATCTCTTGTACTTCTTCTCACTAAACATATTTAATCTTGATTTTAAAAGGAGCGCTCACCTTTCCCTTACCCTTAGGGTCCTATTCAGGTGACTCCTTAGAGGTAGAATGAGACTCTAAGTCTCCCATTAGATCATAGATTCATTGTAAACCTTCACTTTCTAATTCCCATATTTTATGCTTGATCCATAGCTTCGTATACTTCATCACTGGAGTCATGATTTGTTCTAGCTATGTTTTATCCTCTTCCAACTAATCTATTTCTCCTATTGGTTTGTCCTTCACTACCTCATAAGCATGGCCCTTAATTAGATCTTCATCATCTTCAACTTAATCTGGGATGGCCTTCACATTATATTGTCAGACCAAGTTAATAGGAAGCCTGGAAAACTTCTTTCTAATCTAAAACTCATCACTGCAATTAGCCCAATAGTCCTCTATATCATCTTTGTGGCTATATTCTCTACTGGCCTTCTTCTGTGCTTCGCCAGTCCTATCAAACCTAGATCTCTTGGAGTAAAAGGATAGCCCAAGAGTACTCATTTCTTCTTCAGAAGCATAATCCAAATTAATGGAAGGGCATGCCTCACTAGTGCCTATCCTTAAAGGGAAATCTCCACCAAATCCATTCTTGTGCTTATCCTTTATCACAATTGCATCAAAATAACATATTTGTCTTGTGACTTCTAGGAGTATGATATGATCATGGGATACCTTGGAAATCGATATGGGTCCCTTTGACAACCATCCATCCTTATATATGAGAAGGTGGGAAACTGTATGAACCAAGCCCCATACCTTTTGATCAGCTCCTTGGCATTGTCAAATATCCTTACATGCTCTACACCTTGGAGCAACCTAGTGATGTACATGGTGAATGCATCATTCACCCTCCTATAGCTCAAATTACCCAAGTGTAGTTGTGGATAAACCTCATAAATCACATCATGCCCAAACACACCCCTTGTACTTAGTCCCTTGTATGGATGAAATCTTGCAAGTGCATAGACCAAGTAGGAGGTATTTTTGAAGGTCTTTGTTTGCAAGACATTACACATCTGTTCATGAATCATGGCACTTATAATGCCTACCCAATGATAATCTACATTTTGTTCCATCCTCACAATGACATGGAACATCCAATTTTTTAACATTCCAACACTCTTCGACCCTACCAACCTGCTAAGAAGGGTGATATCATCATTGTACTCGTTGAATTTTTCTTTGAATAGCTACTTGGGCAGCTTGGAATAGTGAGATTTAGGTTTCTCCAACCAAGAATTGATGACCTGCTGGGACTTGATGGTATCTTCTTCATAGAACTTCCTTGCCACCTCCATGTCAAAACCCACCACATGAGACCTGTCTGGCATGTCAAAGGTCTGGGCTATAGACATAGGATTCAAATTTGCTACAATTCTCCCTTGAGGGAAAACTATCCTCTATGTATCCCTATCATAGTGTCTGGAACACTCAAGCACTAACACATAACACTACACTATAGGAGGGAACCCAGCTACATGAGCCCACCCTGATTCCAATGTTCTTCTGGCCAGTAATGGAATTTTTTGTGCTGCCATTCTTGCCTTGAATTCCTCATAGTCCCATAGTCCAACATTTGTATCAGTCACTTCTGATCAAATGGAAGTAATCTTTCTCTCAGGTATTCTACATTTGATGTCCATTTTAATTCTTTTTTCCTCGACAACAAAAGATCCTTCTACACTTGGATCCATCACTTTACCCTTGGTTCCATTTGTTACTGTCTTACTTGGCTTAGCCTGCATTCACATAGAAACCATAATAAAGATCACATAAAACACAAGTTAACTAATCACAAATAACATATCCATCCTCAATATGAGTCCCAAGATAAGAAAAATGCTTAGAAATATCATAAAAATTGACCATCTAAAAGTTCAGGTTTTCAGTCCACCCATGAAATCCAAGCCAAAGAGGAATTTCAAAGAATTCCTATCTAGATGGATTTTAGTGGAATAAACATAAAATCCTCCCAAATAACCATTTGATCAATTATCATAACAAAGAAATAGCATGATACATCTTTAAACAATTCAAATTGACCATATAATGCATACTCATCAGCCAATAAGTCATGCTATCTCTCAATCCTTCATTCTTCACAAAGTTTTAGAGAATTATGCCCAAGACAGAATTCCACAAAAATAGCAATAATCTGCAAATTCCAGAAAAACAAAGGGACAAAGGAATTTCGGGAAAATCCTGGTGGGACAGAAATCCACGAAGAAGGGAAAACTTCGAATGTCAACGTTTTCTCATGATTTCACTCAAATTGATCGAATGATCACAAATTTGAGGATCTTTGGCTTGCAACTGACTTGATTTGAACCTACTACAAATCTTCTTTAAATTTGAGGCTCACCCCAAGGTAAATTGATAGGAAATGGTGATTCCCTATACATGAAACCCTAAAGATCTACCATGAATGCACAGGGCAAGCTCAGGCTCAATCTACTCGGTTGCTAGGTTTTCAAAAGATTCATTATGGCCAACACAAGTGAGCCACCTCATGATGGAAGTGAAATACAAGCTCACAAACTCACTTGGGAAATCATCAATCAAACAAAATCAAGCAACCCTAGCCCTAGACGTTCAATGCTCAAACGCACAAAAATTCATACTTCAAATACACTCAAGATGTTAAAGAATTAGTCACATTCAAAAATAAAAAGGAAGGGAAATGAATACACACCATTGATGAAGTGAGAGTTGATTATAGCAATGACAAACAACAATCCTAAGCACTCGAGCAAACAACAACGATTATTATGCTTAGAAAAATGACCATCAAATCCAACAATTCACAAATTTAGCACTCCAAATCCAAGCAAGCACCTCAAGATCGTGTACCTCAACTCAATAGAATGCAAATGATAAAGCACAATGGCATAAAAGTTCCCAAAAATTGACTAAATACCTTCCCCAGAAATCTCACAAATGGCATTAATGCAGTTGAAAAGACACTCTGACAAAACTTGGGGATCCGACAAGACAACGAACTTTTAGGGAAATTTGACCACCATAGAATTTTGTGAAGACTGGGAATTTTCAGACCATAGTGCAAACCAAATAGAATCAAATTTTGAGTGTTTGGGGAATTCCGCTAGGAGTGGATTTTCCCGAAAGCAGTGAAAAACCTGAGATAAGTGTAAAACTTGAGATTTTCAATGAATATCATAGAGGGATCAACAAAGAAGGTAAGATAAACATTCAAGCTCATTCCAAAGCAAAGTAAATCCTCAAAATCAAAGGGCCATAACACTAGGAACGAAAGCGAAAGAGGGTCCCTACTTTCAGTGGGGTGTGTGTGCAAAAAATACACAACACGTAGTTCCCTTCTTAAAGGAGATACTATTGAAATTTATATGGATCCTAAGTCATTAGAAAAAGTGATCAAGATCAAGAAGTGTCTCCTTTTGGAAGAAGCAAACGAACACTCTAGTCTCTTGCATTCTCATTCTGATATCTTCACTTGGACATACAAGGATATGCTAGGTATTGATGAATCTATAATGGTTCACAATATCGTCCTATGTCCTGATGCCAAGACAGTTAAGCAAAAATTCTGAAAGATCAATCCCAGGGTAGCATTGATGGTCAAGACTGAGATAGAGAAACTATTGAAAGTAGCTTTTATCCATCCAATTGACTATTCTGCCTAGATTTTGAATATAGTTGTTATTAGTAAGTCTAATGGACATATTTGTATATGTATTGACTTTCGCAATCTTAGTAAGGCTTCTCTTAAGGATGATTTTACATTGCCTAATGTTGATATGATTGTGGATTTGACTGCAAGCCATGCATTATTACCTTTCATGGATGGCTTCTCATGTTACAATCAGATTCTTATTAACCTAGATGATCGATATAAGATAGCCTTCACTACACTATGGGGTACTTTCTGTATATGCATAAAATTGGTCATGTCTGATTAATCCTGGCATTTAATTAAATATTTATTATTTAATTAATTTCTCTAAAGTCTTCTACATATGATTAAATTTAATTAATTTAATTATATTTTTCATTCAATTTATTCTTCTGTCATGATTAAATAAATCATTTTTATTTAATTATTTCACATTCATATGTCCACTTGATTAATTAAATAAATACACTTTATTTATTTTAATTAATTATCACTTTTTGAATTTAATTAAGTCTTTTTGATTTAATTAAATTTAAATATTTCTTTTCAAATCTTTCTTCTAATTAATTAAATATTGTATTTAATTAATTTTATTTACATTTCATTTCTTAAAAAGTTTAATTAAATATCTTCCATATCTTTTCAAAACCATAATTAAATATTTTATTTAATTATGAAATCTTCCATTATTCTTCAAATCTAGGGTAAATGTTCTATTTTAAGAAAAATATCTGTATCACCCATAAATGAATAATTGAATTTAATAATTCATTATTTATCTTTTTCAAAATCTTTCCATAATCTCACAAAAAGATGATTTTTATAATTCATCTTTATTATCTCATCTTATCTCTTTTTATAGAAAAGAAAACAAATCTTTCTTTCTATTTTTCTTTAGTCTTATCCATCTTCGACTGTTCGATCTCCCACGAATTTTCACAGTCGTTGATCATATTAGCCAATCAGAAGCTTTCAAAAGCTCTATAAATAGCACTACGAATCCAAGCAATGGTTACAACACACAATACATGAATTAGAGATTAATTACATTCCAACATTCTAGCATTTCTATTATAGATTTAGTATTCATAGCATTGTCATAATCTTTCATTTTATCAATCGTGTTTAGCGTTAGAATAATCATGTCTTAGCATTACATGCATTCATATTCAATCTTTTTCTCTAGGAAGACTGTTTGTTGAGCCTAGCTCAAGATCTAAGAGCCAGCTGGAATCGACAAAACACTGGAGATAGAGGACGATAGGACAACATCGATAACAAGATACTAAGTTTGCATCTCTATTATTTTAATATTCAATTTTTGATATAATGTCTTATTGGTGTGTTTGATTCATTTTTTTTACATATTTATCACGCATAAAAAAATTGATCACATATTTTTGTCACCCACTATAGGGCCTTGCCCCATTTTTAACATTTATCTATAGGTTTTTTGATAGGATTTTGCATTCTAGAATTCAAATTTTCAAAAAAAAATTCCATTTTAGCGCATACAAGTATTTCTGAAGTGCATACGCAGGTTTCTACAATGTATCTATGGTTTCTTTCAGTGCTTCTATAGGTACTTCGGTGCATCCAGAAACTATTTCGGTGCATTTGAGGAACAAAATAGTGCATTTATGGGATAGAATGGAGCATATACCCAGCTCAGTTTATTAAAAATTTTTTAAAAAAAAAATAGTTGCATTTTGTTTTAGCGCATTTAGGAGTTTTTGTAGTACATTTGGGACTTTCTGTAGTGCATATAGGATCTGTTTTAGCGTATTTACTTTTTATTGTTGCACATGTAGATTATCTTCTAGCGCATGTAGGTTGTAACTAAACAGGTTTTTGAGTTTGATGCCTTCCTCAAACAGAACCTTTGATGGCTTAAAAAGAACCAATCTAGGATAGTCACAACTGGTTTTAAAAAGAAGCAACCCTAGGATAGACATGGATTAAAATGAAGCAATCTAGGATAGTCACCACACATTGATTTTGCAATTAAAGTGAATCCCATGGTTTTTGTGAAGCAACATGTTCACATAGTTTAGATCATTATGATTTGGGTTTTAAAAAGAATAGTTTCTACTGTGTTTGTGGCAATAGGTCTATTCTCCCCCCTTAACTGGGTGACCAAAATACCAAACTTGCATTTTACATTCATGCAATTTTACTGCTTTATTACATCTTGTAGAGGGCCTGCTCTTGTGGGAAAAAGTACTCACCCAAGAGGAATGACTAAAGTGGATTCAAGCCAAAGCCAAGTTATTTCACCCCACTATAAAATTTAAAGCAAATAAGGGGAAACCCTCTTTTGTCGGTAGTGTGCAAGATAACCATCCCCAAAGCCTTTGTTCTAAAGGTTGGGAGGTCTCTTGAGGGAGTTTAATATTGCCACACGGAATGGAAACCCTTACTATGAACCTAGTGTAGTAGAAAACTGTGTCAGTATCCAAACATCCTAATAATTATAGTGCAAGGGGAGGGAAGAATCTACCCCCAAGATACTCACCATATAACTACCAATGACCGTTTGCTCAGGGGATTTGGTATCCACTTCCGTCACTCTAAGTACGTACCTGGAAAAGAAAAAAACACGGGCGCCCCCTTCAGGGGTGACACGACTGTGTGAGTTGACGCAGTTCTAAGATGTGGGTTGTGATTATTATGATGACCTACTTGAGTACTAAGACCGAGTCTGTCTAAATTGTTCGTCATGTGCAAAACCTATGAAAACACTTTTTGAATTTTTTTTTGAAAGCATACACTTAATGTTTAGTATAGGGCTTAAAAAAACTATTTTTAGAGTGTTTATTGTGTTTTTAATCATACTAATTTAGATAAAAGATCATCTAAAATGAACATGTCAAATTTTAGCTAAAACTCCTCACAAACTGTTCAAAAAAATTACCTTGGAAAGTTGTTTTAGCACATATACGGTACATTTTAGTGCATATGAGGCCTTTTCTAGTGCATTCACTGGAAATTTTTGTGCCTTTAGAGTCTGTTTTAGCAGATATGTTGGCTATTCAAAAAAAAACTTTTCGGTCATTGTCACAACATTTTTTCTGCAGTGCATATAGGACATAGAGTAACCCATCTAGAACATATTGTAGCACATTTGACCATTTCTCTGGTGCATATCCATGTTTCTGCAATGCATATAGGGGACAAAATAGTGCATCTGTCACTTTTCCTGAATCATTATTTTGGACAGATTTGATTTTATAGCATTCTCGGTCCAGCAGCATATCAATATTTTCTCTCATGATTAGGGAGTGGAAATCTACCAAGTTTTTCAAGAAGTCAATTGCCAATAAAATCAAGAAACCCAAGAAACCTCTAGGTTACAATAAAACCTTACAACGAAGGAAGTTTTTACACAAGAGTCGAAACGTCTTGCTCCATTATCATAAATTTCTCCATAGGTACCAAGGTTTGGTCAGGGAATTTACTGACGAATATGTTGTAGACCCTCTAGATTCATGAGCCTATTTTCAAAGTAGAGCCCTCTCACAATGACACAATCATAATCATCCTCTTGATTTCAACTATATACCACAACCCTCTATCGAATATCTGACACGTCCTAGTCAAATACTTCAGTGATTTGAAATAGGCTATTTGATATACTGATCATTCTTTGAAAACAAGGATCAAATCTTACAAGTGCACCTTTCATCAAATATTTCTAATTCTTGGTTCAACTTCTCCCAATAGGATTGATAGCCTTTATCATTGGAAGCCACAATCACGAATTAGGAACATATTTTTGGTCATATCATAAGATTTTCATCTTATCAGATTAAAACATCATCATTTGTTGCACTCATCAAACTATGATCTAAGTCTAGAAGAACATGTTGAAATCATATGCCTATTTTTACAAGATCATAATATAATAAGCTGAAGGAATATATTCAACAAGAAGATCATACCTCAAGAACTCAAGAAGAAGGTGAAAATAGTAATCCTCTTTATAGTGTGAGTCAAAATCCCCTTTTTGAAGACAACATGGCCGAAGGAGCAAAGGATCCATTTACTTCTGAAACATATCTAAGAAAAACCCTTGAAGATAGTGATGATGAACAAGAAGAAGAGCATCACCTTAGAGAAGCTGAGCAAGATTCCAAATTTCATAGAGCAATAGAAAAGATCCTAGAATGCGACATAGAAAAATATTTCCTATATCTGGCTGACAAAGGAGATAAGTTGCCTCATGATATCAACACTAAGAACTTAAAAAAGAATCATGATGAGACAACCTTAAGAGATATTAATTCTTTGTCTCAAAAATTTAAGGCACTTCAACGAAAAGTTAAAGACCTATAAGGGGCAACCACAATGAAGACATATTCTCTTGATGACATCTTTCCATATCCCTTTGATCGACATCTCAACATGATCCCATTTCCTAAGCATTGTGAAATCCCAAAGTGATCGTTATAATGGGAAATCAGACCCAATTGACCATATTAGGGACTTCTAAAACATGACTCTAGAGTTTTCTCATGAGGATACATACTTAATGTGCTTGTTTCCTAGAAGTCTTGGAGGCCAATATATGGAATGGTTATCAAAAATCACACCGCCTATCAAGACATTTGAGGAATTGATCAATGAGTTCATATCACAATATTACTATAACATACAACACCAAATAACCATGATTGATCTATGCAAGGCTAAGAAAAACCCTGGTGAACCATTCATCACATTTCTTCAAAGATGGAGAAGATTGCTCGCTAGATATCCACGTCATGTTCTTGAAAAGGAAAAGATCACTACCTTCATAAACATCTTGGTTCAAGAGATGAGTTATCGTCTAAATCTTCATTATCCTCCCTCTTTTTAGAAATTAATTGAAAATGAAATCACAATTGAAAGCGCATTGGTCCAGAGGGGGATAATCAAACTTGATAAAGACAATCCTAGCTCCTCAAATCACCACAATGATAAATCTAAGTTTTGGACTCACAACAAAAATGTGGTGAATGATGGTGTTGTAGATGTACATCATGTCTCACCTAAACTAGTTGTTCTTAGTGTTCCTCAAAACAATAACTATAACAATGTCAACTCGGTTACAAATCAGGGAAACAATCCTCCTCCTTCAAGGAATAACCAAAATCCAACTTTTGTTCCAAATCAGAGTAACACCAACAATCAAGGGTATCATGGAAACAACAATAACAATTCCTTAGGAAATACATCAAACATGAATCAACAACGATCTTCATTTTTCTCCAACATAATAACTTTTACTCCGTTGGGGCAATCTCTGGAATCTACCCTAAAGACTTGATGGAAAAGAACGTTATTACCCTACTATCTCAACGTAACTTTGAACCCAATGTGAAGCCTCTATCATGGAATGATGCATGCTATTGTGAATATCATAGATGTAAAGGCCATCATACGAATAATCTCCAAGCCTTGAAGAATGTTATTCAAGACTTAATTGAAAATGGCATAGTCACAATAGAAGGAAACCAACAATCAAACGAAGACCACCAAGCATTTTGAAACTCCTTGCCCAACTATCAAAAGGGTGAGTCTTTTGAAAAAAATGTGAATCATATTGATGAGTATATAATTAATCATATCTACACTGATGACGAGCGGGTTAATTTTATAAAAGTCAAAGAGAAAATAGAATATGGAGAACTTAGCGTAACAACAAGGGCACAAGCTAAACTTGTCCTAAAAGGTGCTCCTTCAAAATCCATTGTGCCCCCGCCTCAACATCGATATTATTTAATCAATCAACTTGGAAAAACTCTTGCTTAGATCTCTATTTTAGAACTTCTAAAGATTTCCCCAATGCATAAGGAAATTCTAGACAAATCCCTCATTGAAACAACTATATCCAATGATCTGGATGTGGATCGATTTCAAGCCATGGTGGGACATTTGTCCTCACCCACATGCCTCTCATTTTCTGAAAAAAAAAAAATATGATGTTTTCATGACTCATCCCCATAACTCATCACTATACTTAGAATTCATGATCCAAAATTTTCATGTTAGACATGTACTAATAGATGGAGGTGCTGGTTTGAACATATGTACCACGAAATTAATTCGGGCTTTAGGATTTTCTGAGGATTCTATTGATCCCAAAAGAAAGATTATGATTAAAGCCTATGATGATGAGGAAAGAGCATCCAAGGGTTTAATCATGTTACCAATCAGAGTGGGACCTGTTATCAATAATACTTTCTATCAATTGTTAGACTGTGATCTCACATACAATATCTTGTTGGGTCGTCCTTGGATCCACGAAATGCAAGCTATACCATCCACATATCATCAATTTCTTAAGTTTCCTTATGATAGACAGGAGATCACAATACCAGCTAATAATTCCCATAGTCAAACTTGTGCAAACATCAAAGCTATTCAAGACACTTTGGTTCCCAAAAATTGAGAAGCGTCTACTAGTGCTTCTCCAAAAATTGATACACAAATCAATCAGTTAACCAAAAGCTTTGACAAGCAACTACGGTTCAAGGATAATGGAGTAGGAGAATATTCTCTGTCTGGCTAATCTCCCTACATTGCCTCAGTCACATGGACAACCTTCTATCATGCAACATTAGATATATGTAGCATCAACATCAACACAATCACTGACATAACCAATCACAAAGTTTAATGGACAATTTATCAAAGAGAAATTCCCAATGGAAGATCCTAAGGATAGCGAAATGCTAAAATGGCTCTATAGAGATGAAGATGAAGTAGTTCTAAATGTCAAGCTACCAATAGATCAATATGGTAAAGGATACTCAATCATGCAAAAGATGGGATATGATGGTAATGGTCCTATCAGAAAGAGAAAAGGAGTAGTTGAGCCTATTCGCCTACCAAGACTTGCTGCAAAGGATAAAATAGGACTAGGCCATGATACTAGCTCGAAAGAAATAACATCCAAACAATTGAATGATACTATACTCACATTGTAAGAAATTTTTGATCCAAGGGAAGCATGCTTGACAACAATTCAAAATTTCATCAATAATAATTCTTACACAGATTTTGGAGAATACAAATGGGACACCATCCACAATGATGAGTTCTGGAGGGATAAAAGTGTTGATGTGATACTCAAGTATATGCCAAATGTAATCAAAGGAGAAGGCTTAGGGACCCAACCACATGAATCTGAACTACAATGTGACCATGATTCTACTGATACTGAGTCAGATTTAATCAAACAAGACTATCGTGAGGACAATACCATCATTCATCTACCTCATACCTTGGATCCTATAGACACTTCCGTTATGACCATAACCATAGCTGATTTCACACAGCTTAATGACCAACTACCACTAATACATCCTGATCCCATCGATTGGGATCTATTTGAAACTCTTGATATACCTATGTTTCCAACCGACGAATCTATCATGAACTTCCTTTCTGGGTATGTGCAGGATCATGATGGGCCAAAAAGTGGCAATATGATGGGTATTTGTAGGGTGTGGGCTGACGACTTTTTTTTAACCCAAAATTGATGAAATGAAAAGGGTTTTTAAAGATATTCTCAGCTTTCCACCAATATAAATTATGCTTTACTTTGAATTTAATAAATAATTATTATTCATTTTCTATTTGAATTATGACTAAAGTCCTGATTGATAGACTGATTGAAAAGTATTTATATCTTTCAAACGGTATCACATTTTTGGAATCCAAAACATGCAACACATTCTATGCTTCGCATACTATGGGATTAAAAATTTGAATTTCATGATTTTTGACAAAGTTAAGGTGGTTAGACATACAAATTTTTATATTTTTTTAAATTTGTAATAAAAATTCATAATTAATTATTTAGTTGGAAAAAAATTACAAAAAAATATGCATCACATCTAGACATGAGTCCTCTACTTATGTCTAAAATTTTATATTAAAATATTATCATTTTATTGTGGTTAGGGTGGTCAGATAGACACCTACTTCTTATTTTTTCTCTAAAATTGAAGTACTATTTCGTTGAAATTTAAAATTCTCACAAATATATTTAAAAAAAAAAAACCGAGTAGTTTAGAAACTACATTCAATTTGCTATAGATTCTATTCTTACATATTTTTGAAATAATATAGATAACTTATTCAAATTTTTGTGTCAAGTTGCCTAACTTTGATTTTTCTGAATTTTTTGCCACTTAAGGCCCTATTTTTTCCATGATGATCCTACACATACCCTTTCGCAGATGACGTAAGTGATTGTTCCACTGGTGATTTTTGGCATAAGTTCTTTAATCAAGAGAGTGTCAAGTCTCCTAGCTGCAAAAAAAAAAAAGATCTAATGGTGAAAACCAGAATCTGGCAGTGTTAGATCAAACAAAAGATAAAACAAAGAGTGTATCAGATGGTGAAAACCTCTTTAAGGCACTAGATGATGGGTTACTTGACACTCTCCCGAAGCACTATCATGAGAAATCACCTATCTTGATTGAGCCTACAAAAGCAATTAATCTTGAAACTACAAAAAAACCAAGGATTCTACAGTTAGCTGCATCAATGACAAATAAAGAAGTACCTAAGTTCATGGAATTTCTCAGAGCAAATCAAGTCAAATTTTCCTGGTCTTATTCAGACATGCCAGGTCTTGATCCTGATCTTATAATGCATCACTTGTCCATTAAACTAGGAGTAAAACCTGTGAAAAAAAAACTTAGAAAGATGCATCCTTATGTTGCACTACTAGTTAAAGAAGAACTTAGGAAACTCCTCAATGTGGGATTTATAAGATCAATTGACTATGTAGAATGGATCTCCAACATTGTTCCTATATCCAAGTCTGAAAAAAGTGTTAGAGTGTGCATAGATTTTAGAGATCTTAATAAGGCATGTACTAAGGATGACTTCCCTCTTCCAAGCATTGATACCATAGTAGATCTGACGGCTGGCCATTCCATGTATTCACTAATGGATGGTTTTTCTAGTTATAACCAAATCAAGATTACAACTAAAGACCAGGACAAAACAACTTTGACATGTGCATGGGGGACTTACTGTTGGAACGCCATGCCTTTCAGTTTAAAGAATGTTGGGGTTACATATCAAAGAGCTATGACTACAATTTTTCATGACATGATACACACATTCATGGAAGATTATGTCAAGACATATTGGAAAAAGCATACACAAGAGAAGGAAATCTAGAGGTATTATCCAAAATCTTTACAAGGTTGGAAAAATTCAAAGTTTGCCTCAACCCTAAGAAGTGTGTTTTCGGAGTCACGTCTGGAAAGCTCTTGGGATACATAGTTTTAGAAAAAGGAATTGAAGTAGATCCCACTAAGGTACAAGAAATCATGGAAATTCCTCCACCAAGGAATATCAGTTAGTTGAGGTCACTACAGGGACAACTCCAATCTATATGAATGTTCATTACACAACTAGCAGATAAATGTATACCTTTCACACATCTACTACATAAGAATGTTCCTTTCAAATGGGATGATAAGTGTGAAATGACTTTTCAAAAAATTAAGCAGTACCTAATGAACCCACCGGTTCTAGTACCACCAAATCTAGACAAACCTCTTATCTTATACATTGCTACAACAGAGACATCTTTGGGGGAATTATTAGCACAAGAAGACTCTATAGGAAAGGAACGTGCAATATGTTATATTAGCTAAACATTAATAGGTCGTGAAATTAACTACACTTTCATCGAGAAGGCTTGCATAACAGTGGTCTTTGCCTCATAGAAGTTTCGACACCACATGTTAACTCATAAAATCAATTTTTTTTCAAAAATTGATCCACTTAAGTATCAATTAAGCAAAGCTACATTGACAGGAAGGCTAGCAAAATGGGTTATGATCTTAAGTGAGTTTGATATCTATTATGCTGATCACAAAGCAATTAAAGGACAAGTTATTGTTGATCAACTAGCTGAACCAGCCCTACAAGCAGAGCATCCCATGCACATAGAATTCCCAGATGTTGATGTCTTCATTGCAGAATTAAAGCAAGCTTGGTATTTATACTTTGATGGATCTTTTACTCAACATGGATCGGGGGCAGGCATAATCTTTGTCACCCCTCAAGGAAATACCATTCCTTGGTCATATCGGTTAATGTTTCCATGCACTAATAACATAGCCGAATATGAAGCTTTAATCATAGGATGCAAAATAGCATTGGAATGGAGAATCACAAAATTACAAGTCTATGGTGACTCACAGTTAGTCATAAACCAGATCAATAATGATTATCAGACCAAAGATGACAAACTATTGCCATATGAGAAAATGGTCAAGAGAATTTCAAGAAATACTTTGTAGACATCAAGTTCATACAAATTCCAAGGCTTGATAACAAGGAAGCTAACGCTATGGCCACAATCGCTTCATTGTTACAACTCCCAGAAAATTAGGCTCACTACAAATTTTTGGTGGAACAATCATTTACACCTACCTATGACACAGCTGAAAGCCAAATCATTTACCACTTAGTAGGATTCGATTCACCTTGGTATGGAAAGATTTATACCTACCTAAAAGACGTCCTACCACTTGACTTATCCCATAACCAAAAGTGCAACTTTTTCCACCAATCCTCAAGCTATACCCTCATCGTTGACACCCTCTATCGTTGTGGTCTTGATGGTACTTTACTTCAATGTCTTGAACGTGATGAATCTAACAAGGCTTTACAAGAAGTTCATGTGGGTATTTGTGGTACTCATTCAAGTGGACTAACCTTATCCATGAAACTGATTAGAATGGGTTACTATTGGCCTACAATGGAGAGAGAATCATTCACTTTTGTAAAGAAGTCCTCTAAATGTTAGATACATGGAAATATCATTCATGCACTAGCACAGGAACTAAAACCATTCATACCAACCCGGCCATTCTCTCAATGGGGGTTGGATCTAGTTGGCAAGATTCATCCTTCATCACCGAATGAACACAAGTTTATCATCATAGCGAAAAAGTATTTTACCAAGTGGGTTGAGGCAGTACCTCTCACTAAAGTCACTGGCAAATAGATTTCATCGTTTATACTCAACTATCTCATTTGTCAGTATGGAATTCCCAACTCCATCATCATTGATAATGGATGACCATTCAAGAATCAAGATGTTGATGAACTTTGTGAACAATTTCATATTTAGCATAGATATTCAACACCCTACTATCCACAAGGGGATGGCCAAGCAGAGGCCTCAAATAAAACAATATTGAAAATGTTGAAGAAGACTGTGAATGAGGTAGGGAGATATTGGCACATTCAACTTAATATCGCATTATGGCCCTATAGAACTAGCATCAGAACGTCGACAGGAGCAACACCATTTTCTCTTTTCTATGGAGCAAAAGCCATCCTACCTTTAGAGGTTGAGATTCCATCACTCAAAGTATCTCTGAAAGGTCTAATCACAGATGATGAATACAAAGTTTCTCAACTACAAGAACTAGAACTTCTTGATGAAAAGAGACAAGTAGCTAATCATTTGAAAGCATATCAACAAATGATGGCTCACAGCTATAATCATAGAGTCAAACTGTGTACATTTTAAGTTGGTGATCTTGTTCTAAAAGATAACCCACGCAATCAGCAAGACAAAGACAAGAAAGTAAAGTTTGAACCGAATTGGCTAGGTCCGTATGTGGTCATAGTAGTATACGGTTCAGGAGGATACAAGCTATCAATGCTAGAAGGGGACCTGTTTGATGAACCCATCAATAGCATGCACCTGAAAAAGTATTATGTCTGAAGCAGTTATCATCATCCATAAAAGTCCTAAAAAAATACAAAAACATCATAAAAAGTCCTGAAGAAATACAAAAGCAATAGAAAATGTCCTAAAGAAATATGAAAACAACAAAAAAAGTCTTGAAAAAATATAAAAATAGTAGAAAAGGTCTTGAAAAAATGGTTACCCTGATGAAAACCTAGCAAACAGGCATCTCAGTAGTGACAAAAAAAAAGGTCAAAAGGAAATCAGAAAAATGCAATAAAAACAAATAGTGAAGATCTGGCAGACACTATTTTTAGCTCTCCATCTATTAGTTCATGTTCTATACTTAGCTTTTCAGCCTTCATTTTTGCACATCTTTCCATCATCTTAGGGCTATACCAAAATCATGCTTCCATCATTTTCCTAGAGCAATAACATCTTACCATGGCTTGATCATCATACATATTCATTTCAGCAAGTTGTGTCAATACTAGGGGCAAAAACTGACATACTAGGGCAACCAACTTTTAGGTTTTACGGAAACAACTAGAAAATGTCATCAAATCTAATCATGTGAACAAACAATCAAATCACATGAATAACCATCCAATCATTGATTCATATCACAACAATTTTTCAGCAAAATACCATATCATGACTCATATCTGGATGATCTAAAATCTGAATAATGATTGGAATATCAGTTTTACATTTTGAAAAATGGTTGTTTTATTTTTTGATATCATCTCTCTGGAGCACACTCAATGATGTACTGAACTAGAGTGGCAAGGAAAGAGGATGTTTTTTCTTTGTCTGATGCCTTGAGGTTAACTATCGATTTGGTGCAAATATGTCGTGAGACATGATTTCCAAAAGCATATCATTGATGACAATTCCAAATTTGCATTAGAAAGTGGTTAGTCTTTGTTTGTTTATGCAAGAAATACTCAAGTCATCTTGGTTCAATTATACCTCGATGCTTGTGTTCGCTTACTATATCAAAAAACATGAAAGTTCTACTCAGGTCATCATTGGTTCTAATTTCCCCTCTGATGCTTGTACACACTTCCAACATTTTTTAACGCTCTATGATGATTCAAGAAAGCTAAAAAAAGGCTCAACAAATGGTTGCTTTTATTTAGTTTCATTTCATTTAGATCAATGTATATATTTGCATATTGGATTCACATTAGCGTTTTGAAAGGCTAAACAGACACATCAACAGTTCTCATGTCTCTTTGGACTATTGTGGAGGACAATTTGACATTTTTTTCATCCTCATTTAATTATAATTTCATATAGTTTAGCATTTATCATTCATTTTCATATAATTTATATCCTTTTTCATTTATTTATCCTTCATGATGCATTATCATTTCATTGCATATCATTGATCATTCTCATTTTTATCATCTTGGTTTTATTCTCATATCATTTTGATCCTTAATCATTTCATAGCATTCATTTATTCATTAGGCATTTTCATATCACTTTCATTATAATCTTATCCATCATTTCTATATCCATGTGATTTTCATTTTACATTATAGTTGTATTCCATTTTCATCTTATCATATTACTACATTTTCATTTCATCATCTCATTTTGTCATCTCATTTCATCACATTTCATCATTACATTTCATTACGTTCCATATCATTACATTTAATCATATTATTATTTAATCATTTGCATCATATCATTTTATCATCATTACCATTTTCATATTATTATTATTCATATCATTATCATTTATCATTTATCATCATTTCATCATATCATATCATTTCTTTTCCTCATTTCATTTCATAATTTTTTTTACCACTGAATTTCATAATTACGTTTCCTTTCATTTTATCATCTCATTTTATTTCATAATGTATCATTACATTTCATTTCATTTTATCATCCCATTTCATTTCATTTCATTTTAATCATCTCATCATTCATTTCTTATTCATTTCATTACATTTCATCTCATTTATTATCATCTTATCATACATTTCATCATTATTGATCCTTTCATATCATTTATCATTTACATCTTTTATCATTTCTCATTTTCCATATCATTTCATTTGTCATTTTTCATACAACATTTGATTCATATCACATATCACTAAAAATTGATGATGCATTTCATAAACACAACATCCATCACATCATCATCATTTACATATGGCATTTGAACAAATCCACAAACAATAATTTCATACAAAACAATACATTTCCACATCATTAGCAAGACATACATCATTTCAACACATGGCATTTTTATCATCATTGTAGACACATAAAATTGTCTTAGGCTTGCAACTCTTAGATTATTCAACATTGCCCCTTTCATTCTTAATAATTAAATAATTTTTAATTATTTAATTATTTTCTAAAGTCATAATTCTTCTATTAATTAAATAATTTTAATTATTTAATTAATTCATTTTTATCATTTATTTCTCCTTGATTATTAAATAAATAAATTTTATTTATTTATCTAATACGTCATTAATTACCTAAAGTCTTCCTTTAATTAAATAAATTTCTTAATTTATTTAATTCCCCTTTTGTCATTTATTCCTCTTGATTATTAAATAAATAAATTTTATTTATTTAATTACGTCACTAAGCAAGTCCCCTTCTTTTAAAAAATAAATAGATTCTAATTTATTTGATTTTTGTCCATTTTCTACTATAATTAAATAATTATTTTAATTATTTAATTATTCATTAACCTCTTCTCTCATTAAATTAAATAAAGTTAAATTATTTAATTTGGTCCACTCTCTTGAATTTTGAATTAAATTATTATTTAATTTGAAATGATTCCTTTGTCACATTCTTCTATAATTTAATAATATCTTTATTATTTAATTATTCACTGGTAACCTGGAGTAAATAAATTTTATTATTTAATTTCTCCAACAACCTCCTTGTCCATGCCATTCTTATCTTCCAAATTAATTCTTATCTTGTGACATCTCATTTAATTTCGACCCTTGATTGAATTATCTTATAATTCAATCTTAGCCTTTCATTTCCTGTCATTGCCCTAATTTTGACCTAACCCTAATGCATACAACAAAATTTAATCTTGATCATTGATTCTAGGGTATTTGTCATCTTCTCATCCTATCCACACATTCAAAATTGCAGTTTTTATAAAATGGAAATTTTGTTCTCATTTGGCTCTCTCTCTCTCTCTCTATCTCATGCTCATTTTCTGTCAACTTAGGTTATTTTGTCATTTGCAGTCATTGTCATTTTTAGTCCATTGTAGGGTCATTTTATTTTCTGCAAATCCTTTAACACTTGCATAGGGCTTAGTCTTTAGTCATAGTTGCTCACACAAATCTAAGGGCATTTTTATTTATCTGCAAGCTAGGAGGTGTAACAAAGGTCAATCATGGAAGGTGGAGACTTAGGGTAACATTATCCCTTTTTTCTTCACATCACTTCCTTTGTGCTTTGTTATTTTCATAGGAATTTTATTGTTATTGTGCTAACCACTTTAACAATTCTGATTTTCCCTTGATCACATTGGTGAACCCGACGTGAAAGCGAATAATCAGGTGCACATATCCCATCTTCCATTTCTTAATCTTGTTTTTCACACATTTCAATTTGGGGCATAAAATTAATCCTTATTTGCAAACACATTTGGATTTTGGCTCTTAAAAATGAATTTTGTCTTCAATCACATATTAAAATTGGGTCTAAAATTAACCATTGTCTTCCTACACATTTGAATTGGGGTTAAAAAGAACATGTGCTTCTATTGTTTGCATACAAACATTTCATTTCTAAGGGAAATTAATCATTGTGAGTGTGAATCAAGTGCGTGTGTGATCACAAACACCTCACCTGATTTGCTTTTGTCAAACCCTTCATAGGAGGCCTGCTAGGGGATTTCATCACCCCTAGGGACGACCTCAATCGAAGTGTGAATCGAAAGACACGCTTGTTTGGAAGTCAAAATCTTGTCACTCTTGGCTAAGCCCCAAAGAACTTTATACCTTTGGGAAGTGAAGGTGAAGGGTGGGTTACCCCTTTCTCCCGGCTGTGTGGTAGGATTTTTCTTTCAAATCATTCCTTAGTCAACCTTGTGTAGACTAGCTTGAGACCTAATTGGCCATACCCACTTGCCTAGTTCTAGGACTTGTTGATGTGTCTTCTTCAAGTGTGTGCTTAATAATCACATTCAAAAATTCAAAAATTCAAACTTGCTTATGTTTCTTGCGTGTGTGATTCATGTGTGTGTATTGTGTGAACATTCATTTAAACATTGTCCAATCAAGCTAAACACCAAACACATAAAGACGATTCACTCTACACATTCTTCCGACACATTTATATCCAATGACTTTCATCCTAATCACTCTTCTTAGTCACATCCTATCCATTTCATCCTAATGCATCCAAGTCATCCAATCTAATCATTCCACATCATCACCATCACCAACCTAGTCTTGGTCACCACTTGTCAAAATGGTCATAATCATAAACAAGCCAAATCCTAATTATAAGCCCAAAATCATAATCCAAGGGGGCTATCCATCTAGGCCAAATCATGAGACAAAACCTAAGCTTGAAGTCATAATTCAAGGAGTCTCTTTCTCTAGTTCAAATCATGAAACAAAACCAAAACATAAAATCAGACTTCGAGGGGCTTCTCCTACCACTTCTAATAATGACATGAACGATGTTGCATACTTTGAGGAACAAATTGATGCCCAAGAGCTTACACACATGTGTGACACCATGCCCACATTCGAACACAAAGCCCTAGCATCCCAACTCCAAAACCTCCTTCAAACACTTCACCAAATACCCAAACCCCTAGACCATCAAACTATACAAAGCCTTCAAACCCTATTCCAAGATTGTCAACAAATTAAATCACCTCAAATCCAACACCTCCTAGCTCAAGCCAATCATTTCATTGCCACTTGTCAAATCCAACAATCACCACATCAACACATTTCACATCAACCCTATGTGTCACTTACATCATCATATCAACCTCATCCATCCACATATCATGTTACCCCTTCATCAACCTATCACAACTCTTCTAATTTCAACTCTTATCCACATCAATCAACCTTTCAACAGTCATTGTCCTATTCAACCCCTCCATCATCATCACAACAACAAATCATATCACAAGTCCAAACACCATTCCAACAGCAAGACATTCAACCACAATCCTATGTGTCACCTTCATCATCATGCCCACAAAACCCATTTACCTTCCATTTTAATGCCACATCGACATGTCCACCCATATCACAACAACAACGTAGCTTCCCAAGTCCACCTTGGCAACAACATCAAGAGCCTTTAAGTCTTAATGCCACCTTTGACAAGGGGAACACCAATCCAGTTCATGCACCCTTACTACCATCCAATCAAATGCCTATCTCTAATCCACCATGTCCTAGTCCTAATCCATTGGCCTCTCCACCTTCTAACCCATCAAACTATTCATTACCCCCACCATCATCTAATACTTCATCAAATCAATGCCTTACATTTAGATATTTAAAACATAAATTGATGGCATTACATAAATCCACCAATCCACCTACAAAGGATGTGACCCAAGGGCTACAAGTAAGGAATCCGTTGTTGCCATGTCATTCAACACATATACTTGAACATACAAAAAAGTCCTCACATGTCATGCCAAGTCCTTCAAGTCAACCATGTCATCCACAACCCCTTGAGCCAAGTCAAGAGTCTCCCCTCATAAGTCCAAGTCAACCTCCATCATGCTCCTATGTTGTTGACCATCTAGAACGTGTGAAGTCTCTCCAAGCGTCATCCCCTTCTACTTCCATTCAAGCAACCCAAGATGTATGTCAAGAGCCTAATCCTAAGCATGTGGAAACATCATGCCCTAGTCCTAATCAAGATCAAATCATTGTCATCCAACCTGTCCATAATCTTTATCTCTTTTATGATCAAGATGATATCCATAATGATGAAGAGCCTATCCATGAGCAAGATATTCCAATTTCACCACCACCTAGTCCTATCCATGATCCGTTGACATCCACTCCCCTTGATGAGATACTTGCCTCCCAAGCTAGTATAGAAGATCAAACAAATACCTTGGATCTAAGTGAACACAATTCTAATCAAGATCCTAATGATCCCCCATCACCCATTATCGACCCCATTGCAAGTCCTCCATCATATCCACTTGGTCTTTCCAATAAGGAACTCATGTTTAGTGTTCCACCTACACCTAGTCCCATTGTCCATTGCATACCCCAAAGACATCAATCTCAAGATGTTGGTACTTCCCCCATGTCTCCTAAGTCCACCTCCTTCCATAATAAATCCTACCATACACCTTCCTCCATCCAATTTACCACCATTACTTCCAACTCCTAATACCCCTCCATCCACTTTGCCACCATTACTTCCAACACCTAATATTCCAATCATTCATAAATACCCTAAATATCCTAGTCATGACCAGCAAATGCACACATTGTGTAAACATAAAGCTTCCACTCATTCCATCTACCCCATGGGATTCAAAAATAAAAATTTGGATGCCTCTATTTATAAAGTCAAAAATTCTAAAGGTCTTAATGCCTTAGAATACAATTTCAAAAAGTCAAAGCCAAGTACATCTAAAAATCTATATAAGCCCATACCTCCAAAAGAAAAGTCTAAAAACAAAATGGTTTGGGTACCTAAGCAAAAAGAAATCAAGTCGAATGAGACATCCACATCACAAAAATCCTAACCATCCCCTCCCATCCAAAATACACATTCCATTCAAAAATCTCAATTTCCTAAAGTCCACAAGAAAAATAAAAATCATAAAAACACTAAGTCTATGTGGATACCTAAAGCACTTCATCACCCATATCCTAAGCAAACATCTCCATTGCTTCCTACACCTCATCCACATCAAAAGCTTCAACATTTATCACAATGTGTGCAACCATTGGTCATGGTTCCCTTCCATTTCACAACAATTCCACATACCTCCATCTCCTTATCCATCACTCATTATCCTATACATCTCCCCCATCATATCCCTATGGTCCATGCTTTTGGCTAAGCCTCTCCATTTATCTTTTTCATATTTCCCAACATAATCTGCATCATAATCCATTATTTTCCTCCACAATACACATCATAATCCATCATCTACCTACCCCATCTCCCTTTCATGTCATCCCTTACCAACATCTATGTGCATAATGACATTTGACATGGTCCATGCAATGACATCTATCTCTAGTGGGACTATTGCCTTTCATGCAACTAGAAACTTGAGTCCCTCTTATCCATATTCCCCTATCCAAAAAGTCAAAAAAAAAGAAGATAAAAAGAAAAGAAAAGAAAAAAAAGTAAAGAGAAATCCCTTCATCCAATGGTGAAAACCTGGTAAACAGGCACCTTGGATAAGTACCATGATGAAAACCTGGCAAATAGGCATCATGTGTAGTTTGATCTTCTATGTCACTTACACTTGGGGGCACAATGTCTTATCTATCCAACCTATCATTTTTATGTCATCCTACCTACCATCTTTAGCCATCATACCTACCTATCATATTGGGTCCACTTATCCACTCTTCTCCTTTTGATCTTGATGAAGATATAGGGGCAAAATGTTGAAACATGTTTTTTGGGTATCTCTTGACATACCTCATCCTATCTAAACCAATCATATCATTATCCTATTGTCATCAGCTTTGTCACAAAAAATCCTAAGTCTTGTACTTAGAATGGGGCATGTCATTCCTATGCGACATAGTCTTTGGAGATCACATCCTTGCTCTCTTATGCATACATCCATTTCATCCATTAATCCCATTTATCTCCTTACACCTAGACTTGGTTTTCCCCTTGTCATTGGTATCTAGCACAAAGGCTACCCAAATTTTCATCCATTGACACCTCAAAAATGTCAAAATCCAAAAAAAAATCATAAAATGAAAAAAAGACAAAAAACATCATAAAATGTCCTAAAAAAAAAAAGAGAGACAAAAATATCATAAAATGTACTAAAAAAAATTAAAAAAATCATAAAAGGTCCAGAGAAAAACACAAAAACATTCAAATCAATTTCAAAATCCTAAAAATGGAGTCAAAGTCAGTCATGTCAGTTAATCCATGTCATTATCGAACTACATTGTCTCTGCGCATTTGCTACATAGGCAAGGCCGTCAGTCGATGAGTCCCTGAGACATTAGGTCAGTCCTTTTAGGTTGGTCAAAATAAAATCATGGCATTTGACACAATCATCACATCAGTCAAATAAGTCAGACATAGTTAAAATCGAACACAAGATAGTCATTTGAAACGTTAATGTCAAAATTGGTCAAAATCAAACAACATAGTCCAATCAATCATACAGTCAACATCAGTCAACTTGCCAAAACATATTAGTCAAAACAATGTCAATCTCGTCACTCTTTGGTCCTCTTCAAGATGTGTCCTTCTTGGAGTTAGACCTCGTCAAAATGTCATTTGCCTTTTCAGGATGTGTCCTTCCTGACAATAGGCCCCATCAACACCGTCAACACCGTCAAATTGACAAAACTCTTAAACTGTCAAAACTGTCAAATCAAACAAGAATTCAATCTTTGGCAAATAAACATTGGCAAACAAAATAAAATGGTTGTTAATCTTTCTGGTCTATCTTGTCTTATCTTTTGGCTATCTTGGCTATTTTGTCTTATATTTTTTACTGTCTTTTCTTTGTGGTCATGTTACTAGCTACCTCGAGGATGTCCCATGAAGGATTTAGAGGTACAATGACATCTCCTGACCTATTTTATTTTCTTTGACTGATGTCTATGGATTGTCTTGACAAAAAGACTGAGGCAACTTCGCCCTTAATATGAGTTAGGACATTCCTTGTCTGTGACTATCTATTTTTCAAGTGGATGACCTTGCACACCTTGGTCTACGTCATACCATTGTGTTTGTTGTCCATTTGTGTCATTTTTACCGCCCAATGATGATTAAGAGCAATAAATATTAGACCTATGGCAATGTTTTGAAGGATTTGGTCTAGGAACTAACATGCATCTTCTTTAGTCATGTCATCTTCTCTCTCATCTCATATAGGCATTGCATCTATATCATCATCCATATCTTTTGCACTAACATTTGTTTGTCTCTTCATATTCCAGTCTTCTCATTAATTTCGAGAGCACACCCATGTTCTTGGAACTTGTCTGTCCTCTCGAGGGGGCATACCGCTACCCTCCTCGTCATTCTTCCTCACCTTATTTTGCATTGGGGCATTTTTTGACTTATTTTCTTTGTCACAATGTGACAAGCTACATTATGACAAAGAGGGGCAAAATGTAGACACATAAAATTGTCCTAGGCTTGCAACTCTTAGATTATTCAACATTGCCCCTTTCATTCTTAATAATTAAATAATTTTTAATTATTTAATTATTTTCTAAAGTCATAATTCTTCTATTAATTAAATAATTTTAATTATTTAATTAATTCATTTTTATCATTTATTTCTCCTTGATTATTAAATAAATAAATTTTATTTATTTATCTAATACGTCATTAATTACCTAAAGTCTTCCTTTAATTAAATAAATTTCTTAATTTATTTAATTCCCCTTTTGTCATTTATTCCTCTTGATTATTAAATAAATAAATTTTATTTATTTAATTACGTCACTAAGCAAGTCCCCTTCTTTTAAAAATTAAATAGATTCTAATTTATTTGATTTTTGTCCATTTTCTACTATAATTAAATAATTATTTTAATTATTTAATTATTCATTAACCTCTTCTCTCATTAAATTAAATAAAGTTAATTTATTTAATTTGGTCCACTCTCTTGAATTTTGAATTAAATTATTATTTAATTCGAAATGATTCCTTTGTCACGTTCTTCTATAATTTAATAATATCTTTATTATTTAATTATTCACTGGTAACCTGGAGTAAATGAATTTTATTATTTAATTTCTCCAACAACCTCTTTGTCCGTGCCAGTCTTATCTTCCAAATTAATTCTTATCTTTTGACATCTCATTTAATTTTGACCCTTGATTGAATTATCTTATAATTCAATCTTAGCCTTTCATTTCCTGTCATTGCCCTAATTTTGACCTAACCCTAATGCATACAGCAACATTCAATCTTGATCATTGATTCTAGGGTATTTGTCATCTTCTCATCCTAGCCACACATTCAAAATTGCAGTTTTTATAAAATGGCAATTTTGTTCTCATTTGGCTCTCTCTCTCTCTCTCTCTCTCTCTCTATCTCATGCTCATTTTCTGTCAACTTAGGTTATTTTGTCATTTGCACTCATTGTCATTTTTAGTCCATTGTAGGGTCATTTTATTTTCTGCAAATCCTTCAACACTTGCATAGGGCTTAGTCTTTAGTCATAGTTGCTCACACAAATCTGAGGGCATTTTTATTTATCTGCAAGCTAGGAGGTGTAACAAAGGTCAATCATGGAAGGTGGAGACTTAGGGTAACATTATCCCTTTTGTCTTCACATCACTTCCTTTGTGCTTTGTTATTTTCATAAGAATTTTATTGATATTGTGCTAACCACTTTAACAATTTTGATTTTCCCTTGATCACAATCATCATCCACCTACATGATATCATTATTACACATCATCATATGATTATCATAGCAAATCATCTTGCAAAACATCTTAGTCAGTAAATCATCAAACCTACATATCAATATCCATATCATATCATCATATCAAATGCAACACATCATCAAAAATCATCGCCGCTACAAATCATCAACCATAAAAAATACATTCAAATGTCCAAAGTCCAATGACATTAAAAAATTCTACAATGATACATGTGAAATGATCAAAATGAAATATACATTTTTCCCAAAGAATCTGATATACATCAAATAATCCTACATTCATCAATCAAGGATGGTTGGTAGACCCCCCTGATGGAGTTGGTATCGAGGATGGTGGCCTACCACTAGTCCCTACATCTAGATCCCGTCGAGGCCCGATAACCCCCATGCTCTATGTAGTTGTCCATGTCTTGCTCCTGGTCCTACTGTGGGACTATGGGAAAGACTCTCTACACTCAGGAGGACACTACTCCTCGTATCAAACTCGATAGTACTCAGCCTCCCTAGCTAGCTCAAATCCCTCTACAATGGCCTTTCACAATGATGCACTCTCCACAGTGTCCATAAGTATCTAAGCAACAACCTCTACCTTTGTTGCCCTTTGTCTAAGGGATCCCTCTCTTCTATCAACTAGGCTACCTGTGGGTCTAGGGCAAGAGGAGGTTCCTGTGCTTGTGCCTGTGCCTGTTCCTGCACAAGTTGTGTCTATAATTGCACTACCATACTTTGTGCATGAGCCAACTGGCTTTGTAACTATGCTTGC
The DNA here is from genome assembly GCA_007258455.2 of Sequoia sempervirens. Taxonomy (NCBI): domain Eukaryota; kingdom Viridiplantae; phylum Streptophyta; class Pinopsida; order Cupressales; family Cupressaceae; genus Sequoia; species Sequoia sempervirens. The sequence goes on along the minus strand of VDFB02000002.1, from coordinate 139,909,379 downwards.
AGAGTAGCTATCTGTGCCTACTGAGATGTAGAAGCGACCTTGATCACTGTCTGATGTCTAATCATAGTCTTCAACCTCTGCATGATCTGAACACCACCCAAATTTTTTTGCCTCAGTATCACTAGCACCCGCTTCTCCTCTCCACCATCATCCCCATCATCACCATCTGAGCTCTCCTCCTCCTCTCCTCCACCAAATTCCTACTCACTCCCTACTACATCCTGCTATCTCCTGCCCTTTAGCGGTGCCACCATAATGGGTGTTGGCTCATCTAGACATGTCAAATGTGGAAATGGATATGTATGATAATAAATAGAGTACTAATCGGACATACCAGCATTAACAATATCTTTCCTATCATCCCATGCCTCAGGCGCTAAAGCAGTATACTCTGTATATGCTATCTGATATAAAATGCAAGGCCCCCATCCCAACTCATCCTTCCTCTGTGCATAATGTGCAACACCCTGAGGCATCCCTTATGTAAATCTAAATTTCCACTGCACCCGCAATGCGAAGAATATCTCTATGATGAATGGGGTCCTCCCTATCAAAAACTAGGGTATACATACAAATGACATCTCTAAATGATTTGTATCCCATGGCTTGCAATCTATGTATGGCCTCCATATCACTGCATCCATATCATTGAGGCACTGTCTCCAGTAATCCAACTTGCTCAACTTGTGCTGAACAAGTTCCATAGAATATGCATACACATATGGTCTGCTTGGTGGCCTCACTCTAGGACAAGATAGTCTCGTCACAAGAATATTCTCCCATGCCCAGATCTAGAGCAGTGTAACACCACATGACAAACTGGATGAACCTCTGTAAACAACCTGATGTAAGTCATGATATAGGTGAGCTAACATGCAGCTCCCCTAGGCATATCTTCATGGTTTTACCATCATTTGCTCAATGATCCTCCCCCATCCCACTGATAGTCCCTTTGATCAGTGATTTGGACAAAGGAGACCTCCAATAAATGTACCCAAAACTGCAAGTAAGGCTAGATATCTCCTAAATTCTTCCCATGGCACCCAATACCCTACTATATGCACATGACCATACACTCTCCTCAGTGCTTTTGTACCACCTAGCTCCTTGTGATCATAGAACACAAGGGCACCTACCACTGGAATACCCAAAATCCTATAAACATCCTCGAGGGTCACAATCAACTCACTTGTTGGAAAATGAAAGGTGTTGTGCTTCGAATGCCACCTCTCTACTAGCGCGGTCAATAGTCCCCTGTTGGCCCGAATCAGAGGCATAGACAACAAATATCTCAATCCACATACCACTATCAACTTTATATCCTCAGGGGTAAGCTCTAGTATATGATCCCACTCCGCAGAGTGACGCTCCCTAATCTAGGGAGTTTTTTGGAAACCTCCTATTTTTTGGTTATCACAAGGATAATCAATCAACATCATATAAATGATTCAATCTCAACCAATCAAATCAATTCTAATCATGTCTATCTATCAATGACCCATACCAATCAAATCCCTATCAGTGACCCATACCAATTAGACCCATATAAGTGACCCATACCAATCAGATCCATATCAGTGACCCATACCAATTAGACCCATATCAGTTGACCCATATCATGCAATCAATGCACAATCTATCTATCTAAATATCACATCAATCTTCTCTATCATCAATTACTATTTGTTTTCTTTTTTAGGAATGCAACTTTATCAACAATCAAAACATCATCCTATTTGTGTTTTCCTCACAAATGCAAATATGTTTTAAATCAATCATCTACTAGTTTTTTTTCTATCACAGAAAGAAAATTTATCAGAAGTCATATCAATCATCTATTCTATTTTTTTTGTTCATGGGAAACAAAGTTATCAGCTATCTACTCTTTGATTTCTATTTTGGGAAACAAAGTTATCAATTCTTTATCAGATTTTCTATCCATATCAACATGATGACAAGCCTATTTTTATATCTATTGACCAAAGACACAATAAACATCATCATATTCACCAAACAGGCACATTTCCTAAAAGTGCTAATCTGCGGCCTCTATGCGCTAAAACCCTGTATGCGTTGAAGTTTTCCCTAGATGCGTTAAAACCTTGTATGCACTGAATTTTCCCCCAGATGCACTCAAACTCAGATGTGCCAATCTATGCCCTCGATGCACTAAATCATTTCATCTATGCGCTATTTCCCTGAATGCGCTAAAACTCTAATCAAAAGCACCATTTTATTCACCGGATGCGTGACAACTCTAAAAGTGCTAAATTGTTTCCTAGATGGGCTAAAGTACTAATTCTCCAACGACATCCTATAAGAGTTAATCTATCTATCAAATGCTCTACATTGGATTTAACATAGAAAATGCAAAAAATGGAATCCTATATGTGCTAAAACAAATGTCAAAAGCACTGAAATAAGCACTAAAACAGACTATTTATGCCTAAATCCGTGCCAAAATGCATGAAAATCAACTGAAAATAGAAAATTTCAAAGCAAAACAAGTAGGATCAACTAACCAGTGATCCATATGTAGCTAGTCTCTGGAATCGGCAGGCCCACTCGAATCTATGTCGGTGGTGAGGAATCTCCATTGCGCCAAGTCATCGTCAGAGCAAAAGGTTTCTAAAAGTCAAAAAGTGCAAATGAATTTTTCTTTTTACCTTTTTACATTTTAAGGGTCAAACCAAGTAGGTTTTTGGTGGCATTTTTCAACTGGGACATTTTTATCATTTCTCGAGAGCTAAATCACTGTGTCCCTTTCATCATCCAACTTTTATCATCAACATTTTCTCATCATCATTGATTTATCCCCCAAGGGGCATCATCAATATCAGAAACATATCAAAGTTAGATCATGAGCATATTAATTAAAAAAAAATTGATCAAGGGGAAGAATCAAACATAGCAAATTTTGAAAGCAGGAATATTTTCTTTGAAGCAAAGAGATACCCAAACCAAAATATGTAATTGCTACGGGAGCCTGTACTATTACAGGAGGCATGTTTAGTACAGATTCTTATAGTACTGTTCGCGGAGTAGATAAGTTAATTCATGTGGATATCTATTTCACACATCACTTCAAAGAGGGGAAAAATGTATATGCATAAAATTGGTCATGTTTGATTAATCGTAGCATTTAATTAAATATTTATTATTTAATTAATTTCTCTAAAGTCTTCTACATATGATTAAATTTAATTAATTTAATTATATTGCTCATTCAATTTATTCTTCTGTCATGATTAAATAAATCAATTTTTATTTAATTATTTCACATTCATATGTCCACTTGATTAATTAAATAAATACACTTTATTTATTTTAATTAATTATCACTTTTCGAATTTAATTAATTTTTTTATTTAATTAAATTTAAATATTTCTTTTCAAATCTTTCTTTTAATTAATTAAATATTTTATTTAATTAATTTTATTTACATGTCATTTCTTAAAAATTTTAATTAAATATCTTCCATATCTTTTCAAAATCATAATTAAATATTTTATTTAATTATGAAATCTTCCATTATTCTTCAAATCTGGGGTAAATATTCTATTTTAAGAAAAATCTCCGTATCACCCATAAATGAATAATTAAATTTAATAATTCATTATTTATCTTGTTCAAAATATTTCCATAATCTCACAAAAAGATGATTTTTACAATTCATCTTTATTATCTCATCTTATCTCTTTTTACAGAAAAGAAAACAAATCTTGCTTTTTGTTTTCTTCTATTTTTCTTTAGTCTTATCCATCTTCGACCGTTTTCGATCTGCTAGTAATTTTCACAGTCGTTGATCATATTAGCTAATCAGAGGCTTTCAAAAACTCTATAAATATCACTGTAAGTCCAAACAATAGTTACAACACATAAGAGACAAATTAGAGATTAATTACATTCCAACATTCTAGCATTGTCATTATAGCTTTAGTATTCATAGCATTGTCATAATATTTCATTTTAGCAATCATGTCTTAGCATTACATGCATTCATATTCAATCTTGTTCTCTAGGAAGACCATTTGTTGAGCCTAGTCCAAGATTTGAGAGCCAGCGGGAATCGACAAAATACTGGAGATAGAGGACGATAGGACGAGATCGATAACAAGATATTGAGTTTGCATATCTATTTTTTTTTAATTTTTTTGATGTAATTTCTTATTGGTGTGTTTGATTCATTTGTTTTACATATTTATCATGCATAAAAAAATTGATCACACACTTTTTGTTATGTGTTCATGCCCTTTGGATTAAAGGATGTGGGAGCAACTTACCAATGAGCCACGACCTTGATATTTCATGATTTTATCCATTAGATCTTAGAAGATTACATTGATGATATATTGGTGAAATCAATAATCCATCAAGATTGTGTAAAGAACCTTCATCTTATCTTTGAAAGCCTTCAACTCTATAAGATGAGACCAAATCTTCATAGGTTTGTTTTCAGTGTTGATGCCAAAAAGCTTTTGGGGTTTATATTGTCTCACCATGGAATCGAGGTTGATACAAATAATATTGATGTCATTGTTAACATGCCTCCACCAAGGAATATCACTAAGTTGCAAAGTTTACAAGGGAAAATTTAGGCAATTCGTAGATTCATATCACAATTGGCTAATCATACCCTTCCTTTCAATCGTTTATTGAAAATGGGTGTTCCCTTCATATGGGATGAAGAGTGCCATAATTCCTTCGAGTCAATTAAAGCCTATTTGTCCAATCCTCCCATATTGATGCCAGCTATGCAAGACAAACCCTTTCTACTTTACCTTGCGGTGTCACCATATGCTTTGGTAGCCTTTTTGGCTCAATATGATGACACATGGAAGGAGAGAGTGCTCTATTACATTAGTTGCATTCTAGTTGACTATGAAACCAGTTATTCCTCCATGAAGAAGCAATGCCTTGCTCTCATTTTTTCTACACAAAATTTGAGACATTATCTTCTCTATGTTGAAACACACATCATAGTAAAAATAGATCTCTTGAAACATTTTTTCTCTAGCGCCAACCTGGCTGGAAGATTGGAGAAATGGGTTATGTTGCTTTTTGAGTTTGACATAAAGTTTGTTACTCATAATTCAATAAAGGGTCAAGTGGTTGCAGATTAGCTGGCAGACGCTCCCTCATCTCACTCCTATTTGGGATTGGATTTGTTTCCTAATGAAGTATTTTTGTAATTAATCATGAACTCAAATGTAAAATGTATTTCGATGGATAGAGGTGTCAAGTTGGTTTAGGAGCTGGTGTGGTTTGATATTCCCTAAAGGTAAACCGGTTCCTCTATCCTTTCAACTAGATTTTCCTTGTACCAATAACATCACTAAGTACGAAGCCCTTACTATTGTCTTGCATGCCACAATCACACTAAGAATCAATTTTCTTCATATTCTAGGTGATTCTGAGCTTATCATGAACCAAATAATGGGAACCTATCAAGCCAAGCAAAGTAAGTTATCTTGATATCAAGTCCTTTCCTTCTACTTGCTTAAACATTTCTCCTCTTTCACAATACACAGTGTCCCTAGGAGAGAAAATAGACATGTTGATGCCATGGCAAGCACCACTTCTAGAAGAAGATATGAAAGCATACCACTTTGTGGTCTAGGTCCTGTAGACCCTTGCAATTCCCAACCAACCCAAAGCTGAGTCCCTTGTATGCTCCCATTTGGACTCTGGAGAATGGTTTTTTGATATCTATAACTACCTAAAGACTGGAAACTTCCCCAATGATGTGACAAACAATTATCACACTCTTATAAGAAATATTTTGATACATTATTTTATTCTATCTAATGTCTTTTATCGAAAGGCCTATAATGGCCTTCTTCTGAAGTGTCTCACTAAAGTGGAAATACCCCTTGCCCTTAAGGAGGCCCATTCGGGTTCCAGGGGTGGAGATTTTGGTGGTAGATCCTTGGTAAAAATACTAATACACATAGGTACTATTGGAAAATGATGGAACAATATTCCTTCAATTTTGTTAAGAAGTGTCCTCAATGTCAACAACACAGTCATCTTATTCATGCACCTACTCAAGAATTAAAAAATCAAACTTCTCCTTGGCTGTTTGCAAAATAGGGGTTGGATATTATTGGAAAAATATCACCTCCTTCTTCCAAGGGACATACCTTTATCATTACCACTACAAATTACTTCGCAAAATGGGTTGAAGCTATTCCACTATGATCCACGAACGCTAAAGCTATTAGTAGTTTCCTCATGAATAACATCATTTCTTAGTTTGGATTGCCCACTATGATTGTTTCTAAAAATGGTACACCATTTAAGAACAAGGAAGTGAAGCAGTTCCTCAAAAAAAATTCATATTCAACATAGGTTCTCCACACCGTACTATCCACAATCCAATGGTCTAGCAGAAGTGTTTAATAAAACTCTTGAGCTTATTCTTTGAAAAATAGTTAATAAGCATGGTAAGGATTGGCACATTCAATTAACACATGCTTTGTGGGCCTATCACATGAGTTTCTGTATGGCTATGAGAAAAATTCCTTACAACCTCATGTATGGTGTCAAAGAGCTATTATGCCTTTGGAGTTGGAGATTTAGTCTTTATGGGTTTCCCTTAAAGGGTTAGTTGATGATGAAACCTATTGAGTTAACCATTTGCATCAGCTGGAGATGCTCGATGAGCACCATTTACGGGCCCTCAAAAATCTTAAAGCTTATCAATGGTGGATATCTAGGAAATTTAATCAGAGTGTGTTTCCCAAGACTTTTAAAATAGGAGATCTGGTTCTCTATGAAAACTAGAGAAATGCAAATGTGTCGCCTGATTAGAGAGGAAAATTCAATCCTAATTGGTTAGGCGCTTACATTGTGATCTCTGTGTATGGTTCGAGTTCCTATGGATGGAACGCCCTTCAAATATCCTGTTAATGTGATGCATCTTCGTCGATACTATTCATAGTGTTTCATGTTGCATATGTGCAGTGTTCTCTCTATGAAAGGGTAGTAGCATTACATGTATTGACATTATTCATTAACACATTATGAATTTTTTTTTGTTGTGAATGACCATGTGTGTGTGTGTGTGATCATGCATCACATTACATCACTTAAAACCATTAGATCATCATTTTTTTTACTTAACATACAACCATGTGTGTTTATTAAATCATGTTAGCATCTAATGTAGGTATGCATCCATATGAGTATATAACATCCATCGCATAAAATATACATGAAAAATAAAGAATATACATATCCAAATGAACAATTCCACAAGATCAGAATTGATGTATCCATATATATGTCTATATGCATGTATGAATTAAATATCACATACATACATTATTAGCCCACTACTATAAAAAATGAGTGTTGTTGAATATGTGTCTATACAAAAGATCTACAAGTATATGTGATTGTATATGTATCTTGCTACAAAAATGATATAAAAAATTAATGATGAGCCTCTAATCACTACGGTGCATGGCACCCAGAGCCCACTAGCTCTGGAAGATGCTTTGGAACCCTCGAGAGGGGTTGAACAGTGGTCATAGAGCGTGATCGATGTGAGCATGATATGAGAAAAGCTAACTACATCCCTCTGATCTCACCCTGTAGGGAGGATATCGTCAACTCCACCTGCCTCAACTTGTCCTATAGTTGTTGAACATCTATTAGGATCACAACTATCAGTTTAACATTGATGTCATCAAGATGGGTCTAGAGGGTGTCATGCACTTTGTCTGCAGTATGTGCCCTCCTCACTATTTTGTATCACTTGGTGAGTTCATTCGTAGCTCCCTTGATAGTTGATCACATTGTCCTCGAATAGTTGTCAGCTCTCTAGTAAGATGGATAATCTCCAATGGATAATCTCCACACCCCGCTCCTCATAAGTGGTCCATAGGTGAGCAACTAGCTCAAAGTTGGGTACATGTCATCTTGCAGATGCTTGTCGGTAAGCCTCGAGGACCAATCCTTGAATTGGAATGTCAGGAGTGACCTCTAAAATACACTTAGCTATAAGCTATCCCATCCATGTGTGTCCTCTACAACCACAAAGAAATAAAGAGGTATCAATATCACATGGCATATATATACATATATCATAAACAAAAAGTTGAATGTATAGAAACACAAGCAACATGTCCTGTATACCTGGGTCCCCTAGCTACCATGATGAGTCGGGTTGAGGGTTGCTTTTGGGACTTGCACCACTGACATCAATGCCCAGTCCCAATGAAGCTAGAGCCATTTCTGCTACTACAGTGGAAGTAGGTTGTGCTAAAGAGACGGAGGTAGCTAGTGGAGGGTTTGACCTCCTCTGCCACCTCAGCCTTGGTGGTGCCACCTCCTCGCTAGCATGTTGTTGACCTCTCCACCTATCCTATGAGAGCTAGGGTGGCAAGTCCCCCTGTGGACAAGGATCCCCTCTTGGGGCACCCTCGACAAACATAGGGGTAGGGTGATGCCTCTCCCACCACCATGCAAAATCAACTACTACCCCGACATTATCTAACACTACTATAGGGGGTTGATCATGATTGGGATCATCATCATCTAAGGGGAAAATATCAGTAATAGTGGGGCGAGGGTGATCCCCAACCCTTGCTACACTCCTATAGGCCCTAGTATAGGTGGGCACGTCTACTAGAATAGTCTGAGGTTATCCATACAATCACATGACCAGACTCCAGTAGTAGGGTACTATAATATAATCTCTTTAGCTGATCAAAAATGGTCCCATTGTAGGTTCCTCAGGTACCTGTTATTGTCCACCCATCATAAAAATTGATAGGGTCTCCACTAGACCCCATTCATAGTGAGAGTGTCAAACTGTAAGTGCCAAAACTATAGGTCCTCAAATCTCCACTAGCTTGTCATGTCATACCAGTGGGCCATGGGAATTCGATATGACCGTCACTAGAGAAAACTGATAGGCTAAGTGCACATGATGTGGGAAAAGGACCACACCTACAAAAGTGTGCATGTTGTAAGGCTACGATACTCATAATACACATACCAATCTAGATCCTAGTAAAGGTGTGCAAGCATGCTACGACCCCAGGCAAAAATAGTCATATGCTCTACCATTTCTCTAATAGTGTGGATGAGGCCCTCATGTAGGTGTGAGCCTTGCCTATCAATCATGATCTCGAAGGAAATGGTCACGACCATGACTTAGCAAAGCAATGGTATAGTGGTCCTTTCATGGCCATAACTATGTGTATAAATATGACCCATGTCATCACTATCATCGGTCCTCCCTGTGCATTAGAGGATTCCCTTCATCTGCTCCCATGCCAATCGCATATCATTGAGAACCACCCACCATCTGTGGGTGGGTTTCCTAAGGATCTAATAGACGTCCTTGAGTGTTATGGTCATCTCTCCACAAGGTAGTTGGAAAGATGACATCATGGCATCACACTACTCCATAAGGGCTATCAGCATCCTCTTGTGGTACCTCATCTCTGGCATGGAAAACACGTGTCGAAGACTGACCCTCTCTAGAAGTGTGACATCCTCCGCTGATAGACAGTCCCTCTACTCACAAATGATTCAGAATGTTGTCCCTCCCAGATGCTCCCGAATCTCTAGGTACTCCTATAAAAAAGTAGGAAAAAATATGTGTCACAACATCAAAAAAATTAATGAAAACAAAAAATAATTAAGACCTATGTGTGCCGTATAGATTTATGTGCACCGCACATGTGTCCTGACTGCCATGGTCAACTCAAAGATGACAATTTTCCTTCGAGATGATAGCGTGGAGTCAGGACCCAAATTTTTATGATAGACGATAGTGCGGATGTTGGATGAAGGCATAGAAAATGTTAGAAACCAAGATCAGACATGTAAACCAAAAAACATTCCACAAAAGAGAAAAATAGAAAAAAGCAAGAGCTTTGCATGAAGATGTGCAAATAATATTATTCAAGAATTTAATAATTACAAGAGATAAATTTCTTTATAAAAGAAATGTATACATAACCCTAAACCTAGCTTGAGCATTAAGATAACTCAACTAGATAAGGATGACTAAAATGTGACCTAGGAAATAAAATATTACCTAACTAAACTGATGAAAGTGTAATTAGATAATTAATTACACAAAGACTCCCCCATAAGTGCAACTTAGGGAGAAGCAAATTATTATGCAAAAGATGAGTCCTAGCAACAAGGCCTAATCAGGTTCTCATTTACAAATGTAATGAATGATAAAGAGGAGAAAATCCAGTGGGACAAAACCCCCCCTCAATGAGATGACCTACTACAAAGAAGCACTAGAAGAACATTGTAGAGTAACACTGGAACCAAAATACAAAAAGAAAGGAAAGATACCTTTAATTACAAGAAACCATAGTGGAAGCATAATAATGCAACAACAGAGCCGATGCCATGGAACACTAGAAAACTAACAAATTGGAACAACCCTGTAATCCATAAAGCAAGAATAGATAAAATGATGCCCCCCATAAGAGGGAATGATATGATGAAAGACTACCAAATTGTGACTAAAAATATTTCATAGGAACAATTCTCATGAAGATTCTGGAACATTAACCACAAATTTAGTGGCCCTCAAACCGAGATGTGACCCAATGTGGATCAATAACCATAGTCTCCCAATCTAAAGTATGAAATGATGTGAATCTAATATGTGTCAAGCTATAAGGAAGATGTGGCCAAAAGAAACTAAGAAACCAGAAACAATCCATGCGATTTTTCATCAAAATCAAGATGGCGATCAAAGTGAATTGACACTCTAATGAGATTATTATGCAAGAAACCCCCCTGATGGAACTTTATATCAGCTCATTTATTACAATACCCAATGATTGCAAAAACAGAGAATGCTAAAACATGCATAAATGAGTAAGAAAAAGTAAACCTAGTGCAGGAAAAAATGAATGAGTGCATGCACAAACCAAAGTTTTCAAATGCCTCCTTCATAAAAATGGACCTTAGATCTATGTAGATGATTGAACTAGCTTTCCAACTCCGCAAGAATGGTGAAAAAAGGATAAGCGAGTCAAAAGATATGCTCTCTGGAGTGAAAAAAAAAATCTAAGTTCAAGGACCTACAAAATAAATATAGTTCAAAATAATAAGAAGCTACCTTCACCACTGGATTGGCATCGAAATCAGCTTTCCAAGAGTATCCTATTTACCAAAAAAGGACACTATATGCAAAATTTATGCCTAATTTTGAAAATGTTACTCCAGGAAGCCCAATAAGGCTTGCAAGTGCCTAGGGGGATAAAAAAATTGGGCCTCTAGTCGTGTGCATGACTAGGTTCTGGCAGGCTGGGGGCTAGAGCAGAGCCCCTAATCATCCATATGACTATCAGTTTTTCTAAGAGGCCGAATAGGGGTTGGGCGTCGAGCTCCTAATCCTCCAAGGGACCTGCACGGGAGTTGGATTTGGTTGGGAGCTCGACACATAGTACCTAGTCCCCCATATGACTAGGGCCTCTATGCTAGAGCCCATGGGGGCTAGGTAGACTGGCAGAGGAGGGTGGAAGTGGTGGCAGGTTGGAGGCCACCCAGTGGCCGCTAGGTGGAGCAATTCTACTAAACTGGGAGCACCAACACGAAATCTGATAAACCTCCTTTTTTAATTTTTTTTAATTTTCGTGCCGTGGGGAAATTTTTTTCCTTACAATCAACTTTCTCCAAAATTGAAAAAATGAAAAGTGATCTTAGGGTTTTGTGGCTACTCCGAATGTGATGGTGACCTATGTTTGTGCCCAAAATGCTCCAAAAAATTGGCTACCTCAAGAGCTTACAAAAAATATTTGAGCTTGAAACCCTCATAGATCTGGAAAATGATGACCAAAATCAGTAAAATAAAAACCAATATTGAATCTTGCTAGCACTCTGAATCCAATGGTGATGCTTGATCTAATCCAAAATGTTGCATAGATGAACTCAAGGCATGAAACCCTCGAGGAATCTCAAACAACTCTGCAATGAATCTCTCCAAAAATCTAAGGGGCTGCATATCAAGGCTTTGATACCATGTTAGAAACCAAGATCAGACATGCAGACCAAAAAACCTTCCACATAAGAGAAAAGAAAATAAAAATTAGAGCTTTACATGAATATGTGCAAATAATATTATTTAGGAATTCAATAATTACAAGAGATAAATTGCTTTATAAAAGCAATGTATGCATAACCCTAAACCTAACTTTAGCATTAAGATAACTCAACTAGGTAAGGATGACTAAAATGCAACCTAGGAAATAAAATATTACTTGTAGACATGTAAAATGTACTGATTGACATTGGGCATCTGATCCTGACCACTAACATCTTTTTGTCCTGAATCATCCTTTAGTCTAACCACTTAATCAAATACCTTTATTTGATCAAATTCATTAATATTTCTTCTCTTAATTAAATAAATTAGTTATCTAATTAAGTCATTCTTTCTCAATAATTAAATTAACCAGTCTGATCTAATTATACCCATTTAATTAAATAATTAATTTTATTTGATTAAATTTCTAAAAGTTTATCTATTAAATTAAATAAATTAAAACCTTATTTAGTTTAATCTAACATCATCTCTTTTAATTAAATAAATCAAAAATCCTTATTTCATTAATCCCTTATCACATTCTTCTCATATTTGATTTAAATAAATCCACAAATTTAAGTCAAATAGGTCACATCATTTAATCCCTTCATTAAATTAATTAACCTTGATTAATTTAATCTCTTCTCATGTCCCATCCTCTAGCTTTTCCCACTTGCACATGAAGATAGATTTAATTGATTTATTAAATCTCTATTTTCTTCAACAAGGCATCTATTAAGAATATTCCCCAAGCTTGAATTCAAAATCCAAGTGGACTTTGTCCTTCCAACAAGGAATTTACTCTCTTACAAGTCTTGTGCCTTGAGCCAAGTGGCATTCAATTCATTCTTCCTTCCCTCTTGCATGCCATTTCAACAAATTCAAAATTCAAATATATGCATTTATTGACACTTTCTTCAAAAATTGTACATCCTCCATCCATTCACAAGTGGACAAGTGGCACTTTGCCATTGGCTAATTCTTAGTCTTACATTGCTCTATTTTGGACATTCTTTCATCTTCTCATTCTATAAATAATAGGCTAATCTCCTCATTCTAGCATCCACAACTTGAGTAAACTTACTATGCTCAAATCATTAGCAATTTTCATCCATTATCATTGAGTTCATAGCTAGGTTATGCAGATTTTTACCTTGGAGCATACTTCAATCACCAACAAAGTGGACCACTCTTCATCACACATCAATATTGCATCATAGGAGTTGGGAAAGGGACAATTTGCACATCAAATTTGCACCAATTCCCCCATGGGATGAAGAGTTTGTATTGTCTTCAATAGGATTTAGCTTGATTTATTATTGTTTCATCTCATTCTTTCTTTATTCCCTATTTGAAACTTTGATAATGGATTTCATGGGGAATCCTTGTTCTTACATACATACTATCTTCTAATGTGTTTCTTCATTGTGTTTTGTAGGTACTAGGATTGGGGTTTGACATTTTGGCTCTAGAAGGAGGGCGGCCTCACATTTTAATCACGTTTTTTGTCAAAATTCCACGCACATGAAGATAGATTTAATTGATTTATTAAATCTCTATTTTCTTCAACAAGGCATCTATTAAGAATATTCCCCAAGCTTGAATTCAAAATCCAAGTGGACTTTGTCCTTCCAACAAGGAATTTACTCTCTTACAAGTCTTGTGCCTTGAGCCAAGTGGCATTCAATTCATTCTTCCTTCCCTCTTGCATGCCATTTCAACAAATTCAAAATTCAAATATATGCATTTATTGACACTTTCTTCAAAACTTGTACATCCTCCATCCATTCACAAGTGGACAAGTGGCACTTTTCCATTGGCTAATTCTTAGTCTTACATTGCTCTATTTTGGACATTCTTTCATCTTCTCATTCTATAAATAATAGGCTAATCTCCTCATTCTAGCATCCACAACTTGAGTAAACTTACTATGCTCAAATCATTAGCAATTTTCATCCATTATCATTGAGTTCATAGCTAGGTTATGCAGATTTTTACCTTGGAGCATACTTCAATCACCAACAAAGTGGACCACTCTTCATCACACATCAATATTGCATCATAGGAGTTGGGAAAGGGACAATTTGCACATCAAATTTGCACCAATTCCCCCATGGGATGAAGAGTTTGCATTGTCTTCAATAGGATTTAGCTTGATTTATTATTGTTTCATCTCATTCTTTCTTTATTCCCTATTTGAAACTTTGATAATGGATTTCATGGGGAATCCTTGTTCTTACATACATACTATCTTCTAATGTGTTTCTTCATTGTGTTTTGTAGGTACTAGGATTGGGGTTTGACATTTTGGCTCTAGAAGGAGGGCGGCCTCACATTTTAATCACGTTTTTTGTCAAAATTCCACGCACATGAAGATAGATTTAATTGATTTATTAAATCTCTATTTTCTTCAACAAGGCATCTATTAAGAATATTCCCCAAGCTTGAATTCAAAATCCAAGTGGACTTTGTCCTTCCAACAAGGAATTTACTCTCTTACAAGTCTTGTGCCTTGAGCCAAGTGGCATTCAATTCATTCTTCCTTCCCTCTTGCATGCCATTTCAACAAATTCAAAATTCAAATATATGCATTTATTGACACTTTCTTCAAAACTTGTACATCCTCCATCCATTCACAAGTGGACAAGTGGCACTTTGCCATTGGCTAATTCTTAGTCTTACATTGCTCTATTTTGGACATTCTTTCATCTTCTCATTCTATAAATAATAGGCTAATCTCCTCATTCTAGCATCCACAACTTGAGTAAACTTACTATGCTCAAATCATTAGCAATTTTCATCCATTATCATTGAGTTCATAGCTAGGTTATGCAGATTTTTACCTTGGAGCATACTTCAATCACCAACAAAGTGGACCACTCTTCATCACACATCAATATTGCATCATAGGAGTTGGGAAAGGGACAATTTTCACATCAAATTTGCACCAATTCCCCCATGGGATGAAGAGTTTGCATTGTCTTCAATAGGATTTAGCTTGATTTATTATTGTTTCATCTCATTCTTTCTTTATTCCCTATTTGAAACTTTGATAATGGATTTCATGGGGAATCCTTGTTCTTACATACATACTATCTTCTAATGTGTTTCTTCATTGTGTTTTGTAGGTACTAGGATTGGGGTTTGACATTTTGGCTCTAGAAGGAGGGCGGCCTCACATTTTAATCACGTTTTTTGTCAAAATTCCACATTTTTTTGTCTACAGGAAAACTCCACCACTGGAAGCTCAGCGTCGCTATATGGAACCACTGACAATTCAAACTGCGATGCCTCATTCTTCCTGCCTAAAAATTTGAATTCCAAGCTGCATCACTAAACCTATTTGACCCATGGGAATTTTTCAAAAAATCCAACTGCATTGTTGGACAAAAATGTGACGCATTCATGCTCACTGGCCTGACCACAGAGCAATGTAAACTATGAAGCGGTGCTATACAACACCACTGGGGAAATCAAACTATGACACCTTCATGGATTGCACCACTAGAGGGAAGTATTAAGTGAAATTTTATTTGAAGTGCATGTGTTCCTTTTTAAAATTATGATTCTCTTGTCTCTTTTCTGCCTTTTTGACCTCTGTTTTGCAGAATATCACTGATTTTTCTTGTAGGTTGGATTGATCAAAGATGAAGAGGAAGAGAAGCATGATGATGTCATCTCCCAAAAATAAGTGTTTTTAAACACTCTAGTGTTTGTTTAACACTGTTGGAGGATTCATTACTCCTCTTAAGGAAAAATTTGTCATCTTTTTATGCTTAGGATCTACTTATTTTGTTTGTGCTTTAAAAAGAAATTTTGAATTCTTGTTACAAAAAGGCTTAAAAAAAATATTAGGACTCAAATTTACTAAATTTTTTTTTGGGATTGAAAAATTGAACAAGGCAAATTGTCACACACACTTTGGTGCTTTTAAAACGAACTCATTTTTTCATTGAGGATTTAAAATAAACAAGTTTTTGCATTGGTTTGCAATTATGTACACAAAGTAATATCATCAAAACACGTATGCACTTCTCTCATGCCTCACGATGATCTTGAGAATCAAAAGGCTTTTGGTGACATTAAGTTGCATAAATAATTTCCCATACACACTTCAATTTGGGTTTAAAATTGAACAAAATTGTCTGAGTGTGAGTAAATCTATTGCATGTGTTCTCCCTTTTTTTCTAAACAAAGTTTGATCAAACTATGAATACATTTACTCATTGTTTTTTATCTTAGAGGGCTTGCCTTGGGGAAAAAGTATTCATCGAAGGGAACAACTCAACCGGAAACACTCAGAACTTGAGAGTATTTCGAACTAGGATATAAATTTGGGTATTGGAATAAAGACCAATATCACGCAGTTGACTCTGATGAGAGAGGAAAAAATGGTCTCTCACCATGTAGGGTTAACTCCTATGAACGAAAAGTCCTAATTACAACCCATGTTTTAGAATTTCCAAAATCCTTGATCTATTTGTTGGTGCAAGAATGGTCATTCTGAAGCCGCCCCACACTTTTATGGTCTTTAGTAGAAATGGAAAGCATGCCATGGGAGTTTCATGGGTGTTGATGTTTTGATACCCTATATAAGTGAGTGTTGTGGAGGGGAGCCATTGGGGTCAAACATCTAACCATTCGCTAAAGATAAGCATAGCTGGACTTGTCCAAGTGGGTACTCAACAAATATTATCTCTCATATCCATAGGGTTGTGCTTATTCCTGGTTACAAAATGCTTTGCTTATTCAAAAACATATGGAAACAAAAATTAAACATCATACTCAAAATTTCAAACCCTTTAGGAGGAAAATACAATTGACCAAATCACGTGTTATTGCTTTCCCTTGGGATTTCATCCTTAGAGGTTTCTAAGAACTTGAATTTACATCTCAATTTTCCTACTAAAGTTAAACAATAGGTAACCCTTGCCTTGACTTCATCAAATTTCCATGTAACATACTTTGTGGGATTTGAAGAAATTGAGACATTGGACAACTAGTTTGGAAAACTAATCAAAGAAGTGTTTGTGATAAAACAAATTCACTAAGCAAAGATAAAAAAATTGACTCTCATGCGTGTTAATTCCTCATGATTTCCAAGAAATTCAAAATCCTAAAACAAAATTCCTTGAGTCAAAGTTCAAATTTAGAAGTCACACTTGAGAGGTCATCAAGAAATACATTAGGAAGTGCAATCAAAGGAAACACATCAAAATAAGCAAGAAATTCACAAGGTTCTATAGACTCATTCCTTTGAAAAATCCAGAAATGTATGCTCAGTTTGAACCACTGCTTGGTTGAGAGGTCCTTAGAAGTATCACATGTTCTTCAATACCAGGGTCTAGAAAAACAAAGTCTCTTTTTAGGTACATCTTAGGATCAAAATCAAACCATCATCCATCTTCGAACATCAAAATAAAAATCATCTCATCAACAACTCTTCGAGAATCTTGGAAAAATCCTTTATGTTAAACTTTGGGAAAATCATTTGAAAACACTTTGTTTGATCAAATGTGTAGATGCATCCTTCTCCCCAAATTTGATCAAATTATCAAAACTTGTGAACAATTCATCCCTTGATAACATCCAATATCTTGGGATTTAGGAGTTCATTATTATCCTGTTTGAATAGGAGTGTTTAGATGAATCCTTCTTCTCACACCTAGGAAAATTATCATCTCATGAATGATATAAACTCTAGGACAACATCCAACCTCTTAGAGTTTATGAGTCGACCAAAATCCAAAATCCAAAACAAATCAATCTTAGAATCAAGTCCTAGAGTTTAAACATACCCCTTCAATATTTTCTCGAGAGTTCCAAATCATTCATCAAATCATCCATCTAACATCCACATCATTATCATCCTTTGATCTTTGAAGACATCCTAAATTTTTTTCTCTATGGTACCTAGAAATATATCAATCCAAATACTTGGAGATTCATCTCCTAGATTCTTCTAAATTGATCCCTATTTTATGGTGCAAACTAGATCTCAACACAAGAAGAACATGGAAGCCAACAAAGAAACACCCACTTCAAGTGACCTAAGCCAAATAAACTCTGAAATGAATCCTGTGGAATCAAATAATCCTTTAACTAACTTTCCCCCATCATCACAAAATCCACAAGGGGAAATTCAAGGAGAGGATTTTACCTTTGGGATGTCACATGAGGAAATCAAATAAATGCTTCAAAATCCAGAAAATCATAAAATTATCAATATCATGATGAGACTCAACCCTTCCCTATGCATGCTCGAATTAGCAAAACAAGGGGCTAAAATCTCTTTTGATTTTGACATGAGTACTATCATGGAGAAATCCTTTGGGATTACATCCCCAATCTCATCCACCATCCCCATCTCATCTACACCCCAATCCAAAAGTATCACTCAAAACATACCACAAATCACAACATATTTTGCTCCAACCCAATCTAATGTCAATAAGGGGTGATCCCATAATAGTGGTTTACAATTTTTGGCCAAACTGGACACTTAAATTATTATTTTTAACTAAATCTTCACATTCAAGCACCTATAGCGGCTAAACTGTGAGGAATTTGAAGATGGTGCAAACTAGAGTCTCATCAAATTTTGTTTGTAGATTCTAAAAATATTTTTTTCAAAATTTTTGGAATCAAATTGCACTTCTTTTTCCATCACCCACAAAAATTGATTTTTTTCAGAAAAAAACATTTTTAGAAAGTGACACACACCGTATAACGTATAAATTTTTTTCCATGAAGGATAAAATTCTAATTCTTTCAAATTTATATTTGTAACTCCGATATCTAGTTCTTCCACTTGGTTAGATAGTTTTTTATTAGATATTTTTTCTTAATAAATTTTCAAAGTCAAACGAATTACAATTCAGACATAGCGCAACTGTATAACGCGTAACTTTTTTTGTATATGTCAAAATTTAATTTTATTTTTTTTGTTGGATCAAGAACTTCAATATCTGGTGCACTCATATTTTTCAAATTTTTTTTGATAATATTCTATTTTTCCACATGTGAAGAACAAAGAAATTCATTTTCGATGAAAAACCTATGTTTAATAAAACTTAAAAAACAAATACATAACAAAACCAAAACATATTAAAATTATATTCATTGGATAGCTTATTCTGAGGAATACCATAATGATTTGAAATAAATTTTAAATGAATTCATTTGATCCCCCAAAATCTAAATCAAAAGTGATTTTTTTATAAGCATTTTGATAGGTGTACAGGAGACACATTTATAGGTATGGTTTAAAACTAGCGAGGTTCTATCCAAGGGGGTTTGATCTAAGGTGATTTGATCAAACCCTTTTCAATTGGAATCCTTAAAATGGAACTTTTTAAGGCTTAAATCATTATATTTTCTAAAAATATGTGATTTCAGCTAAAATTTGTTCCTCTCAGGAATTGTAAACCACTATTATGATAGCACCCGGGAAGTGCATTTCTCAATGCTATTCAAACACATCACCTTGTCAATAATCAAGACTTGGATGAAAACACTATCTTGTGGCAAACCATACCCCAAAATCCATTTCATACATATGTCCCTCTCACCTTTCATGATGCAAATGACCCATAATCATCATAATTTTGTGCAACACCCCAAACCTCTCTCCCCATAACCTCATAAGGAGAGTGGGACATGTTTGGACCAGGGGGTATTTTTGAAACTATGTCATTTCATCAAGAAATCACACCCCTCACATTTCCACCACTTCCGCCATTTCCATCATCATCCACACCACTCCTTGGCTTAGGGCTTCCCCCTTTACCAAGTATCAATCAAACCAACATCCAGAACATCAATCAAAACATCACACCAAACTTTTAGAACTTGTCATTGACATCACAACAAAAAAATAAAACTACATAAGAAATCACAACATCATCGACCACCCCCATAATATCTCAAAACATGGTCTCTCAAGGACCAATCACATCAATCACATCATCTACCATCCAAACCCCAAACATCAACACAATGAAACCTCTCACCACCACAATAAGCATCATGCTAAATCCATCACCACCTCTCACCACCACAATGAGCACCATTTTGAATCCACCACCACCCCCACAACCACCAAACTCCAATTTATCAAGCCAATACAACATTGCACTACAAGCCACTCAGTAAGTTGCTTATCAAAAGGAATTCCTGCAAGCACAGAAACAAAAAGCTGCACAACTAGCTCCTCAAGCTGGTCAACAAAGACAAGCCACTCAAGCTTCCCAAATTGCACAAAAAGCACAGTAGGTTGCACAAGCCCAAGCATTCTTACAATAATAACAACAAGTTGCACAAGCTTCCCAAGCTCAAGTGCAAGCACAAGCTCAATCACAAGCTCAAGCCCAAGCACAAGCTCTTTCTCAAGCTCAGGCACACACCCAATATCAAGCACAACAAGTACAATCGCAAGCACAAAAACAAGAAGTACAACTACAAGCATATCAGCAAGCAATAAAAAAATATCAAGAGCAGCAAGAAGTAGCCCAACAATAAGCATTGTTGGAACAACAACAAGCACGACAACATACTCAATAATAGGAAATCATAGCATAGAAACAACAAGACCAACAACAAGTGTTGTTTATACAGTAGAAAGTGCAAGCATACATGGCTCGACAGAATGTGCAAATATCATCAAAAAACACATCAAACAACCCACCCATTCAACCAACAATCAAACACCCCAAAACACCTTCATCCCACCCCCTGATCTGCAAAATGATGTAACGACACAAATCAAGTTGCCTTCACAACAAGTGCTTGATCTTCAATTAGGGTGAACCACAAAAAAACTAAGAAACTTGTGTCCCTATCCATTTGATAGGAGCCTTGTGATGAAACCATTCTCGAAGGGATTTGAGATCCTAAAATTTAACAACTATCATGGGATGGGAAACCCTGAAGATCACATGAGGGAATTCTAGGTTCATTGCAAGAAAGTCACATATGACGATACCTATATGATGTGGCTATTTTCTAGGAGTTTGGCTGGCCACACTATGGAATGATTATCTCGCCTACCTACATGCATCTAAACATTCCAAGAAATTATAGACTCATTCATTAAAAACTATGCATGCAATATCATAATGGATGTTAGTCTAAAGGAACTCTCAGTTCGAAAACAAGGTAAGAATGAATCATGCACTTCATTCCTACAACAATGGTGATCCAAGGCCAATCAGAGAAAATGGGTCATTCCCGAGGAACAACAAGTTTGCACCATCATATCCAACCTTGATGGCCTCTTAGAATTTCATCTCAAGGTCCAAGGGATTATCACGTATGATTAGTTGATCTCAAAGGAACTTAGCATCGAATGAGCCCTTATGACACAACCTGAAGGATCAACTTCATACCCTGAACAACAAAACAACCACCCACCCACCAATTACAACAACAAACCTCAATCATGGGAAAGAAACAAAAATGTTACCAGTTATGGTGTCATTGATGCCAAAGTGGTCATCAGTTCCTCTCACCAAAATACACCCGCACAACAAATCCAAATCCAACACCAAAACAATCATCAAGCAACACAACTAAAAAACAACAAAGCAATTAACAACATCAATGATCAAAGTGGACCACCCTAGTGAAACAAAAACTACCCCCAAAAAAATACACCGCTCTAGGGGAGCCACTTGAAGTCATCATGAAGAAGCTGATAAACAAAAAAACTCATCATGGCTCCCACCCACAAGAATTACCAAGAATCAGATGTGAAACCTCCTTGGTATAATGAGAATCAACTCTGTGACTTCCAGAAAATAAAAAGGAATAGCATGAATAGTTGTATGAGGCTAAAAAAATAGTCCAAGATCTCATCAATCAAAGAATTATAAACGTGGAATAGCCAACAAGAAACCAAAACCTTAAGATATACATGAATTTGATGCCTAACCATGGAAATAAAGGGAATAATAACATGGATAAGGGGAAAGAAACCTTAAAAAATGTAAATAATGTGTATGGCCATGTCGTTGCATCCTTAGATGACTATTGTGCTACCATCACCATCAAAGGAGCCCATGCCGATTGTGGAGTCACCACAAGAGGCAAAAAAGTTACCATCGCAAGATCATCCTAGCCAAACAGAATCCCTACACCTAGATTTGTACCCAATTGCTATAATGTCCTTGATTAGCTCAAAAGAATGCTAGTGCAAATCTCCATCATGGAGTTACTAAAAATCTTATCTTCCCATAATAAAATCCTTGAGGAAGCATTGGCTTCATCCACCATCCTCACAGATCTTGATGCTAAAAAATTCCAAGCTATGATTGGAAAAATCATTACACCAAATCTTCTCACATTCTCTAACCAATATTTCCCTGCTCAACCATCTCATAACCATGCACTCCACTTAGAGGTCTTAGTGCAGAAAAGTAAAGTCAAATGGGTCTTGGTGGATGGAGGTGTAGGCTTGAATATTTGTTCCCTCAAGCTCATTAGATAATTAAAAATCTCAAAGGATTCTATCAACAAAGGAAAGGGTATCACAATAAGAGCATATGATGATCAAGAAAGAGTGTCCCAAGGCACAATCAAAATCCCTATTCAAGTAGGGTCAGCTATCATGGACACCACTTGTTAGGTCTAGACCTCAACTTGCCATATAACATCCTCCTAGGATGTCCATGGATTCATGAAATGCAAGCAGTAGCATCAACGTTCCATCAATGTGTCAAATTCACACATGAAGGACAAGAAGTCACCATCCATGGAGATCCCAAACCATTCTCCTACTACAAAATCCTCAAGGAAAAATACTATAAAGTACCACAAATACCTAAAAATGATGAGGGCTCATCTACACCATACATTGATCCCACCACTCTCGCTTCAAATTTTGCAATAGAGACACCTGCCACTCTTGCTATTCCCTCCATCTTTGATATCAAGGTCATCATTTAGGATGGAAACTACATGCTTCCTAAAAATTCTTTTGTGATAAGAGAGTTACCACAATCTCCTAGATCACGGGGATGTCTACAAGTAAATGAAGCCTCAACATCTCAAACGTCTCCTGAAGACTATCCAAACTTTACAAGTTGGGGAGATCTCCGCCAAGAAGTTATCGAGGCAAATCCATCTCATCTCCTATAACAAGATGATAGACCAGTAGCCAATCTACTAATGGATGACAAAAGAAAAGGTCTACAAATAATGCTCGCAATGGGCTATGATAGAAATCAAAGACTTGGGAAAAATGACAATGGGCTTATAATACCTATCATTCTGTAGACGTAAATGAGAATTCTTGGCCTTGGATGTACCCCTTCGAGTATAACCATACATGGCCAAGGTCCTCAAGTTAGAAAGGTCAACAATTCTCCTCAACAATCTACAGTTGAACTATGCTTACCCGTATCTATAGGTCGTGTCTTAGATAACTTCACGTTTGACATAACTAATGTCTGTAGTAGTAGCGACAACAAGGATACCATAACTAACTTACCTATGATTTTTGAGGATACCAATATTTTCATGATTAGCACATTATCCTTTGAATCAGACCACCAAAATCAAGAAATATGCCTAGTTTACCCCCAACTCATTGACTATGACCAATGAGGAGCACCAATTTTTGATACATTTCAAAATGATGAGGTGCTCTCAAAATTCATGGGACTGTGAGATAACATTCCATGTGGGGATCATAAAGTAGGGTTCATCATTGAGCTAGATACATAGGCCTATTATGGGGAAATGATTGAATCCCTCAATCGCAAAAGTTCAAAATTAAGAATCATATCTAAGTCTTTGAGTGAAAACCACACTATGGCACTCTCCAACCAGAAAAAAGTAAAAAGAAAGGACACATCCAATGGTGAAAAGCTCTCTGAGGTGCCCAAGGATGGGGGATTCAATCTTCCTTTCAGAGCTCTTCATCAAGAAAAAACAACAGTCCTAGCAGAAAGGTGCAATCTGGTTAATCTAGGAATAGAGGAGACCCCGCACATCACATTCTATGCAGAGTCATTACTATTAGAGGAATAAGAGCTCCTAGCAGCCTTCTTGAGAGAGAGACATATAAACATTGCATGGAGATATGATGAAATGCCAGGTCTTGATCTAGAAATCATGGTTCTCCACCTAGCAGTATACCCTAAAGAAAAACCTATTAAACAAAAGGTCAGGAAAATGCAACCTCAGATCACCCTGCTAGTCAAAATGGAACTAAAGAAGCTATTGGATGTAGGATTCATTTGACCAATAGATTATCCATAATGGATGTCAAACTTGGTGCCTATCTCAAAACTTGATGAGGGCATTAGAATCTGCATAAACTTCAAAGACTTGAATAAAGCATTTCCAAAATAAAATTTCCCATTGCCCAATATTGACATGATCGTAGACATGACAACAGGATGAAAAATTATTTCCTTGATGGATGGTTTCTCGGGTTATAACCAAATAATGATTTCCAAAGAAGACCAACATAAAAAAAACTTTACTTGTCCATGGGAGACTTATTGTTGGAATATGATGTCATTTGGCTTAAAGAATGTAGAAGTAACATACCAAAGGTCCATTCCATTAATATTCCATGACATGATCAATAAAATGATCAAAGATTATGTTGATGACATTCTAGCCAAATATAGAAAGAGAAAGGATCAAATAGCAACCCTAAGTACCATTTTTGATAAGTTGGAGGAATACAAGGTCATATTAAACCCAAAGAAGTGCGTCTTTGACGTACAATTAGGAAAACTGCTAGGATACATAGTGTTAATGAGAGGTATTGAGGTAGATCTAGAAAACGTAAAAGCAATCCTTGAGATGGAGGCACCAAAAAAATTAAAGCAATTGAGAGGTCTCCAAGGCAAGCTTCAATCCATTCCAAGGTTCATAGCACAATTGGAAGACAAACAAACCCCATAATCTCACCTACTTCACAAGGGAGTAGTGTACAAATGGGATAACAAGTGTGAAGAAGCCTTCAATAAGATCAAAGAATGTCTACTTACAACACTAGTCCTAATGCCACCAATCCCAAGAAAGTCATTAATTCTCTATGTGTCAACAACAGTAGCAGCCCTTGGAGCTCCCCTAGCTCAGTATGACGAAAAGGAAATAGAAAGGGCCATCTATTACATTAGAAAAACAATGGTTGGGAGTGAATTAAACTATTCATTCATTGAGAAAGCATGTCTGGCAGTAGTATTTGCATAATAGAAATTTATACATTGCATGTTGGCACACAAAATAAAACTCATCACCAAAATTGATCCTCTCAAGTACTTAATATCAAAAGCAATGCTCACTAGAAGAATCGCCAAATGGGTGATGATACTATCAGAATATGACATTGAAAATGTGGAGAAGAAAGCAATCAAAGGCCAAGTCATCACATATCAACTTGTAGAAGCACCAATTTTTTTGAAGAATCCTCTCATCTCAAAGTTTCCAGATGAATTTATTTTCAATCTCAACAAAGCCGACCACTAGAAAATTTACTTTGATGGCTCATACACGTAGCTTGGATCAGGATTTTGTGCCTTCTTTATCACCCTAGAACGAGAGTGAATACCAAAGTCCTATAAATTGGCATTCCACTGCACCAATAACATTGTAGAATATGAGGCTTTAACCATAGGTCTCAAAATAACAGTGTAGTGGCACATCATAGCCCTCAAATTTTATCGAGACTCTCAATTGATAATAAGCCAAGTGAATGATGAGTACCAAACTAGAGACAATAAGCTCACTCCATACAAGAAACTGGTGGAGATTGTCAAAGAATCCTTCATTGAGATTACATTTGAGCAGATACCCAGAACCAACAACAAAGCAATATATGCCATGGAAGCAATTGGATCCTTACTGGACATCCCTCACAATGTCCCAAATTATAAATTCTTGATAGAGCAGTTTCTCGTGACCACATTCGAGGTACTAGAATTAGAATTCTTGTGTGAAATTGTTGGTCCCAGTGATCCCTGGTACCATGACATTTATACATACCTTTGAATAGGCATCATACTTACTGACGTACCCTCAACCCTAAAATGAACCTTTGTCAAAAATCAATCTTGATTAATCATCATAGGAGATACCTTGTATCATAGGAGCATAGAAGGATCCTTACTATTCTATTTAAATGCTAAGGAGGCATTGATTGCTCTAATTGAAGCACATAATGGTATATGTGGTTCACACTCAAGTGGAATGACCCTAGCTAAGAAACTGTTGAGGATGGGGTATTATTGAACCACAATGGAAAGACAGGAACATGACTACATCAGAAGGTGTTTACAATGTTAGCAACACGGGGACCTCATCCATTCTCTAGCTCAAGGACTTCATCCAATCATCACACCATGGCCCTTTTCAGAGTGGGGACTCGATCTCATTGGAAAAATCACTCCCACTTCATCTAATAGCCACATTTTCATCATAACTACCACATAGTACTTTACTAAGTAGGTGGAAGCCATACCCATGACATATATAACTAGGAAGTAGATATCAAAGTTCATCCCAAACTATCTCATTTTCCACTATGGTGTCGCACAAGCCATTATCTCAGATAATGGGGCACCATTTAAGAATCAGGATGTTTGTGACTTATGTGAAAAATTCAAAATCCAACATCACTTCTCCACCCCATACTATCCCCAAGGAAATGGCCAAGCAGAAGCCACAAAAAAAAACCATTTTGAAAATCCTCAAGAAAACGGTCAATGAAACAGGTCATGACTGGCATCTATAGCTTAATCCCACCCTTTGTGCCTACCGAACTAGCATCCATACACCCACTGGCACCACCCCCTTCTCCCTGGTCTACGAATTAGAAGCAGTACTCCCCATCACTAAGAATATCACTGTAAAACCTTATCACGGATGAAGAGTATCAAGTATCAAAACTAAATTAGCTAGAACTATTGGATGAGTGGCGTATAGATGGTCTAAATCATTTGCAAGTCTATCAGAGTAGACTAAAGCGGAGCTATAATAAGAAAATCAGAAGCAGGACTTTCCAAGTTGGACAACTGGTGTTAATAGAGAATCAAAAGAATGTCCCAAACCCAAAAAACAAAGGAAAATTTGAACCCAATTGGTTGGGACCATTCATTATCATAGCAAGTTATAAGTCAAGGGCATATCAGTTATCAACACCTGAAGGGGAACCTCTGCAAGAGCCCATGAATAGCTCACATCTCAAAAAGTTTTATGCCTAAATTTTTCAAGATATAGAATCAAAAAATCAAAAAAATTAGAAAATGTCCTAAAGAAATGGTTACCTTGACCAAAACCTGGAAAACAAGCATCTTGGTGACAACAAATAAAAGAAAAAAGAAAAAAATCCAAAAAAATAAGAAAATGGATTAAAACTAGTAAAGAAAAAAATCATCCTATAGTGAAAACCACTTCAGTGGCACTTTGGACAAGTACCTTGGTGAAAACCTGGAAAATAGGTGCCTTGTGTAAATAAGCACTTTCCATCCACCAAGATCTTTACAACTTGTTCTACATCATCCATGCATTAAGTTTCCATCATCCATCACATTTGAGTCTCCATCCATCACCCATCCACCTGCAGCCACACCTTAGCTTGGTCCTGTGTTCGTATCATGATCCCTCCTTGTACTACTCAACCTATTCCTAAGGTAAATTTTTCTTGCCTTTATTAGAGTAGTCTATTGCATCACACTGGGGGCATGATCAGATTGTTGTATATCCTTAAAGTCCTCAAATCAGAAAATCCAAAAACATCAAAACATCAAAAAATCCAAAAAATCCAAAAACATTAAAAAAACATCAAAATCCATGTATCAAGTCAAAAAGTCAAAAATAGAGTTGTTAGTCGAACTATGGGTCCCTGAGCCTTGAAGGTAGGTAAGGTTGATCTTTGATCATCCCCTGAGACACTTGGTCAGTCCTTTAGGAGTCTGTCATAATAAACTAACATTTCATCATGTATATCGTCACCTATAAATTGGTCAAGTTGTCAGTCGAACTACATGGTCTCAACATGTATAATGTAGGAAAGGATAATCTATTGATCAACCCCTGAGGCCCCTAGGACAGGTCTTTAGATTAGTCTCTTAGTCAAAATCTCATAAAATCCCAAAACATTTGAAAATAAAAAAATCAAAACATTTGAAAAATCTCAAAAATACCAAAAATAGCCTCAAAACATTGCAAAACATCAAAAACATCCAAAATATTTGAAAAAAACCATTTATCTCATCTCGTTTGCACCCATAATAAACACCACTCATAATAAATGATTGTCATCCTCAACCTTTGGTAAGATAATCAGAAGTAATCCTAGCAGGCTAAAAAGTGAAAACTCAAAATGTCAAGTCTCAGGTCTAAGTCAGTATGTAATCAAGATGGTCAACTCTCAATGTCGATAGCCCATCATCCAATTGGTTCCATATCAATCATTTTAAAAAACCCATAGGATAAATGAAATGACTTGCTACTATTCACTAACATGTCCTCGGATGTATCCTTCCTACAATGGGCATTATCTTTTGGCAATAGTTTTGATTCCTATCCTTAAAAACACATTCCCTTTTGGTTAGCGGTATTGAAGAACATTGGCTTGCTTGTTTACTTTATCTTTTTCTTTTGACTTATCTTATTGTGCTCATTCCAAGGACCTCTCGATGATATCTGAACACAGGATTTAGAGAAATAGGAATGGGGCAACAATCATTATCTTTTTTCTATGGTGCTTGTTGGACATTCTTGTAATATAACTTAGTGAATACTTACTTTGTTAGAAATGTATGGAGGAGGTGTTGACAGCTTGTTCACTATTGCATTGATAGGTTACCTTTCCGTGTTTTGGTCCAAGATGCATAAAACTTCTAAAGTACATCCTAGCAAGGTTTATGTATGTTAGGTGTGAACAAAAATGCTCCTATTTGTTTGTCAAGTCAAAGTCCATCACACTATGTACAACTCCAGCCTAGTTCTCTATACCTTGATGCATCGTAACATGTGTTATCAAACATAAGGAAATTGGTCCTTTGAAAATCCTAACTCCTCAGCAAGTAATCATCATCATTTTCATATTCATCATCTTATGGCCTATTGAAATTCCTTCTTCTCTTTCATCCCTTCTTTCTCATCGTACTAACAAGGTAATATGACAGTTAGTTATCATCAATCATCATCATTGATCCTGCATACACAAATCATTAGCATATTGCATAAACATATCATATATTAAACACATGCATTGCATTTCCATATAAATGTATTATTATAAGCATTTTTCATAAATAATCAAGTCCATGTTTCATCACATTGCATCTATTTTTCCATTGATTGTGTTCATCACATAAACCATCACATAACATTCATTTGCATTAAACATTTCATAACCATTTCATATTACCATATACTACATAATCAAACATAATAGCATTATAGATAATCCATTGCATTATAAGCATACATATTCATATTCACATAAGCACCATAAAGTCATCTTCCACATTTCGTTTATTTTGCATAAAGCATCATCATATCATTTCATATATTACATCACATCACAATAAATGCATCACATACATTATATTATCATTAAACATGTTTAGGATAATATACATTTGTTATTCTTAGCATCGTAAAACCATCTCATTATCAATACATATCATATAAAAGACGACCATTGCATTCACATTCCATCATACATAATCATAAAAAATACATATCATCCACTACTCATCCATATTATATAGAACATCTCATAAATAACCATATAACAATCATTTTTCACATTTCATTTACATAAATCATTCCATACCATTATAAACATTCAAAGCATAATAGGAACATAAAAATCCATTACATTAAAAACATACATCCATCCATAATCATTTTATATAAGAATATCATTTTGCATATACACCATAGATCATCTCCATATCATTTTGCATTTTACATTTCATATCACATATCATATCATTTACATCAACATAAAAAAATCATCATATAGATTACATCATCATCCATCCATATTACATATCATATAAATCCATCTGCTTATCATAAATAAATTATAGCATAGTATAATAATGCATATATCATCAGAAAGGAAAGCATCTATTTATAGATCACATCACATCATAACATCATTGCATAGCATATAGAAATAAAACTGTCCACAAATGCATAAATAAATGATACATATCACATCATATCAAAATCATCATAGAATAATTGTCACAGTACAAAATAATTGGATCACTGTACATGTATGTCAATAAGTACAAAAAGTCCCATTAGGGCTATCAAAAGTGAGCCCATATGGCATGAAAAAAGTATCATCTCGATCAAAGTGAGGCCTAACCCTCCTATCTGCTGCCTTCACCTCTATCACCTTAACCCTCTGTTGGTCTAGATTTGGTCTGCTGCGAGTAATCTAGGGCCCACTCTACTCTGGGTTTGGCCTGATGAAAATGCATACAATAATAGTCTGCCTCCCGAATGACCTCCCTATAAGAGCAAAGAGACACTATAATCTAAGAGGAGGAGGATGACATGCTCTCCAACTGCTATCTCCAACCCATCTCTATGGATGCCTATTGCTCCACGGCCTATCTCTATAGGATGGCCTAGTCTCTCTCGACCCTTGCCTAATCCCTCTCCACTGTCAAGGTCTGAACCTAAGCCTGTAGCTGTGCAATCAAAGTATCTCAAGCATCTGTATATCCTGTTGGCTTCCCTGCTAGTTGTGCTTGTGGAGGCTACACGTGAGGCTGATCCCCACTTTCAGCTCATGGTGGTGCATCTACCTATCTTTTTCACTGCCTTGCTGGGAGTGCTTATGGAGGCTGCACGTGAGGCTAATCCTCACCCTTAGCTCATGGTGGTGCATATACCTGATCTTGCTACTTGGCTAGCACCTACTCCTAGTCCTGCATCTAAACATCGGCCTGAATCAGTTGAACTGGTCAAACTAGAACCTTGCCTGGCTGATCTTGTTGGTCCCCATCTCTTCGTCCTCGTCCTCCCCCTCTTTCCCCCGATCTTTGTCGAGCAGCAAGTTCTCCTGGAACTGTCAACTATAGGGGAGGCCAAAACCAATCTCTGTACGCTTGTGTGACACCTGGATCTATGGGCCCCAGATCATAAACCCAAGGCTAGGCCACCAACTGTTTGAAGTTGTGTATGGCCTTAGAGGTAGGAATGTATTGCCCCCACTAAGCCTGTGATACAATACGAGAAAATATGGCCACATAATCATCATCGAGTCATTCCTATGGCTCACCGAACTGACGTTGGATGTGCCTAGGCAAATATCTCTCCACCATCGTATGCTCTCGCCCCTGCATGAAGCGGTACTGGCAAGCAAAGAAGATTTTCTCTACATCATCAGCCCATCCAATGCAACCAAGGTATGGACGCCATGTAGAAACCTGCAACTCATCCAAGACCCTCCTCACACACCACCTCTGTAACGCCACACAAGGGGATCATCAGGCCCCATCAGTATTGCAACGACGTGAAGCCGAAGAACGGTGATGTGCTCCCATGCCCATACATGGAGAAGTGTGAACTTGCCCCAAGTTCTCTTCCATCGAGGTAGACATACTTGTGTAAGTCCCTGTAAAGGGAGGCTAGAAGAATAGGCCCCCAAGAAAAATAGATTGGTCTATCATGAACCATCCGCTCCCAGCAAAGTCCCTAGCTAGGACTAAAGTATCAACCTCATCGGTTTGGGACAAGAAGACCTGAGATGATCGATGCAACCAGTAGACAGAACGGTGATGTGAGCATCCTATGACACTCCAGCTCTATCTAGCCCTCGCAGAATATGACCTCATCTGTGGCAAGGATTGAATGACAAGTGTCCCGCCCGACATCCATATCGAAAAATAATGCGCTGACCATGAATCGACTATCTGAGGATGTGCCACAATTTCTATAAGGTGATGGTGGCCTCACTAGTAGGAAGGTGGAAGGAAAAATTCTTGCTGTGTCATCTCTCGGCAAGTGCTGACATCATTCCAAGGTGAGTGCGCACAGGCACTACGTATGTAATGTACCATAGTCCCATGTCATGTAGCCAATCCTGCTCCCTGTCGCTAAGGTCTCACAAGTAACTGAAGATATCTCGCGATCTGTGCTCTTGGGAATAGAGCTCCCTCACCACATCCTGCATCAGGAAAGGTCAGGATGTTAAAAAAATTGAAAAATTCCATCTTGAGCATCTATAAAACCATCCTAGCATCACTATTTGTGAAGGTGTCGTCGTTTGAAATTTTCAAAATGTGATGCTGGAGGGCTAAACTCTGAAAGAGCACCACCGCGGTGCAATTTTCTTAAAAGTGACAGAGTTTGGGAGGATTCCGGTCCAAAAGTGCACTACCGCATTGCACTTTTAAATAACCCTGCTGGCCATAGTATGAGTGTCAGAGTTTGAAGTTTGTTTGCAAACTCCAAACTCTACTGTTGCAGTGTGATTTAGCAATAGCGAGTCAATTTGACCTACCGAGTGGTGCTAAATGAACATGAAAAAACAAGAAACAAAGCTCAAGTAAGGATCACTTACCGATGCCCTAATGCCAGGTGGTCGCTAGTATGTTCAAACTCGGTTCGAAATGTGCATCTGAACTTGTCATTGCACCATATCAGCAGGAGGTTAGAGCTCAAATCGTTGAATTGCGAAGGGGTTGTGTGTGAAAATAAATTGAAAGTGACCCCTCGGGGCCTTTTTAACCTTGAAAATTATGGTTTTTTGACCCTGTTTGACTATCCAACTAGGGTTTTGAACCCTTGAACCTGTTTTTGTCTAGTTTAGGTCTGTTTTACCCTATTCGACTATCCAACTAGGGTTTTGAACCCTTGAACCTATTTTTGTCTAGTTTAGGCCTGTTTTACATCGTTTAGACACATTGTTGGCCTCCTGGAGCATTTCTAGACTTGTCGTGCACCTTGTCCTCTTTTTGCGAGATTCCCCAAAAATCAAAATTTTCATCCAATCTCTTGAGGGGGCAGTATAGTGGCATGTTTTCTCTCATTGGGTAGCAGTGGGGCAAGATTTTGAAAACAATTTTTTTTTGCTTTGATCGAGACTATTTATTCTT
This sequence comes from Sequoia sempervirens, assembly GCA_007258455.2. NCBI lineage: Eukaryota > Viridiplantae > Streptophyta > Pinopsida > Cupressales > Cupressaceae > Sequoia > Sequoia sempervirens. The sequence continues at coordinate 139,876,216 of VDFB02000002.1, read as the reverse complement.
TGAACCAACACAATGAGTGGATTGCTTCAAAGAGGGACAAAATGTAGACACGTAAAATGTACTAATTGACATTGGGCATCTAATCCTGAAAACTAACATTGTTTCATCTTGAATAATCCTTCAGTGTAACCAATTAATCAAATACCTTTATTTGATCAAAATTCATTAATATTTCTTCTCTTCATTAAATAAATCAATTATCTAGGGTCAAACCACAATAGTGGTTTACAAATTCTATGAAGGAAATTTCATTTTTTTCCTTTTCCCCAAACTCAATGGGTTTGGTCGTACTCAATGGTTCAACCGAACCACATTATATGTTCAGTCGAACCATCAAACCCTAAAAAAAATTAATCTTATTTAAATGGTTTCGATCGAACATGGGTTCAACCAAACCCCCTTAAATAAGACAAAAAAAAACATTGTCATTTTCAACTATCATTTTCGCTTTTTACCAGTTGCTTTCCCTGTGCTTGTGCCTATGGCAAACCGAGACCGTAATCTACAAAAGGTGAACAAACTAACTTCATCTCTCCAGTGAACACAAACTCAATTTTGTCTCTCCAAAGTCCATCAACCCAACTTGCATATTGAGCACCAGGTATGTGAAATTCAAATTTTGTAGAGTTCAAAATGCATTTGTTTGTTAAATTTCGAAACCCTAAATGTGAAATTTTTCAAATTTATTGAATTGAAACTGCATTTGTTTGAAATTTTTTAAAGCATTTTTAAAATAAACTATTTCTATGATACATTTCTACTCTGTCAAAAAATTAACATGCCCTGTCTATGCTTCCACATTTTGCATACATTTTTACCAGAGCACCTCCAATTTATTTGAGGCATTATATCAAACAGTTCATGGTAACTTTTGATGGAGTATGATAGAAATAGTGTTTCCATTGTATGCACCCTATATCAAACAATTCATGGTAATTTTTGATGGAGTATGATAGAAATAGTGTTTCCATTGTATGCACCCTATATCAAACAATTCATGGTAATTTTTGATGGAGTATGATAGAAATAGTGTTTCCATTGTATGCACCCTATATCGAACAGTTCATTAACAAATTTGTTTGAGGAATTATATCAAAACCACTATTGGAAATTTATTTGAGGCATTATATCAAATAGTTCATTAACAAATTTATTTGAGAAATTATATCAAACAGTTCATGATATAAAGTTTCTAGGGTGCATACAATGGAAACTTGGATAAAATTCTTCATATTTTTCCTTTGAGTCTTATTACATTACTCCAAAAATGGTTGGCGAACTAAAAGTATGAATCGAAGAATAAATTTAGAGGAAATAAACTAGATTGTTTGAATGAAATGTATAATAAAATAGTTCTATTAGGATTTAGAAGGAATGAAGGTATTATTAAATTTTCTAGTATTATTAAATTTTCTAGTATTAGGAAAATATAAAAAATATGTCCACTTTACTATATATATATATTTAAAACTATTCTTCATATATCCATGTTATAACTATTAAAAATTAAATTACATAAATCAAATTTGAAATTTGTACAAAGAAATAAATGACTTTGCCTAAGTGCGAATATTTAAAATATAGCTATCCTCTTTGCAAAATCCAATTTGATTTGAGATATTTATGGACAAAAAATATGGATGAGCATGAGGTAAGTAAGAAAGAATAACCTTAATTTATATCTTCCCTCATCAAATAATTTCACATTTAAAGAGTTTCTTAAGGCATATCCAATTATGAAAAACTATTATATACTTGAAAATATAACTATATTAAAGTATATCATGAATAAATTGAAAGGATAAAGAGTAAATCACTAAAAACACATACATAAATCATAGAAGTAAATTGATTAATATAAGGAGATTCAAGTGGTTGGATAATTTTTTCCAAGGAGTGGAAGAGGTTAAGAAGGAACCATCAAATAAATATAATATTTTAAATACTTTAAAAGAAAAATACATTTCTCCCTGCTCTAAATTGAAATGGTATTCCTTCTAAGATGATAATAATTGAAAAAGATTAAAATAATCATTATGAAGATCAAGTACCATTGATAAGTTTTAAGAGATCAAATAAAATATTCAACAACAAAAGAAAAAAGAGAAAATAGTTAATGCTAAAGAAACAACTACAACCAAGCTACTATGTTATAAATTCTCCTCTTATGTAGTCTTCATTTCCCTATAAATTGTGGCCTCCTTGTAAAAATTAGCTATTGATCATCATATTGAAACAAATTTAACATTTTGAAATGGTTAAACACTATTATTATTTTTATTTGTATATGTATAATTATTATGGGTTCATTTCTCCTCTCCTACTCTTCCTAATAAGGTTCTATTGTACAAGCTCCTCATATAAATGTTAGGGTTCTAAAGTTTCTAAAAATTGAATAGTGTCAACTTAATCTCATTAGACAATGCTCCCCTAGTATTAATGGGGCCAACTTTTTATCTATTAAACTCAGCTATGTTTACATTGAATAAGAATTTGATACCTTTATCCTAATACTTGAACTAAGATATCTTGGCTCTAATTTTAGTCATTTTATCTAAAAATTATTGGTGGCATATCCATTCGTGTTTAGTTTTAATCATTTATTATTGAAATTAATTATTACAAGGAGATTATTAAAGCTTGTATTCCATCCCCACCATTTTTATTCTAAATATTTGACATTTTATTTCAACTTAAAGTCTAAATTTTATCCTTAATGCTATACATATTTTTCTAGGATAACACATATTCATTATATTTCACTAAATGTGTTCAGGCATAGATGAAAAACCTTCAATACATATTTAAGATAACTTTGATACCATCAAGATAATCCCACCTTTCATTGCATTGATATCAAGGTTAACTAACCCTTCCTCTCTACATGCTTTTCAATTAGAGTATCCTCTAGTAAAAATAGAAACATTAATAGTGTGGTTATCAAATAGTGTCTAGGGATGCACACATACCTATTATTGATAAATTATAAGATTGTAAGAAATGTTTATGGAAGAAATAACTATCTAATAGAGAATATAATGTATTACTACATATCTAACTATTACATATTTTAAATAAATCCCCTTTAAAATCATCTTATTGCCATTTAATGAGTCAACTAGGTTCAAAATTATTTTCATCTTATTCCCCCAAAATTCATTGCCTTTACAACAAAACTTGATTTTATCTAATTTATTTTATTTATTCTCAAATCATATTAAAATCACCACCTTAAACTCTAAGAAATATTTGGTAACTTATTTATTTTATCTTCATTTAGAAAGGGGTGTGAAGGGGATTTAGAACCTTTTAAAGTTTCTTTCAAAATAACTAGGAAGATTTTATTCATTTCCTTTCTTGTTGCTTTTAGGATTAGTGTTATGAATTTTGTGCCTTCATTCTTAATTATTCTTATATCAACTCATTTATCATTTCCATGATCTTTTTATATGGGAAAGGTCAACATACAATGAGGTAGACACTTTTCATTTTTTTAATTCCTTAATTAGTTCTTTCTAGGGAAACTTTTAGTCTTTTCGAACACCTTACAAAAATATGATAAATGTGTGATTATTTTTCTTTCCACTATAACTTTTTTATGTTCTTGGATATATACTTGAGATGATTCACTCATAATGTACAATGATAAAAATTTAGTATATATGAATGAAATATTTTCAAGACATGTCAAACTACCATTCTACATAACTCTCACATGGAAATAAGAATATTATTTTATTTTAACTAAAGAAATTGTGTGTACTCTATCTTGAAAATTACTAATTAATTTTGAATTATATACTTATAATTTAAAATAAGAGAATCCTTTGTAACATGGAATAGATAGGTTAATTTTAATGAAATAAAATATGTTTTTATATTAAGAAAAATTTACAAATATATGGAACTCATACATTGAGAAATTGACTAAGATGTAACTCTGTATGAGAATTAAGATGCTCAAATAATTTATATACCTTCTTTCAATAATTAACATTAGAAATTAATACTTGGCTCATATTGTATACCCACCTCCCAATGGTCTTGGAATGGATGCATTTAGATGGAGAAGGATTTCAAAAGGCTCATGGTACTTGTGGACCCCTCAAAGGCATGATATATAACACATGAACTTTATTTATAAAATTTGGTCTTTTGTTGTTGGCTTCTAGTATGAATGTTATCTATAAGGTGGAATTCTTAGTTGAGACTCTCAATCTTCCATTGTTGGTTTCTAGTGTGATTATACAATATGCTCGCCAAACTGTATTAATTTCTAATGTTAATTATTCAAAGAATGTTTTGTTTCATAAGAAGAGACCTATGTTCACATATTCCAAGGCATGTTATTATCCACAATGCATGACACTTCTTCACATCTCTACCAAGTTCTAAATAGATACAAATCTGCCATTTCCATGGATGAGATTGATGATTTAAAAAGAAAATATCATGCCATTTCTTTCTTGAGAAGTCATGTTTTCATTCATGATTTTCAACTTCCATCTTCAACCAGAAATAAATTTTGTTATCGTTATGTGCCTAATATTAAAAAAAATCAAAACCTTCATTTGAGCATGATCACCAACACAAAGGTAAATGAGTGGAAACAAAAGAAAGCTTAGTTAATGGCTTTTAGCATGTTGGTGGAAAATATGCATCTTTTGAAAGTGGCTTCCTAGCTTATCAGTCTTATGTTTAGTAAGGTTTTGTAATCTCCATTGTGTTATGTATTCGGGTTATGGGTATATCTAGTATGATGTCTTCTTTTGGGTATTTTGGGTTCATAAGAGAATGTGCATATGTACTGATGTATTCAACCAATGTGCTTTTGTAACATTGTAATCAAATAATTGGTCATTTTTACTAGGACCTTTCTGGTCCTTTTGATATTTTGTAAGATTTGTTACTCGGACTGCAACTAGGGGTTTTCTTGTTGGTTCTTTCCTGCCACTATGTCTGACTGAACCAACTATATGTAAAATATTATATATAAATAAAATTATAAGTGGTCTCCCACTTTTGCTTAAAAAAAAAAAGTTATTGTAAATTTCCACATATTTTTCCTTGACACAGTTGCTATTTCTTAAAAGATTTCTTATGATTTTTCATAATGTTGGTCAATACTTTACTATAAATATTCTATATTCATGCTCTTAAATTTCATAAGAATATTTCATAAGAGGGTTTCATCTTATAAAGATATAATAATATTATATGCATTTAGAACATCTTAGACACCTCCCTTGAAGCATTCAACAAATGACAAATAACTACCAACACAAAGTGAGAAGCCTCATTTCCTAATATGAGGACAAAATAATAAATCAAAATATTAGGATGCAAGGTTGACCCACCTTTCCCAATACTTGGAAAAGTTTATCATCTATTGAGGAGTAGATCCGAACAACAATTGTTCTTAGTTCCTACAGTTACTGATCCAAGGAATACCTATTCTTTCTTTCTTTATTGTACATGCCTAATGACTCCTCATCTCAAGTTAAATTGTGGGAATGGATTTTTATGCCCTCCCTATGACTAAATGGCTACAAGGAGGTGAATATGATATGGTGGAAAAAACCAAGATACAAGTTGGTTTAGTTAGATCATAAACTCTCTAAAAAATAATTGAATTCTTACATCCTAACTAGAAATACCATGAGGGGTTTAGATCCCATTTTAGACAAAAAATATTCTTATATTGATCACTAATTCACTTGGATCAACTAAAGAGATGGTGAACTAAGGGAAACTTAGTTGTATTGATAGATTAAAACTTAGTTATTTCTCTTTCCATTGTCCCCTCTCCACAAAACACCCTTATTTAAGTAATTCTATTAAACCTATCTCACATATCACCTCCCAATTCTTTAAACTTTTCAAACTTCTTATTCCTCATACCTAATAATCTATCCTTCAAGCTCAACACTTCCCACCTCAATCAAATTGATCACTTTGCTTCCCTAATATCCCTTTGGTTGATGTTCCTAGACCTCATCAAAATGGTAAGTGGATACAATTGTGGAATGATGCGATTAAATCTATTGCACTACCTTACTATGATCTTACAATAAGAATATGGCTAGAAATAGATCTAGAATGGAAAAAAAAAAAGGATCCAAATAGAAAAAAAAAACTTGTTTGGATTTAGCACTTACTAATAACTTTTCTACAATGAGTGGTTGCTTCCATTGAAATAAAACTTAGAAGATTTAAACTTAATTGTGGTAGAGGATCTCAATTAAGAGATAGGCTACATTGGATGAAAGGATATAAGGGATACAAATTATTTTTTAGTTATCTCGAACATATTTGCATTCTTGAGAGTGGATAATATATATCGTTGATCAAGAGAGTTAGTTCCATGACAACTTTAATGATATTAAATCCATTTTCCTCCAACATTACAAATAATTTTTAATTGATCTAGATGAAGGAGATCCATGTCAAGATATAGTGAAAAATTATGGGTGTAACAAATTTTATATATTTTCTAACATATATAAAATGTATGGTTGAATTAGTGAGATATTTATAACAAGTATGCAATATGAAGTCAAAATTTATTAGATTTGATTCTTAATAAATTAGTTTTAATGATTCAATTTATAGCTTTACACAATCTATAAGTTTAAATAGTTTGATGGTATCTAAACTTTATACATATAAAAATATGATAAATGTCTGATTATTTTGCTTTCCAATCTATAATTTTTTTATGTTATTGGCTATATAATTGAGATGATTCACTCATATTGTAATGATAAAATTCATCCTCTTTATGAGATTCTTATGGAATATTGATATTCTAGTGTGAATTATTAATTTTAGACATATCTTAACTAGATAAATTTAGGTTCAATGAAGGCAATAGAACTTTTTTTTCACTTACATAATCCAATTTTGAAGTTCATTTATGTTAAAAACTATTATATTAAATAGTTTTATCCCCAATTATTTTAAAATTATTTTATACTAATCTTTGTATTCTTATTCTTTCTTTCATCATTTCATTTAAAATTTGAACCATTTAAGGATGCTATGTTATAGATTATAGTTGTCTTCCAATTCTTTTTAAATTTTTAATGGTATGAAAATATTATTGATGAGTAGATGAATTATTACAACTATTTTAGATTTTTATTCCCTTTATCTAGATATATTATTTACCAAAGTCTCATTGCTCTTTTAGGTGTACTGTATGTATATATATAACATGGAAAATGTAGATCATGTTCCACCTATGCTAGATTCTTTGTTTGCAAATACGAGTAATGAGATTAAAAAATTGAGAGATTCATTAGAATAGTGTGCAAACCTGGGGATGTATAGTGAACCATGCATGTTAATATTGCATAGTCTAGAAAAACTAAAAGATGAACTTGAGAGGACTATTGCATATTCCTCAGATAGAGTGACTGCTATTCTTTCCTGCATGCGGGAAGAAGTACATGGTGGCATTCCCCTTAAATAAATACAAGATAGTGTCACTAAAGAAATGATAAAAACCACTTGTTTTCCATTTTATCAAAATGTGTGTAAGGTTAGGGGATACCAGGTCACTAGATGTGTCGATCATGTTATGGCCTCATTGATCTGGCCACAATTTTTCACAGCACATGGTCTATGCCCAAACAATTTCCATTGTATTTTTTCAGTAGTTGTATGTTGAGGTCCATTTGGGCCTCAAAGTTAACTACCTGGACATTCCACCATATGTTGGTCAGGGGCGTGGCAAGATTGCTGATAGGCCCACCTATCGTCGAGCAGGTAGACCACCCCTAGTGTTTAGGGTATTGGTTGGTGAGAGGTCTCCTACTCTCACCCTAGATCTAGCCTCCATAGTAGATGAGGTTGTCGTTGCTTCCCAAAAGGAAGCAATTGACACTGCAGGTGACATTGTGGCTACCACCACTAGGATATTTGATGATCATGTAGGTCAGTATTTGATGTCTAGATATTCCTGATCCATGCCATTTTCAGCACAGTGGACCATCATGGATCCTTTTACACTAGTCGACATCCCTACTCCTACACAGTTTGATGCACTTACAAGAGATATGTCACACATGACTCTGCATTGTTTGGTTGAGGACCTATTGAATGCATATGCCAACATTGCATCAGACAATGGGATTGGTATAGAGAATGTTAGAGATCATTTGAGACATAGAGGTCATTCAGTTCCAAGATTCCATCACTCTCAATCAAGCACTAGTGCGCATCAAGATCCACCTATAGTTCATTCAGAAGTTGCACAAACTATGGGTTTTACTGATATGTTGATTGGTTCTGGTTCATCATCGCTGATTCCATCTCACCTTCATAGTCCTCTACATTCATCATTTCTGGCACAACATGGGATAGATCAGATGGATGCAGATGTTGATTCGTTGCTTGACCATTTGGTGAATATGGTGGAGGTGACTATTTTAGAGGACTTAGGTCATCCGATATCAGATGATATTCATGTATGTGTGCATGTGCATGTTTCAATTCTTTTTCTATTATTTTGAATTTTTTTTAAACTAGATATTCATGTAAGTTGATATATATGTATATATATTGTTACAGGTGGACATACCTCATATCACTCCTAGCCTTGGTCCAGATCGTGTGCATGATTGATCTGACTTTGTGGATGAATCTGCTACCAGTGGACATGTTAGTTTTTCATTTTTATATAATCACATGTGTATATGTACATGTAATATTTATGTATGCATAGATCTAGATTGATATTTAAAAATACAAGTTCATTTAAAATTAACTTTCATAAAATTTATTTAATATAAATTATATGTATTTAACACATCCTGTACACAATTTAATTTGTAGGTCTCAGCACATCCATCAGAGCAGGACCGTTCCAATTCAAATGGCCATTCAATTAGGAGTAGACATTCATATTAGGCCATGCACACTAGATTTTTTATCTTTATCACATGCATTTTCTTATACATGATGATCTTTAGTATTTGAGATTTGATGATATCTAACTTACATTTTCTTATATGATATGCATATATTTGCTTATTTGTTGATCTTTAGTATTTGAAATTTGATGATCTTTAATTTAAATTTTGCTTATATGATATGTACATATATTTTCTTATATGATATATACATACATTTTCCTCTTTGCTTATAATATGTGTTATGTTTTTATATATTGAATGTATGTACATGTGTTTGCTTATGGTTTAAACATGTTTACACATAATATACATATGAATTTGAATCAATATACATGCATGTTTTCTTATTTTATGATCTCTTACAACTTACATTTCCTTATATTCAATATACATTTGATCTCTAGTAGAATTTTAGGGAAATCAATGCCACTTTATAATTAAGTTCATTCATGTTGATCACAATAAATATATTTTTTTTAAATGACTTAAGCAACATGAACCATTGAGTTTTGAACAAGATAAAATATTTTGACAAGTAACTTGAAATTCAATTCAAATATAATTAAGAAAATTCAATTCAACCTCTATTATACGTTTTTGACAAGTGACTTGTTCAATTCAAATATAATGAAGAAAATTTAATTCAAATTATACCTCTATTATACATTTTTGACAAGTAACTTGAAATTCAATTCAAATATAATTAAGAAAATTCAATTCAAATTATACCTCTAATATACATTTTTGACACTTTAACAAAATTCTAAAATTACTAGATATGTTGTGCATACCTATGTATTAAATAACAACAAACTCCAGAATGAAATAACTTGTTTATTTACTACTTGATTCATTTAAACTAGGATCTAGTTATTCCATGTACACTAGAATAATTTTTTTCCCATCTTGGATATGCATATAAATAGAAGCTTATTTTTCATTATTCTGGATATCAAATTTATAGATTAATTGTCATTTATATCACTTAGAGTGTAGATTTTGGAGAACTTTTTGCACATTTATCAAGGAGGAAAATATTGGAGCTCGACAACTTTTAATTTTTATCAATCAAGGAAAATTTTGGAGGATAATTTAACTAAGTTGGTAGAGGACTTGTTTTGAGTCATCTTTAAGTTGAAGAAGAAAATGGGACAACAAAGAAAAAGAAAAAATGTGTCTCAACAAAAATTGTCAAAAGAAGAACTTAAGAGGCGTGAACAAAACTTGGAAAATTATCATAGAAAGAAACAAGGTACATGCTTGTTTCTTCTCTCTCTCTCACTCTCAAGTGTGTGTTTAAAATTGTATGTGTATACATTTTGCATTGGATTTCTTATTAAAATTATAAATGTTTAATGTATGACCATTTTTCAACTTACAATACCCCACCTTAAAATGTACTCTTAAACTAAGATATTGTACATTAAATCCTTCCCTACAAACCTTACACTTATCTTTTACCAATACCTTTGTTTAATGTTTTTGTCATCACATTATCATTGTTGAGTATTGCATCTACACAATTTTCTCTTTATTTTGTTCACGAAGAAAATGATAGTGTACCTCAATACATTCTTAGTTCTCCAATGAAACCTTAAATTTTGTGTCCCTCACTATGCCACTTTGATTTTCATAATTTTTTCAACCACATTAATTATTTTATGGCTTTGCAAATTCCTATATAGTCTAACTTTGCACTTTGAAAAAAATGATTATTTTTTCTTAATTATTCATGAAACTACACCTTCATGTACAATGAAGTAGCATTCTAATGTTGATATTTGGTGATCAATATCCCCTATCCAATCTACATTGAAACATCTAATTAGCTTAATATTTTTCTAAACTCCCATTGAATTTAATCTAATGATCAATAGTTCCTTTAAAAAATATTTTTTAAAATATTTTAATAAATGCCTAATTCTAAGCTCTAGAATTATTTGAAAATTAGAACTCAAATTATACTTAAAGCCAATGCAATGTGATGTTTTCTAGAGACTAACACATGTATACATCAAAACTCAAGCTATATGGTGCTAAAGAATAATTATTTTATTTTCATCACTTCAATGTTTTCAATTTTTTTTATGTTTTATGCTCTAGGGATTCCTCAAGCTGGAGTCAAGCCAAATCTAGATATTGGATCAAACAAATCCATTGAAGAACACATGGACCTTGAAGTTAGGGAGGAGACCTAAGTTCAAACAATGCTTTTTGGAGAGGGGTCAAGATCACTTCTTTCTATTGGTATGGATGAGCATATAAAACTAGCACACAAAATTCTTTCACTTATAGCATCATGTTTTATTGATTTTTTTTTTGCTTGCATACATAAAATTCACTTATATAAAATTATCTCACTTTTGTTTGCAAAATATTTTGTGACATGTACGAAGGGCTCAACAAGTAGGAAGTTTTCATGCTCAAGTCGAGCCAAATCTAGACATTGGATCAAATGAATCCACTCAAGAATCCATGGTCCTTGAAGATAGGGAGGAGGCACAAATTAAAACAATGCATATTGGAGAGGGGTTAGGATCACTTCCTCCTACTGGTATGGATGAGCATATAAAACTGGTTGAGAATGTGAGGAAACAAATTTCTCATAGAAATTTAGATCATTTACTTGAAATGGATATGGAGAAACTAAAATATTATGCCAACCAGCCTTATAATAAGAGAAAGAGGTCAATGACTAAATCTGTAAATGGAATGATCAATCTTCATTTCAATCATCTTGATACAATTGAAAAAACCCAATTTTTATCACGTTTACTTCTTCATGATGAGCTCAAAGAGTCATTACAATTGTTCGGTGTACATTTGACATCAAATAAGAAGAAACACATGGGATTACAAAATGATATTGTTCAAAATGTTAAAAATTGTTTAGATTCCATTGGGAAGGGATCTCAATTAGTGGATAAGGCCACTACAAGAAGGGTGATGTTGACATCTATTGTACATCAACATATAGCAAGAAAAAGAAAAATATTTTCACTTTCAACTAAAATTGGTTATAGTAGAACCCCATTGATAAAATATGAGAAAAAGAGAAAGTTTTTGGATGAGATTTTAAAAGGCAATTGGGAAATTATGTGTAGAGCTTCCCATTCTAACAAGATTGAAGATGTTGTTAGGAACTTGGTCTCAAGCTTTTGGCATGATCAGACTCGTCCATCACAAAATACTAGAGATGTTACGAGACACAGGATTGGACCTAGTATTTATAAAAATCATATCAAACATTGGCTAGACATAACACAATTTGAGATGTATATGAACTTTTGTAATGCATATCCTCATATAAAGATTGGGAAAACAATGTTTCAATGGTTAAAGCCATATTATGTGAAGATAAACAAGTTTTTTGAAACTTGTTGTTGTCGTTATCATATTGAATTTGATCTCTACTATCAGGTGTTTCAAAAGATGAGAGAAGAAAGATGTGGGTTTCAAAATGCACCTCCTAAATAGGAAAGTTTATTCATAAAGTCTATATTATGTGATCATGAAAATAGACCTCAAATAAACTACAGAAAAGGAATTTGTGAGACATGTGGAAATTTGGCTAAATTTCCTTCAAGAATTGAGGATACTGACCTAAAAAAGACAGTAAATTGCAAGAGGTAAGTATTATTTTAAGAATATTTGTTTCAATTTCTCATAGATTGTTATTTGGATTCTCTTTGATTTAATATTTCATTGATCAAGTGTGGTTTATTAGTTATTCACATATTTTACTGACATAGGTACAAGTATGTAAAGTTGCAAACAAATTTTGGGAAAGAATCCACATGGTTGAACTATGTAGAAGAGGAGATTCCCATTGGAAAATTTATGGAAGATTTTCAAAAATTGATATGACCATACATACATCATTCCTTTTTTGCTAAGTGGCAAGCACAACGATTCCAAACATTGAGAGATACTTCCCCATGTGGAACAGTTCTACCAGTAGTTGACTTTGTATAAAATTACTCCTTTGTACATCAAAAGGAGATTCAATCATAGTATTACTTTTCAAAGCAGATCACCATTATGGTTCATGTGTGTTATTGACATGCACAATTAGAATTGGATGGTGTTGAGAGTACAGATGAAGAACAAGCCATTAAGAAAGAATATCACTTTTATATTAGTGATGATAAAGAGCATGACACACTTATTGTCCAACATTGCTTTACAATATTTTTTGAGAATTTGAGAAGAAGGGGTGTAAAATTTGAAAATCATTTTGTATGGTCAGATGGATGTGTGGCACAATTCAAATCTTCATGGCCATTCTATGCACTTTGTAGATATCATAAAATCTACAAAATACCACATGTTTGGAGTTTTTTTAGAGTGGGCATGGAAAGGGTGAGTATGAGTAGGAGCTTGCATCAAACAAGCTTTAAGAAAGAATCAAATGAGTTATCTAGAAGATCGTCTAGACAATGCACATGATGTTGTTGAATGGTGCAATAAACACTTTTCATCAAATGTGGTCGACACATCTTCAAGAACAAACCAACACATTCCACATAGAGTGTTTTGGAGATATGGGGTATGTATAACACATTAAATCAAAAATTTGAATTTATTTAAATTTAATATATATATAGTACATATTTGTTCACATAAGTTTTTTTGTTGTACATATGTATCTAGGTGTGGATAGAAGATGGAGTGCATGGATGCAGAGTTTGAAACAAGATCTTTGCATTGTGTTAGGAGTTTAGTGGTCACCATGGATGGATGGTGGTACAAAGAGAATGCTTGTTGTTTTTGCAGGGTACATTGAAACTCTAATTATGCATCTGACAATCAAGAACTTGGATATGTTGGTAATGGGATACAATGCACTAGTTGTTTTCTGGCTTGTATGGTGGCGAGGAAGAAGATTTGAATACATTCACATTTTGGTTTCCAGTGGTACATCGGCCATATTTTAGGATTGGTAGAAAGCGATTACCGTGTAATTTTTTCAATAATTTAAATATTATATCGAGATTCAATGATCTTTAGAGACATTTCTAATTTTTAAGAATTTTCTTTAAATTTGGTGTCTGGGAGATGTTTTTGCAGTGGTAGGAGAGCACAGAAAAATTGAAGGTGTTAGCTATTATTTATTGCATTTTGAAGGAAGAGGAATAGGCTAACATATTTGAAACAAGTGATGAATAATAGAACACAAGTGAGTTTGTATTCAAAATTTTATATACATTGTATTCATTTTACTTTTATTACATTATAAACATTAAATATATATTGGCTGCAAACCTTGAGCACAAAAGAATTTGCACTGCGTTCATATGTCTTACCTTAGGTTCATGTTTACCATGTAGGTTTTGTTGTAGTGTAAGGGACATATCTAAAACAAGTCAAAGTTGTTCAACATGGGATTCATTTTGTTGACTATCAACTTGATAACAAGGTATATCAATATAGTCACTTAATAATTGCTACCACTCTACATCTTCATGTAGTTCTACATGCATGTGGCTGGAGAAAATGGAGACTAGATAGTGATGATCATCAAAAAAATTCTACATGTTATTGAAGAGTGGGCTGAACCAGAATCTTTGACTTAGATTAAATCCATGGTTTTCAAGTTCACTTGTAACCCTATACATGTTCAAATGAGAACTTATAGTAACTTGTACATATTTGTAAATCATTTTGTGTAAATTACAATTATATGTACATATTTGTTCCATGGAAAATTCTTCAGTTCAAGAATCTTTGATAGCATCATCTCTCACTTTTTTTGGTTGCATGTAAACCCATATATATGCTTTCAATCCTTATTTGAAACGTAGTGAATTTTTATAAAATCATTTTTCCTAAATTAAAATTATATGTACATATTTGTTCCATGGAAAATTCTTAAGTTCAAGAATATTTG
>VDFB02000002.1:139751935-139858371 GCA_007258455.2 Sequoia sempervirens | reverse complement strand
TTTAATTAATCCTTTTATCACATTCTTCTCATATTTGATTTAAATAAATCCACAAATTTAAGTCAAATAGGTCACATCATTTAATCCCTCCATTAAATTAATTAACCTTGATTAATTCAATCTCTTTTCATGTCCCATCCTCTACCTGCATGAAAATAGATTTAATTGATTTATTAAATCTCTATTTTCTTCAACAAGGCATCTTTTAAGACTATTCCCCAAGTTTGAATTCAAAATCCAAGTGGCCTTTGTCCTTCCAATAAGGCATTTACTCTCTCTTACAAGTCCTTTTCCTTCATCCAAGTGGCATTCAATGCATTCTTCCTTTCCTCTTGCATATCATTTTGAACAACAAATTCAAAATTCAAATATATGCGTTTATTAACACATTCTTCAAAACTTGCACATCCTCCACCCATTCACAAGTGGACAAGTGGCACTTTTCCATTGGATAATTCTAAGTCCCACAATATTCTATTTTGGACATTCTTTCATCTTCTCATTCTATAAATAAGAGGCTTATCTCCTCATTCTAGCATTCACAACTTGAGTAAACTTACTATGCTCAAATCATTAGCAATTTTCATCCATTATAATTGAGTTCATAGCTAGGTTATGCCTATTTTTAGCTTGGAGCATACTTCAATCATCAAAAAAGTGGATCACTCTTCATCACACATCAATCTTGCATCATAGGAGTTGGGGAAGGGCCAATTTTCACATGAAATTGGCACCAACTCCCCCATGGGATCAAGAGTTTGCATTGTTTTCAATAGGATTTAACTTGCTTTATTTCCTATTTGAAACTTTGCTAATGGATCTCATGGGGAATCCTTGTTCTTACTTGCATATTATCTTCTAATGTGTTTTTTCATTGTGTTTTATAGGTACTAGGATTGGCGTTTGACATTACCTAAGTAAACTTGTGAAAGTGTAATTAGATAATTAATTACACTAACAGAAAAAAGGCGCCTGCGCACCTCACCAATGAAAAATATTCTAAAAATGAGCTAAAAATCACAAAAAATGGGGCTTAGAGACCTACTTGGCCCACCTCACAGTGCTTGGCGATGTCCTAATGTAGTTGCTCCAACCTCAGTGCCTCATACTCTCTCTTGCTTGGAATTTTTCTAACTTTTCTCTCACAAAAGTCAATAATCTGCTCACAGTGAATAGTATAAATGACCCTTCTTGGAGCCCACCTAGGTATATATAGGTCCCCTGAGGCCCATTTTACCTAGAGTTTGTGGCTCCCTAGTTTCTCTTGAATTTTCCCCACCAACCTATGGGAAAACTCAGGAGGGGACATAAGGTCGTCTCTTGATCATTTTTTTCTTCTGAATCGATGACTTTTTCTTGATCATTCCTCTCTCTATAATAGCTTTCTTTTGATTTTTTCAAGCTAACCCTAAATTTGAGTTTTGTAGGTTAAATCTTTGAATAGCTTTTTACAACCATTCTAACGCTATTTGTTGAGCTAGTATTTTTGGATCACCTTCAATACTGGTTAGCTCAACTTCAATGGTCTCTATGTTGTCTTTATTATGGTATGAAAATTAGTTAAATTCAAAATTTAAATGAAACTTTTTCTTTTCTACTTTGGTGAGGCTAATTTTTTAAAAATTGAAACCCACTAGAGTGGGGGCAAAATGTAATATCACAAATTTGCACCTAGGGGCAATTCCACATTTTGGCATTTTTTCCTAGCATTTATGACACTTTGAAACATTAATGAAAAAGTCCCACGGGTCAAAATTTCATGATTCTAACTCCATGCAGATTTGTGGTTGAGTGATAGAAGCCTGGCAACATGATCCCCTAGAATCTAAGCCCTAGATGCACACATGGTGTGCAGACATCTGCATGATGCACTAGCATCCTAGTGGTTTCTTGAGTTCAAAACATGGAATCTAGAATACTAACCCTTGAGACACATGTCCTAGTGGTTACATTTTGAAAGTAACAACTCTTTTTCACCCTTGCAAGAATTAAAAACCCATTTTTGGCTCTGATTTGGGGGTTGGAAGACATAACTCAAGCTTTCTTGTTATTTTCTCCAACTTTGAGATATCCTCATCTTTGATAAGCAGTGCTCTCACAAGCAAAGCCATCCCAGAATGAGGTCCTCCTAACAGTAGCAACAACTCTCAAGCAAGCACTCAATGGTGCATTTATGTACTCCAAAGAGGGTCTAAGCCCATGGGTACTGCTCTCTCTTTCACTTTCGTTTCATACTTGTCCTTTTACTATCTTGTGGTGCAAGTTCTACTCTTGAGTAGGTTTTTCTTTCACAAAACTCTTCTTGTGGTGTGGGTTCTACTCCTAAGTGGGTTTATCTCTCACCGCATGCTTTGTTTACTTCATTAGCACTCTCTTCTATCTTGGCTATCCATGGAGGTGGGAACAACAAAATGAGGTTTGAGTAAGGAAGACCTCTACATAGCCATCCAAAAATTTTTCTCTCATTCTTTTGTGTGTAGGTCACAAAAAGGAGCTTGGAGTGAAGATTCGGACATCTAGAGAAAGGTAAGCTTTCTCCAAGCATTCTTGTGTTCATTTCAATTTCTAGTTTTCTGACTAGGTATATAGTTCAGTACATCCTAGACCTAGGCTTAGAAGAAAAGGCTTGTTTCTATCCATTCGAGTTCTTGAGTTCTATGTTGCTTAGGACACTAGCATTTCCTGTATACGATAGTGTGCTGCACTACCATCCTAAAACTGAGCTGACATCTTTTGGCTGAGAGCTCCCTCTTCTGAGACAAAAATCTCCAAGCTTTGCTCTCTCAGGGGAAATCTAAGACTTGCTTGTTTCTCATCTTTCTTCCTATTTTTTTGATATGTGCTCCTTTTGTATTTCTCTCTCTTTAATACTTTTCTCTTGTTTTCCCCATTGCCCTATTTGTTCCTTTTTCTCTCTACACAAGTTTTTTTTTTTTTTCTCTAGAAATATCCTGAAATATAGAATTTTCCCTTCCAAAACTCCTATTTAAAAATAGGTGCAACATTCAAAAATTAGTCATAAATGCTCAACTATCCAAATATTTAGTTAAAAAATATCACTTAGTTTTTCTCTTCTCCATTTCCCATTGTTGTTCAATAATAATCTTATGGGTAGGTTTTAGCAGCCCCAAATCAAACAAAATTGAATTTAAAAATTCAACGTGTCATACATGGTGATGATTGAGGAAAATAAAATAATAACAAATGTATGATGACCTTGCATCAAACTACCGACCTACAAAAATTTGTGAGACCCTTCTCATTGAGTAAAAATATGTGTTGTTATACTTTAATGATCTTGTTGTTGTGAGTGAAAAACTCTATCATCAAGGTTTAACTAGAATAACTCTAGCTAGATTACACATGTCCACATGACATCCTCCACTAGTTTAACATTTCACTTCATTAAATAATCATTTTATTCCTCTCCCCTTATCTTTCTAACAACTATAGAATCCAAAATACTTTCAACCTTCTCTCATTCTTTCTTAGGTAGATACTTTCATTTTTTGGTAATATTTTCAATTTTTCTTGCTATTTTGATGTCTCTTCTTCATAGTAAGTATATGAATAAAAAGATACATTAAAAATTGGAGTGATTTTCAAACATATAGCTAGTTCCAATTTGTATGAATTTGGTGAAAATTTCTTGATAAATTTGTATGACTCACTCTTGTTCTACTTGAGCTTTTTATGGGTATGAATAGGAAATATTTCATTGCATTGATGTGCCAAAACCATATCTCCCACTTCAAAATTATTTTATCCCCTCTTTAAAGCAATTTATCTTTATATTTTTTGCTACTCCAACTAAGATTTTCTCATAATTTCTAGTGAAATTATTGCATGTGTTTTGACAAATCCTTCTCCTTCAACACTTCTCTTGTTTCCCTAATAATTTGAAAGCTCCCTTGATTCGAAAATACCCCTAGGGCTGTATCCATAAATAATTTGAAATGGATTGTTTCCTATACTTTTTTTGATTGACTCATTATACAGAAATTTAATTTAAATTTAATTTAAGGCAATATCAAATCCAATTTATTAAGCTTATCACCAACTAAACATTTGAGAAAATTTCCTAAGCTTTGATTAACAAATTTAGTCTCCCATCCTTGTAGGAATGATATGTAGAGATAAACTTTAAATTAGTGCCTAATTTCTTCCAAATTTTCCTACAAACTTAGTTTCATAATCTAAAACTATACCTTTTGGTAAACCATTTAATCTAAAAGCTCTATGAAGAATAAATTTACTATATGTGCACAATCCTCTATCTTATTACACACTATAAAATGAGTCATTTTTGAAAATCTATTAACAACCACAAAAGTAAAATCCTTGACTCATTGTGATATTGCTAAAATGATGCAAATGAGAACTAGGACCAATACTAATGTAATTCATAAATTTCATGTTAATATTTCAAGGAACACAAAAGTGATCAAAAGAGACCACTTGGATATTGTCCTTAAGTAAGAGCTAGTGATACAGGAGCATCCTTGGTTCTTGGCAATCTTGCATGAACCAAAAATATTTTCTTTCAGATTTTGTTCTTGTTCAGTTCAAGTTGGTGGATTCATCATATTTGCTCACTAGACCCTGTGGATCTATGTTTTCATCATGGACATGTTAATTTTACTTATTCCAAGATATTGAGAATGATTGGATCTTTTTCTATCCAGTTATCACTTTTGGATTAAGTGGTAATTTCTTGAATCAGCGCCAAAATAATTTTCAAGCCTAACGACTAGTTTGATCACTCATGGATCTTTCTTGTAACTTGCAGATCTTAGCAGTGTGATTTAGATTGTTTCAAGGAGTGTCCTTGACCTTAATTATGGGTCCACACTTCATCCTATGCATTCACCAAGGAGTAATTCAAATTTGAGGCTAACCTATTTCATGTGCATGTTACATTTTATTTCATTGGATATTGTGATGATCTTTGGCCAACACAAAAGATTTTGGATCTACAGATATGATATAAAGCTTGTAATGGATCATTATAAGGGTAGAAGTTGATTAAGTAGAGTAATGTGGATTTGATATGTAAAATTTTCACTCGCATTAAGGATAATATAGAGATATTTTATTTGATCATGTTGTATTAGGCCTATGAGCCAAATCTATAAACTTGAATGTTCCCAACTGATTGTAATTGAGATTTATGTTAATGAGAATGTTTAAATATGAATTTTACTCCATATTTTGTTTTTCTTCTATTCTGTGACTCTTGCTACATGGACCGGATTTTTCTCTTTGAGGACCCTCCTACCGTGACTATGTCAGATTGGTATCAGTGTGAGATTTGATCCGTGAGAGATCATCATAATTCATGGAGTCCTATTGAAGATTTTTTTTGTGGTGGTGGATTGAGGATCTGACCTATATCTGTAGAGGACTTGTGTAATGATGGCGGTAAGAAAAAATGGTAGAGGAAATGGAGTGTGTGGAAATGTAGACCCAACTATGATGGAGATGTTGAGAGGATTTTTTGCTAAATTAGATGTAGTTGAAATAGCCTAGAGGAGAGGTCGGACGGTTGATGATGTGAGTGATGAAGAGGTAGAAGTACAAGAAGAAAGGGGAAGAGAAGATCAACCTGTCCTTGATCAGGGAGAAGAGAGGTTCATAAGAGCCCTAACTAGAGCAAATACCGAACCCCATTTCAATCCACTAGATTATAATGGTAAGTTGGATTCAAATGAATTGCTAGATTGGATAACAAAGATGGAAAATTACTTTTATTTTGAAGATACCACTAAAGATAAGAATATGAAATTTTCCTGTACAAAGTTGAGAGGACATGCATCCCTTTGGTGGGAACATTTGCAGACAGATAGGAAAAGAAGAGGAAAGGAGAAGATAAGATCATGGGATCAAATGGTGAATAATTTGAAGACAAAGTTTATGTATACAGATTATTAGATCAATTTGTTCTAGAAGTTGCAAAATTTGAAGCAGAAGGAATCAAGTGTGAAAGAGTATACCAAGGAGTTCTACAAGTTGAATATCAGATTCAGACATTCAAAGGATAAGGTCGAGCAAGTAGCTAGATATGTGAATGGTTTGAGGTCATTTATATAGGATGAGATCAATTTGATTAATTTTTTGAGTGTAAAAGAGGTATATCAATATGCCCTAAAATAAAAAGAGAAGTTGAATAAAAGACATGAGTAGAGACAAAGAGGAAGAAATTTTAGTGGAGGAAGATGATATTTTCTAGATCAGAACAAAGACAAGGAATTCAATAAGAATGAAAATTATTATCATAGAGATGATGGAAACTCTTACCAAAGAGGAGGATATGGTGGTTATTGGAATGAGGGTTATAGAAGATATCATAGAGGACAGGAGAAAAGATAATTTAGAACTTTTTTTAAGTGTGGTGGAGAAGGACATAGAGCATTTGAATGTAATTAGGGAGAGAAAAGCAAGAAGATAGAGAACAATAGAAGAACAACCTTTTTTGAGGAGGATAATGCCAGATCATCTAATAAACTAGAAGAAGGAGAAGTTTTGGTGAATAGAATAATATTGTGTCAAAGTGAGATGGAGCAGGAATCCTTACAGAGAAATAATTTGTTCTGAACCAGATGCAAGGTAGCTAGTAAATGTTGTAAAGTGATTGTTGATAGTGGAAGCTCAGAGAACCTGGTTTCTAAAGAAATGGTGACCAAATTGAAGTTGGAGAGATTGAAACACCTGAAGCCTTATCAGATAGCATGGATTCAAGATGAGCATAAGATTCTGGTAAGTGAACAATGTTTGGTGAAATTGAAGATAGGAAATTATTATGATGAAGTTTTGTGCAATATCATGTGTATGGATGTATGCCATGCTTTTTTGAGAAGACCTTGGCAGTTTGATAGATAGGCTATTCATCATGGAAAGAAGAACACATATACCATTTTTGATAATGGGATGAAGCAAAATTTGTTTCCATTGGAGGATGTTCCTAAAGTCAAGATTTGTACAAATTTTGGGATTTGTTTAGTTGATGGAAGGAGATTTTTGGATGGATTGAGACATGAGAACATATGCTATGCCTTGGTTCCTAAGAAGGTTGAAGACTTGAAGAATGTGGAAGAAAAACCAGAGGAGATACAAGAGTTGTTCATAAAATATGAAGCTATCATTTTAGATAATGTACTTGATGGATTACCACCTGTGAGGAGCATTAGTCATTGCATGTATTTGATTCCTAGAGCTATTTTTCCCAACAAAGCATTACATCAGATGAAACTAATTTTTTTTTGAAGATTTCAATAGGTAAGTGCAATAATTGTTGAGGAAGGGTTTGATTAGAGAAAGCTTAAGTCCTTGTGTAGTACCTATTGTGCTGGCACCTAAGAAGGATGGAGAATGAAGGATGTATATAGACTCTAGAGAAATAAAAGAAATCATGGTGAAGTATAGATTTCCTTTGCCACGGAGTGATGACATTAAGGATTTTTTGAGTGGAGCTAAATACTTTACAAAGATAGATTTGAAGAGTTGATATCATCATATCAAAATCAGAGAAGATGAGTGGAAGAAAACATTAAAGACAAATGAAGGATTGTATGAGTGGTTGGTGATGCCTATTGGACTAACAAATGCACTGAGTAATTTCATGAGGGTGATGAATGAGGTATTGAATAAATTATTGGGTAAGTTTGTGATTGTATATTTGGATGACATCTTTATTTTTAGTAAGACTAGTGAAGAAAATTTGTTGCATATAAGACAAGTTTTGCAGAGGTTGAGAGAAGAGGAGGGAAGTTCAAAATCCTTAATCTCATCTAAAAATTTGTGTTCCCTTCTTTTAATTTTAATTGGGACTCTGAAATTGTTAACTGAATACTCCATTGCTTGTCTTACAAATCCCAAAGTAGAGAATTGGAAATAATTAACAGGCCTAGAAATTATCAGCTATTAAAATCTTCTGGCAGAACCAAAAGTTTGTTGTGCCACTTCTAGAAAGAAAAAAAACAGACATAAAACACACTACAACTTAGGCCAAAAATATTGCAATCCACCCCAAAAATAAATTTTAGGCAAACACTTTAAATAGAGAAAATGAACAAAAATGTTCTACAATTGGCCAGCAAAAATTGGAAAATTTTACCACCATATCGCAAGAGGATACACCTATATATTTTATGTTGTTGTAGCTTTTAACTAGTCACCCCTCAATATTTATGAATCTCATATCTAGAAACCTCTGCAATTTGATGAAGAAAAATTGAGAACCATATGCAAAGAAATCCTCTCAACAAATGCTTTAAATGAAATGAGATCATTTTGAATTGTGTGTGTTCAGAAAGCTTCACAAACAACTCAGACGTATAGATGGCCACAATCCTTACCATAATTAAATTTAGTTGCAATTTCACATTTAACTTCATCATTCACCATACAAAATAAAAAATGACATTATGAGCAGTGGTGCAACGCAAGTTGAAGATACCATGTGCCAACATAACTTTTTAAGGCATAAACATTAATGATGAAATTGCAAAATATGGATCATTTGAGCCACTGACAAGCCACTTTGACATACACAAAGCAATCCTTTCAAACAGAATTCCACCTCAGAAGCAAATATCACATGTGTCAATGCCATAACCCTTTCAAAAGATCACCAATTCCTTTGCACAATCCACCTCACGCTGACAACCAATAGAAACTTTAACTTACAAGGAAAATGTGCCTCCAAGATATCCTTGTCTAATCATCAAAAATGATTAAAAAAATTTGGAAAGACAGGAAAAATACAAATATTTTAATTTTCCATAAAATGTCAAAACCAAGATTCCTGTAACTATACAAAAAAATGTTAGTAAAACAAAGGTATATTGAGAAAGGTCATCTTTCTCCAAATTGACCAAGTCTTGAAGAGAAGTATTGCTCTGGTTTGAATTTCCTCCATATGGAATTTCCCTCTCAATTTTCTCACAACCAAGGCTTGCCAGATGATCCGTCACCGAATTTCCTTCCCTATAGATGTGATTTAGATCAAAAGATTCTAGAGAATCAAGCAAGATCCAAACTTGTTCTAAAACATATTGTAATTTCCAATTAGAAGAAATTATGATCCTATAGGAATTTAAAATGATTAATGAATCACCTTCAATTGAAACTTGAGTATTTGAGTTGTTTAATAAACTACAATCCTATAAGCAAAGCTTGAACTTCTGCTTGATTACTTGTGCCAACATCAAGATGAAAAAATTTCTCCAATGATCTCCCCAAAATGATTTCTAATCACAACGCAACACTTGATTGTCCAAGGTTCCCCCGAGATCCACCATCAAAATTCAATTTTACAAAACCTAGAACATTGTCAAAAACCAAAGAACCTTTTTCCTATCCTGTTTAACATTATTCTTTGATTGCCTATTCCATTTGAAAGGAATAACAAGTGAAGGCCAAGCCTTTAATTTCTTAGAGTCCCAATTAGTAAACTCTGATTCAACATGTTTTGAATTATGTACATAAGTATTAGCAACTTGGCATATTTAACTTTCCAAGATTTGCAACACATGATCTAGATTTGAGGTTTCTTTATGAAAGATTCTTTTATTCCTCTCTCACCAAATACCCCAAACCATTGAAGAGGGTATGACTTTCCATGAACATGCAAATAAAGAACTCTTGTTTAAAATTGGCTAGCTCATGAACATTTCCCAAATAGTGGAAGGTGAAGGAGAAAACCAACCTAGTTTTTGTTTCACAAACTCCCAACAAGCATTAGTAAAAGGAAAATGTAGAAAAAGATGATCAACCTCTTCAGAAAGTGTTTCACGAAGCACACAATTGAAAGGAGTAGCAATTCCTAATTTCACTAACCTATCACTTGTCAAAATTTTATGTTTAAGCACTAACCATGAAAAACAACTTGCCTTAGGGAGTACCACTGAATTCCAACAAAAGGACATGGCTCGTTCTGGTTGAACTTGAGCTTCCATATTCCTAACATCCTTGTACCCCATTTTTATAGAATAGTTCCCTGATTTGGAAGGAGCCCAAATTAGTTTATCATATTTAGTAGTACTAAAAACCACTCTTTCACTTGAGATCTTGCTTAATTCCATTTGTTGACTTACAGGTATTGAAAAATGTTCAAAATATTTCCATACAAATTTCCTTGTATGTGAATCAAAACTATAAATATAATCACTAACTTTCCAACCCAAATTTTGTGACCAACACAATTCAGCAGATTGAATATCGTGTTGAGCAAAAAGAGGAGGATAACCATTCCAAGAGTCTATCTAGAAATTTTCTTTTAGGCCATCATGAATTTCCCAAGTTAAATGTGGAGAAATAACATTCCTACAAGCCAACATAAAGTTCCACATTGATGAGCCTTTAGGTGGATTAGAAATTGTAAAAATATGCTCTGAATCCACACAATCTAAATATTTAGATTGCATGATTTTACACCACTTAGAATGAGTTTTAATATGCATGTTCCATACTAACTTTTCCCCAGAGCCAAATATCTCGAAGCCAAATTATGAACACCTGCTCCACCTTTGATTTTATCTCTACATACTTTTTCCAAAGAAATAAGTGGAATTTTCTTCTTATCATCCAAATTTCCCTTTCATAGAAATGAGTGAATCAACTTTTCAATAGTAAGAATTATAGATCTAGGAGCCTTTAAAACTGCCATAAAGTAATTTGGAATTGAGGATAAAACAAACTGAACAAATAATATTCTCCCTAAAAATGAGAGCCAATTCCCTTTCCAATTATAAATTCTATTTTGCATACTACTGATGACCTTGTCCTAGTAAGAAATCCTATTTGGACTAGAAAAAAAAGGAATTCCCAAATATTTGCATCAAAATTTTGCTTCTTGAAAACCTAAAAGTTGAACGATTTTATCTTTGAACACTGGCTTAGTGTTAAGAACATAAACTTTAGATTTATTTGCATTTACAAATTGATTTGAAGCCAAGGTATACTTATCCAACAAAACCTTAATCTATTTTGCTTCAAACACTGTAGCCTCACCAAAAAGAAGTGTATCATCATCAAACAAAGAATGCATCACCGATATTTCTGTAGATGGGATCTTAATTCCTCTAACACAATTTTGTGCATGTGAGTTGAGATAAAAAATCTAGATGGAATACCATTGACCAAAACTGAAAAATTTGCTCCAAACAACAAAGAATAGATCCATTTACACCACTTATCATGAAAACAAAAATTTCTCAAAATTTGCATTAGAAAGTCCCAGTTCACTCAATCATACACCGTCAACATATCCAACTTGATAATAAGAGCATATATAGAATTTGAAGATATGGAATGCAAAACTTCATGAGCAACTATAACACCTTCAACTATTTCTCTACCAAGGCCAAAACCTCCCTACTCCAAAGAGATAACTTTCAGAATGATATGAATCAATTTCATATAAATTTCCTTAGTAAAATTTTTGTAAACTGTATTATAGAGAGAAATAGGCCTAAAGTCAACAAAGGAGGAAGGAGCGTTTGCTTTGCGAATAAGAGCTATGTGTGTCACATTGAATTGCTTCAACATACTACCTGAACTCCTAGACTCTTCCAGTGTTTTCAACAAATCATTTGCAATAAAGTCCCAACATTTCTAAAAAAAGCTCACAATAAAACCATCTAGCCCTAGAGATTTGTCAAAAGACATGGAAAAAACTACTACTTTCACTTCATCAAGAGTAAAAGGCTTAAGAAAATGTACATTATCCTCCTGAGATACAAGAGTTGGAATAGTATCCAACAACTCACTTTTTTCCAAATCAACCTGAGGTGACTTTCTACTAGAATATGATAAAAATCTTGAAAAGAAAGCAATCCCTTCATGCTGAATATCTTCCTCTTTGACTAAATTTTCCCTAATTTGACTATCTAGGATAGAAAAAATATCATTCATAGACTTTTTAACTTGAGCTGATCTATGAAAAAACTTTATATTTTTATCCCCTTCTCTTAACCATAATTCATGATATTTTTGATGCCAACAAACTTCTTCTCCAACAACAAGCTCTTCCCACTCAACTTGTAACATTTTTTGCAAATCAAAAGAACTTGGATTAAGACCATTTTGAATAATATCTTTAGTAACCTTAGTAAGTTGTTTAAAAATGATTTCTTTTTTTATGAAATACATTCTTAAAAATTGAAACATTCCACTGTTTTATCTTTCCCTTAACATGCTTAAGCTTGGATAACAACTGAAACATGAAAGTACCATCCACCATAGGAGCTTTGATCCACCATTCTCACAGTAGATTCAGAAAATTAGGATGCCTAAACCACATCATTTTGAACTTAAAAGAGGATTTTTCTTGAGAAATAGCCTTTTTATTCTCCATATGTAGGGCTAGAGGGAAATGATCAAATCCCACCCAAGGTATAATCTCAGAAGATAAAGAAGCTTTTAGATTGATCCAAGAAGGAGAAATTAAAAACCTATCCAAGTGCACAAAAATTTGGAGAAAATCCCTATGTGTGTTTGTCCATGTGTAATTTCCATTGCCTAGCTTAACATCAGTCAAAGCATTATTATTTACAAACTCATTAAAATCCTCTAAATTTTTCTGAGGAGGAATAATACCACCCTTTTTATCAGACTAAGTATAGCATTAAAATCACTTGCTAAAATCATATTTTTAGAATCCAATTGACTCAAAGAATGATTTAGCACTTCCCACAACTATTTCTTGCTAGTAGTAGAAGTTGGAGCATAAACATTGAAAAGACCAAAAGTCAAATCAAAGTGAACAAAATTTAGATACTGCCAATGTTGATTATTTGATGAAGCTTCCCACTAAGATAGTCTTAGGATTCTAGAGCACAATAAATCCCCCTAATGCTCCATTAGCAATAGACAAACATGTATTCCATCTCACACATTTATTTATGAAATTATCAAAATTAGCTTCAGACAACTTTGATTCCTAAATTAACACTATATCTGCCCCAAAATCGTCAATTTGATGCTTGATGTGGGATATTTTGTTAGGGTCATTAATGCCCCTAACATTCCACATAATAATCCTCATTCAAAACTCAGGGAACAATTCGGTCCCCTCAACCATTTTTTGATACTACTATCTGAAACATCTTATCAAACCATACCTAATTCCTCTTGTAATATGAAAACATTTTATTTTCTACCCATTTTTCTCAGAGATTTCTAAGACAAAGTGGAAGGATTTTGAGTGGAAATAACAACATGATCACTAGAAACTACCAACTCATCCAAAAATGGAGCCACTTTACTTAAATTCCTTCTCTTGCAACTTAAAAGCATTTGATTTCCTTCCATGTTTTCCAGTGGATTTAGAGAGAAATGGTGAAAAGTTACTGGCTACAACCCATGTATCAGATCCATGCTTTAACTCTTGATCAAGAGTTAACAAAGTAGGAGATGAAACCTTAAAATAACAACCATCTAGATTCAACTTTCTACTAGTTGCAATCTCCTCTTGCAATTTAAACATATTAGACTTCCTACCCTTTTTGCTTGGAGATTTTTGCTCAATAAAAGAGAGAGTAGGGGTTTGAAAAAGAGAAAGAATCTGAGAAAAATAAAAGTCCACTTCCTTTCCCCACCTCCAACTCCCTACTAAGAGACACCACTGAACTTGAGCCAACATCCTCCACTTGAACTTTAGGTAAAAGACTAGATAAGAATGGCCTATTAGTAGATAGAGGATCTTCCTCCACTTCCTCACAATCTTCCTTAGAAAAATCCAAGAAAGGAGATGAATTTTGAGAAAGCCCCTGAATATTACCATCTTCTAGAAAAAATTTCATTTCCAAAAAATCAAGGGGACCCAAAAAATTTATCATTTTCTCAAAGTTCATTAGAACTAGCCAAAACACATTGCTTCCTTTTAGCTGGAGCAGAGCCAATCAGAGAAGAAGAAAGAGACCAAACTTGCTAGGAAGAGACCACTAAATTAGGCAGATAGAGATGAAGAGAATGATGGGAAGTAAACAATTGAGAAAATTGAGGTACAAAAGGAGGGATAGACACCAAAACAAATTTTACTGTTGAAAAACTTCGAAGATCCATGCCAATTTTTTGAGGGTGAGAGCAAGACGTAGATTGACGAGAACAAACTGTTACCAAGCCTTTTCCACTTTCTCGAGGAGGAGATAGATCCTAAACAATTAGGGAGTTTCACCCCCCTTACCTTTATAGTCCATAGGGTTGTTAACCAAAGGAGAAAACACTTGCTCTAAAATTGTTGTGCCTTTACAAAAATTAGCCTTGTGACCCAAAATATGACAAGATTTACATGCGTTAAAAGGAGTCTCAATGAGCACTTTCTAAATAAAGAACCTTGCATTAGTTTGAATTTTAAGGACATGAGGAAAAGGTCGAAATGTGTCCAACAAAACACAAAACCTAACATAAAGATGAGGATTTTGAAAAAAAAAAGATCAATCTTTAAGAATATGCCTAATTGATTTCCCAAAGATTTGACAATGCTTGGCACTCTATATTCCAAAGGTAAAGAATGAAGTTCCACCCACAAGGGGATAAAATGAATAATATCCTTTTTAGGATTAAAATTTCACTTCCATTGTTAAATGGACAAACCAGACCCCCCGTAAACCCAAGATTAACTTTATAAACATAATCACTAAGTTTTTTCAAAGAGAACAAAACTACAAAAGAACCACTGCCATTATCAATGTAACAAACTTTGGATACCCCTTCCTAATCATGAAAAATCAAAGATTGAAGCTTAGCAATTGGGGGAGAAAAATTCTAGAACTTACAAATAAGAGTTGTATATTTCAGATCTTGAGACTAAGTAGATAACAAGTGATCAGTAATCACCAAATAATCCTTCATTGGAGGCCTGGAATAATTCTTAGTTGCTGAAGCCCAATGACTCCTCCGATGCTTACCATGACCCTTCGAAATAACCAAATGATTGAAAGAACCCTTACCCAACAAAACATTGTATGTGAAGGTAGTTGGAGATGCATGAGGCTTATGAACCTGAGAGAGCCTCTGCTTCAACAAATGACATTGAAAAAGATCCTAATCTAGTACAATATTATTAGGAAAAGAGATCTTCAAGGGTATGTTATTTGGAAAATACAAATGAACTTAAATCCTAGAAAGAGGAGAAGTAGGACACTCATAAACCACATCATCCCACAAATGATACGAACTTGATTTTCTAGAAAAAATTGTATTATGGGACATATGAACATGCAGATAAGGGATCCAAGCTCCATTTTGAAAGACAAACCCAAGGAAACCCTTAGAACCAATAGACAAGCCAAACAAATCCATTTTTTCTAAAGCAAAAGACCTTCCATGAGAACCCAAATCAGAACTATTGAGAACATCATTAGATGAAATGGGGGTAAACCTCGATGAAGGCCTAGATGTAGTTGAAACACCATTATTCTACACAAAACGGGAATTTTTTTTCAAAAAATTACCATTAATGGGAAAATACGAACCTCATTTATTGTGGTCCCCCATTTCTCTTTTTCTAGTCTATGGGCTATATCAGTAACTTTAGATATTTTGTTTTATACTTAATATTTTATTTTATATAAATTTTATCTATTAAATCAAGTTCCATAGTATAGATTTATATTTATTATGTTAAATATGTTTATAAAAAGTTTTATGATTTAATAAAATATGAAGCACAAATGAATTCCATTACAAATTAATTTCATTGCAAATATTGCAAATATTTTTAAGAAAAGTTTTGTTAAAATATTTTTGTAATGCTTTTTATATATATTTTTGTTTTAAGAATGAAAATATATTTTTTAAAAACATAATAATTTCTATAATAGAACTTAAGAATATAAATCTAAAAAATGAAAAGAATATTTTATATTTAGAAAGATGAATGAGATAGAACATGATATGTAGAGTTAAATTAAACATCATGAGTTAATTCATAAGATTTTAGAAATTTTTATTTTATAAAATAAATAATTTTATTTTTATTTTGGATGATGTCACCATACAAATTGACGTCATCTTTTAATTGATTTTTGATAACTTAAAAAGTTGATGATGTCATCCTTAGGAGGCCCATTTTTTATGTAAATTTTCCCTAATTGTATCCTTGAGAATGGATTTGAGGGGATGTATTCTAAAATATTTTCTAGAGGATGAATATTATTTTGAGGTTCAATAGTACTTACAATCCCATTGGTCCCACAAGGGAAAGTTTGCATAGTAATCATTAGAGGAATACATATTGTTGTGTCACATGAGTTGTATTTATATATTTTGGGGGATATTAGGATGGTGGTTTTGTTACAGGATCGCAAGGAACCTTATGCAACACATCCTAGGGTAAAGAGGACAAAAACTAATATTTATAAATTATACAATTGAATAGGAATGTGACAATAAATTGTAGATCTTGTTTCTTTATACCTTAAGCATCAAAGAGTTAACACAAAAAGCTAGCATTGAGTAGGGATTATTTACCCACAAAACATACCGAAGTAGAAATTAAACACCATTTCCATAGAATTTATATTTGTTCTCCCTTTCTCCTTTTGATATCATGATTCCATTGTGATGAATACCGACGAGTTGAATAAAGTAGCTCATTTATCTCTAGTGCGGACTAGGTAAAATACTCCAATAGTAGTGAGGGTATTTTATATTGATATTCTTATAACTCATGGAGTTCCTTGCAAGACCATATTGTTAAATAGGCATAGGAAAGTTGAGAGGGGGGGTGAATTAGTTGTCACACAATTCAAACTTAAAACTCAACACTTATTAATTTCACAACCACACTATTTTGTTATTGAGTAAGTGCATGAAACACAAATAACAAAAAGTAAATCAACACAATCAACACTATATTTTTACGTGGAAAACCCAATGAGGGAAAAACCATGATGAGGATTAACTCACAATATAAAGATTATAAAACAAGGCTCACTACAAAGAAGATGACTCACAGTCCAAGTATAAAGGATCACTGCCTAAAAAGAGGACTCACTATCCAACATGGAGCCTCACTACCTACAGATACATAAAGAGAAAAAAAAAGAAAAAAAAGACCCATGACAATAATTAACACACATTTATAGCTTCCAACACAATGAAGTACTGTTGTCACAACTCGCTCACACACACACACACACACTTCTGCTCTTATGATTTGTGGCTCACTTTCATCACTTTGCATCACACTATCATAAAAATCTTCAAAATTTGACTTGATTTTATACCATCCTCAGCCTCAGAAACTATCTCCATGGTTAGCCACAAAAACCTTATTTCATAAATTCAAAATAGGTTACCGACTCCAAATTCCCATAGTGGAAAGGAATAAGAGTCCACCAATAAGAAAAAAATTTCAAGATCAAAAATAATATCTTGAAACAACCACACAATTAATTTTATTCTTTGAATGAAGTGTAAACACTAGGTTGACCAAACCTAATAAAAACACATATGATCATTGATGTACATGCTTCCCAATTAGAAGATGACATGCAGACACCACAACATGCTTCATTAAGAACAATAATACATCTCAGAACCCTTCAGATACGTCCACAAAAAATGCAATAATCTTTAAACACTAAATACCTTTCACTAGTCCAATTGTACTATGTAAACTCACACTGAAACACTAAAACATGACTTTTGAATCACCAAACTTCGAACCTCTTTTCCAGAGCATAGAAAAGACTTTCACAAGACATATCACATATCCATAAGATCTGAAATGAAACAATAAAGAACTACAGAGAAAAACTATTTCTCCCAATCCACAAAAGACCAACTCATCCATAACAATTCACATGCTGGTGAATGTAACTTTCACATACCATCACACCAAAAGCTGAAAAATCAGGAGATATCACCACTAAATCACCATTATCAAAACTTCATATCCACACAAGCATAGGATCAACACAGGAGAAATGCAGAGCACATACTATAGCACATTCATCACTCTGACTTCTCTTCTTTATTAATTTTCTCAAAATCACTTGGAAACCCATCAAACTAGTACATATACAACACCATAAAGATAGCTCCATGTACTCACATCTCAGAAGCATCACAGCTATACATGTACAATTTGCAACATACTGAACTATGTTGACATCAATGACAACATTAATGAAAACACCACTAGACTAGTTCACACTTGCAACAATCTCCCCCTTTGTCACTAATGAAAAGACATGATGTGAAAAACCATTAAAGATAGCATCCTTCACAATCCTAGGAGAACACCTTACCTTCTTTTGCAATGATTTTTATCATGACATTTCTCTCCCCATTTGAAATCAATGGCAAAGATCAAAAAATCTGATTACTCTCCCTTAGGAGTACACCCATACTGCAAAAATGAAAACCTTTTCTACTCCCCATGCAGAGTAGACCCATTTATAAATCCAGATAAATGAAGAATTTGTGAATTCACTGGACTAATGCACCTACATGTGCACCTAGTTAGGAGGGACAATGACCCCCAATGTCTCACTAAGATGCTCAAAAATATCCTTTGTAAGTGCCTTAGTAAATATGTCTACAATTTGTTCCTTTGTTGTCACATAATCCATTCTAACCTCATTATCCAACACTTTTTTTCTCAAAAAATGATACTTGATAGATATGTGCTTCATTCTTGAATGCATAACTAGGTTCTTTGAAATGTTTATTGTACTTGTGTTGTTATAGAAAATAGAAATACACTTATCACATACCACAACAATGTCGCTCAATGTCTACTTCATCCATAACACATGTGTAGCAGGATGTTGCAGCAATATATTCTACTTCTATTGTGGATAAAGAAACCGATTCTATATTTTTACTCAACCATGAAACCAATCTTCTACCAAGAAAGAAAGCACCACCACTAGTACTCTTCTGGTCATCTACACATCCATCCCAATCAACATATGTATATGCACTTAGGGTAAAATCATCACTCGTAGAATACCATAATCCATAATCTAGTGTACCTTTTAGATATCTAAATATCCTCTTTACAACTACAACATGTGTCTCTTTAGGATTTTCTTGGAAGCTAGAAACTAAACATACTGCATGCATAATGTTCGATTTGGTAGCAGTACGATAGAATAGTTTTCCAATCATAGATCTATATTTTCTCTTATTAGTCTTAGTAGATTCATCATCTTTACTTAGTTTACATCTGGTTATCATAGGAGTACAAATAGTTTTGGAGTCATCCATTCCAAACTTCTTCAATAACTCTTTTACATACTTAGATTGTGAAATTAACATCCCTTTGTTAGTTTGATTTTCCAATCATAGACATCTCAAATTCTTTATCCATCTCTTCAACAAACTTTTTACACATGCCTTCATTTCCACCAAAAATGATATCATCAACATAAACAACTACTATCAACATCTTGTTACCTTGCACTTTGAAGTAAATATTTTTGTTAGCAGAACCTTTGTTGAATCCTTGTTTTGTCAGATATTTGTCAAGTCTTGCATACCAAGCTCTAAGAGCTTTCTTTAGTCCATACAATGCTTTCTTCAACTTACAAACCATGTCCAATTTTTCATTTAACTGAAATCCTTCAGGTTCATCCATATATACTTCTTCCTCCAATTCAACATTCAAAAAAGTTGATTTAACATCCATTTGATACACTTTGAAGTTATTTTGAGAAGAAAAAATCCAAAAACATTTTAATACCTTCTGTTCTAGCCATAGGGCAAAATGTCTCCTCAAAATCCATACCTTCAACTTGTGAATATCCCTTGCACACAAGTCTTTCCTTATTCCTTACAAATCCAATTGCATTTAGCTTATTTTGGAACACCCATTTTGAGCCAACCACATTTTTATTCGTAGGCCTAGGGACTAGTTCCCATGTCTAATTCTTTTCTATTTGTTGCAACTGTTCTTTCATAGATTTCATCCAACTCTCATCTTCACATTCTTCACTCACAGTCTTAAGTTCAACTTTAGAAAGAAAAAAAATATTCACCTCAGTTGCAACTTTGCTTGTAGTCTTCACACCTTCACCTTTATCTCCAATTATATGTTCCTTTGGATGATTATTCTTTACACACTTAGGAGTCTTAACAACGGATTTCGGCTCATTCTCTTCTTTCTCTTCCTCTTCATCCTTCTCCTTATTTTCCTTAGGTACATGTCCACAGATAGGATCATCAGGTTCAACCTCACTTATCTCAATAGGTATGTGTATGTCTTCATAAAATTTCACATTAGCACTTTCAACAATATTTCTTAGCCTTTTATTAAAGAATTTGTATACTTTTCTAGTAGTATAATATCCAAGAAAAACTTCTTCATCACATCTAGTATCAAAAATTCCAAGATTTTCATCATCTCTTTTAATATAGCATCTGCTTCAAAATACCTTAAAATAATTCATTGTAGGAGTCTTACCAGTCCATAACTTAAAACATGTCTTAGTGTTGTGGTATCTAATATGGACTCTATTAAGAACATAAACAACAATATGTATCACTTCTCTCTAGTACACATCTAGTACTTTTGATTCTTTCATCATGGTTCTAGCAGCTTCCTATACTATCCAGTTTTTCCTTTCAACTACTCCATTCTATTGAGGGGATCTCGGGGTAGAAAACTATCTTTTTATGCCATGCTATTCACAAAATGCATTAAACTCACCAGAAGTGAATTCTCCACCTCTATCAGACCTCAAACACTTGGTTTTTAAATTTACTTCATTTTCCACTCTTGCCTTGAATACCTTAAACATATCCAAAAATTGAGTATTTTCTCTAAGAAAAGCAACCCATGTCATTTGAGTATAGTCATCAATAAGCAACATAAAATACATGTCACCATTCAGGCTTCCAGTCCTAGTCAGACCACAAAGATCAGTATGGATCAACTCCAGCATTCTGGTAGTAGAGTACTCTTTTCCCATAAAGTTGCATCTTGTTTATTTTCCCAATTGAAAACTTCTACAAATAGCATTACCAGGTCTTGTGATTCTAGGAATCCCTTGAACAATCTCCTTTGCATAGATTTTGACCGAGTTATCAAAATTCACATGTCCCATTCTCCGGTGCCACAACAAACTTTCATTGATTTGAGATACAAGGAAATGACCATCAACTCCTTTCAATTGATAGATGTTTCCATGTTTTCTTCTTCTAGTAGCAACCATATCTCCATTTTTGGATCCTTTTTTGATTTCATAGGTGTTATTCTGAAACCCAAGTTTATAGCCACTACTACACATCTTACCAACACTCAGAAGGTTATGCCTCAAACTCTCCACATAATATACACCATTAGTACTATGTACTTCATCAAAACTAATTGAACCTTTCCCACATATCTTAGCTCCTAAATCATTTCCAAACATAACTAAACCACCATCATATTTCACAAGATTAGTGAACTTACTCTTATCTCTAGTTGACCATATGATTAGAACATCCACTATCAATCACCCAGTAGTCTTTGTCCTATCTTGCATGAAAAGTGGTAACCAAAGTACCTTCCATCTTATTCCTCTTATTCTACAGAGTCTTCTTGCTTACACATTTTCCATGGTTAGTGGATATAGATTTACTTTCCAAAGCTAAGAATAAGCATTCACTATCAACAACCTCATTCTTGGATTCATCTTCAAAAATTCCTGCTTCTTCTTTAACATAGTAAAACTTCTTATATTTCTTATCCTTTCTATCCTTGTTCTTCTTATGCAAAAATCTATTTAGACATCTCAAAGCATAATGACCAATATTGCCACAACTAAAGCATTTAAAGGGAAACATGCGTTTATACTTTTTGCTTCTTTTCTTCAACTTCCTGGTGAAGTTTGCTTCCAACTCATCAACACCATCACGATCTAGTTCCTCCTCAATCTTCAATGCCTTAAATGTCATTTATGTCTTTTCTTATATGTTGTCTTCTTCCCAAAACTTTCTCATCTCAAATTCTTGCAAGGTGCCAAACAACTATTCCAAAGTGTAAGTCTTAGGTTGATAGAATTCCTCAATCACCAAGATTTTATCACTATAGAACTCTGCTAGGGTTATCAATATCTTCTCAATTATATATTCATCTAATAGCTTTCCTCCTTGATTTCTAACATCATTTGTAGTCGATTCAACTCTCTGAAAGAAAAATACAAATTCTTCACCTTCTTACATCTTTAGATTCACAAATTTGTGCTTCACCACCAACTTCTTTGTCAATTCCACTCTTTCATTTCCTTCATACATATCTTTCAAATTCTTCCAGAATTCATATGAAGTTTCCAAAGAAGAAACCTTTGCTTTCTCATTTTTAGATAAACCACTACAAATAGCATACTTTTCCTTCTCATTTCCTTCATAAGAAGAAATATCATATGCAGTAGTAAGACCACTAGATGGGTGTGTATACTTTGTCTCAACAACCTTCCATGTCTTGAAACCAAAGGAGATAATATATCCTTTCATCTGTCCCTTCCAATCATTGTAGTCAGTTCCATTGAACATAGGAATCACCAACTTATGCACCATCGTATCTTCCTGAAGCGGTTAAGCTCAACAACAAGGAACCAAGGCTCTGATACCAATTGTTAACTAGGATCTTAACAACTCAGAGGGGGAGGGGGTGAATCAGTTGTCACACAATTAAAACTTAAAAATCAACACTTTTTAATTTCAAAACCACATTATTCTATTATTAAGTAAGACCATCAAACACAAATAACAAAAAGTAAATCAACACAATGAATAACAGATTTTTACGTGGAAAACCCAATCAGGGAAAAACCACAGTGAGGGTTAACTCAGAATATAAAGATTATAGAACAAGGCTCATTGCAAAGAAGAGGATGCACTATCCAAGTACAAAGGCTCACTACCTATAGAAAGGACTCACTATCCAACACAGAGTCTCACTTCCTACAGATACAAAAGAGAACAAAAATATCAACCATAACAATTAATACACATTCACAACTTCCAAAAAAATGAGGTATTGCTGCCACAACTTGCTCACACACACACTTCTTCTCTTATGATTTGTGGCTCACTTTCATCACTTTGCATCACATTGTCATACAACTCTTCACAATTTGACTTGCTTTTATACCATCCTCAACCTTAGAAGCTTTCTCCAAGGTTGGCCACCAAAAAACTTATTTCATAAATTCAAAATAGGTCGATAACTCAAAATTCCCATAGTGGAAAGGAATCAGAGTGGACCAAAAGGAAAAAAAAAACAATCAAGATCAAAAATAATATCTTAAAACAACCAAATGCTTCCTTAATTAATTTTATTCTTTGAATGAAGTGTAAACACCAGGTTGGCCAAACCTAGTGAAAACACAAATGATCATTGATGTACACGCTTCCCAATCAAAAGATGACATGAAAACACCACAACACACTTCATTAAGCACAAGAATACATCTCAGAATCCTCTAGATACGTCTACAAAAAATGCAATAATATTCAAACATTGAACACCTTTCACTAGTCCAACCGTACTATGCAAAGTCACACTAAAACACTAAAACATGACTTCCAAATCACCAAACTTCAAACCTCTTTGCCAAAGAATAGAAAGAATTTCATAAGATATATCCTAGTTCCACAAAATCTGAAATGAAACAACAAAGAACTACGGAGAAAAACTATCTCTTAGTCCATAGAAGAGTAACTCAGCCAGAATAATTCACATATCAGTGAATGTAACTTTCACATACCATCATACCAGAAGCTAAAACTCAAGAGATATCACCACTAAATCAACATTATCAAACCTTTAGATCCACATAATCATAGGATCAACACAGGAGAAATGAGAAGCATATACCAAAGCACATTCATCACTCTAAATTCTCTTCTTTATTAATTTTCTCAAAAGTACTTGGAAACCCATCAAACTAGCACATATGCAACACCATAAAGGTAGCTCTATGTACTCACAAGATCTTAGAAGCATCTCAACTATACATGTACAATCTGCAACATACTAAACTGTGTTGACATCAATAATGACATTAATGAAAACACCACCAGACTAGCTCACACTTGCAACACATATCAAATAGAGATTCAATGTTCACTTCATCCTTTTATATCACATTATATAAATCATTGGGCATGAAACTCAATTTTAGTTTAACATACCACCCAATGATAGATAGTAAAAAAAAGAGGGTTAACCAAGTTGTTGATGATATGTTATACATATATCTTTTGGATTGTTAATGTAGAGATTGGGAGTACCTATCCTTGGTAAAGTTTTCCTATAACACCATTCATCCCATTTCATTAGGAATGAACCTATTTTTGTGTTGTATAGTAAGCCCTCGAAGACTTCTTTGACATGGGATCTCATTTAGGATAAATTTTCCACTAGGCCAAATTGTGTACATGATATGAAGTGATAGGTGATGTTACTTACGCATTCTTTCAAAGAGGTGCATAATTACCTAAGGAAATATGTTCATCTTAAGAGCATTAATATGAGTTTTCTCAATTGGTGATAAGGAGTTTTTGAGACTATGACCACATTAAATTCCAACCCATAGAAAGGGATTTGATATTATATCACATTTTATAGGTCCCTTTGATATATTAGAATAAATAGGTCCTATAATTTATCATCTAACCTTACCACCTCATCTATAATGAATCTACAATGGTTTTCATGTTTCTATTTTAAAGAATTATTTGCAAGATGAGAATCATGTTTTTCATTTTAGTGCGTTACACATAGAGGTATATTGAAAGATAACCTTGGATCCCATTCATATATTGTATTGTTATATGTTAGACATTCAAGAGTGAGCTATAGACCAAGTTAGTGTCTAGTAGCATTCTTATGATGAGATTGTAGTGACTTGAGAGGATGAAACATCATTGAGGGAACTTTAAATTGACCTCTTTGAGGATTTGTAGAAGTCTATTTCTAGGGGAGGATGTGAGGCCCAACACTTGATTGATTGGAAATTGAAACCATTGTTTCTACTCTTATTTAAGCACTCTATGACTATTTATTATTGCTATTATGGACATATGATCATGTTCTAGACTATGTTAGATGTGGACTATATGTGTGGCCTATATGTGTGGAGTATTTTGACATTTGTATACACATATAATGATTATAGAGTTTTGATGGTTAGTTAGGTATCTTGATTTCCATTTGATTATTATGAGTTAATTAATTTATTCTTTTTTTACTAAATATAAGTTTAATTATACTATTCATTATTACATATCAATTGATTAGAAGTAACAATTTGTATTTATACATTTCATATTAGAAATCAATATGAGCTAAGCCTAAAAAAACTACAATATAATAAAATTACAATATGATGTTGAAATGAAATATGCTGTATTGTGAAGAATAATATTTTTTTGACTGTATGATCCTATATGAATTTTAATTGTAGTAATTTTGGCTATTATATTGGATATATTAATGTTTTCCTTTTCAGGTATTAAAAATATTCATGAACAATAGAAATCAAAGGTATCTAATAATATCCTATTCATTTGATTCCAAGTGAAGCCTTGACCTTAGTCTATGATGGGGAATAAGATTCCTAATTTTGATAATAAGTGTAATATGATAATTTATTTTATACATATATTTGTGTTTTCTTCTAATGTTTGTGAGTGAACTAGAATATGTCTAAAGTGGCATCCTTGATGGAATGACTAGGATTTGACTTTTAATGGATTTTTAAATGACCTTAACATTTATTTTCCTCTCTTTTCTATGGTTTCTTTGGCCTCTAAGTCACCACCTATAATCTGGGTACATTTTAGGACCAAAACTCTAGGATTTGGTCATAGTTTTATCATTCCCAAGTCCCTTTAAAAAGGGTGGAAAAGTAGTAAGTTGTGTACGAATGAAAGTGACTTATCATTTATATTACCATTCCTAAAAGTTCATGAATTGGGTTTATGAACTCCTAACACATGTGACTTTATCCTAAGAAGCCTCTCGGGGTATATTTTACAAGAGTATACATC
The DNA here is from genome assembly GCA_007258455.2 of Sequoia sempervirens. Lineage (NCBI taxonomy): Eukaryota > Viridiplantae > Streptophyta > Pinopsida > Cupressales > Cupressaceae > Sequoia > Sequoia sempervirens. The sequence continues at coordinate 139,832,376 of VDFB02000002.1, read as the reverse complement.
TCATCCAAATGCTCCCAAATGTGGTATAAATTCTAAGATCCACATATTCTTATGGTTTTCTTAGAATGGAAGAAGGGAGATGTATGAGATTCATCCCTCAAATTATCATTAGAGGGGAGGTGACATGGAACCAATTATATATATCCATATTTTAGTCTTTATATGGATTATTTAATTTTTCCATGTATCTTTTTGGAGATTTTTCTTTTTTGGGAGTTTTAGAGTGTTTGAGGAAGGGATTGGAGTCTATTATTGAAGAAATATTAATTAAGCCCTCTTCATTTATCGTAGAAATATCTTGAGGTGGGATTATTTTATTAAAATCATTTTATGATTTATTTTATTGGAAATGTATTAATGGAGGTTTTAGACACATTTTTATTATTTTTTCTTTCCTTGTTGATGTGATAGGTGTGTGAGGGATTATACGATCCAAAATTGATGAAAGAAACCCATGTGTGGGGTGAGGGAGGTGTGGAGCCACCAAGGGGAAGGTTTATTCTCCTTTAGAAAGATATTTTGTGAGCTATGTGTAGCATTGGTTCTTTCAAAGAAAATGGAGAAATGGTGTGGTATATTTTGCAAGGGTTGTGAAGTATGTGGAGGTATTGAATATGCTTGAGGGAGTTTTTATTTCTATGGAATTTTTTTCATGCATATATGTTCATCCCAATTGGATAGATTCCCATCTCCTTGCCCTTTAATGAACCTTGTTATGGTATCATTTTTGAGTATATACTACAGGGGAAAATGTGTGTGGTACATAAGTTGTTTTTGTTTCATGCTTTTTATTGTGCACCAATTTTTCTTGTGGTCCTTCTAATACAAAGGTCATGTCTAGGATGATTTTTTTCAAGGTGTGTTCCCATGTTCTCCTTCTATTATGTAGCACAGTGCTCAAGTTTGTGACATGGCTTAACCACCTCGACTAGATTCATTAATTCTGGTGGTTGTATCGAGCATTAACAAGTTGATATTTTTATGCAATAGTAATCATATCTATAATAATTGGTATCAGATTTTGGGTCATAGGTTTGAGCCCCTCACTTGTGCTAGGAGGGGATTGTTGCAAGGTGTGCATCGTTGGTCTCCTTGAGCTATGTAGCACAATTCTTGGGTTTGTGACATGGATTAACCACCTCTTGCAGATTCATTAACTTTGGTGGTTGCATGGGGAATTAGCAGGTTGATATTTTGGTGCAACAACAACCATCTTTGCAACATGATTTTCTAGTTTCTCTTCTATGGTAGGGACCTTACCTACAACTCTAACAAAATTCTTCAACACTACTTGAATCTTAGTAATTGGGTCAACAATATTAGAAAATGCTCCAAGATAATCCTTATCATTCTCTATCCTTACATCATTTTCCTTGATGAATGCAATATATTTTTCCATTCTATTTTTTACCTTGGATTCATCCTTGTAATTTCTTATGACATCTTATTTTTGATCAAACTACTAGAAAAAATCATACCTTCTAATACTTTTCCTAAACTTGTGTATGAAACCTTCAGGGTCAAAATCCCTAACTTTTAACTAAAATAACTTGTATTCCCCAAGAATTTCTTTTAGCCTACCTAAGCCATCTTTTGTTGAAGTGAAATCTAAAAAGGAATGTTTCCTTAAATGAAATTGATCAATTTTATTCAATTTCCATATAATTTCAATGAATTCCAACCTAGATGACACATATCTAGGTAGTGCATGGGGGGCTTGAGGGCACCCATAAATTCTAATAACAACTAAGGTGTCATTTAGGTAATAATCTCCCTAGTTATTCTATTCTCAAAACACTGACCTCCTATGTTTGGGCCTAAGGAAATCCAATATTTCCTTGTGTAGTCCAATTCAAGTTATACCTAACCTTTCCATGACTTATCTTACAAAAATATTATCAAAAGAAATTATAGTTAGACTCACTACAATGTTTGTCCCAAATATGGGTCCAACATTGCACTGTGAGATCATTTCCCTCTTTATCTTTCATTTTTAGTTGTAAAAAACTATTGAAATGATCTTTCATTTTTAGTTGTAAAAAACCACTTTAAACTCACCTTTGGCTCCTTACCACTTTTCCTTCTCTTAATGCCAACAAAATGATTGTGAATAGCCTTAGCTAAAAAATTTCCTTAATATAAGTCACTATTGACAAAAGGATATTGTTTATCAATAGCCATATGTATGGGTACATGCAGGATCATCATGGAAAAAACAGGCCCTTAAGTCATGAAAAATTCAAAAAAATCAGAGTTAGGAAACTTGACATAAAAATTTGAATAGTTATCTATATTATTTCAAAAATATGTAAGAATAGAATTTGTAGCAAATTGAATGTAGTCTCTAAACTACTAGGTTTTTTTTTTTTTAAATCTATTTGGTGAAAATTTAAAATTTCAATGTAGTAGTACTTAAATTTTAGGGAAAAAATAAGTAGTTGTTTGTCTGACCACCCTAACCACAATAAAATGATAATAATTTTTTATAAGATTCTAGATATAAGTATATGACTCATGTCCCAGTGTGATGCATATTTTTTTGTAATTTTTTTACAAGTAAATAATTAATTATGAATTTTATAATACAACTTTTAAAAAATATAAAAAATCATATGTTTGACCACCTTAGCTTGGTCAAAACTTCATTAAATTCATTTTTTTTAATCTTATAGTATGTGAAGCATAGAATGTGATGCATGTTTCAGATTCAAAAAATTTCATGCCATTTGAAAGCTATAGATGTTTTTCAATCACCCTATGAATTAGGACTTTAGTCATAATTCAAATAGAAAATGAATAATAATAATTTATTAAATTCAAATTAAATCATAATTTATATTGGTGGAAAGTTGAGAATCTCCATTAAAAACCCTTTTCATTTCATCAATTTTGGGTAAAAGAATGGTCGTCAGCCACATACCCATCATATTGCCACTTTTTGGTCCATCATGATCCTGCACATACCCTTACATAAGATGTATCTAAATTTTAAAGATTGCATCTTCTCCCAAAACTATGCATAATGCCCAATATATTCCTCTAAAATAGTCTTTAAAAAATCAGAGATCAAAAGGCTCAAGTTAGGGATTCTCAATGACTTTCCTTTGAAGTCTTTATGTCTGACCCTAGGGATGCATTTTACTTTGTAGCTACTTCTATCTTGGTGGATTTTTTTTTGAATGAAGCAAGGTCTATAGCCTTATTTTTTTTGGAATTGAGTCTATCAACCTCAAAAATAAAATCCCTAGTTATATCCATTAGGAAGCGTCCATCTAATTCCTTAATTACTCTGATATTTTCATCACACTAAGAATCACTGGACATCTAATGAGTTCCAAATTTATAAATACTTTAGGAATAACTAGCTTCCCCAAATCACCATACATTAAAGATAGGGGAATGGCAGTTTTTTTTTTCATACTAATGTAGGAAGAATTCCCACCCAATGACTATGTCATCCTGGTTCTTCAGCTTAGCATCTTTGCAATTTTTGGCTATGTCTACCATCCCCTCTACTGCATTAGGTATGAGGTTATGTTGAGGCTATTTTGAGGAACCTAACAACTAGGCCAAAATATCCTCCTCAAATGGTTTTCTAGATGTAGAACTAGAGGGTTGGGTGTTTGATCGATTGATAATTTTAGAGTGATTTTAAAATACATTTCTATAGTATCTTGTTGGAAATTTACAATTGTATGAAATAGATTTTGCGGAGTTGATTATGAGATTCAAGATAAACAATGGTGAATTTTTCTGAGAAGGGAATACCTATAGTTTCATTGTTGAGGGCTCAATTTGATGTGGAATGAGTGCACCTCTATAGTTTTTGTTACTATTTTAGACTAAACAAATGAGATGACTAGCCTACATTAAACTAAAAAATTATGAGGGAAATTAAATAAAAAGATGATCCATCATATATCACATCTTCCATTACTTCTAGTTTGCATAAAGGAAGTTCGTTCATCTACTCATTTATTGACTTTGAACATGGTTTATCCATCTAGAAGGGATGTACAAATCTCAATGATGAGTAAGGCCTTGATCTTCTTGAGAAGCACACAACCATCCACTCTCTCTAATAGGATTATACCATGTCCCACAGGAGAATATCATCACACAATGTCCTTCCATGGTTCCACAACTATTGAAAGGACATTCCGCTATGGGCCCAATGACTTGTGGAATCCTTCATCATTTGCCACGTGCCAACATTTTGTGGAGCATTTATTTTATTAAAAAGGAAATAACCATCCCCTCTTTCTAATAGGATTCTCCCACATCCCACATGAAAATATCATCACATAGTGTCCTTTTGTGGTTCCGTAACTAAGAAAAGGACATGCCACTATGGCCTCATAGACTTGCAGAATCCTTTAATTTGTGGAGCATTAATTTTCTTAAAAATGACATATCTACACCCTCTCTCCTGTAGGATTCTTCCATATCCCATGTGAGAGTATTGTCACACAATATCCTTCTACAATTTCTCAACCAAGAAAATCACATGTTGTTGTAGTCTAGTGGACTTGCAAAATCCTTTAATATTCTACCATATATCAACATTCTATCAAGATAATTGATTTTCTTGAAAGGGTGTAGAAAATGAAGGGGTAAGAATTATGATGAAACCCTGAAGGCCGCCACTTGAAAGGGTTAAAATTTGACTTCGCTATTATGTCTTACTTCTTACGATCTTTAAATCCTTCGAACCATGAGGTAAGGGGTGTTGGTTTTTTTAATTTTGTAGAGAAGGGGGATTTCCTACTCATGAGTTCTCTTCATTCAGAGAGCCTCATGGGGTGAACTGCCCTAAACTACCTCCATGAACAATGTGAGAGTTATAGAATTAGAAAGAGTAGGTCGCAAATATTTTATGGAAAAACTGACAAGCTCTCAACGAAAGTATGGTAATGCAAAATAAGGATGATTGTGTGGCGCATTGGCATCTCGTATAGAACAATGAGTGATTTTATCATAGAAAATGACAAACTAGCTACTTCTACTCTAATTGCTAAGAATATAATGGAACTAAAATAAAGTGAAATAAAAATGATAAAGATAAGGAGAAGAAAGGAAGTACTCACAACCATGCAAGTGATGAAGCCTCCAACAAATACATGTCTTCAAAACCTACATGCATAATATTTGGAGAAATTGTTGGGGCTATAAAGGGGTTTTCCTTAGTCAAACTCCCATTTTGGCATTCCCACATCCACGGATAGGAAGATAGATAGAGATAAATGAACCAAAATGGACAAAGCATGTGGTGAAAGAAAAACGTGCTTTAGGAGTAGAACCTACACCACCAAGTATGAGTGATATAAGAAATCTTTGCTTGAGGAGGAGAACTCGTTGTAGAATAGGGGGATTCACTACTCACTTGTTATCTTCATTCAGAGAGCCTCATAGGGTGAACTACCCTAAACTACCTCAATGGAATGATGAGAGTTTTAGAATCTAAAAGAGCAGGTCACAAAGATTTTTTGGACAGACTGACAAGCTCTCGGCCAAAGGACAGAAGTGTAGGAAATGGATGACAATGTGACGTGCTAGTGTCTTAGAGATGCATTAGCATCTCATATGGACCAAATAATGAGTATGTCTTAGAAAATACCTAAGTGATGACTCACACTCTAATTACTAAGAACTTGTAGATTGCAAGAAAGCAACAAGAAGTAATAAGACTAAAATGAAGTGAAATAGAGCTGATAAAGATAAGGAGAAGAAAGGAAATAATCACAACCACACAAGTGATGAAGCTTCCATCATGTGAACGTATTCAATACTTTCACACAAGAGGGAGAGAGAAATTGTTGGGGCTATATAGGGGCCTACCTCAGTCAAACGCCATTTTGGTGTTCCCACCTCCACAGATAGCCAGATAGATAGAGAGAAAAGTAGAAAGGAAGCAAAGAACACTAAATTACTACAAAACAGTGTTATGCTACTTAACCAAGTAATAGAGGAGAGGAGTGAAAGCTTACCAGCTCCACCAAGAGAGCTCAAGGATAATGGGGGAGAAAATGAGAGGAACTCAAGCCTCTACTACAATGGTGTTTTGTTCCACACTTGCTCTACTGAAGTGATAGAGTGTTGATGTTGTTGCTGTGAAGTGTAAAGTGTTTGGAGATTGAATAGATGGTGAAGAAGCTTCTTAGAGCTTGTGAAGAGATTTTAGGAGAGATTGTGAAGATTTTGAATGAAGTGAAGAAGCTCTTAGAAGATGAAATGCATATGGAAGGAGTGAATTTGAAGGGGAGATTCACAAAAATTACCATATTCAGGTTAGTCATTTGAAGGGGCATTACAACTTGACTCCCAATGAGAAGTGTAACACCACTGAAGAATCAATCACAGGAATTTGTTAGGGATGTAAATGCATCGCATGGATTTATGTGTACTGCGCAGGCATCCCTAACAGAAAAACCTCCACCGATTCTCAAAATATGTGCCAAGTGTGATGAGAGTAGTGGGCTTAGTTAGAATCAAGCCTCTGAACTTGGTTTTATAAGGTGGATAAAGAAAAAAAGGGAATTTTCATAAGGGGTGCAAATTCACTCTTATACATTTTTCCCCCACTTTAGCAAGCACAAATACTGATGAGTGCTTGGTAAAGTAGATCAAAGAAGTAGTAGGGTTAGAAATGCATACCTAAACCATCAAGGAAGTAGACCATGATCTAGCGAACTCAAGAGTGTAGAATCAAAAGAGGACTTCATAGTTCCGCAAAACTATGAAAAGCTATTTGAAAAGCGAGGTCTACTCAGGTTTCCCCCACACTAGACACAAAGTTATGAAATAGGTCTAGTCAGGTTGCCCCCAAGCTAGATGCCATAGAATTAATTTGAGATAAAATATTTCAAATGGGGTCCCTTGGGAACCCTTCAAGAGAGGGGTCCACTCAAGGGACACTTCATTTGAAATATATATAGAGAGAGAGGGGGTCCTTTAGAAGGGAACACATCTCCAAAATGAGTCATCAATTCCCTGAACATATAGGGGATGAGAATCATGCAAACATACAGGATAGAGGTAAACCTTTATATCACTTGTCACATGAAGAAAGGGTAGGTGCTTCAATAAAATGGGAATTAGATGGCACCTGAATCATGAATTTGTTGTATAGTATCCTTTTGGGCCTTACATTCACTAGTGGAATTGCTAGGCACTCGATGGTATGCATAGAAAGAATGTTTTCCTTCATCACGTTTATGAAATTTATTGTGTAGGAGAAGGAAGAGTGATTAAGTGGGATTTTAGAAACCGTAAAAAAATACAGTCTTTCTTGGATAAAAGATGGGGAGCAAGAAGTAAGCCCTTCTCTTGTGGAGAAAGGTTTTACTTCTCACAAAAAGAAGAAGGCGTGAAGATAAAAGACAATGGAGGAAGATTCTTTTCAACAAGATGAGGTTGAGAAGAATTCATTTCACTAAAGCATGGCTTCCGTTTAGATTGTTCCTTCGAGCAACCAACTCCCAAAGTATGCTTACAAGGTGTGAATTCTATAGGGACCTAGATGCCTTGTTCGTTACGCCCACAACCTTTACGCTCATAGCCATATTTAGAGACAAGCTTAAAGCCAGGGCCATAATGTGTAACTTGTAAATCTTGAGGAGGAGGATCCTCATAAAGAGCGTTGTCCCAACAAAAGGGATCACACTCCTCTATGGGATCACCATCATCCTTATTAACAGGACATTCAACATTGTCCTCTTTATCAAAAGTGTAATCCTCTTCCTCAGAAGGAGGATCAACACTAAGAACATTGCAATTTATGCTCACAACATCCTGCAATACAAGAGAATGATCATCCTTGATAGCAAGTGTAGATAATGTTATCGAAAGGTCTAAGTGGATTGGGTCAACTTTATATTCCTGAACAAAGGAATCTATAAAGTCTAGAGAACCCCAATCATCACCAAGACATGCATTATCTCGAGAAGAGGTAGAAGGAGAAAACTTACTACTCTTTGCTTTAGAAGGATCTTCCCTAGGGACATTCATCTTGAGAGTATCCTTTGTAGTAGGTATTGTAGGAGTAAACATCGACACATTGGAAGAAACTGAAGGAATAAGAGTAGGCACAACTGAAACTTGATCCACAACTGCCATCTCACACAAGTGCATAGCATCATGATCAACATTGACTATGACTACTTTATTGCTACAAATGAACTTAATATTTATGCAAAGTAGACAGGATTGCACCCATAGCATGAATCCATGGTTTACCAAGAAGAAGTTTATAAGGTAACTTATCAAACATAACATATACAAGGGTAGGTATGGTAACGGGTCCAAGCTACAAAGGTAATACTATTGTACATAAAGCTTGTTGACCAACATTATCAAACCCTCGAATAACAATAGAAGAATCATTAAGAGAAGATGAGTCAATATTAATTTTAGGCAATAAATTAATACTACAAACATCAAGTGTTGAACTAGCATCAAGGAGAGTACATCTAATGCCAATTTTATTAATGTTAACTATAATTATTAGAGGATATGCTTGCTTTTGTACTTACAAAGGTGGGAGCTCTTGCTGATAGAATGTAATATCAGGTGAATCCTCATGAATATGAGCTATCAATGCATCAACATCTTCTGGCCTAGCGGAAGAAGGCAAGAGGATCTTTTGCAAGGCTTCTTGAAGCATACCTTGATAAAACAAAGTAGACTTAAGCAAGTCCCATAGTGAGATATTATCTGGGGTAACACAGACTTGTTCGACAAGACCGTAATTGCTAGGTGCTTTAGTTGTAGGTTTAGGTTCTTGGGGAGGGCTTGGTTGTTCATTGATACTATTCACATAAGTATGGGAGCTACTTCTCTATAAGATGGAGTCATAGAAATATTAGGAGAGTTACTATCAAGTAGAACACTATCAATATAACAAATCCTTTTAGGAGAAGGACTAGCTAGAGTCACGTAAATGACCAGTCTCTTATTCCTTTGAGGGACAATAGAGACATAGATTACATTTAAAGAATCATCACAACTAGTAGAACAATTATTTGAAGGTATATTCTCAACATCAATCCAAACAGGATCAAATGTGGAATAATTATTTGAAGAAACATTATCAACATCGATCCATGGAGGATCAAATGTAGAAGGAGGTTCATCATCCGCTAATGCATCATCTTTGAAAGAGAGTGCATTAGAACAAAGATGAGACTCATCATTCACAAATGCAACCTCTCTAGAAGAGAGTGAATTGGAATAAAGGGTAGGTTCATCATTCACAAATGCATCATCTCTAGAAGAGAGTGCATTGCAATGAAGAGAAGGTAGAGTAGCATTAAGAAAGATATCAATGATTTCATCTTCATGCGATATAATATCCTCTGAAACAAGAGGACTTTCGCAAGGACCAAAGATACCAAGTGAAATGGGAAAAGAAAATTCACCATCACATGGATGAAATGGAATATCATTAACATTTTGAATAAAATTATATACTAAAATAATAAAAGAAGATATTAAATTCATTACAATTTTTTTTGGTATTTTCTATGTTCTAGTAATTCACATTTTCGGAGGTCTCTGGAGTAGAATTTTAGGTTAGAAATTGTGTCGGTCCTTAAAAATTTATTTCCAAAGACACTAGTATTTTAGGGATTGAACTAGTTCTCTAGAAGACCTTTCCAACGGTGCAAACAGTTTTGAATTCCGAGCACCGAGTCAAAAGTTATGACCCCACCAAGTAGGGGTAAATAAATTCCTAGTTTTACAATTAACATTGTTCTTCACATCAGGTTCACCAAAATTTAGAATAGGGGGATTCCTACTCATGAGTTCTCTTCGTTTAGAGAGCCTCATGGGGAAAACTTCCCTAAACTACCTCAATGGAACAACATCGAGATTTTTAGAATCTAAAAGAGCAGGTCACAGATTTTTTGGACAAACTGACAAGCTCTCGATGAAAGGATGACAACATAGGAAATCAATGAGAGTGTGATGCACTGGCGTCTCATACGGACCAAAGAACGTGAATGTCTCATAAAATAGCTAAGTGATGACTTACACTCTGATTACTGAGAACTTCTAGATTGCAAGAAAGCAACTGTAAGTAATAAGACTGGAATGAAGTGAAATAGAGATGATAAAGATAAGGAGAAGAAAGGAAATAATTACAACCATGCAAGTGATGAAGCTTCCAGCATGTGAACACCTTCAATAGCCACACACAAGAGGGAGAGAGAAATTGTTGGGGCTATATAGGGGCTTGCCTCAGTTAGACCCCGTTTTGGTGTTCCCACCTCCATGGACAACTAGATAGATAGAGAGAAAAGTAGAAAGGAAGTAAAGAATGCTAAAGCACTACAAAACAATGTTATGCTACTCAACCAAGTAATAGAGGAGAGGAGTGAAATATTACCACCTCCACCAAGAGATTTCAAGGCTAATGGGGGAGAAAATGAGAGGAACTCAAGCCTCTATTGCAATGTTGTTTTGTTACACACTTGCTCTACTGAAGTGATGGAGTGTTGATGTTGTTGATGTGAAGTGTAAAGTGTTTGGAGATTGAAGAGATGGTGAAGAAGCTACTTAGAGCTTTTGAAGAGATTGTAGGAGAGATCGTGAAGCTTGTGAATGAAGTGAAGAAGATCTTAGAAGATGAAATGCATATGGAAGGAGTGAATTTGAAGGGGAGATGACAAAAACAACCATATTTAGGTCAGCCGGTCGAAGGGGGCATTACCACTTGAGTTCCAATGAGAAATGTAACAATTCTGCAAGTTCAGCTACAGGAATCTATCATGGATGTAGGCATTCCACGCGAATGTACACGAGCAGATAGAAATGCCTCCACCGATGCTCAAAATAGGTGCTAAGTGGGATGAAAGTAGTGGGCTTAGTTAGAATTAAGCCTCTCAACTTGGTTTTCTAAGGTGGATAAAGGCAAAAAGGGAATTTTCATGAGGGGTGAAAATTCACTCTTATACACCCATATCACAAAATAAGGATGTGCAATTGATAAGGGATATGGAATCTTAGGATACTCTCAAGAATGAAGTGAAGGAGATATCAGCTGGAAGAGCCAAGAGTGTTGCAAGGAGTGTTGTAAGAGCTTGAGAGTGTAGTTGTAACAAGCTTTATGGAGTTGTGCAAACTAAATAATAAGATAGAAATGTTAGAACCAAGGTAGGAAAGAAACTAGAGTGAAGCTAGAAGCTAGAATGAAGCTAGAGACACAAATGGATTGAAAAGATAACATTTAAGGAGAGAGGAGAATAAAAAATAAGCTTCCTATGCAGTTACAAGGCACCCCCGACCATTACCACTAACAAAGTTAGTTGACAAGTGGAAAACATGCTTGGAAATAGTTGTTTGAGCATTGAAACATTGTTGGATGCTAGTGAGGAATGTATATGTCTGTGTGGCATGCTAATGTCCAAACACATCACACTACAAAAAAACACGAACGAGAAAAGTACAAGGTTTGACGCAAAACTGATGTGTGAGGGTAGCTACTAAAAAGGGGTTTTGAGCATCCTAAGAGGGAAAAAGGTTGATGTAGGGGCTAAAATGATCCTACACAAATTCTAAGGGAGTGGACACTAAAGCATATGCAAGAATGTATTTGAAATTGCAATGGGTACAATTTTACAACATTACAAATTCCAAATGAAATCTCATATATAATCTATGGTTTTTCCATTTCCAATTGTCAATTATCTAAAGGGATTAGATAATGAATAGGTGAAAGTTAAAATATCTTTCCCTCTACACTTTGGGCTCTATAAAACCTAAGATGGAAATCCCACATAATGTTCTTAAGTTCTCTTGTGCCAATTTAACTTGAACATTGTAAACAGTAGATATGTCCTAATTTCTTGACAATTACATAAATGTAAAGATCTCACAATATCTTAAAGAATTTAACATTTCATAGCAGTAGAACATGATATTTCATAAGAATTTTTGAAAAGAAACATAATTGAATTTAAATATTTAAAGTATTCTTGTGTGAAAGACCATTGAGATGCAACATAGATGTAGCTTTAGTGATTGGTGTCTTAGCTTAGGGCATGGAGTCATAACCAATGTAATTGAAAATGTATAACAGTGTCCCCCCTAAACATAACAGATCTTTTTGTTGGCATAATGTTTTCATTGATGTGAAAGGGTAGATTAGGAGAAGCATAAAGGTCATTTGAGCCAATTGGATCAATTAATGGAAGAGTTGGTACACAATCATGGAGATATAAGCATCTTTTGTAGATATTGCAAAGTTGCTCAAATGTTGCAATATTTTCATGAAATATTGTCATGTTATTGCATATGCCACTTCAAGAAGCCAAAGGAAAAAATAGGCTACATATTTGATGTGGGTTTTTATAGTACATTCCAAATATATAATTTGTAGATCCAAATGATATGTTGAATTCTCAAAAATTATTTAAAACTACTCTCAAATAGAATTAGGTTATAGTAGATTAAACCTAGGTATTGGAGTCATGGTGATGAACAATTTTTATGTTTTAATGTTTACTGGATGCAAATGGTGGCAAGTTTCTTAAGTTATTAACTAATCAATTGAATTCATTTAGGTGATCGGGTGATTGACATAACACTTTTGGTTGTCAATGCTTTTGGTTGTTCTCGGAACTATGTTTGTCTCTTCCTTGGTGGTGGTGTACATATTCATGGTGGTTCTCAAAACCTTGACAATCTTTTCCATTGGCCAGAATGCTAGTATTTTATGTTAGTTTCAAAACCTTTCTCAACCTTTGAATTGGTTATCAAAACATTTGTCCTTCCTACTAATGGTTATGTGGTAGTTTTTCAATGTATTGTCATATTCCCTCACATCATAGTTTATGTATTATCAAAACCATGTTTATTTGTGATGTGAAATAGACCCTTCAAGGAAGATCAACGGTGCACATCTATGTTTAAAAATCAAATTTCTTTCTCTTCACTACTTCACATCACTATTGTGAAGCAAGAGGATGGTGTACAATCAACAATATGTGATGGCTATCATGATGCTCCTTTGTATTGTGGTTTGGTTCCTACAGTGGCCTAGAATTTGTCCAATATGTGATAAGCTCTTTAGAAGATCAATAGTTCAAATACTATCCATCCAATGGTTGAGGTTGCATCACACAAGTCCATTGCATCATGTTTTGAATTATGCCTCGACATGAGTTTGGTGAAATATACAATGGAGATAAATCAACGGTGGAGAATAAATAGTGAAGACCAACAACCATCATATGTATTGTTTGTATCACATTTTTAAGGTTACCTTGGTAATTCTTTAGTGATATGTGATACTAATGGAGTGTGACATCAATGAGGACATGTGGCAAGCCATTATATCAATGCTTCACATCGTGTTTATGAAACAAAAGGGAGTTAGGATATGTAAAATATGTATTGAAGAAGCTCAATGGTTACAAATGATGAATGATGGGAGATCCAATGACTGTCACATGTCTTTCACATCGTGATTTGTATCTACATTGGCGAAGGAAAAATTGTGATATACAATAAGGAAGGACCAATGGCTGAGAAGAGACAATGAAGGTCCAATGGTCAGTACATCATTGCTTCACATCACCCTTGTGAAGTGAGTGGATGATGAATTTAGAGAGTATAGGGGGTGATCTATACTTACATCACATGAATCCTTCACCATAGTTGAGAAGACAAAGGAGGATATGCTTATTATAATATACATTAAATAGAGAGTTAGTGGAGTATGATCAAAGCATGGACAAATTGTAGAACAAGATTGTATTGCTCATGTTATTTACATCATATTTATGAATCACACTATGCCAAGCTAAAATGCGATACGCTACATAGCAACGATGAACAAATGGTGGGTTTTCTATTCAATTAGTGATGGTGTGACAAATAGGATGCATGTGATTTTGGGTATGTGTAGGATCATGATGGGCCAAAAAGTGGCAATATGATGCATATGTGTAGGGTATGTGGCTGACGACCTTTTTTTTACCCAAAATTGATGAATGAAAATGGTTATTAAAAGAGATTCTCATCTTTCCACCAGTATAAATTATGCTTTACTTTGTATTTAATAAATAATTATTATTCATTTTCTATTTGAACTATGACTAAAGTTCTGATTGATAGGCTGATTGAAAAATATCTATAGCTTTCAAACGGTATCACATTTTTTGAATCCAAAAAATGTGTCACATTCTATGATTCGCATACTATAGGATTAAAAAATGAATGAATTTCATGAAGTTTTTACCAAGTTAAGGTGGTTAGACATATGAGTTTTTATATTTTTTTTAAATTTGTAATAAAAATCATAATTAATTATTTACTTGGAAAAAATTACAAAAAAGTATGCATCACATTAGGACACAAGTCCTCTACTTATATCTAAAATATTATAGTAAAATATTATCATTTTATTGTGGTTAGGGTGGTCAGATAGACACTTCTTATTTTTTTCCCTAAAATTTAAGTGTTGCTACCTTGAAATTTCCAATTTTCACCAAATAGATGTTTTTTTAAAAATAAACCTAGTAGTTTAGAAACTAAATTCAATTTTCTATAGATTCCATTCTTACATATTTTTGAAATAATATAGATAATTTATTCAAATTTTTACGTCAAGTTGCCTAACTCTAATTTTTCTAAATTTCATCACCACTTAAGGGCCTATTTTTTCCATGATGATCCTGCACATACCCTCTAGGACATATGGTAATTGAACATTGCATCACAAGGTTTACTCATATTGCAATTAACATCCTTTGTGTGCAAAAAAGTTGAACTAGGAAAAGAGAATACAATGACAATTCAATGACAAAGGTCATGAGTTGGAGATTAGATAGTGATTGTAGTTCACCTTCACATTGTAAAAGTGAACTTCAAGTTGTAAGTGAAGTTGTGATAGACTTAAGTAAAGCGATAGAAATTAATGGCACTAGTTTAAAGGAAACTAATGTAATGGTTGTGTTTTAAAGTTGTTGACACTAGAGAAGGATTGTTAGATCAAGGAATGAAGACATCATATCAATGATGATAATTTAAAGTTGAAGACTTCCAACCATTATGATGTGAACAATATTTTTGACTGTAAAGTAACACAATGAATTAATTTAATTGGTTCAATTGCTCGAATGACATATTCAATTGGTGACAAGACGTGTAGAGTGATTGCCCATACTACAAATGTGATCGAGATTAAAATAAAATTGAGTATACAAGGATATGGCACTATTTAATGCATATTAGGTTTAGGATTTTCTTAGGTTTCCATGATTTGTAAATTCAATGAATCTGTATAGGAATCTTGTTGATGAAGATTGTAAATGAGAAAACCCTAGTAAAAGTTTCTAAATCAAGAATTTGAATATGCAATTAATTTGGATGGTGATATGTGGCTCAAGGAAATTACTATTCGTTAGTGAATGTATGAGAAAAGAGTCAATTAGAAAATTGACTATGTTGTGGAAGCATTAGTGTGTGTAAGAGAGTGAAGGAGTAGATAGGAATCTTGTTGATGAAGAGTGTAAATGAGAAAACCCTAGTAAAAGTTTCCAGCTCAAGATTTTGAATATGGAATTAATTTGGATGGTGATATGTGGCTCAAGGAAATTACTATTGGTTAGTGAATGTATGAGAAAAGAGTCAATTAGAAAATTGACTATGTTGTGGAAGCATTAGTGTGTGTAAGAGAGTGAAGGAGTAGAGAGAGAATACACAAGTTGTAAATGAGTAGAAACCAAACAAAACATAGATCATCAGGGCTTACATTTAAGGTACAACAAGATAGAATAGAGAATGTTCTATGCACAAAGTAGAAAATGGGGAGAGTGTTGAGATATGTGTTGTTGATATTGTAGTAGTAGTAGCAAAGAGGATGTATGAATAGTTGAAGAGAAAAGTATGAGTTGTTACATATTAGACTTATAATGTTGAATTGGATTTAATTGAATCAATTGTATTATTATCATTGTAAATCTAATTGGTTGGTGCCATAAGATATTTAATTTGGTGCTCAATGCAGGGAATTGGTGTCTCCTTGGTTTTGGTGCTCCTAAGTCAGGGAATTGGGGCTTCCTTGGAGTTGGTGCTCCTAAAACTAGGGAATTTGTGTCTCCTTAGGGTTGGTGCCCTTAAACATTGTAATCAAAGATTTCATTGTGATGTTGGATTTGAGTAGTGGACTCAAGAAACTTTTCTCACTATGATTTTTAACATCTTGAGTTTTCCATGTGTATATCTTTTGTTATGGGATTTTCTGTGTGTTTTTTTTCTCTCTGTTTGTTGAGTAAAACTACATAAAGGGCTAAAAGGAATCATTTTTAATTGATCTACCAATTCAACCCCCTCTCAATAGATTTTTGTGTTCCAACAATTAGTATCAAAGCCTTGGTTCCCTTGGAGAAGCTTAATCATCCCAAATAGATCTTGGATAAGTTAACACAAAATGACTAGTCAAGAACGCTTATCTACAAATAAAGTACCACTTTTTGATGTTTCATACTATGCTTTTTGCAGAATTAAAATGGAAACATATTTTTCTTCACTATGGTTTGATGTTTGGATGTCATTTGTGAAGGAATATATAGTTCCTACTACATCTCCAACTACTAAAGCTAGAAAGAAGGCATATGAGAACAATGCTAAGGAAAAAAATACAATTCTTTGTGGGTTTCCACGCTCAGTGTTTGTTAAAGTCATGCATTGTCAAATTGAACATAATGTCTCAAACAAATTGAAGAACATCTATCAAGTAAATGATAAAGTGAAGCTAGCCAAGTTGCAAAATTTCAAAGGAAAGATTGAAAGTTTGAAGATGTATGAAGAAGAGAAGATTACAAAATACCTCCTAACAGTAGATTAAATTGTTAATGCTATGAGAGGTTTAGGAGAAGTTAAAGAATCTGTGATTGTGAAAAATGTTATAAAATCCTTATCTTTAAGATATGACTAATATTTTTGCAATAGAGAAAGCTCACGATTTGGATAAACTCACAGTTGATGAGTTGCATGGAATCTTCACCACCTATGATGTGAGAATGAGAGTGTATTCATGGAAAAATATCCCTTTTCCCTTAATTTGGGAATAATTAATATTAAAATTTTGTTAATGTTGCCTTTATTTAGGGTTTTAATGTGTTTTACATAATCGCATTAAGTTTGGGGCCATTTTTAATAAAATGGACTTAATTGTGCCTTGTTTAGGGTGTTGTAAAGTATCTTTACACTTTTAGACTAATCTAGGGCTTTATTAATTAATTGAGGCTAATTTTCCTTAATTCACCCATTTAATTCAAATCCAAGCCTAATTAAATGTAATTTTTAAGGGATAAAACCTAGCATTCATAAATTCCATCACACAACACGGGTATGTGCAAGATCATCATAGAAAAACTAGGCCCTTAAGTGGTGAAATTCAAAACAATTAGAGTTAGGAAACTTGACATAAAAATTTGAATTAGTTATCTATACTATTTCAAAAGTATGTAAGAATTGAGTCTGTAAAAAAATGAATGTAGTTTCTAAACTACTAGGTTTATTTAAAAAAAACATCTATTTGGTGAAAATTTGAAATTTCAATGTAGTACTACTTAAATTTGAGGAAAAAAAATAGAAGTAGGTGTCTATCTTACCATCCTAACCACAATAAAATGATAATTATTTTTTTATAAGATTTTACATATAAGTAGAGGACTCGTGTCCGATGTGATGCATACTTTTTTGTATTTTTTTCCAAGTAAATAATTAATTATTAATTTTTATTACAACTTTAAAAAAATATAAAAACTCATATGTTTGACCATCATAACTTGGTAAAAGCTTCATAAAATTCTTTTTTTTTGAATCCTATGGTATGTGAAGCATTGAATGTGATGCATGTTTTAGATTCAAAAAAATTGATATGTTTTAAATCTATAGATGTTTTTGAATTAGCCTATCAATCAAGACTTAGTCATATTTCAAATAGAAAATGAATAATTATTATTTATTAAATTTAAATTAAAGAATAATTTATATTGGTGGAAAGCTAAGAATCTCCTTTAGAAACCTTTTTCGTTTCATCAATTTAGGGTTAAAAAAAAGTCATCAGCCACATACCCATCATATTGCCACTTTTTGGCCCATCATGATCTTGCAATACCCACACATAATTTTAGGTGTATGTCCTAGGTAGGTGACCTAGGAACCATTTTCCACATGGAAAATGGGTCCTCACTAGCTCCTAGAACCATAGTTTCACATAACATTTCACATTGTTTGAAGTGTGTCCTAGGTAAGTGGTCTAGGACCCATTCACCACATGGTGAATGGGCCCTCACTTAGACCTATGACCCATCTTTGAAATATGTTTTTGGTGGTATTTCAATATTTTGAAAACCATAATTCAACATTGACTTGTGATATTTGAACTTCAAGAATTAATGTTAAGATATGTATAAATACAAGGCTATTTAATTATGTTTCATTCTAGATCTTCATAAGTAATCAAGTCTAATTTCATAAGAGCATTATCAAGAGCATTCAAGAGTAAATTATTGAAAATAATTCCAACAATCAAGATTCATGTCATCATGTCAAACTCATAATACACCATACATGTTGTTGAACTAATGTGTTGATGTAGAATTCAAGATCTATCAAACATTTCAAAGGCATTATTTCACATAAAGTTTTATGATAAAAATCTACATTCATTGAGGCCACTTCATGGTAGATTGCAGATTTTTATTCCAAGGTTCAATTAAGGTGTGCTAAGTTGTGACAGTGCATTTTTTCATTCATCATTCCTTCATGCATTTCTATTTCATTTCAAGGTTTAATTACCAATATGGGGTTTCACCGAGGAAAACCCATATTCTGTAACAAACAACATTTTTCTCCTCTTTGATGTGTGATTGTAGGTTTTAGGTTTAAGATCATTTGGAAATTAAAAAATTGCAAAATTTGTCAAGGTCATCAAAGTTGCATGAAAAGTTATCAAATCATACAAACTAAGCTACAAGTTTTATTTCTATCTTTTCAACAGTGCTCGATTAGAATATGGGAGTGGAAAAATTGAAGAACAAAACCTAAAATAAAAAAAATTCAAAGCCCTAGCCAAGACCCATTCACCATAGGGTGAATGAGTCCTCAATGAGATCTGAAAAAAAGCACTTTTTTGTAATAGGTATACATCATTTGACCCTCTTAAAACTTTCCTTCTAACTATTATATCATTTTAGAGATTCGCTACTCATGCATCTATTTATTCTCAAGAGATTCCCAAAGGGTGAACTAATCTAAACTACCTCATAGAATATAACAAAAAAATTAAAATAAAAAAGACTAAGTCACAAAGGTTTTCTGGAAAAATTGGCGAGCTCTTGTCCAAAAGATGACAATGCAAAATCAGGATGACACTATGGAGCGCTAGCTTCCCAAAGGCACACTAGCATCTCATATGGACTAGAGAATAAGAATATCATAGAAAACAATAGAGCAACCTCTAGCAATTTGATTACTAAGAACTTCTAGAATGTGGGAAGATAATCGAATGTAATAGAATGGAAATGGATTGGAGTATAAATAATAAAGCAAGAGAAAGAAAGATAGAAACTACTCACAACAACCCAAGTAATGAGGCCTCTAGCAAACAAATTTCTTCAATACCTGCATGTGTAAGATCTGGAGAGAATGTTAGGGCTGTATAGGGTTTTTCCTCAGTCAAACCTCTATTTTGGTGTTCCCACCCCTAGGGGCAGCTAGATAGATAGAGTGAAATGAGCAAAGGAGTGATAAAAGAAATCTTGATTGGAGCAGGAGAACCTATATCAAAAAATTGAGATGCAATAGATGGGGGATGTGTGAAATACCAAGATTCATGAAAGCACAAGCTAAGGGAGATGTGAATTGTGGGGCTTAAGGAAGCCAAGGAGAGAAAGGACAAAAGAGAGGGCTACAAGAGCCAAGAGAGTTGTAGAGGGTGTTGTGAGAATGAAAGAAAGTTGTTGTAGTGAGATGTGAAATCTTGCGGCTGCTATAACAAATAAGAGAGTTGAGCAAGGAAGAGCAATATGGGAGAATGTTTGAGAGAGAAGCCAAGAAGGAGAACAAGCTAGAAGACCAAATTGATTGAAAAGAAAACTTTTAAAGAGGGAAAAGAAGCTTTCCAAATGGTTGCATCAAATCTTGGATTGTTAACACTGACAAAGGTAAGTGAAAAGTGGAAAACAAGCTCGAAAGTGGCCATTTGAATGTTGAAATGTCATAGGATGCTAGAATGACGCACAAATGTTTGTGTGGAACACTAGTGTCTAGACAGATCATGCTACAAAATGAAATGAATGGAAAGAGAATAATGTTTAAGGCAAAGATGATGTTGAAGGTAGTTACTAGAAAGGGGTCCTAAGCATCCTAAGAGGGGAAAAAGGCTGATGTAGGGGCTAAAATGAACCTACACAAGTGCTAAGGGAGTGGACACTAAAGCAGATGCAAGAATGTATGTGAAATTGACCACATTATAATTTTCCCCCACTTTAGTAGGCATATGAATCTACACTATTATGCACGCTAAAGGAAATATACTTAACATAAATAACATCATTATGCCAAAAGGATACTGTAGAGGAAGTAGATAACCATTCAAACCAAGGGTGCATGCCCCTGGGCTGAAAACCTACAAAATAAACACATTAGACAACAAATACTTGCACAAGACAAAAAAATTAGAACATAGAAATCCATTACATCATGGGGTTCTAGAACATATAAAAACACATATGAATAGGTACCTAACTAACTAACAGGGTTTGAGTCAACAAAGTAAAAGAAACCTCAATGTAAAAGGTTGTCTCAATACTATGTGTCATCCCCAAATTGAAAACAATAACACAGAATAATTATTAAATGAAGATAATAATGTAAGGATCAATTTCTTCAAGAGAATAATGCACCAAAAATCAAAGGAAGGGACTAATATCGAAGAGAGAAAGAGCATATACTTAAGATGAACAAGATGCAAATCTTTGATTCGATATACACACTTTGAGAAGAGAATTAGAAAGGAATGAAAATTCCAAGAGAGATGGCTCCACAGGTCCTTAGACACAAGGAGAGTTGAACAAATGAATCGTAGATCCATAGACCTATGGAAGGTGAACAAAAGGCTTTGTAGATGGGTATGTGCAGGATCATGCTGAGCCAAAAAGTGGCAAAATGATGATATTTGTAGGGTATGTGGCTGACAACCTTTTTTACCCAAAATTGATGAGATGAAAAGGGTTTTTCAATGAGATTCTCAGCTTTCCACCAATATAAGTTATGCTTTACTTTGAATTTAATAAATAATTATTATTCATTTTTTATTTGAAATACGACTAAAGTCTTAATTGATAGGCTGACTGAAAAATATCTAAAGCTTTCAAACAATGTCACATTTTTTGAATCCAAAACATGCATCAAATTCTATGCTTCACGTACTATAGGACTAAAAAAAGAAATATTAAATTTCATGAAGTTTTGACCAAGTTAAGGTGGTCAAACATACGATTTTTTATATTTTTTAAAAGTTGTAATAAAACATTCATAATTAATTATTTACATGAAAAAAAATTACAAAAAAATATGCTTCACATCCGGACATGAGTCCTCTACTTATGTCTAAAATATTATCATTTTATTGTGGTTAGGGTGGTCAGATAGACACCTACTTCTTATTTTTTCCCTGAAATTTAAGTACTACTACATTGAAATTTCAAATTTTCACCAAGCAGATTTAAAAAATAAAAAATAAACCTAGTAGTTTAGAAACTACATTCAATTTGAAATAGATTATATTCTTACATATTTTTGAAATAATATAGCTAACTTATTCAATTTTTTACATCAATTTTCCTAATTCTGACTTTTTTGAATTTTTTGCCTCTTAAAGGCCTATTTTTTTCATGATGATCCTACACATACCCAGATACTCTTTCCTACAGAGTTGAATGAACTACACTAGAGGCATGTAGACCAATGGTGAATAGATCTCATAGGATGCAAGCACTTCATAGGTCCTTGGACCTACAAAGAAGGCATTCCCCCAAGTATTGTCTCATGAAGGAAGCCCAATGAAAGGGGACTCTGCATAGTGAAAATGGAAAGTGGCTTCATAGGTGCACCTACAAAGCAACATGTTAATCCATAGATAAAACATGTTAGGAAACAAAGAGCAACCTCGCAGGAAAATAGATAGATAGTCACACAAACATTTTGCAATTTGAAATATTTCAAAGAGGTCCCTCGGGAACCCTTCAAAAGAAAAAGGGGTTCACACAAGGGACACACTATTTGAAAAGTGAAGTCTATTTAGGCTACCCCCAAGCTAGAATACATAACATTCATTTGAGAAAAAAACTGTTAAAGGGGGATCCCTCGGGAACCCTTCAAAAGAAAAAAGGGGTCCACTTAAGGGATTCTTGATTTGAAATACATAGAGAAGAGAGGGGGTCCTTAGAAGGACACACATCTCTAGAACAAGTTAGCGTTTCCCCCATCATATAGGGGAGGAGAACCATACAAGATAGAGGTAAACCTTGATATCACTTGTCATTTGAAGAAGAGACAAGTGCATCAACAAATAAATGAGTGATGGTACTAGAATCATGAAGTTACTATATTTTTTCCTTCAAGTACCTACATTAACTAGTGGAATGGCCAAGTACACGATGGTATGCATAGAAATATTTTTTTTTATCATGCTTATGAAATTTCTTATGTGTAGGAGAATGAAGATTATTCAAGTGGGATTTTAGAAGCCTCAAAAAAATATAATCTTGCTCAAATAAAGAATGAGGAGCAAGAAATAGCCCTTTCTCTTATGGAGGAAAGTTTTACCGCTCACAAGAAGAAGGCAGAAACAAAATAGATAATTGTGGATGAATCAATCCATGAGAATAGGATTGAGAAAAATTCATGTCCTTTGACCATGGATTCTGTTTATATTTTTCATTCAAGTAACCAAGCCCAAATTATGCTTACGAGGTACACCTTCTATAGGGACCTAAATGCCTTATTCATTATGCCCACAACCTTTAAGCACATAGACATGTTTAGATACCAGCTTAAAGTTGGGGCGATAATGTGTTTATAAATCTTGAGAAGAAGGAGGATCTTCATACATAGCATTATTCCAGCAATGGGGGTCACACTCTTCTACGAGATCACTATCAACCTTCTTGATAGGACTACCAAAATTAGCCTATTTAATAGAAATGTGATCATCTTCCTTAGAACCTGAGGAGGATCACATTAAGGATGTTATAAATATTGCTCACATTACCCCATGATGTAGAAGAATAGTCATCTTTGATAGTGGGTTTGGATGATGTTATTAGAGTGGATTGGGTTGACTTTATATTCCCCAATGAAGGATTCTGTAAAGTCTAGAGAACCCTAATCATCACCAAGACATGCATTCTTTTGAGAAGAGGTAGAAGGAGTAGACTTAAGATTTCTTTCTTTAGAAGGATCTTCTTCAAGGACATCTATCTCAAGAGTATCCTTTGTAACGGGTACTACTAGAGTAAATGTCAATACATTGGAATACACTGAAGGAATAAGAGTAGGCACAAGTGAAACCTGACCAAAAAATGCCATCTCACATAAGTACATAGCCTCAGGGTCTAACCTGACTTTGACTAATCAATTATTACAAATGAACTTAATATATTTATTCAAGGCAGACAAGACCACACCCATAGCATGAATCCATGGTCTACCAAGAAGAAGGCTATATGGTAATTTTTTTGACATAACATATACAAGGGGGGGTATGGTAATGGGTTCCCAACATCAAAGTCAAGACTATTATGCCTAAGGCTTGATGACCGATATTATTGAACTCATGAATGACAACAAAAGAAGCTTTAAGTGAAGATGAATTAATATTAATCTTAGGAAATAGATCAATGCTATAGACATTGAGTGTTGAACTAGCATCAATGAGAGTGTGTCTAATGATGATATTATTAATGTTAACTATAATCATTAAAGGATCTGCTTGTTTTTGCACATCTAGGGGCAAAAGTTCTTGCAAATAGAATGTGATTTTCATGAATCCATATGAATATGATCTATCAACTCATCAACATACATCGACACTGAGATCTTAGCTAGAGTAATGTTGAATTTGCTCAAAAATATTGTAATCACTGGGTTCTTTAGTCATGGGTTTAGGTGTTGAAGGAAGACTTGGTTGTTTATTCATTCTATTCTTATAAGTATGGGCTACCACTCTATAAGATGGAGCCTTAGAAAGATCAAGAGAATTTTTATCAAATGGGACACTGTCAATAGAACAAATCATTTTAGGAGAAGGACTAGCTAGATTTAAATAAATGACAATTCTCTTAGGCCTTTGAGGGGAAAAAGGACATATATTACATTTCTAGAATCATCACAACTAGTGGAATAATTATTTGAATACATATTCTCAACATCGATCTAGGGAGGATGAAATGTGGAAGGAGATTGATCACTCACAAATGCATCATCTCTAGAAGAGAGTGCATTGGAATGAAGGGTAGATTCATCATTCACAAATGCACCATCTCTAGAAGAGAGTGCATTAGAATAGAGACAAGATTCATCATTCACTAATGCAACATCTCTAGAAGAGAGTGCATTGGAATAAAGAAGGTAGAGTAATGTTAAGAAAAGCATCGATGATTTCATCCTCTTGCACCAAAATATCCTTAGAAGGAATCTTAGGAGAGGAATCAACAAAGAATAATAAGAAAGGAGACAAGAACTCACTTTCACATGCTTGTAAGAGAACTTCTTGAAGGTTCTTAACAAAATAGAAAGAGATAGAAGGAAGAAATATAGAAAATACATTTTGAAATAGATACATAGATACATCAACCAATCCAGAGTAATCTAGGGATGACAAAATTGAGAAAAACCAAAAATCCAATTTTTTTATTTTTTAAATATTTTCTAGGTTCTAGTAATTTGTATTTTTGGAGGTCTTCGAAGCAAAATTTGGGGTTGAAACTTGTGTTGATACTTAAAATTTGACTATTGAAGGCACAATATTTTAGAGATTGAATTAGTCCTCTTATAGTACTTTCCAACGGTGTAAGTGGCTCTAAATTATGAGCACCAAGTTAAAAGCTATGACCTCACCAAGTAGGGGTGAATAAATTCCTAT
Organism: Sequoia sempervirens; assembly: GCA_007258455.2. Lineage (NCBI taxonomy): Eukaryota > Viridiplantae > Streptophyta > Pinopsida > Cupressales > Cupressaceae > Sequoia > Sequoia sempervirens. The sequence continues at coordinate 139,807,214 of VDFB02000002.1, read as the reverse complement.
TTTTTTGAAAAATATTGTGGTTCATGTTGGGTTCACCAAAATGTAGAGAAGGGGGATTCGCTACTCATGAGTCTCTTTATTGTCAAGAGATTCCCAAGGGGAAAACTGCCCTAAACTACCTCAAGGAACACAACAAAAGTTTTAGAATCATAAGGAGTAAATCATAGAAGTTTTTTGGACAAACTAACGAGCTCTCGACTAAAGGATGGTAGCGTGGAATGAGGATGACAGTGTGGCACACTAGCATCCTAGAGACACAGCATCTCTAGAGACACATTGGCATCTCGTATGAACCCCCTTTCCTTACTCAAACCCCCTTTTTAGTGTTCCCACCTCCATAGAAATCTAGATAGATAGAGAGAAATAAACAAAGGAGTGATCAAATAAATCCCTACTCAAGGAGGAGAACCTGTATCACAAAATCAAGATGCAATAGATAGGGGATGTGTGAAATTCTAGGATGATCGAAAGCACAAGAAAAGGGAGATTTCAATTGTGGGTCTTAAGGAAACCAAGGAGAGCAAGGAAAAAAGAGAGGGCTACAAGAGCCAAGAGAGTTGTAGAGGGTGCTATGAGAATGCAAGAGTGTTGTTGTAGTGAGTTGTGAAAGCTTGAGGCTATTGTGACAGATAAGGGAGTTGTGTAAGCAAGAGTAAGATGAAAGAACATTTGAGAGAGAATACAAGAAGGAGAAGAAGGTAGAAGACCAAATGGATTGAAAAGAAAACTTTTAAAGAGGGAATAAAAGCTTCATGAGCCATTTTAGGGTGTCTTTGGCCGTTAACACTGACAAAGGTAAGTGAAAAGTGGAAAACATGCTTAGAAATGGCCATTTGAACATTGAAATGTCACAGGACTCTAGCGCAACGCAAAGCCATCTACGCATTGAGCTAGTGTCTAGACATATCACGCTTCAAAATGACATGAACAAAAAAACCATAAGGTTTAACGCAAAGCTAATGCATGAAGGTAGCTACTAAAAAGGGGTTCTGAGGATTCTGAGAAGGGAAAAAGGATGATGTAGGGGCTAAAATGAGCCTACACAAGTGCTAAAGGAGTGGACACTAAAGCATATGCAATAATGTATTTGAAATTGCAAGGGGTATAATTTTATGATATTAGACAGTTAAATTTAATTTCTATTACTCATTTATACATTATAGCACACATATTGAATGAAATTATATAGAAATTAGGTTCATCATCATTTTCATTTTGGTGAACCCCATTTATAGATGTTTCATTATAAGAAACTTATGAAAGCTACATAAAAATGAACAAGGAATAGAATTTATGTGCATCTTGGCTTATCTCATCAACAAAAATTTGCCTCCCCCTCAACCTAGTTTCAATGCATTACCTATGAATAAACAAAAAGTATTCACACCTTTTAAACAATTTACTACCGCTAACACATCCTTTTCTGAAAAAGGAAATTACTTGCAATTATCAAATGAATTGGATGAAAACATAGTTATAATACCAAAGAAGAAGAATCCAATAGTGTAGGGTATGTGCAAGATCATGATGGGCCAAAAAGTGGCAATATGATGGGTATGTGTAGGGTATGTGGCTGACAACATTCTTTTTACCCAAAATTGATGAAAAAAAAAGGGTTTGTAAAGGAGATTCTCAACTTTCCACCAATATAAATTATGCTTTACTTTGAATTTAATAAATAATTATTATTCATTTTCTATTTGAATTATGACTAAAGTACTAATTGATAGGTTGATTGAAAAAAATCTACAGCTTTCAAACGGTGTCACATTTTTTGAATTTGAAACATGCATCACATTCTATACTTCATAGACTATAGGATTAAAAAAAGAAAAATTGAATTTCATGAATTTTTGACCAAGTTAAGGTGGTTAGACATACGAGTTTTTATATTTTTTAAAAGTTGTAATAAAAAACCATAATTAATTATTTACTTGTAAAAAAATCACAAAAAAATATGCATCACATTCAAACATGAGTCCTCTACTTATATCTAAAATATTATAAAAAAATATTATCATTTTATTGTGGTTAGGGTGGTCAGACAGACACCTACTTATTTTTTCCCTGAAATTTAAGTACTACTGCATTGAAATTTATATTTTCACCAAATAGATTTTTTTAAAAAAATAAACCTAGTAGATTAGAAACTACTTTCAATTTGATACATATTCTATTCTTACATATTTTTGAAATAATATAGATAACTTATTCAAATTTTTACGTCAAGTTGTCTAACTCTGATTTTTCTAAATTTTTTGCCACTTAAGGGCCTATTTTTTCCATGATGATCCTACACATACCCCACATCAAAAGATTTAGTTACAATAGTTGCCTAAACCTCCTAAATCTCTTTATAACTCATTACAACTATCCAAAACTGATACAATCTTCTATACTCTCTTACATTGACAATTGATTGAATTACCACCTCAATGGACAAACTTGACCAAAATACAAAATAATAAGAATGAACCATATTTTTCTTATCATAGATTATTTGGTCATCACATCGACAACTGACATCCTTTAAAAAAATTATTGAATAATTTATCACCCTCTAAGAATCATACTTAACTAAAAGGCATGCCCTTTGCTACTTGACATGTAATAGTTGTAGGGTCATAGTATCCTCACTATTACATGTTATACATTCATTGCAAATCATTATCTTCATTGCAAGGAGCTCATTCTCATCACCTATCTCATCTCATCCTTGTCTTTCACTTAGTGAGGGAAAAGGGTTAGTTATCCTTGTCCTAGTTTGACACTTGTTGTCCCATTGGCTAGTTGCCCACATTTGGTAAATATCGATCAGAATTAATAGTTGTATGGTCATCGTATCCTCACTATTACATGTTATACATTCATTGAAAATCATTATCTTCATTGCAAGGAGCTCATTCTCATCACCTATCTCAGCTCATCCTTATCTTGCACTTAGTGGGGGAAAAGGGTTAGTTGTCCTTGTCCTAGTTTGACACTTGTCCCATTGGCTAGTTGCCCACATTTGGTAAATATCAATCACAATTGGGATGCATATAACCTACTATAGATTGCCTCACATGTGCCTTACTAGGATTTTTCTTTTTTTCTTTTTTTTCATGTTTCTTTATGTGATTGCATGTGTGTAATGTGATCCCCCATACTATTTTGTTTGATGTATCTCTCTCTTTCTATGCATTCCTCTATATGTATCTAAATTCTTCTATATGTCATAAAAAAATTATCTTTTTTGCTTGTCTTGTGTGTTCCTTTTGGGGAAGATGCAAGGCATCGAGACATTTAGTTCTCTTCCATGTTGACCTAAAAGTATTTTTCTTTATTCTCTCTTTTTGTTATTCTTTTAGTTTTATGAGTATTTGGGGAATGAGGACATTTCTGAGCTCTATAATAATATTGTAGCAAATATATACTAACCTCGAACCCATCGATCCCTTGTGTATTTTTGGGGGCAACCCCTCCCTTCTTTTTCATGGTGTAGCTTTATTTTGGAAACATATGACTTGGAATAGGGATTTTCGAGGAAGATCTCATGTATAGGAGTAAACACTTGCTACTTTAAAGAAATTTCTCATAGCAATGGTGTTAGAAAATGCTTTAAAGTGGGGGCATACATTGATAATATATTCTAAAATTTTCCATGTTTCATGGTGTGATTTTATATTTTCTTGTGGTGCTTCCTTTTCTTGGTGGTGTCATTGGGTTTGACGTCCTCCAAGAGTGTGATATTTCTTAGTGTACGACTTTCCTCTTGGTAGTGTGACACATTGTATTCCCTAAGTTGTGAATCTTTTAATCTTGACTTGTCCTCTCTTGGAGACATTAGACGTGATTTTCCCTAACAAGAAGACCTTACACAAACTAAGTAAAATCCCTTTGAACAAAAACTTTTACTAGAATTATTGTTCCTAAGTGTTTTCCATAATATAACTTGTTAACCTTATGAATCTCGAACCCTAATAAAGACTACCAAGCATAACACACCTTTCTTTCTTGTGGCACCTTGCCTTGTTCATATGTGTTTGGCATAACATAGATTATTAAGCCCTATGATGCTTGAACCCCGAATTCAATGACACCTAGAATAACACACCTTGCTTTCCTATGGAGCCTTGCATAGAATTGTGGTGCATTAGTGAAGTTTTAAGGAGGATAGCTTTGATATGGTATGGGAGCCTAATATAATTCTCATACTTTCCACTCTTTATTAGAAGACTCATTTAGTGGACAACTTAGAGTTTCACTACCTTGGGCTGAGCACAAACTGATAGATTAGATGTGTTCAACATCGTGTTGTAAAATCTAGGCTTGATCTTCTTGGTCTTTGACATTGTATGCTTATGTATCTTTGTCATTTCAACATAAATAAGTGTCTTGAATGTCTACTTTAGTTTGAGTTTGACAGGGGGTCATACTCTCACTAAAGTGGGGGAAAAATGTATTAATAGAAAAATTATCCCTTCTTAGCTTAATTTTGGAATATTAATATCAAAATAAAATTAATTATTCCTTCATTTAGTGTTGTAATTTTTTTACACATTCACATTAAGTTTAGGTACCTTTTAAATAGAACTGACTTAATTGTGCCTTATATAGGGTGTTGTAAAGTGTATCTTTACACTTTCACACTAATCTAGGGCTTTATTAATTAATTGAGGTTAATTATCCTTAATTATCCCCTTTGACTCAAATCCAAGCCTAATTAAATGTAATATTTGAGGGATAAAACCCGACATTCATAAATTCCAATACACAACACTTAATTTTAGAAGGTCTGTGTCTTAGGTAGGTGACCTAGGAACCATTTGCCACATATTGAATGGGTCCTCACTAGGTCCTAAATCCTTATTTTCACATAAAATTTCACATTGTTTGAAGTTTGTCCTAGGTAAGTGGCTTAGGACCCATTTTCCACATGGCGAATGGGTCCTCACTTAGATCTAGGACCCCTCTTTGAAATATTTTTTTAGTGGTATTTTAGTGATTTAAAATCCATAATTCAATGTCATCTTGTGACATTAGAATTTTAGGAATTAATGTTAATATATGCATAAATACAAGGCTATTTCATTATGTTTGATCCTAGATCTTCATAGGAAATCAAGAGTACTTTCACAAAGGACATTATCAAGAGCATTCAAGAGCATTTTACAAGGCATTACAAAGAATATTATTGAAGATTATTACAACAATCAAGATTCATGTCATCATGTCAAGCTCATAATGCATCATGCATGTTGTTGAGCTAATATGTTGATGTAGTGTATTAACAGAAAAAGTATCCCTTTTTCCCTTAATTTGGGAATAATTAATATTAAAATGAGCTTAATATTTCCTTGATTTAGTGTTGTAATTTGTTTTACACATTCACATAAATTTTAGGTCCCTTTTAAACTAAATGGTCTTAATTGTGCCTTATTTAGGTTGTTGTAAAGTGTACATTTATGCTTTCACACTAATTTAGGGCTTTATTAATTAATTGAGGTTAATTTTACTTAATTGGACCCTTTCATTCAAATCAAATCCTAATTAATTATAAATTTCTAGGGATAAACCCAACATTCATAAATTTCATTACACAACATTTAATTTTAGGTGTGTGTCCTAGATTAGTGACCTAGGACCCATTTTCCAACTAGTGAATGGGTCCTCACTAGGTACTAGGACCTTATTTTTGTATAACATTTCACATTGTTTGAAGTGTATCCTAGGCGAGTAACCTAGGAAATAATCACCACATGGTGAATGGGTCCTCACTTAGACCTAGGACCCCCCCTTTGGATATATTTTTGGTAGCATTTTAATGATTTTAAATCCAATATTTGATGTCGGCTTGTGATATTTGAATTTCAGGAATTAATGGTATGATATGTATAAATACAAGGTTATTTCACTATGCTTTCACCTAGAATTTTAATGTGACTTCATGAGATCAAGAAATAGCATTATCTCCATCATTCAAAATCATTTCTAAGGCATTCAAGGGTAGATTATTGAAGATTATCACAGCAATCAAGATTCGTTTCATCATGTTCAAGGTATAATTCCTCATGCATGTTGTGTGAGCTAATGTGTTGATGTAGCATTGAAGATCTATCAAGAATATTAAAGGGAATTTTTTCACATCAAGTTTCATTATCAATATCTACATTCATTGAGGCTACTTCATGCTAGTTTGTAGATCAACAATCCAAGGTTTCAATTAGGGTGTTGTGAGTCATGACATTGCATTTGTTCATTCATCATTCGTTCATGCTTTCATTCATTTCAAGGTTTAATTACCAAAATGGGGTTTGACCAAGGTAAACCCCTATTCCCTAACAAACAACATTTTTCTCTCCTTTGATGTCTAATTATAGGTTTTAGGTTGAAGATCATTTGGAGAGAAAAATTGTAAAAGTTTTCAAAGTTGTCAATGTTGCTAAGAAAGTTGCAAAATCATGGAATGAGCTATAAGATTTATTTTTGGATTTCTAACAATGCTCAGCTAGAATCTTGGAGTGCAAGCTGAGAGGAACAAAACCCTGAAATTGATTTTCTAAAGCCCTAGATATGACCCATTCGCCATAGGGCGAATGAGTCCTTAATGAGGTTTGAAAAAGCACTTTTGGTAAAAGGTACACAATGTTTAACCCTCTTAAACGTTTCCTTTTGACTATTATATCAGTGAGGTTTAATTTCTAATTCTCATTTATGTATTATAGCATACATTTTGAATGAAACTAGGATAATTCAGTTCATCATTACATCTTATTTTGGAGAAGCACAAACTATTTTCCTATGTTTTATTATGGTGAACCCGACCTTTTGAGCATTGTAATTTTCTAATTTTTGAGTCCTTTTTTATCCTAGATTTAGAACTTTCATTCATTTGCATTGAATTAGGTCTCATTTAGGGTGTCTAATTTGTATTCAACTTTGCATTACATCTAGTGTTTTAGGATTTCAGATTTTGCATTCTTTGAATATAAAAAATACAAACAAAAAAATCATCTTGCATTTGAAAATTGAAAAAATTACATATCAAACTAGGTCTTTTAGGTCATCATTTTGTTACATTTTTCACTTGCATTTCACATTTCATTTTAGAAAAATTATAACTAAAACTTGTTGTAACACACCTAAATTTGAAAACCATTGGAAAACACCTAAAAATATAGAAAAATCAATTTCAAAACCCTAATGTTCCTATTCAAGTCATAATCTACATTTCTAGGCATTAAAATATTCATTTTTGTGCTTTTGTTTGCTGCTTTCAGATTTCTGTTACAATTTTTTGAGTTTATATTTCATCAATTTCATCATATCTAGCTTACTTTGGTAAATTTAGTGCATTGTGTGATTTTAAAGTTGTATTTACAAGCCTTCATTTTCAGATTGTTGCATAGTGTAATTAGAAATTTAGCTTGTTTAGAATCTAAAAATTGCATTTACACCTTGCATTCTAGGTCATTTCATTGCATTTTAAGCCTCTTTCCATTTTGGGTTTGTATACTAAGTTTATGCAACTTGTATGATCTTTAAAACTTGGTGTCCTATTAGCAATACTATTGTGAGATGTAGTTCGAGACTCATGTCATCTTGTGATACACCATTCATCATGGATCTTGGGTTTTCTAACTCTCTTTCTAATAGTGTTGATAATCAAACCCCTATGGATCATAGTATGCATACCTCATTTCCCATGACTTCACTTCCTATAACCAATCTGCATGATGTTGTTCATATCTCCCAAGAAGACATAAAAAGACTAGATGAAGGCCTAGAAAAGTTTGGAAATGGAAAAAGTATCCCTTTCACTCACTTGATTTGGGAATTGTTAACATTAAAATGGACCTAATATCACCTTGATCTAGTTTTGTAATGTGTTTTACACATTCACATTGGGTTTCAGGCCCTTTTAATCTAAATAGACCTAATTTTGCATTAATTTAATGTTGTAAAGTGTATTTATTTGCACTTTCACATTGATTTTTGCACCCTCCTGCATTTATGACTTTCATATCATCATTAATAGGCCCCTAAGACCCTATATTATGCATCCTGAAGCTTATTTCAACTCAAATCCAAACATATACATCAAATAAACAATTTTCCAACTCTTTGACATTTCCTCCAACTAAAAAGGCGTAGTGGGACCCATATGCCACCTTAGGTGTATGATCCCATCTAGATGGGACCTATACACCAGAAGTGGCGTATGAGTCCCATTTGGCCCCTTTTTAGGGTTTTGAGAAGGAAATCATGGTTTTAAGTTCAAATTTCATGAATTTCAACCTTTAGGATCTAATTAATGGTAAATTTGATGGAATTCCTATATAAACAAGGTCTCAAATCATTATCACTAAGAATTCATGATATCATCCCAAGCTATTAAGAGTTAAGCATTCTAGAACTTCAAAAGAGTGTCAAGAGAGTTTACAAGAGCATTTCTAAGGCATTCAAGGTCAAATTTCATCATTTTTTGCAGCAATTGAAGATTCATCATCATTTCAAGATCATCAAGCATCAAGCATGTTGCTAAGCTAGTGTTGTGATGTAGCATTTAAGATCCATTTGCAAGAATTGTTTTATATCTAATTCAAGATCAAGATCTACATTCTACATGGCCACTTCAAATTATATTGATGATTTACATTCGAAGACATCATTCAAGGTATCATTGTTCATGTTTCATGTTTCATGTGCTTATTTCATTATTTCATGATTTGGTTTAATTATCTAAATAGGGTTTGACCAAGGAAAACCCCTATTCCCTAACAAACTAACACTTTTTCTCTCTTTTTATGTGATTGTAGATTTATAGGTTGAAGACAAAGTGGATTTGAATCCTTCAAAAGTATCAAGATTGCAAAGCTATAAAAGGGTATGTGTAGGATCATGATGGGCCAAAAAGTGGCAATATGATGGGTATGTGGCTGACGACTTTTTTTTACCCAAAATTGATGAAACAAAAAGGGTTTCTAAAGGAGATTCTCAAATTTCCACCAATATAAATTATTCTTTACTTTGAATTTAATAAGTAATTATTATTCATTTTCTATTCAAATTATGACTAAAGTCCTAATTGATAGACTGATTGAAAAAAATCTATATCTTTCAAACAACATCACATTTTTGAAACAAAAACATGGTCACATTCTATGCTTCACATACTATAGGATTAAAATTTAAAAAATTGAATTTCATGAAGTTTTGACCAAGTTAAGGTGGTCGGATATATGGGTTTTATAATTTTTTAAAAGTTGTAATAAAAAATTCATAATTAATTATTTACTTGGAGAAAAATTACAAAAAAATGCATCACATCGGGACATGAGTCCTCTACTTATATCTAAAATATTATAAAAAAATATTATCATTTTATTTTTTAGTTAGGGTGGTTAGACAAACACCTACTTTTATTTTTCCCTTAAATTTAAGTACTCTGCATTGAAATTTGAAATTTTCACCAAATAGATTTCTTTTTAAAACAAACATAGTAGTTTATAAACTACATTCAATTTTCTATAGATTTTATTATTACATATTTTTGAAATAATATAGATAACTTATTCAAATTTTTACGTCAAGTTGCCTAACTTTGATCTTTCTATTTTTTTGCCACTTAAGGGCCTATTTTTTCCATGATGATCCTGCACATACCCAAAAGTTGCAAAAGTTATCATGTAAAGTTGTCGAGGCTCATGAAAACTTAGATCTAGAGCAAGATATCCAGCCTATGAAACTAGTGGGAAAGGGATTATTTGATCCATATTCAAAGGCTTAGAAATTTTTTCTTTAAAATTCTACTCCTAGGACACTTTGCAAGAAAACAAGACTAATACACCACTTGTGGCGTATGAGTCCTGGTATACCTATTTTTGGGTTTTTTCTGTATATCCTAATTGAGCAGTTCCAGATTCTTATTTCCACCCAAAAACCCTACCTTGGGATTGATATGCATAGACTGGCTTATGAATCCTAGTGGGTGCCAAACAATAAGTTTTTAGGGTTTTGGAGCTTGTTTTGGCCTTAACATTCTTCTAGGTGCAACTCTTTTCTTTCTTAGTTTGTTATCCTGATTTTTCAGTTTCATTTCCTATGTTTTTTAGTTAGTACTTTGCATGTTTCATTAATCTCTTATCTTTCCAAGCCCTAGAATTGTGGTGAACCACTTTTTATTCTTTAAATATAACCTAGGACATCCCTATTGTAGATCTCCTTCCCCTTTACATCCTTGGATTGAGATCTCTATGGTTTCCGTGAATGAGAAGTAAGTGTGAAGTAGGAACCCTATCTTCTCAAAGGTAGTGCCCCACTATTTTCATTGTTTCATTTTGTTTAAAATGGTGCAAAAACTCTATTCTAGGACTCATATGCCCCTCTGGGTGATTTAGTCCCAATAAAGGTTGTTTTTCCTACTTTTTGGGATTTTTGTATTGTACATTTTCCAACATTTGACCCCTCCAAAAACCTTGAATGGGACTCATATGCCCCTCTAGGAGAATTAGTCCCACATCAGACCTAAAACTACCTTTTACAACATTGAAAACCTTGTTTAGGCACTTTTGTTTGTTGTCATTAGTTATCTGTTTTAGTTGGTTGAGTTTTTGTTACATGCATTTTAGTAGATCTAGCTTAAATTGGTTCATTTCATGCATTTCTTAATTCCAAATTTTCATTTGCAATATTTCATTTTCATATTGTTGCATAGTGTAATCAATAAATTACATTGTTTGAAATCTAAAAAATGGCATTTACACATTTCATTCTAGGTCTTTAAATTGCATTTTAAGTCTCTTTCCATTTTAAGTTTGATTTTCACAAATGTTGGTATCTATCTTTTTTAAGTTTTCAAAGAAAATGTTAGTCACTAAGAATGTTATTCATTCATTCAATAAATTTCCTAGTTATGAGAGCCTGTTAGTGCAAGAGAATGGAAACGTTGATGATTTCCTTAAACCTACACCCCCTCTTATCTCTCCTACTTGTGGGAATCATGTGATAGAAGAGGACACAAATGATTCATTTTCAGACACAAGTTCTAGTGATGATTGGGGTTCACTAGATTTTACACCCTACTTTATGGGATAGTACAAAATATCACAATCTAAACCAAAATTGTAATGTAAAGTAAATAACTCATGCAATTAAAGGCACTACCATTCTAATTTCCTAAATCCAATAGATCAATATCTCATATTTAAAATACATCGTTTAACCATAATTCTAATTGATAAATCAACAACGAAATAAAAAATAAATGTTTAACTTTCAGTTTCACAACTACTCAAATTAATTTACTCAATTTCTGTCACAATTTCACAATTAAGATAATCAATCATTTTAAATTTAACTAATCATGCTTACATTCTTTATTGTAATAACAATCATTAAATAAATATATTTAATATGTATATATATATATATATATATATATAACTATATATAATTATATATATACATGTAAATATATATTATGTAATTATAAAATCAATTATACTTTAAAAGAAAATCATTTCAATTAAAACAAAATCCATTTTCTCATAAAATTATATCCTCATGCTTTTAATGTATCTATTAAAAAACTCATTTTAAAATATAAAAAATATATATTTAATTCCAATTTAACTCTAAACATAACTAGCAGCTATATATATATAAATTTATCCAAGCAATTGTTCAAGATGGGCAAGTAATTTTTACAAATATGTTTTCTACATAAAAATATTTCCACTTTTCACAGAAGAAGTTTTCTTCAGAGGAATATTTCAAATTTTCATAAAAAAGATTTTTCTATAGTTTTGATTTAATTTCAACAAATATTCTACAATTTAACTATAATTTCCTTCAGGGTAAATCCATTTCCAAAATTAAATTTTAATAGAGGATCTACATTCTACAGAGGCTGTAAACATTCATGAAAATATTTTAAAATAAAAGCTTTATAATAAAAGAAATCCTATTCTACAGAAAACCTTTCCAATTTGCAAAACAATAATAATTTAAATAACCTTTTTAAATAAATTCACAAAACAATAAAGAACCTGTTCCAGAAGATCTTTTGATTCAAAGTTTGATGTCAAGCTTCCCTTAAAACTCCAACTTTTCCAAAGCTTCCTCTAGAAGAATTGCCACTTCCCAGAGAATAAAAATAGTCAAGAATCAAGAATACAACAAAACAAGATTCCTAAAATTATTAGAGAGCTTCTAACATTAACAATTTCCTCAAACCTTGAAACAATTCTACCCTTTTCAAATCCTCTCTTTTTCCCGTGAAAACAACTCCCTTCTTTCAATCTCAATAATTCTCTCTAGGAATCAATTTCAAAAATAATTAGAACACAAAACCTTCTAACTTCTAGTTACAAAATAAATATATTTTCTTGAACAACCACAAATATTTCCAAAGATCTTTTCCCAATAACATTCATTTGAAATTTAAATTATTTATCTATTTCAAATCAACTTTGAATAACTTATTTATTTGAATTCACATTTAATCTAATAATTAAAATTACATTATAACATAAATTAAATTAATTAATTTATCTATTATAAAGTCTCCACATAAATAATATAAATTAATTAAATACTTAATCATAACATATAATTTAATCCTCACAATTAAACTTTGCATAATAAATAAAATAACATGACAAACATGGATAAAGAATACAACCAATACATGGACTGACAACACATTGTAGGGTAAAGGTCTAACTAGGTTAACCTGTTACTATCTCCCAATCAACATTATTGTTGGGTAGTGGACACACTTAGACCTGTGAGACTAGGTGAAAGCATTGTCCTGTACCTACAAACCTACAAACAAAGCATATGTCATACATGTATCAAGATAATAAATCATACACACCATGAAGTGAAAATCATAGAATTCATAGGGCACTCACACACGAGTGATGGAATACCATTCTCTTCACCAATACAATGTCACATAAACAAACAAGATAAAATATCAATTAAACTACAATGATCATATATAGCAATGTCATCTCAACTAAGCATCTATGCAAACATAAAGCATGTCAAGCATAATCACCATGCATATAATGTATCATCATATCAATATAGTCTATCATCTCTCCTCTGTTAGTGATAGAATAACAATAGCATAAATATGGTCTAACAAAGTATCTGAGCCATCAAAGAAAACATAACAAATTGGAGGGTGTCAAATCCTCCCCCCTAGGATTAGGCTTGCTTCTGGAATCCTATGAAAAAATAAGGGTAGAGCTCCCTCATCTTGGTAGCATCCTCCCATGTAGCAGAAGTGTCATCTCTAGGATCCCACTAGACCCTCACCTGCTTAATATCTCGAACCCTGAGGGTGAGTCTCTTGTGTTGTGTAATGGCCACGAGCTCCAAAGCTAGCTACCTGTCCTCTACCTGTAAAGCATTCCAGTCAAGGATATGAGAAATTTTTGGATGGTAAGATCTAAGTACAAAAACATGGAACACATCATGGATGTGTGAGAGACTAGGTAGTAAAGCAAGGCGGTAAGCAACTGGCCCAATCTTCTCTAGAATCTCAAAAGGCCCAAAAAATTGAGGTGCGAGCTTAGAAACCTTTCCATAATGGATTGGAATCTTTCTCATTTGAAATCACAAGAAAACTTGGTCACCTACAAAAAATTGGCAATCCACATAGTGCGCATCAGCATACTTGTTTTTCCTATCCTGTGTAGCTATTAAATGCTCTCTGATCCAAAAAACCTACTGCTCCATATCCTGAAGCATATCAGGACCCAATAATATCCTATCCTCCAACCTATCCCAACTCAATGGATTCTGACAAGGCCATCCATACAAATCTTGAAAAGGTGCCCTGCCAATAGAACTCGGTGTGCTATCATAATAGTGGTTTACAATTCCTAAGGAATGAATTTTAGCTGAAATCACATATTTTTAGAAAATATAATGATTTAAGCCTTAAAAATTTCCATTTTAAGGATTCCAATTGAAGAGGGTTTGATCAAATCACCTTAGATCAAACCCCCTTGGATAGAACCTCGCTAGTTTTAAACCATACCTATAAATGCGTCTCCTTTACACCTATCAAAATGCTGATAAAAAATCACTTTTGATTTAGCTTTTGGGGGATCAAATGAATTCATTTAAAATTTATTTCAAATGATTATGGTATTCCTCAGAACAAGCTATCCAATGAATATAATTTTAATATGTTTTGGTTTTGTTATGTATTTGTTTTTTAAGTTTTATTAAACATAGGTTTTTCATCGAAAATGAATTTCTTTGTTCTTCACATGTGGAAAAATAGAAGATTATCAAAAAAAATTGAAAAATATGAGTGCACTAGATATTGAAGTCCTTGATCCAACAAAAAATTAAATTAAATTTTGACATATACAAAAAAAGTTCGCGTTATCTGATCGTTATTATCGAATTGTAATTCGTTTGACTTTGAAACTTGATTAAGAAAGAAATATTCAATAAAAGACTATCTAACCAAGTGGAAGCACTAGATATAAGAGTTAAAAATCTAAATTTGAAAGAATTAAATTTTGTCCTTCATGGAAAAAAAGTTATCGTTATACGTGTGCGTCACTTTTTAAAAATGTTGTTTGATAAAAAATCTATTTTAGTGGGAGATGGAAAAAGAAGTGCAATTTGATTCCAAAATTTTGAAAAAATATTTTTAGAATCTACAAAAAAAAATTGATGAGACTCTAGTTTGCACCATCTTCAAATTCCTCACAGTTTAGCCGCTATAGGTGCCGAATGTGAAGATTTAGTTAAAAATAATAATTTCGGTGTCGGTTTGGCCAAAATTGTAAACCACTATTATGGGATCAACATGTGGATCATCATGGAAAAATAAGCCATTAAGTGGTAAAAAATTTAGAAAAATCAGAGTTAGGCAACTTGACATAAAAAATTGAATAAGTTATCTATATTATTTCAAAAATATGTAAGAATAGTTCTATAGAAAATTGAATGTAGTTTATAAACTACTAGGTTTTCTTTTTTAAAACAATCTATTTGGTGAAAATTGGAAATTTCAACGATGGTACTTAAATTTCGGGAAAAAGAAGTAGGTGTCTGGACCACCCTAACCACAATAAAATGATAATATTTTTTATATTATTTTAGATATAAGTAGAGGACTCATGTCCATGTGATGCATATTTTTTATAATTTTATTTCAAAGGAGATAATTAATTATGATTTATTTATTACAATTTTAAAAATATAAAAATCTCGTAATGTCGACCACTTAACTTGGTCAAAACTTCATGAAATTCAATTTTTTTTTTAATCCTATAGTACACAAAGCATACAATGTGATGCATGTTTTGGATTCAAAAACTATGATACCATTTGAAAGCTATAGATGTTTTTCAATTAGCCTATCAATCAGGACTTTAGTCATAATTTGAATAGAAAATGAATAATAATTACTTATTAAATTCAAAGTAAAACATAATTTATATTGGTGTAAAGCTGAGAATCTTCTTTAAAAACCCTTTTTGTTTCATCAAGTTTGGGTAAAAAAAATGTCATCGGCCACATACCCATCATATTGCCACTTTTTGGCCCATCATGATCCTGCACATACCCAACTCTGAAAATCGTTGTTATATGCAAAGTATACAAGATAGAGATAATCCTCCCATCATGTTTTTTTATCCATGACATACGTGCATAGCATATTTTCAAGGATCTGATTGACCCTCTCAGTCTGTCCATCCATCTCAGGGTGATATGCTGAACTAAAGTTAAACTGTATCCCCATAGCATGTTGTAATGATGTCTGAAGAGTTGAAGTAAACACAAGATCCCTATCAGAAATAATGTAACGAGGAATACCATGCAACCTCACAATGTTCTCCATGAACACTCTAGCAACTGACAAAGCATTATAGGAGGAACAAATAGGTGAGAAGTGTGCCACCTTCGTCAACCTATCTACCGTCACCATAATCACATTATGTCATCATGAAGAGTTTAGTAAACAAACAATGAAATCCAATGAAATGATGTCCCATTTCTACTCAAGAACCAAATGAGGCTATAGAAGACTAGCTAGATGTTGGTGTTCAGCCTTAACTTTCTCACACTCCAAACATCGTGATACATAATTAGCAATATCTCACTTCATACCTGCCCAGAAATAAAGTGGTCACAAATTGACATACATCTTCTTCACTCCAAGACGAGCTAAATAAGGTGCCCGATGTTCCTCTATCAAAATCAAGGTATGAAGATGTTTTGAAGATGGAACATATATATGTCTCATGTATCTGAATAACCCATTTTTCTCTAAAGAATATCCTAAGTACCTGCCCTCCAAAGTCCTTCCTGACTCAGTCTCAGATCTTACCTCCTAGTACCAGCTCTCTATAGGAAGTATGGTAAGAATCTAGCTTGTCAAATCCATAATAAGAGTCATCTCAAATAGTTCATACCTCCCTTTGCTGAGATTTTTGGCCACAACTTTCTTCTTCCTCTAGATATACTTCACCTCAAAATCGTACTCACAAAGGAACTCCATCCATCACATTTGCCTAGAATTAAGGTTAGGCTGTGTGAAGATATAATGTAGACTCTAATGGTCACTGTGTAACTCAAAACAATGCTCCAATAAGAAATGTCTCCATTGAGTCAAAGCATGTACCACTGTAGCTAACTCAAGATCATGCATGGGGTAGTTCAACTCATGATCCTTGAGCTTGCATGACTTGTACGCATTGACTCAACCATCCTACATCAATACTACTCCTAACCCCTCCAAAGATGCATCTGCACATATAACAAAGTATCCTATAGGATAAGGTATCGAAATGATCTATGTGCTAGTCAACCTATCCTTCAATGTTTGAAATGTATCCTTGCTCTACTATGACCTATCGAACTTCTTCCCTTTTCTTTGAAGATAAGTGATAGGATGTCCTACCCTAGAAAAGTCCTAAAAAAACACCTATAGTAACCTGCTAGGCCCATGAAACTACATATCTTTGCCACATTCTTAGGTGTAGGCCAATCCATGATCGCCCGGATCTTTGTAGGATCCACTACAATGCCCTCTCCTAATATAACATGTCCATGGTACTTGACCTCAGTCTTAAACAACTCACATTTGGACAAGTTGGCATACAAATTATTATCCCTCAAACACTATAAAATTTTCCTCAAATGTTCCTCATGCTCCTCAACTATCCTGGAATAAATCAATATGTCATCAAGGAATACAACTACAATTTTATCCATGTGTGTGCAAAAGACTATGCATCAGGCTCATGAATACAGATGGTGCATTCGTCAACCCGAATGGTACCATTGTAAACTCATAGTGAATATAACATGTTTGAAACATTGTCTTAAGAATATCAAACTCCACAATACATAGTTGATGGTATCTCGACTTAAGATCAATATTAGAAAACACTGTAGTACCCTTGACCTGATCAAACAAGTCATCGATCCTAGGTAGAGGATATCGGTTCTTGGTGGTGACCTTATTTAACTAATGGTAGTTTATGCACAGATGAAGAGAATCATCCTTCTTCACAAAAATCATAGGTGCTCCCCAAGGTGAAACACTAGGGCAGATGAAACCCTTCTCTAATAACTCCTCAAGCTGCAAGCGAAACTCCTTAAGCTCTTGAGTTGTCATATGGTATGGGGCTCATGAAATGGGTTTGGAACCAAGTAAAAGAGCAACCTTGAAGTCTATTTCATGCTAAGGTGGAATCCCTAGAATATCATCAGGAAAAAAATATGCATACTACTGAAGTATGGGATGGCTATTTATAGAAACCTTTTCCTCTCTATCACCCATCTCCAAGTCATCTACTATCATAGAAATAACTGACATCCCTGATGAACACATCCTCTCAGTTGCATAGCCAAGATTATCCTCAATGATATAGGTCTTTGGACCCCTACTAACTCAACCTCTCTTCCAGATGCATCAATGTATTGTATTGACTTGCATTGACAATCAATCGTGGCCCTATGAGCCTTGAGCCAATCCATCCCTAGGACAATGTCGTAAGACCCTAATGGTATAATGCAGAGATCTGTAGTAGTGTGGAAAGATCCAATCTCCAGTCTACAATCTAGTACATAAGAATGCACTACAACTTAAAGCCTACACAAATAACTTCATGGTTTCCACATTATCCCAGAGTTCCCAGTGCTTAAACCTAGGCTCTAATACCAAGTGTAATGTAAAGTAAATAACCCATGCAATTAAAAGAACTACCATTCAGATTTCCTAAATCCAATAGATCAATATCTCATATTTAAAATACATCGTTCAAGCATAATTATAATTGATAAATCAACAACAACATAAAAACTAAATGTTTAACTTTCAGTTTCACAACTACTCAAATTAATTAACTCAATTTCACAATTAAGATAATCAATCATTTTAAATTTAACTAATCATGTTTGCATTATCTATTGTAATAACAATCATTAAATAAATATATTTAATATGTAGATATATATATATATATATATATATAATTAAAGATAATTATATATATACATATAAATATATATTATTTATTTATAAAATAAATTATAATTTAAAAGAAAATAATTTCATTTAAAACAAAATCCATTTACTCATAAAATTATTTCCTCATGCTTTTAATGTATCTATTAAAAATAGTGATTATAAAATATAAATATATATATATAATATATATATTATAAATAATTTATATTATATATATATTTAAATAAATTAAAATCGACATGTACAGGCACAGCCTTTGAAGGCTGTTGGGTTGGGTTGCCTATGCAACCGTCCCCATAAGGGGTCGCAGCCTGTGGGTTAGCGTTGAGCACTGCCCATGGTCTGCTTCCCTCTATGGGATGCAGTTGTGGGGTAACCCCCCATCCTCACATTAAAATCTAAATTTCCTTATGTTTCTTTTTAATAATCATTGTACAATGATCTCCCAATATTTTAAATAAAAATTTCTACAAGGAAAAACTACAGTATCCCAAATATAATAAAATATTTATAAGTAATATATATTTATATGTACATATATATTTAAATATATATGTATATATAGTTATATATAATTTTATCCAAGAAATTGTTCGAGATGGGCAAGTAATTTTTACAAATACGTTTTCTACAAAAGAAGTTTTCTATAGAGGAATATTTCCAATTTTCATAGAAAAGAGTTCTGTAGAGTTTCAATTTAATTTCAACAGAGATTCTACAATTTAACTATAATTTCCTCCAAGGTAAATCCATTTCCAAAATTTAATTTTAACAGAGGATCTACAATATATTCTATAGAGGTTGTAAACATTCATGACAATCTTTTAAAATAAAAGCTTTCTAATAAAAGAAATCCTCTTCAATAGAAAACCTTTCCAATTTGCAAAACAATAATAATTTAAATAACCTTTTTAAATAAATTCACAAAACAGTAAAGAACCTGTTCCAGAAGATCCATTTATTCAAAGTTTGATGTCAAGCTTCCCTTAAACCTCCAACTTTGCCAAAGCTTCCTCTAGAAGAATTACCACTTCCCAGAGAATAAAAATAGTCCAGAACCAAGAATACAACAAAATTGGATTCCTAAAATTATCAAAGAGCTTCTAACATTAACAATTTCCTCAAACCTCAAAACAATTCTACCCTTTTCAAATCCTCTCTCTTTTTCCAGTGAAAACAACTTCCTTCTTTCAATCTGAATAATTCTCCCTGGGAATCAATTTCAAAACAATTAGAAAAAAAAACCTTCTAACTTCCAGTTACAAAATAAATATATTTTCTTCAACAACCACAGATATTTCCAAAGATCTTTTCCCAATAACATGCATTTGAAATTTAAATAATTTATTTATTTCAAAGAAAATTTAAATAACTTGTTTATTTTAATTCACATTTAATCTAATAATTAAATTTACTTTATAACATAAATTAAATTAATTAATTTATCTATTATAAAGTCTCCACATCAATAATACAAATTAATTAAATACTTAATTATAACATATAATTTAATCTTCACAATTAAACTTTGCACAATAAATAAAATAACAAGACAAATGTGGATAAAGAATATGACCACTACATGGACTGACAACACACTATACTAGGGTAAATTTCTAACTAGGTTAACTCATTACTCTCTCCCAATCAAAATTACTGTTGGGTAGTGGACATGCTTAGACCTATCAGACCAGATGAAGTCATTGTCCTGTACTTGAAAATCTACAAACAAAGCATATGTTTTACACATATCCAGATAATAAATCATACACACCGTGAAGAGAAAATCATGGAAATCATAGGGCACTCACATGTGAGTGATGCAATACCATTCTCTTCACTAATACAATATCACATAAACTGATGAGATGAAATATCAATTAAACTACAATGAGCATATATAGCAATGTCATGTTAACTAACCATCTATGTAAACATAAAGCATGTCAAACATAATCACCATGCATACAATGTATCATCATATCAATATAATCTATCATTGATCCTCTATAAGCAATAGAATAACAATAACATAAAATATGGTCTAACAAAGTGTCTGAGTTGTCAAAGAAAACACAAAAAATTAGAGGGTGTCACAAAAACAACCTTGTGTTTCATTTTCTCAAGTTGGTTCTACATCAAGAAAATTACCTCATTGTGGTGATCGGGGCTATTTAACTTCCATTCCTCATGAGAGGATGATGCATAAATTTGAGAAACCTAAAAAGGATTTGTGTTCTCATGAAGAAGCCAATCCTTCTTAGAAGCATAAACCTCCATCATTAGAATTGAAAGATTCTTATGGTCTTGATGACAAACTCCCTCCTAAACATGGATACAAGGAACACATGAAGTAAACTAATATACCATACTCTTTCAAGAAAGATCTAGGTTTACCATCTTTATCTCCATTTTCATCTAAGGCCTTATCATTTATTATGTGTATGACATCTTGTTCAAATAAAGGACCATCCTCTACTATTGATCAAGAGGGTATCTTGTTGAGACTCCTCCAAGATTGTTTGATATCCTTCATCCAAGAACATGAAAGATATTCTACTACAAGTGTTCATTTTATGTATATCATAGAGTTCATGGCGATTCTACTAATGAATGGAAGGATCTAATTGATAAAATTCAACATCTTAAGGAGTGTGGTACTCTTCCTTACGTTGGGACACCCAATTCCTCTAATTGATTATGATTTTCAATCTAGCATGTTTCACATCAATCATTTCGGCTCATCCTTGTCTTGTGCTAAGTGGGGGAAACAGGTTAGGAAGCCTTGTCCTCTAATGTCACTTGTCGTTGTCTCTTTTGGATAGTTGACCACCTTTCATGTACATACAAGAGCAAGCTTGGGATGTGGATGACATGCCTTAAGTTGGCTTGCATGGGACATACTAAGTTTTGGGGGCAACCCCTTTTCATGACATAGCTTATTAGAAACATATGACTTGGAATAGGGCTTTCTAAGTAAGCTCTCATGTCTTCTTCTACTTTAAAGAAATTTCTCATAGAATGGTGTTAGAAACCACTTTAAAGTGGGGGCATACATCGAAACTCATGATTCACTGCATGATTTTCCATTATTATTGGGATGCATCCTTTTCTTGGTGGTGTCATTGGGTTTGATTTCCTTTGAGAGTGTGATATTTCTTTGATGTGTCCTCTCTTGGAGACATTAAGCATAATATTCTCTAAGAAGAGACCATACATGAACTAAGAAAAATTTCTTTGAATGGACCTTACACTACTTTGGTATTTACAATAACTTTTCTATGGCCACATTGAATAACACACTTTTCTTGGGTATGGAGCTATCTTGTTTGTTCATGAGTATCAAATACAAAGCTTTTATTTCCTCATGAATCTCCAGGTTCATTGTTGTGTGGCACCTTATCAAATTTATTAGGAGATATAGCTTTGGTCTGGTTGAACAGAAATCTGAACTTAGGCAGGACTTTCCCATAGCCACTTGCTTGTGTTTGTGAGCACATACCAGCTATGTGCGTATGTGTCTCAAATTTTTGGATAGTCACCCAGTGGATAGCCTAGAGTTCCATTTCCTTAGAGTGAGTGTGCATTTTTGGAAAAATAACTTAGATCTAATCCAAAATGAGTAGGGGAAATGGTCGAAGCTTGATCCATCCCTTTTGTTTTGTTTTTCTTTTCTCTTCGTTTGGCAGTGTATGCTTGTGCCTTTTTGTTGCTCATTATATAATTTTCATGTGTGTTCCTTTATTCTTATGTCTGTTTGTAATAGGATCTTTATCCTATCATCTTGATTATCCCTCTTGATTATTTTCATCTTATCTTACTGGTATTGTTACATTTGGACCCCTCATGATGCAAGTTTGTCTACTTTAGTGTGAGTTTGAAGCAAGTTCCTCCTCTCACTCAAGTGGGGGCTAAATATGGAAACAAAAAATGTATCCCTTTTCAACACTTGATTTTGGAATGGTTAACATTAAAACAAACCTAATGTTTCCTTGATCTAGTGTTGTAATGTTTTTTACACACACATTGGATTTAGGGCCCTTTTAAGATAAATAGACCTAATTTTTCCTTAATTTATTGTTGTAAAGTATATTTATTGTACTTTCACATTGATTTTTGGGCCCTCTTATATTTATGACCTTAATATCATCATTAATAGGTCCCTAAGACCCTATATTATGCATCCTGAGGCTTATTTCAACTGAAATCCTAACATAGATATTAAATAAACTTAATTTTCCAACTCCCTAACATTTCCTCCACCTAAAAAGGCTTAGTGGGACCCATACACCACCTTGGGAATATAAGTCCCATCCAAATAGTACCTATATTCCACAAGTGGCATATGAGTCCCATTTGGCCCCTTTTTAGGGTTTTAATTAGGAAATTAGGGTTTTAAGTTCAAATTTCATTAATGTTGAGGTCTCTAGGATCTAATAAATGGTAAATTGGATGGAATGCCTATATAAAAAGGTCTCAAATCATTATTTCCCTAAGAATTCATGATATAATCCCAAGCTATCAAGATTTAAGCATTCTAGAACTTCACAAGAGTATTGAAAGGGTTTATAAGAGCATTTCTAAGGCATTCAAGGGTAGATTTCTTCATCATTTGTTGCAAAAATTCAAGATCCATCATGTCAAGATCATCCAGCATCAAGCATGTTGTTGAGTTAGTATTGTTATGAAGCATTAAGATCCATTTGTAAGAATTGTTTATGATAGAGCGAATAACCAAAGAAATATCAACTGCAGAAAACCTTCACAAGAAATGAGAGAGATAACACTGCCATTTCACCAAATAAGGAATGAATAGAATGAGATGAATAATATACATATGGTATAGTCTTTTAAAGCTCTGAAATGGATGACAGGTGAGAAAATTCCTAGCATAGGAAAAACTACCCAAAAATAATTAAATGCATAACTAATCTAAATGCAATGTCCCTAAGTTAGAACTTAAGATGGTAAATGTAATTTACTCTAACGCCCCCACTTAAGTGCAACTTAGGGGAGAATGAAAATTAAAATAGGAAGATGCAGTATGGGTCTTGGCTACACAACCATGTTAGGTACCCATTTACAATGCAAAAGGAAATCTCTCACAACCGGAGAAAAGTCAAAAAACCTTGTGGGAAAAAACCCCTCTCCAAACGAGAGAAAAAAAATAAAAATGCATGGATGGAGGACTCAATCACACCCCCTAAGGAATACATACATCATGTATATATAATCAAAAATCCCCCATAAGAGGGAAAGAGAGAGAATATATAGCCACCCCACAATGTGTAATCACCTGCAAAAATGGTAAGTTCTTGAAGAAAAAACATGATCCAGTGTTGACAAAAAACTTGTCTCACTTTTGGAAGAAACAAAACCCAATAAAAATGTAGGTATAATTCCCATTCCATATAGGAATTGAAAGAAAGAAGCATGAAAATGTATGATGGTGTATGTGAAATCTGCTCATGTGTTGCCAAGAGCTTGGAAAATGATGCCATGAACCAAACAGGAACATGCCCAATCATAACAAAAGGTGACAAAAAACGTACCACTAGAAACTGATTTTGAACACTCTCTAGAGAATGAGATGGGGTCACAATAGTTGTACCAAAACTATCGTGAAATAGGAGGGATATGCCCTCAAATGTGTCTTCTAAGTCAGAAATGTGAGATTCCACAAACAATGAACCAATGTCTAACAAATAAGAATCCCAATCAGGAAAACAATTAGAGACTGGTTGTGATGAATCACTGGATGTTCTCAATGAATCATCAACACAAAATGAATGATCCCACTGAAAAAGAATGATATGAATCTCAATAAATGACTACGCAATTAATCACTAAAGGTGAAGGTACAATTAGATACTGGTTGTGATGAATCACTGGATGTTGTCAATGAATCATCAACACAAAATGAATGATCCCACTAAACAAGAATGATAGTAGTCTCAATCAATGGCTTTGTACAATTAATCAACTGTCTCTGATGGATAAGATAGAGCATATGAAGAACCCTCATCATCCTCATCTGAAGATTCAAATTATTCCAAAACTTCAAACTCTTGCATAGTAGCATGATCATAGGGTATCATGTCTTAAAAATGAAGAGGCGCAAGACAATCTAAAAAAGGATCATCTAGGAATGGCTAAGTATTAGGATCTCCATTGATTTCCTAGATTTTAGTCCAAATAATATAAGGACACTCAAAATGATCAATAGCATCCAAAGTGGCATCATCAATATGCATTGTAATAACTCCTAGGAGATGATCCCTTTTGCAATTCCATGCAAATTTCTTACTATCAGTACCAAGAAGGGGAACAAGATTATAGATGTGGCAATAAATGAATCCATCAGGGATATTTTAT
Organism: Sequoia sempervirens; assembly: GCA_007258455.2. NCBI lineage: Eukaryota > Viridiplantae > Streptophyta > Pinopsida > Cupressales > Cupressaceae > Sequoia > Sequoia sempervirens. The sequence continues at coordinate 139,782,340 of VDFB02000002.1, read as the reverse complement.
GATACCATCTCTCCATTGTTTATAGTTTCCCCTTTCCAACATAATCGCAATAGGATGCAATGAAAGCCCCATAATCAACTATGATACAACTCCAAAAATTGATACCTTGATAGAGCAAATAACCCAAGAAATATCAACTGTAGAAAACCTTCATAAGAAATGAGAACAAAAACACTGTCATTTCACCAAATAAAGAGTGAATAGATGAGATGAATAATCTACATATGGTACATGCTTTTAAATCTGTGAAATAAATGATGGGTGAGAAACTTCCCAACATGGGAAAAACTACTCGAAAAATAATTAAATGCATAACTAATGTAAATGCAATGTCCCTAAGTTAAAACTTATCACAATAAATTTAATTTACTCTAATAGTTTCATATCCAATTCAAGATCAAGATCTACATTATACATGGATGCTTCATGTTATATTGTTGATTTACATTCCAAGACATCATTCAAGGTATCATTGTTTGTGTTTCATGTTTCAGATTTCATGTCCTTATTTCATTGTTTCATCATTCAGTTTAATTTCCTAGATGGGGTTTGACCAAGGAAAACCTCTATTTTGTAACAAAACAACACTTTTTCTATCTTTCTATGATTACAAGTTTATAGGTTGAATAAAAAGTGGATTTGAAGCCTACAAAAGTATCAAAATTGTAAAGTTGTAAAAGTCGCAAAAGTTTTCATGTAAAGTTGTCAAATCTCATAAAAACTCAGATCTGGAGTAAGATATCCAACCTATCTACATGAAACTAGTCAAGAAAGGCTTATTAAATCCATCTTCAAAGGCCGACAAATTTTTCCTTCAAAAATTTCCTTGTGGGGCAGTTCACGACAAAATGAGACTGATACACCACTTGTGGTGTATGAGTCCTAGTATACCTATTTTTTGGTATTTTTTGTAGATCTTGATTAAGCAGTATGAAATTCTTGTTTCCACCTAGAAACCCTAGTCCGAGACTGATATGCCTAGAATGTCATATGAATCCCAGTGGGCACCAAATAGCAGGTTTTCAAGGTTTTGGAAAAAAAATCATTCTTCAAGGTGCACCTCTGTTCATTCTTAGTTTGTTATCCTAATTTTTTAGTTTCATTTCCTATGTTGCTTAGTTAGTACTTTGCATTTTTCATTAGCCTCTTGTCTTTCCAGGGCCTAGCTTGGTGGTGAACCCATTTTTAGTCTCTAAATATACCCTAGGACATCCCTATTGGAAATCTCTTTCCCCTTTACATCCTTGGATTGACGTCTCTAGGTTTTCCTTAACTGAGAAGTGAATGTGAAGTAGTGGTCAGGGGCACCTAGTTTTCATAATGTAAAAGGGGGCTAGATGTTAGGTTTTTGTGCTTGAGTCATTTTTTTTTTTGTTATAAGGGTATGTGCAGGATCATCATGGAAAGCACAGGCCTTTAAGTGGCAAAAATTTTAGAAAAATTATAGTTAGACAACTTGACATAAAAAATTGAATAAGTTATATTATTTCAAAAATGTGTAAGGATGGAATCTATAGAAAATTGAATGTAGTTTCTAAACTACTAGGTATGTTTAAAAAAAAAAAGTATTTGGTGAAAATTTGAAATTTCAATGCGATTAGTACTTAAATTTGAGAAAATATAAGTAAGTGTACATTACGACCACCTTAACACAGCAAATGATATATATTTTTATAAGATTTTAGATATAAAAGTCGAGGACTCTTTTACAATGTGATACATATTTTTTTATGTTTTTCGAAGTAAATAATTATTTATGAATTTTTATCACAAATTTTTGAAAATATAAAAACTTCGTATCGACCACCTTAACTTGGTTCAAACTTCATGAAATTCAATTTTATTTTTTAATCCTACTAGTATCAGAAACATAGAATGTGATGCCATGTTTGGATTCAAAAAGGTGATATCATTGGCTATAAGATGTTTTCAATCAATCTATCAATCAAGACTTTATACGTAATTTGAATTAAAGAAAATGACTAATAATTACTTATTAAATTCAAAGTAAGCATAATTTATATCGATTGAAAACTGATCTCTTTAAAACCCTTTTTGTTTCATCAATTTTGGGTAAAAAAATAGTCATCAGCCACATACCCATCATAATGCCACTTTTTGGCCCATCATGATCTTGCACATACCCATAAGGTTTGTTGAGACCATGTTTCATGTTTTGAGTCATCTGGGGTCAGGTTTGTAGGAAGGTGTCATTTGTTGCAGAAAGTTGCAAAGTTGCTCAAGTAACTTTTTCATTTTTGGTCTTTTGTGGAAGTTGAACCATTAGAGATTCAAGGACCAGTTAGAAAATGGTTGTTTTTGGTTGTAAATGTTTAAATATTCCTTTTTATTTTTGAGGAAAGGTTCTTGAATGAATTTTTGATGATCAAACAATAAATAAACTCTTTTTTCTATGTTTTATAGTGTTTTCTTGCTTCTACATAAAATAGTATGGCCTGTACAACCTGCAAATGATCTAAGTTGCATTGGAGTAGATGTGGGGCTGAATCTACTATCATTTTCCTTTGATTTCATTTGTTTTCATTAACATTGGAGTGAGTTAGAGTCAATTTACTGTAAATTGTCAAGAAACCCTAGTTAGTGAGGGTTTGATTGAAGAAAATGAGTTATTGATCCATTCCATTAATGGAAAATCCTTATAATCAATGGAATGGAGGTAGATAGTATGCTTTTAAGGTTTTTGGTGTTTGTAGAAGCAGGGGATGGAGTTAGGGTAAATTTTAATGCTACCCTAGCCTAATATCACAATGTGTTAGGCCTAGGATGTTAGATAGACTTAGGGTTTGGTGAAAGAACATTTTGGTGATTGGTCAAGTTGATGGAAATTGCATGTGTAGACCCCATGTGACATGTTGACAGCTTTGGAATGAATAATTGATGTTTGAAGATTGTAAAACCAATAGTTTCCTAGTTGAACTAACCTAATTAGGCCTAGTTGGGAGCGTAGCATTCCAATTTTGAGGGTTATGCTCCTAAACAAACCTATCTAATAATTTGATATGTTTTTAAGTGGCATAAAGGGTATCTTTAATGGTGGTTATATTTTGGGCATTGGGTATTCTCTAAAATTTTTGTGGGAAATCCCTTGTTTGGAGTACTACTAGGGGAAATTGAAGGATTTGAGAGAAAATCACCCAGTTAGGGTTTCAAAGTTGCAAAGTTTGAATAATTGAGTTTGTGTTGATAATCTCCACCCCACTCTACAACAAATTGGTATCAGAGAATAGGTAGGTCTATAAAAGGGAAAGCGTGAAGTGAAAAAGAGAACAAGACTCCTCCAAAGGGTAACCCTATGGCTAGGGAAATGAATGGGATGAAAGAAAAGATTGCAAAAGAGATTAGAATATTGAAGGAATTGCAAGATATGGTGGTAGCAAGGCTTGAGGCTATTAAAACTAGTTAGAGGAGAGGTATGGTCCTCAATGATGTGAGTGACCCTAAAGAAGAAAGGGAAGAGGAATTGGATCATGAGGAGTAGAAGTTTTGTAAGCTACTGAGAGTAGTCAAGGAAGATAAACACAAGGTGAAGATTAATTTAGCAATGTATAGAGGAAACATGAATGATGAAGAAATTTTGGATTGGATTGTAGCACTTGATAATTATTTTGAATGTGAAGACATACCAAAGGAACAAAAGGTAAAGATAGAAAAAAAAAATTGAAGGGTCATGCCCTACTATGGTGAGATTATGAGAAAACTAAAAGGAGGAAGAAAGGAAAGTAAAAAATTGTCTCTTGGGACCTAATGGTGGCCAAGCTTAATGATAAGTTCTTACCAGTTGATTATGCAATTCAAATGAACAAGAAACTTCAAGGTTTGAAAAAAAGAGAGATGGATGTCAAAGCTTATAATGAGGAATTTTATAAATTGAGTATGAGATTTGGTCACATGGAGGATGATGTGGAGAAGGTGCCTAGATATCTTAGTGTATTAAGATTTAACATTCAATATGAGTTAACTTTGTCAAACCCAAGCATGGTAGAGGAATGTTTTCAATTAGAAATTAGGGCTGAGGAAAAATAAAGAGAAGGCAAGACAAACAAACCAAGGCTAGAGGCAACAATTCTAGAGGAAGAGGTTCATTTTCTAACTCAAGGCAGTCATATGAGAACTAGGAAGATGCAAGTAAAGTCCAAGACCAAGTTGTTGATTAGAGAGGTGGATTTAGAGGAGGTAGATCAGGCTTTAGAGGTAGATTTGGAAGTCAAGGAAGGTGATCTAGTGGATTCATGAGAAGGTGCTATCAATGCAACAAGTTTGGACATCAAGCATGGAAATGTAATGAAGGTCAGGCCTCTACTTCACATTGAGGAGAAAAAATAGCTCAATTGGTGCAAGAAGGTGATAATGAGAGTGTATACTCTCCATCACATCATGTTGGTCCAGAAGTAGGTGAATCACTCATGGTAAGGAGAACTCTCATAAAAGCATTAGTAGAGAAGGAGCCACCACAAATAAAGAATCTCTTTAAGACAACTTGTAAGTTCTTAGGTAAGGTTTGTAAGGTTGTAATTGATTTAGGAAGTAGAAATAATATGGTTTCAATTGAGATGGTTGAAAAACTTAAGTTGCCTAGGATACCACATGCTACTCCTTACAAAGTCTCTTGGTTGAATGAGGGTCAATATGTTTTGGTAAATGAACAAAGTTGGGTGGATTTCAATATAGGAGGGTATAAGGACAAAATTTTAGGTGACATACTACCCATGGATGTATGCCATTTTCTGTTGGGGAGGCCTTGGAAATTTGATAGGTATGCTATGTATGATGGAAGAAAGAATACCTATGAGATAGAAAAAGATGAGGTCTCCTATACTTTGACACCATTGAAGGATGAAGACAAAGGGAAAACTAGGGGGTCTAATGTGATGATGGTAGGTAGGAAGGATTTCATAAAGATAGAAGAAGAGAAGCACATGGACCTTGTAAGCACTCCTGGAAACTTGAAGACATTATGACAACAGACATGAAGAATGACTTACTTTTGGAGGGAAATGATATTGAGTTAGAGTCAAGATCTATTACGTTGAAGGTCAAGGATGAATTGACTTTAGGGATTCAAGATTGGCTAAAGAAGTATACTTCCATGATGATAGGAGGAGTGATTCATTCATTTCTTTCAAAAGGGGATGTTGATTATTATTTCATGTCAGAGGTTAATATACTTGATAAAGAAGTAGCTACAGGGACACAACAACATGTGGAAGAATTAAGAAGAAAAGGTGAAGAGGTTAAGGATAAACTGCAAAAGAATGTAGATAAGTCCAAGCACATAATTGAAGTGAAGAAGAAGGAGGTTCATTACAAGGATGGAGGAGATATGGTAGCAGGTAATGATGTAGATTCAACAACATTCTTAGGTGAAGCACAGGCCAAGGATTAACCATCAAACATGTCTTTGAAGTTGGAGCCTATCCTAGGTTCCAAAGAGTTAAAAAGGATAGGGAATAATACCTATTTCAAGTATTTAGTCCATTGGAAGGGGTTTCCAAATGGAGATAACATGTGGGGTTCAAAGAATAGTATGAACAAGCATCAATCTACTACATTGCAACATTGTCCTCAAGGGGCACCTAGTCTTCATAATGTAAAAGAGGGGTAAATGTTAGGTTTTTGTGCTTGAGTTATGTTTTTATTTGTAATAAGGTCTTTTCAGACCATGTTTCATGTTTTGAGTCATGCGGGGTCAGGTTTGTAGGAAGGTGTCATTTGTTGCAAAAAGTTGCAAAGTTACTCAAGCAACTTTTTCATTTTTTGTCTTTTGTGGAAGTTGAACCATTGGAGATTCAAAGGTCATTTAGAAAATGGTTTTTTTTTGTTGTAAATTTTAAAATACTCCTTGTGATGTTCAAGGAAAGGTTCTGGAATGAAGTTTTGATGATCAAACAATAAAAAAACCCTATTTTCTATGTCTTACAATGTTTTCTTGTTGCTACAAAAGATAGTCTGGCCCCGTATGACTCGCAAATGATCTACGTTACATTAGAATAGATGTGGCATTGAATCCACTATCATTTTCATTTGATTTCATAAATTTTTCTTAACATTAGAGTGAGTTATATTTATTGTAAACTATCTAGAAACCCTAGTTAGTGAGGGTTTGATTGAAGAAAATGAGCTTTTGATCCATTTCACTAGTGGAAAAGCTTGATAATTAGTTGAATTGAAGTAGATATGATGCTTTTAAGGTTTTTAGTATTTTTAGAAGTAGGAGATGGAGTTAGGGGAAAGTTTATTACTGCCCTAGAGCCTAATATCACCATGTGTTAGGCCTAGAATGTTAGAAAATGAGTCTTTGATCCATTCCACTAGTGGAAAATCCTAATAATTAGTGGAATGGAGGTAGATAGGATGCTTTTAATTTTTTTGGTATTTTTAGAAGTAGGGGATGGAGTTAGGGGCATGTTTATTACTACCCTAGCACTTAATATCACAATGTGTTAGGCCTAAGATGTGTGTGAGGCCTACCCATATGATACACCTAGTATTTAGACTATTTTGAGTTGTGGTTATTGATTATGCTTAGAGATACTTTTGATGACATGATACTTAGAAATTTGAGTTCTTATGATGATTTGATTATGGTATTTATACATTCGAGTTCTTATGATGATTTGATTATGATGCTACATGCTTAGTTAGATGACTATGATGGTTGACCTAAATTATGCTAGTTACTATGGTTGCTCAATTTGAATTTTGAAGTGATGAACAAATGAAATATGTGTTTTGAATAAACCTTGCTATAATTTGATGAAATTGAAAATTAAGGAAAAAAGATCTTGATATGATAGGTTAATAGTGATCTTTCCAGTTATGATATGAGATATATGCTATGTGAAATTGTGAAACTTGTGTTTATGAAATGGTGTTTCAATTGTTTTGATATATGAATTATTTGGATGGAAACTTTCGTATATGAAGTAATGATTCAATTATTTTGATACATGATTTATTATATGGATTAACATGTGCATCGAGTGTGCAGGTAAAATTTCCATGGCCAACTGAAATTGGAGGTAACCTTTGGGAACCCTGAGTAAATTTACCAGTGAATTCGAGCTATAGTCCATATGGACGGGCTATAGTTCCATTTTGTAATGTATTTTCTTTGTGATGTTATTTGTGCATGTTTGTGAAATGGTTTTAATTTCCATGTCAATCCATTTAAGTGATGAGTTGTCCACCCACGTGGACAAACTCGGATTTGAACTTTAGGGAACTTTTTGATGGTTGAAAATTTGAGATTTTTAAGTGTTTTTATTGATTTAAGGTCCCTAGGTCAAGTACCTATGGGTTAGGTAACTTTTCCGCCTATAATTTTGAGTTAGTTTCATGATTGGGCACCCTTTTTGAGGCCATAAAGAGGTTTGGCGAAATTAAAGTTTTGAGAAGTGGGATGGGGACTAGTCCCATTCCACTCCCACTTCTCTATGTTGTCTTGGGAGTCCCCCACATTCTCACACATGTGAGAGCACACATGGGTGAATGTGCTTGGGAGGGTGAATGGGTGAGTGACAAGTGTCGCTTCCCCATTCAAAGGAAATTAAAACTTGAAATTCTATAAGAAAAACTAAGAACAAGGGTTTTGGGGGTTTTCTTTTGGCATTCTTTATTGGGAGTTGTGATTTTTTCGAGCTCTTGGATTTGGTTTGAAGGATTGGAAAGCAAGCTTGGAGAAGGAGTTGTGCTCATCCTCATCACTTTTTTCCAAAGCTTGGATTAAGGTAGGATCAACAAACCCATTTGCTTCTTATGTTGTCAAATTTGTATGCACTATGTACATGCGATTGTGTATTTGAAATTATTTCTCTTAAGTGTTGTTTCCTTTTGTTTTATTTTATTTGTATGAGTGTTGTTGGGAAAAGGGTTGTAATGGGATAGGCTCACCCAAATTTTGGAAGAGCATCCCAAGTTTGGGGATGGTTGGAGTAGGAACCTCCATGGGGGCTATTTATTCCTCCTTTAAAAGGAGAAGTTAATAAGAGGGTATGAGTACCCATGTGTTGTGTGAAATGTGAATGATGGTTGGGTTGGATAAGGAAATGAGAAAGAAGGGTTGTAATGAAGGGTTTTAAAACAAAAACTTGGTGATTGATATTCATTGTTTTTTCATTTGAGTCCCCAAAATGGAGTGCGTAGTCCACGGTCCTCCATTCCCTGTTTGGGGTTCATAATGAACTCTTTGTTATGTGAAAATCCCCTTGGGTGGATGTGTAAAAATTTATGTGTATCTTGTGTGTTAATGTATTTAGCTTGCATGAATGTACCTGGTTCCTAAGGTGCCTCCTAGCTTGGGGGTGGTTGGTTTTCCAACCAAAGGTTGGGAGCTGAGCTCCCCATTGGCCTCTATAGAAAAGTTTGGTGTGTCTTTTGTAGGTTGAAGTAAAGCATGAAAGTTGCAGTTTTGAAAAGAGCTCACAACATTTGGGAGTAGCTACATTTCTTGGTGGATGGAATCTGATGTTGTTATTTCAAGAGAAATCAGCCCTTCTTGATGCTTTTTGTTACAAACAATTAAATGAACATTTTGTATTGTATATTGTAGAGAAAATAAGTTGTTTATCATTTTAACATAGTTGCACATACAATGTTGTAGTAGAGTTTCTTTGAATATAATAGTTGAGGGACTATCTTTATGTATTTTGCATTGTAAGCAAGCTATGTAATGAGCTTAAGTAAATCATATAAAAGGAAAAGAAAGGATAACATGTAGTTTACTTTGGAAAGAAACTAGAATGTTGCTATAGAGTTCTTCCCTCTATTTTTTTCTATTTAACATATATATAATGATTTCCTTTGAGAAAACTATATGTAACCTATTTCGTGCAATGAGCATAATGGCAGTATAGTGATTCATTCTATAAGTTTAGGTGTTGCTTTATATATTTTGAAGCATTTCCGCCCATGGTTTTGAGAAGTTTCCTCTTTGTATGCAAAAATTTTGGTGCATAAGAAATGTTGCTTTTAAAATATCTTTATTTCTGTGAAATAACAATATAACTATAAAAAATAGAAGTAAAGATTTATGCATTTCCTTTTAGTTTTATGTTGAGAAAAGTTGTTTGAAAAACTCTAGCAAGGGAAAAGATAATGGTTGTAACAAGCTGTAGCATTGGATAATGGGTATATGAACATATCCTTCTCATTGTGTTATGGTACTTCTACAGTAGTTGTAACTTTGACATATTCTGCATAAGATGACAAAATATTGCTACTTTTGTAGTTCAGTTGAAAAGTATTTTAGAAGAAAAATATATATACATAAATATAAATAAAATAACGAGAGAATCAAGACTATAGGAAGATTACGTAGATCTTACATTTAACAACAGGAAATACAAGTTAATAATTCTCAGTATACAGATCTTTCTACGCAGTTTAGCATTGAAAGCCAAAACAAAATAAACAAACACAAACTTAGTCTCTATAAAATATAGATGAGTCACCAAAACTAGATGCTTATCGCAGCTTGAACACGAAGATGGGGAGTTGGGCCACACAAGAAGAGTAAAGAGCAATGATTTCTCAGATCTTCTCGCCTACTTCCAACTCTCAGCCCTTCAAGTCGTGTCAATATAAAAGTTACACACTGGCCATGTAAATAAATAAATAAATGGTTAGATGTTCTACTATGGTAAAGTGTCTTGCCTACAATATAGGGAGTCTACTAGGGCTGATTTGGTTAGTGTGTTGATGAATAGCTGTGGTCTGTAGGAATTACCACTAGAATGTAAGCTCTAAACTTTTCCATCACAAGTAAAAAGATTTGGAAATTTATTTTTATGCAGGCCCTTTGGTGATAGAGCTAAGCCAAGAGGAAGGCAGAAGAAAAAAGGGGGGTAATAGAAGCGAGCTGTATAAAATCTTACCATATCTAGTTCCTCCCACTATTGTTGGTTCAAGCTTGCAGTCTGAATAGGGTGCCTAAAATATGATAACCCGCTTCTCATTCCAAACCTTGATAGGTCTCAGCCTTAAAAGTCATAGGCAGCACATTTAGTTACCCATTGGATGGATAGGCTATTATGAAAGAAAATATATATATATATATATAATAACATGTTCTGGTTTTGTGGTAAGTCTTTTCCCACACGTTTCTTCGTTCATTCACCATTAGATCCGACTACCCATACCATTTACTTGCATTACTGTTATAGCTACACTGCATTATATTTCAGTTCTAGGGAATGAAAAGTATGAAAGGCAATAGGGTTCACTTGCTTTGACCTCCCAATGTTACTGGTGCTCAAACCACCGTTTTCAAAATGGATGGGAAATTGTATTCAACTTGAATGGAATGCTCTCCACCTCTCCCTATGCCCTCTATCTCGAATAAAAAAAATGGTCGTGAGTTTGATAACTCCCACGTACACAGTAAAAAAAATAATAATATAAATAAATAAATTAATAATAATAGTTGGATTTTCTCTTGCAAATCTTGCGCGGGTAAATTTAGTAATAATACAGTTGTTGGCAGCCTCCGGCGGTAAACTTTAGCATCTGAGAAAGCCTGTTATCTAATGCAAATTCTCGTGCCCCTGAAATTAGGGCTGAGTCACCAAATGTAGCTTCTTCCCTGTTGCTTCGGAATAAAATAATTTACATCAGCATTGTTACGATAAATATAATTTTTCACATCCTACGCATCGTATTAGTTATTTGGCTGGAATAAAGTCTAAGAAATCCCCTGGTCAGTATGTTTTAATTGCAATTGAAATTCAAATGGAGGCTTTTAAATAAGACAAAATCATGAATAGTTTCTTTTTAAAGTTCTTAATCTTTAAGTGAAGAAAAAGGGAATAGTGAATTCCGGCTTGATTTTAAATCATAGGTTTTCGTATTAGTAAAGATGTTTATTTAGTATAATAAACTTTTAAAAGAACACGTATGATAATAATAGTTGTGTTTCATCGTTATGGTGGGTAAAAATTTACTTATGTAATAAGTTCTAATCATTAATTTAAAGAGAGGAGAATATATTCCCACCCTCTTAGGAAAAGGAATTTACTATATATGTGAGGAAAGAGGCCCACGTAATATTAGGTAATTCTCATAAAAGGTAGTCCTCCTTTATTATTATCCTCTAACTCCCTTATTTAAAGGAAAATAATAATATTTAATATGTAAAAGGATTAATGTATATTTATTTGTATAAACTATACCTCATTCTTATAATTATTAAGTTTATTTCTTAGAGTATATAATTTATATATATATATATATATATATAGGAATTATTTATCTATATTTATTTATTTAATACATAGAAATTAAATATTAAAATTTTAAAAGTAGAATAAATAAATAAAATAATAATAAATAAACACAAAAAAAAAGTATTTGAAATTCAAATTTGATGATAATGTAAATTTTATAAATCATGTTTTTGTCAATTTTATATTTGCGTGTGAAGGTCTCTTCCTTCACCCACTCGTTTAAATACTCTCTCCCCACCCTCAGGCTTCATGCCAATGATGTCACTCTTGGACCACGCCATTTGGTCATTTGGTGCTTGTAGCTAGTTAACAAGCGCAACACATTGTAGCATTTAATAGGTGGTTAATATCTTCTTTTCAAAAAAAATTGTTCGTAGTGTTTTTGCCCTAGTGTAAATTATGGGCATTACAAGATAGATCAACCCAAGCTTCCACCGACCACTTCCAATGTTGTTGCCCCTCTACCTATTTCTTAGGTTGTAGTTGCTACATCTCCACCTGTGGTGGATATATTGGTCCACCATACCTCCTCTTCACCTAATGGGCCCATTATATTGGTTGATTCCTCCTTTGCTACAACTTCTCCACTTTCCTTCACCTCCATGTCTTCCACTATGTCGCTTCCCCTGGAAGCAGCTACAATACCAATGCCCACACTCACATTGCTAGAGGCATTTTCACGGCATATGTAGAATGGCTCCTCTGATATTTCCCAAGTATTTTTGAATCCCACCATTCAAGCTACCTTAGCGTAGGTCCTCGCTAGTGCTTCACCCTCAAAACCTCCAATGGGACCACCAGTAATGGAAGCCACAATCCAAATATTTGAGGAGCTAGAATGATAGGAAAGGGAAACTTTGAAAGCATTGGAGGAGGAAGCAGACGAGTATCATGAGCATCCTAAGTATGAGCATCGGCAAATTGACAAGGTGGTCCGTGAAGAAGAAGAAGAAATAGGGTCTTCTGAAAGTGGAGACGAAGAAGAGGATACCAGTGGTAGAATTATTGTGTAAACCTTTGATTCGGACTTTGAAGAAGGGCTAGCCAGGAAGAAGTAGAAAGGTCACCTCCCAGAGAAGAAGGGCAAGAAGATGACGAGGCAAAAGGAAATGTAGAACTTCCTACAAATGAACAACAATAGGAAAGCCCCAGATATGACGAGGGAGTGCCTTTCTCTGAGGGACAACAAGAATAAGAGAAGGAACAGCTAGAAGATGTGTCACCTACTCATAGAGAAGAAGAGAACATAGAAGAGGACAAACCTGAAGGAGAGGGTCAAGCTGACAAAAGCCTCAAAGTTGAACAACCTAAGAGGTGTGTACATAAGGATGAATAAGATGGAGAAGGGGAAGAGGAGACTGAAAAAGAAGAAGGTCCCTAGGAACAGTTACCTACTAAGCCTCCCATCAAATGCCTAGTGTTCATTCAGGACTCCGATGAGGAAGAGAGAGAAGGCACTAAAATGAAGGAAAAGGCTCCCGAAGATAAAGAAATAGAGATCCAAACAAAGGAGGGGGAGGGTGGTCATGAATAACCTAAGGAAAAATCTGTTGTGCACGAATGGTTGAAAAGATAGCTTGAAAAGAAAGCTCCAGCTCCAATTGATCCTAGAGCAAGATTGGAGGCTATCCTAGCCCAAGCACAGATCACTACCAAGAAGGATAAGAAGCCCAAGGTTAGGTCAAAAGTAACAATGGACGCCTCTGGATCAAGGACCATCTAAGTAGCTACACCAGTAGTGGAAGAAGAGGGAGTAAGTTATAATATTTCTACTATTGACTTAGGAACAACTACAAGGGAACATAAAGTAGAACACCTCCAGGAGTTCGTCGCTAGCCTGGTGCATCTCATACAACAAGATAAGACTTCGAAGAGGAACTTAATGCACAAGTAGTTGATTTGACAACTTACATCCAACAATGGTCTTCAACAGAGGTAATGCCTACCACGTCCTTGGCTCCACTAGCTGTCAAAAGAGGAAATAGACAAGCTCGAAAGGAGAAAGAACTTGGATAAGACTACAGAAAGCTAGTTTTGGCAGGTCTTATATACTGGAAACATGGGAATTGGTCGCATAGTTAGGTCAACAAAAATGTTCTTAGATCTGCAACAGTCTCTTGAGGGTACAAGAAAACTTTACATTGACTTCCCTACAAGATATGAGTCCACCTACCCAAAAATTGAGGCTATTCTCAAACTACCAAGCACGACTTGGGATAAAGAGCTTGCATTTAGAAGGGGTGATCATTGGCTAATGGATGTATGGAAGTGGGATTTTGAGAATAGGAAAGAAAGGTTGGAGTAGGTGCTCGACAAGGTAGATCCAGATATTGAATGGGCTAAGGAAATAAGAGTAGATTGTGCCCAATACTTGAAGTTGATGACTGGGTATGACATGTCTATCACACAAATGGATCTAGAAAAGATAGAGCCCCATTTCCAGAAGAAGATGGAGGATGGAATTTCAGATGAGATAACCACCAATTTCATGAGTTTTGTCACCCGGGCCTTCACCCAGTCAGAGTTATTTAGAGACTAGACTGCCAAGTATGACGAAAACTAGGAAAAGCTTGCAAACAACTCCAAGGAGTGGAGTTATCAATTGCTACGATTTGAGATTTTGGAGGTCGACAAGCTCCAGCTGGTAATTTTGAAGTTCATGGAATATGCAGCTTTGAAGAAGCAAGAAGGAAACCCTATTATTAATGAAGAATTCTTGACAGAGTAGCTACAACAAAAGGGAAATCAACAAAAGACAAAATGCTACAGTGTTGTCACTAGAGGACAAAATAGGGATAAATACAAAATTGTATTTTAAATTGCAAAATATTGTGGGGTAGGTAGAACCCTAACTTGTAGTGAATCTTGGCCACACAATGCAAACTAATCTTGGCCATTCATTCTACCTTTTGGGCACTATAAATAGGGTGTCTCCTCTCATTTTCAAGAGAGAGTTGAGTTGTTGTAATGACATGCTGTAGAAATTTTAATGAAAATGCATTGACTTTGGTGCATTTTTTGAGTTTCTCTCTATGTTTCATGATTCAATCTCCCATAGTTAGATGTTTTAATTAGATTTACATTGTTGTTCTAGTTGGTTTTGGATTGCTTAGATAGACTTGGTAATGTTGATATATGATTGTGAAAATTTCTACTGTGTAGATACCTTATAGTCCATACTTTTTGGAATTTGTTGCTGGTAAATGGTTGTGTAAAGTTAGTCTGGGCTAAAATTTAAAGTTGCTTTAAACCTTTATCTTTATTCATTTATGTATATGGTGGGTGAATGGTAAAGTATCTGCAGACTTTGGAAGATAGCACATATTTCATGATATTGTAAGTTTCTTGGTTAAGTGAAATCCTATTTAAAGGAAGTTGTCCACATTAGAACCTCCATGATCATTATTCATAGTTAGTTACAGATCCAGGAAACTCTCCTTCTCCCTGCTTTTTTCCCCTTTTTTTTAGAAACAACCTATGCTAAGGTTCATTGCACATTGTAAAGCTAAAACTTAAGGAAAACACTGGAGTTTCAGATGGTTGCTTGAACCTGTAGCAAAATACATATCAATTTCCATCCTAGAAACTTCAATTCATAAGATCCACTTTGCATCTGGTTGCATAAGTCAACCTTGTGATTCCTGCAAATCACATGAAACAACTGAAATATTCAAAGCACTATCTAGACCTGAAATTAGAGACCTTGGGATAGTGTTCTGCAATTTGATTGTGAAAGATTATCTTTCAAGAGAGGTAGTGCACCTACACACTATGTGTGTTGAGAAGTGCATAAAAAACACATCACTAGGATAGGGTGGCCAGGATCAGCAAGATGGGCAGGTCGCAAGAGCACCACTAGGGCATCATCAGCCTCCATAGTAACTTTTGATTCAACAACAACCAGTGCAGTCGCCACCACCAAGGCTAGATCCCTGTGATGCTTAGATACAGTAGCTACAACAACAAATATAGGTGATTATAGGCGAGAGGGATCAGGCCCATCAACAAATTTTAGTGATTACTGCTAAGAGAAATCAAGCTTGACAGTAGGTACAGGCTATCATAGTGAAGAAAGACCATGAGCAATAGCTTAGACAGATTGTCGAGATGTAGTTAGCATAGGAGGTTGAGCACCATTAGCAGCTAGAGACCATTATAGCTATAGCCCAAGGGCGGGTAGTGTATGCCAGATTGTATAGAGAGGTTGTGACTAAGGCGGCCTACTATTTGATGAACTACCACATGGATGTCCCATAGGCGTTTAGACAACCAAATTATTCACAAAGGGGCGGGGCACATCCCCGAGTCGAGGATCAGCTAGAGAGACTGACTGGTGAGGGGAGTAGCCATCAAGGCTAGCTCGCTTATACATACACTTTTTGATTATTGCCCGATTCTTTACACATATATACATTCATGGGATCCTTTTTTATAGCCTTGTGGATATTGTATTTATGATCGATATACATACACTGATTCAGATATCGTATCATGACATTCACCATTTTTTGATATATATGATATGATGCAAATTCATGATGTGATGTGTTCACTTTTATTTCATGCTTATGAATGTATGGATGCATTTGATATGATGTGGTGTGATATGCCTATGTATGGATGCACTTTGATATGATGCGATGTGATTTGCCTATGTATGGATGCAATTCTTTTATATATGCTTATTTGATTTGCGATGGTATATGTGATACATGATGCAATGTAATGTAATGGATGGGTGTAATTATTTTTTAGTATCTTTTTATGATATGATATGCTTATGCAAATGATATGGATGCATTTCTTTTTGTGCATTTTCTTATGCATTTTTATGATGTGATGATGCGATGCATATGAATGTATGGATGGATAATGTAGATGTTTCATGCTTATGATAGGATGAATGCAATGATTTAAGATGCTTAGAATAACAAATCTATATTATTCACCACAACTTAAATCAAAATGATGATGCAAGATGTATGCAAGCTAACAATTTGTGGATGCAGGATGGATGCATTGATGATATTTTAGTTGATTATCATGATACCAAGTTAGTGTAGAGAGAAGATAGAAGAAATATGATAATTGACCATTGATTTTGATGATTGTTTCAAAATTTTCAACAAGTCTATGATCCATTGAGAATTTATTAGAGAAGGTGATGAGAAATGCATGATGATGACGATGATTTGCACATATCTTGGGATTGGGATTTTTTGTCGTTCCTTATTGTTTGATATAACACATAGATACAATGCATCAAATTATTAATAACCAGGACGACATGGTATCTAGTGTAATGGACTTTGAATCTACAAATATATAGGATAGTTCTTGTTCACATCTTGACATACGAAAACCTTGTTGGAATGTAAGTTGGAGGTTTAGAATATATTGGACCAAAGCATATGCAATAGTCAACAACCTACTCCAAACAACCTTCCCACACACAACTAAGTAAGTATGCGCTAAGATTATTTTACAAGAGTATCCACAATCACAACAAATGAAAGATAATGATTGATGCCCCATTCCTTTCTCTCTAAATTGTTTTAGATAGATATCATTGAGAGGTCCTCATAATGGGTCATTAAGATAAATCATAAGAAAAGATCAAAGACAAACAGTCAGTGTTATCTATATCTCTTGCTAATTTAATTTAGCTAAGGTGATTTTTGATGTTGATGCCCATCGCATGAAGGATACGTCCTAGGACATGTTGACCAGGGGTTGTTTGATGTAGGATGAGGTGTTTGATAAGCCATTGATACAAACTTCATTAACTCACTTACTGATTATCTAGACTTTAGATTTTGACACTTAGGTTTCTACTTTACGAATTGCTATACTTGTTTTCCCAAAGGTTTAAGGTGACAATTGATTTATTATGGGCAAAGGTTTATTGCGGGTGAAAGCGAAATGGGATGAATGGTTTTGGAATATTTCAATGTTTTTGGTATTTTAAAAATGTTTTTGAGGCTATTTTTGATCTTTTTGAAAGTTTATGTGAATGTTTTGGTTTTTCAATTATTTGAGGTTGTTGAGGGTTTTCTCTAAGATATTTGGTGTTGTTTAGGTCTTTTGAATATTTTCCAATGTTTTTGTGTTTTTTGTTATCTGAATGTTTTGGGATTTCATGATATTTGAATGTTTAGGTATTTTTTGAGTTTCGACCAAGAACCTAACCTAAAAGACCTATCCTAGGGGCCTCGGGGGCTGATCAAAGATTAGCCTTACCTACATTATACACGCAAAGACCACATAGTTCAATTGATTTGACTTATTGACAATGAGATATTAAAAATTGATGGAATGTTAGTTTATAATGACAAACTCTTGAAGACTGACCTAGTGTGTCTTGGGGGCACATTAATGATGGACTTGTCTATGTTCAAGCTAAGAGAACCGTAGTTTGACATGGTTTTGTTTTTCAATTTTTGATGTTTTGAACTTTTAGGGATTTTGATGTGTTTTGGATGTTTTGGATTTTTCCTTTACAATTTTGCGAATATTTTTTGGATTTTAGTTGTACAAGATTTGGATGTTTTTGGATTTTTTGATGAATGTTTTTGGATTTTGATGGGATTTTATGAATTTTTTGGGTGTTTTTTGACAACCTTAAGGTATACAAGAACTCAATCCGATCTTTAACAAATTGCCTGCAGTGTTTATGCAATAGACTACCTCGATACAGGTAGGACAAACTGACTTTTGGAATATGTCAAGTAGTGGTTAAGGGGATACGATACTTCATGACATAAAGCTATGATATGGACGTGTATGGGTGATGGATGAAACAAGATGGAGGATGCAATGTGAAAGATGGAATGATAGGACAAAGAGGCCAGGATGGATGGAGGTACTTTATTTACTCAAGGCACTTGTTTGCCAGGTTTTCACCAAGGTACTTGCGCAAAGCACCATTGAAGTGGTTTTCACTAAAGGATGATTATTTTTTCTTTATTGTTTTCAATCATTTTTCTTATTTTTTTTAGACTTCAATCTTTTTTTCTTTTTCTTTTTTAGATTTATACTCTTTAAGACTAGGCATAAAACTTTTTAAGATGCAAGTTGTTGGTTGGTTCCTACAAGGGTTCACCTTTAGGTGTTGACAATTGATATGCTCCTAATCCATAACTTGTTGTGATGACAAAGGGACCTAACCAGTCAAGCTCAAACTTTCCTTTACTATCCTGATATGGAAGATTATTCTGATTCTGTTTTAGGATAAGATCCCCTACCTGGAAGGACCAACATTTGATTTTCTTGTTATAGCTTTGTTTTAGTTGATTTTTATATACTTGCAAGTAATTAAAGGCATCAAGACAATGCTCATCCAGGAATTCTAGCTCATTTAGCTGAGATACTCTATATTCTTCATCAGTGATCAAGTACTGTAGTGATACTCATAGTGATGGGAGCTCAACTCAATAGGCAGAATGACTTCTGATCTGTAGACCAAGGAGAAAGGGGTTGCACCTGTTGGTGTGCAGATACTAATTTGATAGGCCCAAATAGTAGGATTTAACTATAGATGCCAATCACAACTAGCTTCATTGACCATTTTCTTCAAGATTTTTAGAATGGTCTTGTTTGTAGCCTCAGCTTGACTATTTCCTTAGGGGTAATATGAGGTAGA
Source organism: Sequoia sempervirens (assembly GCA_007258455.2). Classification (NCBI taxonomy): domain Eukaryota; kingdom Viridiplantae; phylum Streptophyta; class Pinopsida; order Cupressales; family Cupressaceae; genus Sequoia; species Sequoia sempervirens. Next base: position 139,763,458 of record VDFB02000002.1, on the reverse strand, counting down.
GAATCGGTGTTGGTTGTTTATTTTTTGACATAGCTCTTTCACATCTTGATTATTGAAGGGTGGTCCATTGTCTGAGATAAGATTTTGTGTAACACCGTAATGACAAATTAGGTCATTCAGGATAAACTTGGCAATTTGCTTCCACATTGGTCATAGGAATGGCTTCAACCCACTTGGTAAAGTATTCAATGGCTATTATGATAAACTTGTGGCCATTAGATGAGGTTGGGGTAATATTTCCTATGAGGTCAAGTCCCCACTGTGAGAAAGGCCAGGGTGTGATCATTGGTTGCAAATCTTGAGCTGGAGCATGAATTAGATCTTCATGTTGTTGACATTGAACACACTTTTGCACATACTGACGAGCTTCTCTTCCATGGTTAGCCAGTAGTACCTTGTCCTCAACAATTTCTTAGCTATAGTCATACTACTAGAATGGGAACCACATATGCCATCGTGTACTTCTATTAAAGCGGTTAAGGCTTCCTCTTGTTAAGACATCGTAGTAATGTCCCTTCGATGCTTTGACGGTAAAGGGTATCACCTAGGATCACAAATCGAGATTCCTTTTTAACAAAGGTGTTTTTAAGGTTGGTGATATCAGATGGGAGGGTTCCTCTACTTAGGTAGGTAAAGATGGCATGGTACAAGAAGTTGTTCTACCAAGTATTCACATTGCAGGATGTTCTTCATCATGTCTAAAAGTGACTCGATTGTTTCCATAGCATATGTTGCTCTATTGTTCATGCGAGGAATTTGCTCAAAAGTTATATCTATGAAAAGGTCCTTGAGACTCTCTACCATCTTGTAAGGGGTGAGCTTGTCATCCTTAGTTTGATAGTTATCATTGAATTGATTGATAACTAGCTGTGAGTCTCCATAGACTTTTATTTCTTGTATCTGTCATTGAACTGCTATCCTTAGACCTGTGATGAGGGCCTCGTACTCAGCTATATTGTTAGTACATGGAAATGATAGTCTATATGACTCTGGGATGCAATCGCCTTGAGGGGTGATGAAAATAATACTTGCTTCTGATCCATGTTGATGAACGATCCATCAAAGTACATTTTCCACTGACTCGTGAGATTGACAAGGAATGTTGATTCATTAGGGAATTCATATATCAATGGGTTCTCTACATAGATAGGTGACTTTTCTAGTTGGTTTGAAATCACTTGTCCTTTGATTTCCTTGCACTACATACTCTATGTCAAATTTTGTTAAGATCATCACCCATTTGACCATTTTTCCAGTGAGAACTACTTTGGATAATAGGTATTTCAATGGATCAATCTTTGCAATGAGTTTGATTTGATGTGACAAAATGTAGTGTCTGAATTTCTACAAAGAAAAAACCAATGATAAGCAAGCTTTATCAATGGATGAATAGTTCATTTCATAGCCCACTAAGGTCCTATTGATGTAGTAAATAGCTTTTTCTTTTCCTTTTTCATCATGTTGTGCTAGAAGAGCACCTAGTGTTGTTGATGTTGTTGAGATATATAGGATCAGTGGTTTGTTTGGTATGGGTGGCATGGGCACTGGAGGTGTCAATAGATAGTCCTTGATCATTTGGAAAGCTTTGTCACACTTCTCATCCCACTTGTAAGTTATTCTCTTATGGAGAAGATGCGAAAAAAGGGTGGATTTTATCTAATAGTTGTGCTATGAATGTCTTGATGGACTACAATCTTCCTTGTAACTCTCTCATCTGCTTCAGTGTTTGTGGTGGTTCCATGTCTAGGATGGATTTTACTTTTGTTGGGTCAATTTCGATCCCTCTTTGTGAGATGATATAGCCAAGAAGTTTCCCTGACATAACCCCAAAGACACACTTTTTTCAGGTTTAGCCATACCTTGTATTCTTCAAGTCAGTCGAAGATGGGTCCAAAGACTTGTATGTGTTCACTCTTTTTCTTTGATTTTTCCAAAATATCATCCACATAATCTTCAATTTTTTTGTGGATCATGTCATGAAAGATGAGGGTCATTGCTCCCTGATAGGTTGCTCCTACATTCTTTAGCCCAAACAACATCACGTTCCAACAATAGGTTCCCCATGGACAAGTGAATGCAATTTGTGTTGATCCTCCTTGGTGATCATGATTTGATTATAGCTTGAAAAACTGTCCATGATTGATAGCATTTCATGCCCAACCGTCAAGTCCACTATGATGTCGATTTAGGAAGAGGAAAATCATCCTTCAGGCATGCTTTGTTTAAATCTCTAAAATTAGTGCATATTATGATGCCCCCAGTGGGTTTTGAGACTTGTACCAGGTTTGAAACCCACTCAGGATAATCTATCGGTTGGATAAATCCAACGTCAAGAATCTTTTGTAACTCAAGTTTGACCAAGAGTGATATCTGAGGGTACATCTTCCTTAACTTTTACTTTACTAGTTTGGCTTCTAGATACATTGCTAAATGATTTGCAACTATTTCTGGATCAAGACCTAGCATATTTGTGTATGAACATGCAAAGTTAGCTATTTACTCTTTCAAGAATGCTTCTAGGTTCTTTTGTTCTTCATTCAACAAGGATTCAACATAAAAAGTGATATTGGGCTCATCTTCTGTTCCCACATTGACTGAAGTGGCCTTTTCTACTAAGACTACTGATTTCTCTAGGTGTATTTTACTAAGGGGAAAATTGAATCCCTCATCCTTGGGTGCCTCAAAGTGTTTTCACCCTCAAATACATCATTTTTTTAACTATTTTAGGATCAAAAAATGTCATAGTGTGGTTTTCACTCAAAGATCTACATGTTAGTTGCATGTTATCAATTTTGTGACTGAAGGACTCAATTGTCTCCCCATAGTATGCTCCTATGTCTAGCTCTATGTCAAAACCTACCTTGTGATCTGCCCATGGTAAGTTGTCACAGAGTCCCATGAATTCTGAGATCACTTCATCATTTTTGAATGAATCCAGAATCGGTGGTCCTTGTTGGTCCAAGTCAATGAGTTTTGGGTATACTAGGCTTATTTTAGTTAGTTGATTACTTGGAGCAAAGGATGATGTGGATATCATGAAGAGGGAGTTATTCTCAAATAGGTCAGCAACATCAAGGGGGAAGTCATCTAGGGTAGTATCACGTGATGTTGGTAACCAAGAAGAAGCCTCAACCCATTTAGCGAAAGTACCTTTGCTGATAAGGGTAACCTGGCTAATAGTACAACCACTAGTAGAATTTGGCAAATAAATGACTATGTGACTAAAAATTTTAGTCACGTGACTAACACTAGTAGTATTTTGAAAATAAATGACTAATTTAGTCATTTATAAGTGACTAATTTGGTAATTGGGTAAAATCACTACTAAATGACTAATATCAGACAAATAAAAATGACTAAATATATGGCTAAATTAATGACTAAATAAATGACTATTACTCCTCTATTCTTTTTTTTTTTTCGAAGTTGATCATAATCCATAGAGCTCAAGCCCCCCTCATGGGACCCCTACCTAAGCGGGCCATTTGACCACCTAGGTTGCTTGGTGCACCAAAAATACCTATTGTGGAAGGCATTGCCTCTTGGTGCAATCTTAAGGCCTTCACATATTTTATAAAAAAATTTAACATTTACATTCTTTAACTTTTATTACTCATTATGTTAGGGAGCTCTAACTTCGACACATACTCTCTAACATATTAACATACATAATTTAAATGAACACATATATAAATAAAAAAGAAATTGCCTAGGTATATATTACTACCATTGCCACTTAGCATTGGCTAGAAGTGCATTAAATTTGAAGCTTCTATGAATGAATGTGAAACACATTACATTTGATATTTTAGAAGATGTGCTTCTTGAAAATTCCAATTCATTTACCATTGCTTCAAAACATTTACCACATATAAAGATATATAATTGTATTATTCAACTACATATGCTATTAATACCACTCGTTTCATTTATAGATACTAAATTGAAACTATTAAATTATACCATAGACTAAAATCTAAAAATTATGACACCCCATCAATATTTAAAAAAAATATTATTCATAAAAAGTATTTACATATATTAAAGTGAAACTATACAAATACTAAATTGAAACTATTAAATTATACCATAGACTAAAATCTAAAAAACATGACACCCCATCAATATTTTAAAAAAATATTATTCATAAAAATTATTTACATATATTAAAGTGAAACTATTAAATTATACCATAGACTAAAATCTAAAATTTATGACATTCCATCAATATTTAAAAAAAAAAAAATCATAGAAATTAACTAATAAAATTGTGTCCATATCAATGCAAGACAATTAAATGAATTTTTGGGATGTTTTTCATAGTTTTTTGCACTTTCCCCGCCGCTATTGGTTTCCCGCTCCTCCAAACTCTTCCTCATTGGTATTGACCTTTCACTTCTCCAATTTGGCGAGATACAACCTAAAAATAAGGTTTTGATGAGGGTTAGTTGGAGGAAGCTAAGGCGAAGCGTGGAGAATGTGTTGAGGACGAGTCTACTTAGAGAGACAAACCACTTTTCGAGGTAAGCTTTTAGTAGGTAATTATTGTTTAAATTGTTGCATTTCAGACAAAATGTGGTTTATTTTCCCCATCTCCCGGTAAACACCATTTTTTGGATTGTCTTAGAAATAAACAAGAAGCACATCATGATATTATCTTTTCTAGGGCTCATTACTTCAATTTTTTGTAGAACCAGATAGACCCAATAAGCCTTAACTCTCAAATTTACATCCCACTTACCATTGAGAAAAGTTGGGAAAAATTGTGGTTTAATTTATAGGTTAGTTTATCAGGTGTTCATTTGGCACCTTCATATCAATATATTGGACTTTTATGCAGTGCTTGGAAGACAAAGATGGAATAACATAGACCCACATTGTAATTTGCAATGATTCACAATCCTAATAATGTTATGTGGAATTTTGTTTTGGTTGTCTCTGATAGTAAAATTTCTAGTGTAAGATTATTTGGTCGAATTCAGGAATCCATTTAATTGTAACCACTTTTTTGTTCTACTTTTAGAGTTGTAGTCTAGGTTAAATTCTTCCCTAGTGTATTTGACACATTTGGGTAGTTCTTCAAATATTGCTCTGTAGCCTAAACTCATCACTACTTCAACTCTTTTTTGGCACCTTTAGGATCTACTTAGAAAAAAATGTAGTTTAGGGTAAATTCCTCAAAAGTTCAATCCTTCCTCACCATATTTTGGGTTTTACTTGGGACATTGTAGACTGGGCTAAATTCATCAGTAGTGCATTGTGCAATTGCTTTATTTAACGCTTTTGGGTTCTATTTTTGAAATTATAGCTTAGGTTATATTAAGTAGAGACCACCTACGGCCGATAACTTAGTAGAATATGATCATGAGAACAAATTCGCAGTTTGAAACTAGCATGGTGCATTCCTTGTCAGATATCAAATTATTGAGCTTTTATCATCAATTGATTTGGTTTCAAATGAATAAAAGGACATAGATACTTCATTTTCTCGATAGACTAGAAACTTGGAATCTCTAGTACTTCAGATACTTCATTTTCTTGATAGACTAGAAACATGGAATCTTTAGGATTTCAAAAACAAGTGGGGTAATAGACCCCTCTTTCCTTTTAAATCAAGTAGGCCTTTGACATTAAATGAAAGGTTTGACCTGCATGATCTACATGGGGAGAATAGCAAGGTTTCTTTGTTACTCATTTTTATCCCTTCTTTAACAGGATTTCCCTCTAGTTCACTAATGGGATATTTATTCCATTGAGCTTCCTTGTCTTCATTTCCATTTTTAGAGTTCCACTGGTTTGGTTTAAGTTACAGTGTTTGTGTGGTAATCTATTTCAATACACTTTGTTTGGTAGATGTGGTAAATTCCCTTTTTGATATAACCTTTGGCTAAGTGGTTGTACTGTGGGCTCTAGGTTGTTAACTCTATCATCAAATTCTCCACATACTTGCACCCAATGTTAGTTTGCTAGGGTTCACATGGGGTACCCCATTTTATAGAATTTTGACTATTTATCATGATAATCATGCTTTTTCACTTTGAACTTGGATCCCCCCTTGACAGTCCATTTGATTTTATAGTGGAACTCATTTTATTCAGGTTCAAGGGTTGTCTTTAATTTCAAAGACATATTGTGCTTTTATCTATGATGTGATAATTTTATTCAACTTCAAGGAATCAGTTTTAATTGTGAAGACAAAATGTTCTTTAGCCTATGGTCTACTTTTTAACAACTGTTTTGCTTGAACCTTTGAGGTTCCAAGTCACATAATAAAATGACCAAGATGATTTTTTTCCTTCTGAATATTACTCCATGTTTCAAGCTTACTTGTTAGGTAGATCCTTTTATTGGGTGTACACATGTGAGAGTTTCAGGTTTTTAGTGTTTTGACCTATCATACCTTTGAGGGGATTCCTCTTGGGATTAGTGTAATCTCCAAGTTGTAGGAATTGGTTGTTATCTAACAAGAAGTATGTATCACTTGTCAGGGACATTCTATACAAATGGGATTTGAACTTGGGTGCCCCAATAAGTGCTGGTAAACAAAAGAGAAACATAAAGGTAATTTTTAGGTTTAAACCATATTTCACAAAATTTCCCAAATATGGGGATCATTTGTAAATTCTCTAATATGTTCATAACCAAACTTTCATTTAAATTTAAAATTCAGATAAAATTATTTGCCAAAATAAACATATATTCATATACATTCATTTTTAATCTTCAATGCCAACCTATAATACATATATTTTGAACTTTTTTTTGAGTTGTAAATATTCTACCACTATTATTTACTTGTAAAAATGAAATCATCCTTTAAAAATTAAAATTTTATATGCAGTCTGATTAGTTAGCTGCTAAGATGTAATCTTGGACCCCCCTTGTAGGAATATAAAAACTTTCTCACTCTATAAATAACAAGCTTCAAAATATTTAATATTTTCTTAGTAGATAATTGAATTATTCTACAATGATCTTAAAAGGTTCTAGTAGATTTTGTGCATCAACAAGACTATTATTGTTCTTAGGAAGGGTATTAGATTGATTGTTTCCAGGAGTTCAAGTTTTAGTTTTCATGTTACATAAACAATATTTTGTTCCTTTTCTAGTTGCTAATTTGATTTTGAGGGACTTCTATGGTAAATATTTTGGATTTAGATATATGGTTTTCTGTAGATTCTAAAAGAGAACAAAGACAAGCAGCAAGCAGAATTCAATGGATGATTGAAGCACAATAAGTTTCATAGATGCAAATTGGAACTTTTTGTTTGCTTGACTATAAGACATTATAGGCTGACTGCTAAATGATGTTGATCGAAAATATCTTTAAAATTGGCAACCTTCTTGTATATGATTTTACATATTGTGAAAATTGTATGGAAGATATGTTTTCTTAGATAATCAACAAAGTTTCGACAACAAACCATTTCTATGTTGGATAGATTAATAAAGTATAAACATTCAAGTTACCTCTTTTCCCATGGAGTTTATCAAATGTTGTGCTTCTTTCTTCTTGAAATCATCCTTTCCTATTTATTGAATGTCATAGTGCATTCCAAAACTCAGAGTCATTGTGTTGAAATATTTGATATAGAAGTTTCCTAAAAAATGCATAAAAATGAAAGAGTTAAGGATCCCCACAATTTATGGTTCATAAAGCACAATACTAGCTTAAGGTTTTGAAATAGGATAGCAATCTAAGTGGGCTTGATTGTAGGTGAGACTCCATAATTAAATGTGTTTGAGATGGAATAGTACTGGGATGTGTGATCTCTTGGTAAGTCTTGGTGCTTCATCCCTGTAAAGTTGTGAACATCACATAGATGAAATAAGTGCCAAGCAGACCATCCAAATTCATGAGAGATGGGTTCTTGGTTACTAGTTGTGAAAGGTGTCCTGAAACTTGACTACTCAAACATTAACACATGGCTAAATCTTTAAAAATGGTATTACATAATGATGCACTACAAAAACACAAAATGTGTTAAAGCATAGTTTAAAGAGCTTGTGAGTACTCGCTAAGAAAATTGGATGGTAAGTAATCGCTTGGAAAACTCGTTGCTAATTTTTGGTTAAAACTTAAAACATGTAATTTTTTAGGAAAAAGTCAACCAAAGTCATTGAGACTCATAGGAAATCGTGTACTTGGCCAGATTTAGAGATCAAAAAGTATTTAAAAAATTGCATTTTTCATTCATACTTGTCTAACAATACCATAGTAAAATTACTATGTACTAAATTGAAAATCACAGCTATGCTTACCAAGTTTGCCCTTCTCTCTTCTAAGGTATTGTATTTCTGTAAAGCATCAATAGATAAACCATATAGAAATGGGTTTCGTAGCATGCGAATGTAAAGATAAGTGTATCCCAACCATGTGCATGCCTCCCTTGCATTAAGAAATCCTTCATATGAAGCTTTGTATCAGCAATTTAGGCACTTGAATCATATTCAAACCCAGGTTTTTACAATCCTTTTTAATCAATTTGTCACAAATTTATGAATGGTTTTTCCCATCTTTGGAAAATGAATGAGTTCTCCAATATCCTGGGCTGCAAGATCATAATACTGATCCCAAGCTAAATCTTTCTTCTCAATTTTGGTCAATATGTCATTTGGAATTCCTATAAATTGTCGAAGTGGAGTTTGAACACTCCACATGCACTTTCCAACCATCTTGCACAGGTTAAGTGCCTTCTCTATTAACTGATCCCATCCTCTTTTTAGGGAAATCTAAAGAAGTGCTCTAAGGAGGTGACTTGCACTCTATAACACATAACCAAAGAAAAATAATGTATTTAGAACTACATAGCATGCATCATCCAACAACTTCCACAACAAATTGTAAATTCCTTCTGTCTAGAAAAGGTGAATGAGTTGGAGAAGATAGGAATTAAGGATGGGTTGTATGGTCAGAAACAAAAGTAGGAGGGTGGATATGCACAACATCCTCATGGCTAAATTTAGATTTTTGTGGACAACACAAAATTCTTAGGTCACCCACTTATAAAAGGCATAAAATGGTTATCATTTGCATTACAAAGCATACAAAATTCAAGTCACCCACTTATAAATTGATAAAATTGTTATGATTTTTGCTACATAGGTTTTCAATATAAATACATACCTAAGTAATAAACACCATATCAAATGTGAGGGAGAGACCTTCAAGCTTAAGCTATGAAATGTAAGCCTATAGCAAAACATTGGTCTTGGCACTTGGCTCCTCCTGACTCTCCTTCACTGGAATAGGAACATGGTCTAAGAGATTTGCAAGTTCCATCTTCTCTTCTTCTCTTATTGTCACATATTTAAACTCTTCAATTAATGAAAACAATCGGCATAATTCAATATCACCCATTGTTCGCTTCAAGTGCTCATTATAAGTAACCATTGTCCCATGAGTGATGTAGTAATAACTGGCTATCCATCCTAGATCATTAACCTAAAAATATCCACTTTTCCAATCATATTTCATCAAATTACTTTTGTCCAAGATAGTTGCAGTTGAATGTATCTGTTAACATAAAGAGTTCAATTATCAGAAGCACTAACAAGTACCATTAAAGTAAAATGCAAGTTTCATACTTGTCTAACAATACCATAGTAAAATTACTATGTACTAAATTAAAAATCACAAATATTCTTACCAAGTCTTCCCTTCTCTCTTCTAAGGTATTGTCTTTCTGTAAAGCATTAGCAAATATACCATATAGAACCGAGTTTCGTAGCATGCAAATGTAAAGATAAGTGTATCCCAACCATGTCAATGCCTCCCTTGCATTTTGAACTATACCTAGGACAATTTCTGCATTTAAATGATCTGCTAATTTTGAGATAAAATGGCTCTCAATTGGTAATTGTTGATGCATAAGGGACAGATAATATTGCAGCTCATTGTGACCTATTAATATTATTCCTTCTCCATTGGAATCGTATTGTGGCCTTCCATATATTGATCTGCCAAAAAGGTCTCTATTGTTAGCATGGGCATCTCCAACATGGAGCCTTTTTCAAAGGAATGTTGAGGTGTATGATCCTTATTGGGATAGAGGTGCCACAAGTCTGTGTTAGGGTCCCTATTTGGAAATGGTGGCTACTTGGCACAATCTAGTGTATTGTAGCATATTAGTAGATCGAGCTACCAATCTCCTCAACTATCTATTGAAGGTGTTAATATTGAGAGGAGAAAATTGTGGCCATTGATGGAAAGTAGGAGGCTAGGTGCATATGATATGTCCACGTGGCATGAACTAGTGGATTTTAGCAATGTTTTCACTTCGGTGAATAAAACCACTCAACACTTTAGCCATCCACCAATCGACTGTAATCACTAATCTTTGGGGCAAGTTGATCTGCACTTTCAATGTTGATTGATGTTTAAGTCACAACGTTTTTAGGATCCAAATTGAAGAGTAGCGTGGCTGTAAATACTCCTAAGTCTATATTCATATGTAACCTACAAGAATCAAGAAAACAAATCCACACAACCACCATAGGTTTAACTGGCATCTTAATGATATAGTTTAGAGTGTCCTCGAGATAGTCAGCACAGGCAAGAAGGTCAACCATACACACATAATGATCAATTATAGGTGTAATGCAATACTAATTACTTGATGCAATGCAAAGGAAGAAACCATCACTCACATGATTACAAATTTTACAATCAGGGACTCAATCCCTTCTATTCCTTCAAGCTCACAAGAAAACTACTCAAAACAATGACTTCTACAAAGGCACAAATTTGAGCTTTCACTCCTTCTGACCCAAACAAGTTGAATTATCTTCTTCAAACTCATTAGAGGCTCCAAAACACTCAACCTCCAAATCAACCAATGACTTATTCTCTCAACCTATCCTCAATGTGCAACTATGGCACTCATAAGCCACAAAACCCAAATATGCTTTCCATGCTACAAATAACTGATTTAACACTTGGGACAGCTCTACTAGGCTTGAAATAAAATTACTAAACTCACCTTATACTCCAAGAACATAGGTTTCTTTTTTTGGCTAACATTCTTTCATTGAATGCTTACATTCCTTGTAGCCACGCCTTATGGAACTGTCAGAGATATCTCAAGGTGTAGGACTCCTTTTTAGACTGTAATTAGTTTTATGGATTCCCTTAAAGGGGTTCTAAAACATATATGAAAACCAACATGGGTTTCTTTGGAAAATAAACTCCAAAAATGACTATCCTTGCTAGAATTTAGGCCTAATTAGGCTAATCAAGCACTAGGGCTTATTGATTCTACAAGCTCTAATCTTGAATACTCTTTACCAAACCTTCAAACATATTGTTTTAGACCTGAATATGATTATTTAACCATCAAAATTCCTTCTCCCCAAGTATTTGAACCAACCCTAGATGATAACCACCTTGAAACTTTGTTTTTTGGACTATACACATACTTTCAATACTAAACTTTCACCTCTCACATACTAGCCTTCACCTTATGGTCTGAAACTTCAAAACATGCAAGTACATGTCATGAGGACTCTTTTCACCAAGAATTA
>VDFB02000002.1:139653651-139751835 GCA_007258455.2 Sequoia sempervirens | reverse complement strand
TGACTAATATTTTTGCAATAGAGAAAGCTCACGATTTGGATAAACTCACAGTTGATGAGTTGCATGGAATCTTCACCACCTATGATGTGAGAATGAGAGTGTATTCATGGAAAAATATCCCTTTTCCCTTAATTTGGGAATAATTAATATTAAAATTTTGTTAATGTTGCCTTTATTTAGGGTTTTAATGTGTTTTACATAATCGCATTAAGTTTGGGGCCATTTTTAATAAAATGGACTTAATTGTGCCTTGTTTAGGGTGTTGTAAAGTATCTTTACACTTTTAGACTAATCTAGGGCTTTATTAATTAATTGAGGCTAATTTTCCTTAATTCACCCATTTAATTCAAATCCAAGCCTAATTAAATGTAATTTTTAAGGGATAAAACCTAGCATTCATAAATTCCATCACACAACACGGGTATGTGCAAGATCATCATAGAAAAACTAGGCCCTTAAGTGGTGAAATTCAAAACAATTAGAGTTAGGAAACTTGACATAAAAATTTGAATTAGTTATCTATACTATTTCAAAAGTATGTAAGAATTGAGTCTGTAAAAAAATGAATGTAGTTTCTAAACTACTAGGTTTATTTAAAAAAAACATCTATTTGGTGAAAATTTGAAATTTCAATGTAGTACTACTTAAATTTGAGGAAAAAAAAAATAGAAGTAGGTTTCTATCTTACCATCCTAACCATAATAAAATGATAATTATTTTTTTATAAGATTTTACATATAAATAGAGGACTCGTGTCTCGATGTGATGCATACTTTTTTGTATTTTTTTCCAAGTAAATAATTAATTATTAATTTTTATTACAACTTTAAAAAAATATAAAAAACTCATATGTTTGACCACCATAACTTTGTAAAAGCTTCATAAAATTCTTTTTTTTTAATCCTATGGTATGTGAAGCATTGAATTTGATGCATGTTTTAGATTCAAAAAATTTGATATGTTTTAAATCTATAGATGTTTTTGAATTAGCCCATCAATCAGGAATTTAGTCATATTTCAAATAGAAAATGAATAATTATTATTTATTAAATTCAAATTAAAGAATAATTTATATTGGTGGAAAGCTAAGAATCTCCTTTAGAAACCTTTTTCGTTTCATCAATTTAGGGTTAAAAAAAAGTCGTCAGCCACATACCCATCATATCGCCACTTTTTGGCCCATCATGATATTGCAATACCCACACATAATTTTAGGTGTATGTCCTAGGTAGGTGACCTAGGAACCATTTTCCACATGGAAAATGGGTCCTCACTAGCTCCTAGAACCATAGTTTCACATAACATTTCACATTGTTTGAAGTGTGTCCTAGGTAAGTGGTGTAGGACCCATTCACCACATGGTGAATGGGCCCTCACTTAGACCTATGACCCATCTTTGAAATATGTTTTTGGTGGTATTTCAATATTTTGAAATCCATAATTCAACATTGACTTGTGATATTTGAACTTCAAGAATTAATGTTAAGATATGTATAAATACAAGGCTATTTCATTATGTTTCATTCTAGATCTTCATAAGTAATCAAGTATACTTTCATAAGAGCATTATCAAGAGCATTCAAGAGTAAATTATTGAAAATAATTCCAACAATCAAGATTCATTTCATCATGTCAAAGTCATAATACACCATACATGTTGTTGAACTAATGTGTTTATGTAGAATTCAACATCTATCAAACATTTCAAAGGCATTATTTCACGTAAAGTTTTATGATAAAAATCTACATTCATTAAGGCCACTTCATGTTAGATTGCAGATTTTTATTCCAAGGTTCAATTAAGGTGTGCTAAGTTGTGACAGTGCATTTTTTCATTCATCATTCCTTCATGCATTTCTATTTCATTTCAAGGTTTAATTACCAAAATTGGGTTTCACCGAGGAAAACCCCTATTCTGTAACAATCAAAAAATTTCTCCTCTTTGATGTGTGATTGTAGGTTTTAGGTTTAAGATCATTTGGAAATTAAAAAATTGCAAAATTTGTCAAGGTCATCAAAGTTGCATGAAAAGTTATCAAATCATACAAACTAAGCTACAAATTTTATTTCTAGCTTTTCAACAGTGCTCGATTAGAATATGGGAGTGGAGACATTGAAGAACAAAACCTAAAATAAAAAAAATTCAGAGCCCTAGCCAAGACCTATTCACCATAGGGTGAATGAGTCCTCAATGAGATCTGAAAAAAAACACTTTTTTGTAATAGGTATACATCAGTTGACCCTCTTAAAATTTTCCTTCTAACTATTATATCATTTTGTAGAGATGGGAGATTCGCTACTCATGCATCTATTTATTCTCAAGAGATTCCCAAAGGGTGAACTAATCTAAACTACCTCATAGAATATAACAAAAAATTTAGAATAAAAAAGAGTATGTCACAAAGGTTTTCTGGAAAAATTGACGGGCTCTTGTCCAAAGGATGACAATGCGGAATCAAGATGACACTATGGAGCGCTAGCTTCCCAAAGGTACACTGGCATCTCATATGGACTAGAGAATGAGAATATCATAGAAAACGATAGAGAAACCTCTAACAATTTGATTACTAAGAACTTCTAGAATGTGGGAAGATAATCGAATGTAATAGAATGGAAATGGATTGGAGTATAAATAATAAAGCAAGAGAAAGAAAGATAGAAACTACTCACAAAAACCCAAGTAATGAGGCCTCTAGCAAATAAATTTCTCAATACCTACATGTGTAAGATCTGGAGAGAATGTTAGGGCTGTATAGGGTTTTTCCTTAGTCAAACCCCTATTTTGGTGTTCCCACCCCTAGGGGCAGCTAGATAGATAGAGAGAAATGAACAAAGGAGTGATAAAAGAAATCCTGACTGGAGCAGGAGAACCTATATCAAAAAATTGAGATGCAATAGATGGGGGATGTGTGAAATAACAAGATTCATGAAAGCACAAGCTAAGGGACATGTGAATTGTGGGGCTCAAGGAAGCCAAGGAGAGAAAGGACAAAAGAGAGGGCTACAAGAGCCAAGAGAGTTGTAGAGGGTGTTGTGAGAATGAAAGAATGTTGTTGTAGTGAGATGTGAAATATTGAGGCTGCTATAACAAATAAGAGAGTTGAGCAAGGAAGAGCAATATGGGAGAATGTTTGAGAGAGAATCCAAGAAGGAGAACAAGCTAGAAGACCAAATTGATTGAAAAGAAAACTTTTAAAGAGGGAAAAGAAGATTTCTAAGTGGTTGCATCGAATCTTGGGTCATTAACACTGACAAAGGTAAGTGAAAAGTGGAAAACAATCTCGAAAGTGGTCATTTGAATGTTGAAATGTCATAGGATGCTTGAATGACGCACAAATGTTTGTGTGAAACACTAGTGTCTAGACAGATCATGCTACAAAATGAAAAGAATGGAAAGAGAATAATGTTTAAGGCAAAGATTATGTTAAAAGTAGTTACTAGAAAGGGGTCCTAAGCATCCTAAGAGGGGAAAAAGGCTGAGGTAGGGGCTAAAATGAACCTACAAAATTGCTAAGGGAGTGGACACTAAAGTAGATGCAAGAATGTATGTGAAATTGCAAGGGGTGCAATTTTACCACATTATGTTTTTCTCCCACTTTAGTATGCATATTAATCTACACTATTATGCATGCTAAAGGAAATATACTTAACATAAATAACATCATTATGCCAAAAGGATACTGTAGAGGAAGTAGATAACCATTCAAACCAAGGATGCATGCCCCTAGGCTGAAGACCTACAAAATAAACACATTAGACAACAAATACTTGCACAAGACAAAAAATTTAGAACATAGAAAGCCATTACATCATAGGGTTCTAGAACATATAAAAACACATATGAACAGGTACCTAACTAACTAACAGGGTTTGAGTCAACAAAGTAAAAGAAACCTCAATGTAAAAGGTTGTCTCAATACTATGTGTCATCCCCAAATTGAAAACAATAACACATAGAATAATTATTAAATGAAGTTAATAATGTAAGGATCAATTGCTTCAAGAGAATAATGCACCAAAAATCAAAGGAAGGGACTAATATCGAAGAGAGAAAGAGCATATACTTAAGATGAACAAGATGTAAATCTTTGATGCGGTATACACACTTTGAGAAGAGAATTAGAAAGGAATGAAAATTCCAAGAGAGATGGCTCCACAGGTCCTTAGACACAAGGAGAGTTGAAAAAATGAATCGTAGATCCATAGACCTATGGAAGGTGAACAAAAGGCTTTGTAGATGGGTATGTGCAGGATCATGATGAGCCAAAAAGTGGCAAAATGATGGTATTTGTAGGGTATGTGTCTGACAACTTTTTTTTACCCAAAATTGATGAGATGAAAGGGTTTGTCAATGAGATTCTCAGCTTTCCACCAATATAAATTATGCTTTACTTTGAATTTAATAAATAATTATTATTCATTTTTTATTTGAAATATGACTAAAGTCTTAATTGATAGGCTGATTGAAAAATATCTATAGCTTTCAAACAATGTCACATTTTTTGAATCCAAAACATGCATCACATTCTATGCTTCACATACTATAGGACTAAAAAAAGAAAAATAAAATTTCATGAAGTTTTGACCAAGTTAAGGTGGTCAAACATATGAGTTTTTTATATTTTTTAAAAGTTGTAATAAAACATTCATAATTAATTATTTACATGGAAAAAAATTACAAAAAAATATGCATCACATCTGGACATGAGTCCTCTACTTATGTCTAAAATATTATCATTTTATTGTGGTTAGGGTGGTCAGATAGACACCTCTTCTTATTTTTTCCCTGAAATTTAAGTACTACTACATTGAAATTTCAAATTTTCACCAAATAGATTTAAAAAATAAAAAATAAACCTAGTAGTTTAGAAAATACATTCAATTTGAAATAGATTATATTCTTACATACTTTTGAAATAATATAGATAACTTATTCAAATTTTTACATCAAGTTTCCTAATTCTAACCTTTTTTGAATTTTTTGCCACTTGAAGGCCTATTTTTTCCATGATGATCCTACACATACCCATATACTCTTTCCTACAAAGTTGAATGAACTACACTAGAGGCATGTAGACCAATGGTGAATAGATCTCATAGGATGCAAGCACTTCACAGGCCCTTGGAACTACAAAGAAGGCATTCCCCCAAGTATTGTCTCATGAAGGAAGCCCAATGAAAGGGGACTCTGCATAGTTAGAATGGAAAGTGGCTTCATAGGTGCACCTACAAAGCAACATGTTAATCCATAGATAAAACATGTTAGGAAACAAAGAGCAACCTCGCAGGAAAATAGATAGATAGATAGTCACACAAACATTTTTCAATTTGAAATATTTCAAAGAGGTCCCTCGGGAACCCTTCAAAAGAAAAGGGGTTCACACAAGGGACACACTATTTGAAAAGTGAAGTCTATTTAGGCTACCCCCAAGCTAGAATACATAGCATTCATTTGAGAAAAAAACTTTTAAAGGGAGATCCCTCGGGAACCCTTCAAAAGAAAAAAGGGGTCCACTCAAGGGATTCTTGATTTGAAATACATAGAGAAGAGAGGGGGTCCTTAGAAGGACAAACATATCTAGAACAAGTTATCATTTCCCCCATCATACAGGGGAGGAGAACCATACAAGATAGAGGTAAACCTTGATATCACTTGTCATTTGAAGAAGAGACAGGTGCCTCAACAAATAAATGAGTGATGGTACTAGAATCATGAAGTTACTGTATTTTTTCCTTCAAGGACTTACATTAACTAGTGGAATGGCCAAGTACATGATGGTATGCATAGAAAGAATTTTTTTTTTATCATGCTTATGAAATTTCTTGTGTAGGAGAATGAAGATTATTCAAGTGGGATTTTAGAAGCCTCAAAAAATATAATCTTGCTCAAATAAAGAATGAGGAGCAAGAAATAGCCCTTTCTCTTATGGAGGAAAGTTTTACTGCTCACAAGAAGAAGGAAGAAACAAAATAGATAATTGTGGATGAATCAATCCATGAGAATAAGATTGAGAAAAAATCATGTCCTTTGACCATGGATTCTGTTTATATTTTTCATTCAAGTAACCAAGCCCAAAATTATGCTTACGAGGTACACCTTCTATAGGGACCTAAATGCCTTATTCATTATGCCCATAGACATGTTTAGATACTAGCTTAAAGTTGAGGAGATAATGTGCTTATAAATGTTGAGAAGAAGGAGGATCTTCATACATAGCATTATTCCAGCAATGGGGGTCACACTCTTCTATGAGATCACTATCAACCTTCTTGATAGGACTACCAAAATTAGCCTTTTTAATAGAAATGTGATCATCTTCCTTAGAACCTAAGGAGGGTCACATTAAGGATGTTATAAATATTGCTCACATTACCCCATGATGTAGAAGAATAATCATCTTTGATAGTGGGTTTGGATGATGTTATTAGAGTGGATTGGGTTGACTTTATATTCCCCAATGAAGGATTATGTAAAGTCTAGAGAACCCCAATCATCACCAAGACATGCATTCTTTTGAGAAGAGGTAGAAGGAGCAAACTTAAGATTTCTTTCTTTAGAAGGATCTTCTTCAAGGACATCTATCTCAAGAGTATCCTTTGTAACGGGTACTACTAGAGTAAATGTCAATACATTGGAAGACACTGAAGGAATAAGAGTAGGCACAAGCGAAACCTAACCAAAAAATTCCATCTCACATAAGTACATAGCCTCAGGATCTAACCTGACTTTGACTAATCGATTATTACAAATGAACTTAATATATTTATTCAAGGCAGACAAGACTACACCCATGTCATGAATCCATGGTCTACCAAGAAGAAGGTTATATGGTAATTTTTTTGACATAACATATACAAGGGTGGGTATGGTAATGGGTTCCCAACCTCAAAGTCAAGACTATCATGCCTAAGGCTTGTCGACCGATATTATTGAACCCATGAATGACAACAAAAGAAGCATTAAGTGAAGATGAATCAATATTAATCTTAGGAAATAGATCAATGCTACAAACATTGAGTGTTGAACTAGCATCAATGAGAGTGTGTCTAATGGTGATATTATTAATGTTAACTATAATCATTAAAGGATCTGCTTATTTTTGCACATCTGGGGGTAGAAGTTCTTGCAAATAGAATGTGATTTTCATTAATCCATATGAATATGAGCTATCAACTCATCAACATACATCGACAGTGAGATCTTAGCCAGAGTAATGTTGAAGTTGCTCAAAAATATTGTAATCACTGGGTTCTTTAGTCATGGGTTTAGGTGTTGAAGGAAGACTTGGTTGTTTATTCATTCTATTCTTATAAGTATGGGCTACCACTTTATAAGAGGGAGCCTTAGAAAGATCAAGAGAATTTTTATCAAATGGGACACTGTCAATAGAACAAATCCTTTTAGGAGAAGGACTAGCTAGATTTAAATAAATGACCATTCTCTTAGGCCTTTTAGGGGAAAAAGGACATAGATTACATTTATAGAATCATCACAACTAGTGGAATAATTATTTGAAGACGTATTCTCAACATCGATCTAGGGAGGATCAAATGTGGAAGGAGATTGATCACTCACAAATGCATCATCTTTAGAAGAGAGTGCATTGGAATGAAGGGTAGATTCATCATTCACAAATGCACCATCTCTAGAAGAGTGTGCATTGGAATAGAGACAAGATTCATCATTCACTAATGCAACATCTCTAGAAGAGAGTGCATTGGAATTAAGAAGGTAGAGTAATGTTAAGAAAAGCATCGATGATTTCATCCTCTTGCACCAAAATATCCTTAGAAGGAATCTCAGGAGAGGAATCAACAAAGAATAATAAGAAAGGAGACAAGAACTCACTTTCACATGCTTGTAAGAGAACTTCTTGAAGGTTCTTAACAAACTAGAAAGAGATAGAAGGAAGAAATATAGAAAATACATTTTGAAATAGATACATAGATACATCAGCCAATCCAGAGCAATCTACGAATGACAAAATTGAGAAAAACCAAAAATCTGATTTTTTTTATTTTTTAAATATTTTCTAGGTTCCAGTAATTTGTATTTTTGGAGGTCTTCGAAGAAAAATTTGGGGTTGAAACTTGTGTTGATACTTAAAATTTGACTATTGAAGGCACAATATTTTAGAGATTGAATTAGTCCTCTTATAGAACTTTCCAATGGTGTAAGTGGCTCTAAATTATGAGCACCAAGTTAAAAGCTATGACCCCACCAAGTAGGGGTGAATAAATTCCTATTTTTTTGAAAAATATTGTGGTTCATGTTGGGTTCACCAAAATGTAGAAAAGGGGGATTCGCTACTCATGAGTCTCTTTATTCTCAAGAGATTCCCAAGGGGAAAACTGCCCTAAACTACCTCAAGGAACACAACAAAAGTTTTAGAATCATAAGGAGTAAATCATAGAAGTTTTTTGGACAAACTGACGAGCTCTCAACTAAAGGATGGTAGCGTGGAATGAGGATGATAGTGTGGCACGCTAGCATCCTAGAGACACACTGGCATCTCGTACGAACCCCCTTTCCTTACTCAAACCCCCTTTTTGGTGTTCCCACCTCCATAGAAATCTAGATAGATAAAGAGAAATAAACAAAGGAGTGATCAAATAAATCCCTACTCAAGGAGGAGAACTTGTATCACAAAATCAAGATGCAATAGATAAGGGATGTGTGAAATTCTAGGATGCTCGAAAGCACAAGAGAAGGGAGATTTCAATTGTGGGGCTTAAGGAAACCAAGGAGATCAAGGAAAAAAGAGAGGGCTACAAGAGCCAAGAGAGTTGTAGAGGGTACTATGAGAATGCAAGAGTGTTGTTGTAGTGAGTTGTGAAAGCTTGAGTTTGTTGTAATAGATAAGGGAGTTGTGTAAGCAAGAGTAAGATGGGAGAACGTTTGAGAGAGAATACAAGAAGGAGAAGAAGGTAGAAGACCAAATGGATTGAAAAGACAACTTTTAAAGAGGGAATAGAAGCTTCATGAGCCATTTTAGGGTGTCTTTGGCCGTTACCATTGACAAAGGTAAGTGAAAAGTGGAAAACATGCTCAAAAATGGCCATTTGAACATTGAAATGTCACAGGACTCTAGTGCAATGCAAAGCCATCTACGCATTGAGCTAGTGTCTAGACATATCACACTTCAAAATGACATGAACAAAAAAAAAGGTTTAACGCAAAGCTGATGCATGAAGGTAGCTACTGAAAAGGGGTTATGAGGATTCTGAGAAGGGAAAAAGGATGATGTAGGGGCTAAAATGAGCCTACACAAGTGCTAAAGGAGTGGACACTAAAGCATATGCAATAATGTATGTGAAATTGGAAGGGGTACAATTTTATGACATTACACAGTTAAATTTAATTTCTATTACTCATTTATACATTATAGCACACATATTGAATGAAATTATATAGAAATTAGGTTCATCATCCTTTTCATTTTGGTGAACCCCATTTATAGATGTTTCATTATAAGGAACTTATGAAAGCTACTTAAAAATGAATAAGGAATAGAATTTATGTGCATCTTGGCTTATCTCATCAACAAAAATTTTCCTCCCTCTCAACCCAGTTTCAATGCATTACCTATGAATAAACAAAAAGTATTCACACCTTTCAAACAATTTACTACCGCTAACACATCCTTTTCTGAAAAAGGAAATTACTTGCAATTATCAAATGAATTGGATGAAAACATAGTTATAATACCAAAGAAGAAGAAGCCAATAGTGTAGGGTATGTGCAAGATCATGATGGGCCAAAAAGTGGCAATATGATGGGTATGTGTAGGGTATGTGGCTGACGACATTCTTTTTACCCAAAATTGATGAATAAAAAGGGTTTGTAAAGGAGATTCTCAACTTTCCACCAATATAAATTATGCTTCACTTTGAATTTAATAAATAATTATTATTCATTTTCTATTTGAATTATGACTAAAGTCCTAATTGATAGGTTGATTGAAAAAAATCTACAGCTTTCAAACGGTGTCACATTTTTTGAATCTGAAACATGCATCACATTCTATGCTTCACAGACTATAGGATTAAAAAAAGAAAAATTGAATTTCATGAAGTTTTGACCAAGTTAAGGTGGTTAGACATACGAGTTTTTATATTTTTTAAAAGTTGTAATAAAAAAGCCATAATTAATTATTTACTTGGAAAAAATTTACAAAAAAATATGCATCACATTCAAACATGAGTCCTCTACTTATATCTAAAATATTATAAAAAATATATTATCATTTTATTGTGGTTAGGGTGGTCAGACAAACACCTACTTTTTTCCCCTTGAAATTTAAGTACTACTGCATTGAAATTTATATTTTCACCAAATAGATTTTTGTTTTAAAATAAACCTAGTAGATTAGAAACTACTTTCAATTTGATACAGATTCTATTCTTACATATTTTTGAAATAATATAGATAACTTATTCAAATTTTTACGTCAAGTTGTCTAACTCTGATTTTTCTAAATTTTTTGCCACTTAAGGGCCTATTTTTTCCATGATGATCCTACACATACCCTACATCAAAATATTTAGTTACAATAGTTTCCTGAACCTCCTAAATCGCTTTATAACTCATTACAACTATCCAAAAATGATACAATCTTCTATACTCTCTTACATTGACAATTGATTGAATTACCACCTAACTGGACAAACTTGACCAAAATACAAACTAATAAGAATGAACCATATTTTTCTTATCATAGATTATTTGGTCATCACATCGACAACTGACATCCTTTAAAGAAAGTATTGAATATTTTTTCACCCTCTAAGAATCATACTTAACTAAAAGGCATGCCCTTTCCTGCTTGCCATGTAATAGTGGTAGGGTCATAGTATCCTCACTATTACATGTTATACATTCATTGCAAATCATTATCTTCATTGCAAGGAGCTCATTCTCATCACCTATCTCATCTCATCCTTGTCTTGCACTTAGTGAGGGAAAAGGGTTAGTTATCCTTGTCCTATTTTGACACTTGTTGTCCCATTGGCTAGTTGCCCACATTTGGTAAATATCGATCAAAATTAATAGTTGTATGGTAATCATATCCTCACTATCACATGTTATACATTCATTGCAAATCATTATCTTCATTGCAAGGAGCTCATTCTCATCACCTATCTCAGCTCATCCTTGTCTTGCACTTAGTGGGGGAAAAGGGTTAGTTGTCCTTGTCCTAGTTTGACACTTGTTGTCCCATTGGCTAGTTGCCCACATTTCGTAAATATCGATCACAATTGGGATGCATATAACCTACTATAGATTGCCTCACATGTGCCTTACTAGGATTTTTCTTTTTTTTCTTTTTCATGTTTCTTTATGTGATTACATGTGCGTAATTTGATTCCCCATACTATTTTGTTTGATGTATATCTCTCTTTCTATGCATTCCTCTATATGTATCTAAATTCTTCTATATGTCATAAAAAAATTATCTTTTTTGCTTGTCTTGTGTGTTCCTTTTGGGGAAGATGCAAGGCATCAAGACATTTAGTTCTCTTCCATGTTGACCTGAAAGTATTTTTCTTTATTTTCTCTCTTTTTGTTATTCTTTTAGTTCTATGAGTATTTGGGGAATGAGGACATTTCTGAGCTCTATAATAATATTGTAGCAAATATATACTAACCTCGAACCCATAGATCCCTTATGTATTTTTGGGGGCAACCCCTCCCTTCTTTTTCATGACGTAGCTTTATTTTGGAAACATATGACTTGGAATAGGGATTTTCGAGGAAGATCTCATGTATAGGAGTAAACATTGGCTACTTTAAAGAAATTTCTCATAACAATTGTGTTAGAAACTACTTTAAAGTGGGGGCATACATTGATAATATATTTTGACATTTTGCATGTTTCATGGTGTGATTTTATTTTTTGTTGTGGTGCTTCCTTTTCTTGGTGGTGTCATTGGGTTTGACATCCTCCAAGAGTGTGATATTTCTTAGTGTACGAATTTCCTCTTGGTAGTGTGACACATTGTATTCCCTAAGTTGTGAATCTTTTACTCTTGACTTATCCTCTCTTGGAGACATTAGACATGATTTTCCCTAACAAGAAGACCTTACAGAAACTAAGTAAAATCCCTTTGAACAAAAACTTTTACTAGAATTATTTTTCCTAAGTGTTTTCCATAATATAACTTGTTAGCCTTATGAATCTTGAACCCTAATAAAGACTACCAAGCATAACACACCTTTATTTCTTGTGGCACCTTGCCTTGTTCATATGTGTTTGGCATAACATAGATTATTAAGCCCTATGATGCTTGAACCCCAGATTCAATGACACCTAGAATAACACACCTTGCTTTCCTATGGAGCCTTGCATAGAATTTTGGTGCGTTATTGAAGTTTTAAGGAGGATAGCTTTGATATGGTATGGGAGCCTAATATAATTCTCATACTTTCCACTCTTTATTAGAAGACTCACTTAGTGGACAACTTAGAGTTTCACTACCTTGGACTGAGCACAAACTGATAGATTAGATGTGTTCCACATCGTGTTGTAAAATTTAGGCTTGATCTTCTTGGTCTTTGACATTGTATGCTTATGTATCTTTGTCATTTCAACATACATAAGTGTCTTGAATGTCTACTTTAGTGTGAGTTTGACAGGGGGTCATACTCTCACTAAAGTGGGGGAAAATGTATTAATAGAAAAATTATCCCTTCTTAGCTTAATTTTGGAATATTAATATCAAAATAAACTTAATTATGCCTTGATTTAGTGTTGTAATGTTTTTTACATATTCACATTAAGTTTAGGTACCTTTTTAATAGAACTGACTTAATTGTGCCTTATATAGGGTGTTGTAAAGTGTATCTTTACACTTTCACACTAATCTAGGGCTTTATTAATTAATTGAGGTTAATTATCCTTAATTATCCCCTTTGACTCAAATCCAAGCCTAATTAAATGTAATTTTTGAGGGATAAAACCCAACATTCATAAATTCCAATACACAACACTTAATTTTAGAAGGTGTGTGTCTTAGGTAGGTGACCTAGGAGCCATTTGCCACATATTGAATGGGTCCTCACTAGGTCCTAAATCCTTATTTTCACATAAAATCTCACATTGTTTGAAGTGTGTCCTAGGTAAGTGGCCTAGGACCCATTTTCCACATGGCGAATGGGTCCTCACTTAGATCTAGGACCCCTCTTTGAAATATGTTTTTAGTGGTATTTTAGTGATTTAAAATCCATAATTCAATGTCATCTTGTGACATTAGAATTTTAGGAATTAATGTTAATATATGCATAAATACAAGGCTATTTCATTATGTTTGATCCTAGATCTTCATAGGAAATCAAGAGTACTTTCACAAGGAAATTATCAAGAGCATTCAAGAGCATTTTACAAGGCATTACAAAGAATATTATTGAAGATTATTACAACAATCAAGATTCATGTCATCATGTCAAGCTCATAATGCATCATGCATGTTGTTGAGTTAATATGTTGATGTAGTGTATCAACAGAAAAAGTATCCCTTTTTCCCTTAATTTGGGAATAATTAATATTAAAATGAGCTTAATGTTTCCTTGATTTAGTGTTGTAATTTGTTTTACACATTACCATAAATTTTAGGTCCCTTTCAAACTAAATGGTCTTAATTGTGCCTTATTTAGGTTGTTGTAAAGTGTACATTTACACTTTCACACTAATTTAGGGCTTTATTAATTAATTGAGGTTAATTTTACTTAATTGGACCCTTTCATTCAAATAAAATCCTAATTAATTATAAATTTATAGGGATAAACCCAACATTCATAAATTTCATTACACAACATTTAATTTTAGGTGTGTGTCCTAGGTTAGTGACCTAGGACCCATTTTCCAACTTGTGAATGGGTCCTCACTAGGTACTAGGACCTTATTTTTGTATAACATTTCACATTGTTCAAAGTGTATCCTAGGCGAGTGACCTAGGAAATAATCACCACATGGTGAATGGGTCCTCACTTAGACCTAGGACCCCCCCTTTGGATATATTTTTTGTAGTATTTTAATGATTTTAAATCCAAGATTTGATGTCGGCTTGTGATATTTGAATTTCAGGAATTAATGGTATGATATGTATAAATACAGGGTTATTTCACTATGCTTTCACCTAGAATTTTAATGTGACTTCATGAGATCAAGAAATATCATTATCTCCATCATTCAAAAGCATTTATAAGGCATTCAAGGGTAGATTATTGAAGATTATCACAACAATCAAGATCTATTTCATCATGTCCAAGGTATAATGCATCATGCATGTTGTGTGAGCTAATGTGTTGATGTAGCATTGAAGATCTATCAAGAATATTCAAGGGAATTTTTTCACATCAAGTTTCATTATCAATATCTACATTCATTGAGGCTACTTCATGCTAGTTTGTAGATCAACAATCCAAGGTTTCAATTAGGGTGTTGTGAGTCATGACATTGCATTTTTTCATTCATCATTCCTTCATGCTTTCATTCATTTCAAGTTTTAATTACCAAAATGGGGTTTGACCAAGGTAAACCCCTATTCCCTAACAAACAACATTTTTCTCTCCTTTGATGTCTAATTGTAGGTTTTAGGTTGAAGATCATTTGGAGAGAAAAATTGCAAAAGTTTTCAAAGTTGTCAATTTTGCTAAGAAAGTTGCAAAATCATGGAATGAGCTATAAGATTTATTTTTGGATTTCTAACAATGCTCGGCTAGAATCTAGGAGTGCAAGCTGAGAAGAACAAAACCTTGAAATTGATTTTCCAAAGCCCTAGATATGACCCATTCACCATAGGGAAAATGAGTCCTTAGTGAGGTTTGAAAAAGCACTTTTGGTAAAAGGTACACAATATTTAACCCTCTTAAATGTTTCCTTTTGACTATTATATCAGTGAGGTTTAATTTCTAATTCTCATTTATGTATTATAGCATACATTTTGAGTGAAACTAGGATAATTCAATTCATCATAACATCTTATTTTGGAGAAGCACAAACTATTTTCCTATGTTTTATTATGGTGAATCCGACCTTTTGAGCATTGTAATTTTCTAATTTTTGAGTCCTTTTTTATCCTAGATTTAGATCTTTCATTCATTTTCATTGAATTAGGTCTCATTTAGGGTGTCTAATTTGTATTCAACTTTGCATTACATCTAGTGTTTTAGGATTTCAGATTTTGCATTCTTTAAATATAAAAAATACAAACAAAAAAATTCATCTTGCATATCATTTACATCATATTAACTTGCATTTGAAAATTGAAAAAATTACATATCAAACTAGGTCTTTTAGGTCATCATTTTGTTACATTTTTCACTTGCATTTCGCATTCCATTTTAGAAAAATTATAACTAAAACTTGTTGTAACACACCTAAATTTGAAAACCATTGGAAAACACCTAAAAATATAGAAAAATCAATTTCAAAACCCTGATGTCCCTATTCAAGTCATAATCTACATTTCTAGGAATTAAAATATTCATTTTTGTGCTTTTGTTTGCTGCTTTCAGATTTCTGTTACAATTTTTTGAGTTTATATTTCATCAATTTCATCATATCTAGCTTAATTTGGTAAATTTAGTGCATTGTGTGATTTTAAAGTTGTATTTACAAGCCTTCATTTTTAGATTGTTGCATAGTGTAATTAGAAAATTAGCTTGTTTAGAATCTAAAAATTGCATTTACACCTTGCATTCTAGGTCATTTCATTGCATTTTGAGCCTCTTTCCATTTTTGGTTTGTATACTAAGTTTATGCAACTTGTATGATCTTACAACTTGGTGTCCTATTAGCAATACTATTGTGAGATGTAGTTCGAGACTCATGTCATCCTATGATACACCATTCATCGTGGATCTTGGGTTTTCTAACTCTCTTTCTAATAGTGTTGATAATCAAAACCCTATGGATCATAGTATGCATACCTCATTTCCCATGACTTCACTTCCTATAACCAATGTGCATGATGTTGTTCATATCTCCCAAGAAGACATAAAAAGACTAGATGAAGGCCTAGAAAAGTGTGGAAATGGAAAAAGCATCCCTTTTCCTCACTTGATTTGGGAATGGTTAACATTAAAATAGACCTAATATCACCTTGATCTAGTTTTGTAATGTGTTTTACATATTCACATTGGATTTCAGGCCCTTTTAATCTAAATAGACTTAATTTTGCATTAATTTAATGTTGTAAAGTGTATTTATTTGCACTTTCACATTGATTTTTGCACCCTCTTGCATTTATGACTTTCATATCATCATTAATAGGCCCCTAAGACCCTATATTATGCATCCTGAAGCTTATTTCAACTCAAATCCAAACATATACATCAAATAAACAATTTTCCAACTCTTTGACATTTCCTCCACCTAAAAAGGCCTAGTGGGACCCATATGCCACCTTAGGTGTATGATCCCATCTAGATGGGACCTATACACCAAAAGTGGCGTATGAGTCCCATTTGGCCCCTTTTTAGGGTTTTGAGAAGGAAATCATGGTTTTAAGTTCAAATTTCATGAATTTTGACCTTTAGGATCTAATAAATGGTAAATTTGATGGAATTCCTATATAAACAAGGTCTCAGATCATTATCACTAAGAATTCATGATATCATCCCAAGCTATCAAGAGTTAAGCATTCTAGAACTTCAAAAGAGTGTCAAGAGAGTTTACAAGAGCATTTCTAAGGCATTCAAGGTCAAATTTCATCATTTTTTGCAGCAATTCAAGATTCATCATCATGTCAAGATCATCAAGCATCATGCATGTTGCTAAGCTAGTGTTGTGATGTAGCATTTAAGATCCATTTGCAAGAATTGTTTTATATCTAATTCAAGATCAAGATCTACATTCTGCATGGCCACTTCATGTTAGATTGATGATTTACATTCGAAGACATCATTCAAGGTATCATTGTTCATGTTTCATGTTTCATGTGCTTATTTCATTATTTCATGATTTGGTTTAATTATCTAAATAGGGTTTGACTAAGGAAAACCCCTATTCCCTAACAAAATAACACTCTTTCTCTCTTTTTATGTGATTGCAGATTTATAGGTTCAAGACAAAGTGGATTTGAATCTTTCAAAAGTATCAAGATTGCAAAGCTATAAAAGGGTATGTGTAGGATCATGATGGGCCAAAAAGTGGCAATATGATGGGTATGTGGCTGACGACTTTTTTTTTACCCAAATTGATGAAAAAAAAGGGTTTCTAAAGGAGATTCTCAGATTTCCACCAATATAAATTATTCTTTACTTTGAATTTAATAAGTAATTATTATTCATTTTCTATTCAAATTATGACTAAAGTCCTAATTGATAGACTGATTGAAAAAAATCTATATCTTTCAAACAACATCACATTTTTTGAAACAAAAATATGCGTCACATTCTATGCTTCACATACTATAGGATTAAAATTTAAAAATTGAATTTCATGAAGTTTTGACCAAGTTAAGGTGGTCAGATATATGGGTTTTTATAGTTTTAAAAGTTGTAATAAAAATTCATAATTAATTATTTACTTGGAGAAAAATTACAAAAAATATGCATCACATCAGGACATGAGTCCTCTATGATATCTAAAATATTATAAAAAAATATTATCATTTTATTGTGGTTAGGGTGGTTAGAAAGACACCTACTTCTTATTTTTCCCTTTAAATTTAAGTACTACTGCATTGAAATTTGAAATTTTCACCAAATAGATTTCTTTTTTTAAAACAAACATAGTATTTTATAAACTACATTAAATTTTCTATAGATTTTATTATTACATATTTTTGAAATAATATAGATAACTTATTCAAATTTTTACGTCAAGTTGCCTAACTTTGATCTTTCTATTTTTTTGCCACTTAAGGGCCTATTTTTTCCATGATGATCCTGCACATACCCAAAAGTTGCAAAAGTTATCATGTAAAGTTGTCGAGGCTCATGAAAACTTAGATCTAGAGCAAGATATCCAGCCTATGAAACTAGTGGGAAAGGGATTATTTGATCCATATTCAAAGGCTTAGAAATTTTTTCTTTAAAATTCTACTCCTAGGACACTTTGCAAGAAAACAAGACTAATACACCACTTGTGGCGTATGAGTCCTGGTATACCTATTTTTGGGTTTTTTCTGTATATCCTAATTGAGCAGTTCCAGATTCTTATTTCCACCCAAAAACCCTACCTTGGGATTGATATGCATAGACTGGCTTATGAATCCTAGTGGGTGCCAAACAATAAGTTTTTAGGGTTTTGGAGCTTGTTTTGGCCTTAACATTCTTCTAGGTGCAACTCTTTTCTTTCTTAGTTTGTTATCCTGATTTTTCAGTTTCATTTCCTATGTTTTTTAGTTAGTACTTTGCATGTTTCATTAATCTCTTATCTTTCCAAGCCCTAGAATTGTGGTGAACCACTTTTTATTCTTTAAATATAACCTAGGACATCCCTATTGTAGATCTCCTTCCCCTTTACATCCTTGGATTGAGATCTCTATGGTTTCCGTGAATGAGAAGTAAGTGTGAAGTAGGAACCCTATCTTCTCAAAGGTAGTGCCCCACTATTTTCATTGTTTCATTTTGTTTAAAATGGTGCAAAAACTCTATTCTAGGACTCATATGCCCCTCTGGGTGATTTAGTCCCAATAAAGGTTGTTTTTCCTACTTTTTGGGATTTTTGTATTGTACATTTTCCAACATTTGACCCCTCCAAAAACCTTGAATGGGACTCATATGCCCCTCTAGGAGAATTAGTCCCACATCAGACCTAAAACTACCTTTTACAACATTGAAAACCTTGTTTAGGCACTTTTGTTTGTTGTCATTAGTTATCTGTTTTAGTTGGTTGAGTTTTTGTTACATGCATTTTAGTAGATCTAGCTTAAATTGGTTCATTTCATGCATTTCTTAATTCCAAATTTTCATTTGCAATATTTCATTTTCATATTGTTGCATAGTGTAATCAATAAATTACATTGTTTGAAATCTAAAAAATGGCATTTACACATTTCATTCTAGGTCTTTAAATTGCATTTTAAGTCTCTTTCCATTTTAAGTTTGATTTTCACAAATGTTGGTATCTATCTTTTTTAAGTTTTCAAAGAAAATGTTAGTCACTAAGAATGTTATTCATTCATTCAATAAATTTCCTAGTTATGAGAGCCTGTTAGTGCAAGAGAATGGAAACGTTGATGATTTCCTTAAACCTACACCCCCTCTTATCTCTCCTACTTGTGGGAATCATGTGATAGAAGAGGACACAAATGATTCATTTTCAGACACAAGTTCTAGTGATGATTGGGGTTCACTAGATTTTACACCCTACTTTATGGGATAGTACAAAATATCACAATCTAAACCAAAATTGTAATGTAAAGTAAATAACTCATGCAATTAAAGGCACTACCATTCTAATTTCCTAAATCCAATAGATCAATATCTCATATTTAAAATACATCGTTTAACCATAATTCTAATTGATAAATCAACAACGAAATAAAAAATAAATGTTTAACTTTCAGTTTCACAACTACTCAAATTAATTTACTCAATTTCTGTCACAACCCTCCTTAAGATAATCACTTGATATATATATATATATATATATAAAATCATCATTTGGGCAAGTTGATTTTATTCTTCTTATTTATTGTAGCATAATTCTTCTAAAAATAAAAATTATTTCGAGTTAGGTAATCAATTCAAATTTGCACAATTAGGAAACTTTGATAAGTCTCTTAAAGAAAGATAAAAATCAAGAAATATTTAATTATTTCCAAAATAGATCTTGAAAGTATAATTGGTGGAGTTATATATATATGTATATCCTTCTAATTAATCTAGTATATAAATGGAATAATAAATTTATTTATAAGTTAGTATGATTAAAGGATACCCCTCTTTGGAATTATAAAATAAAAGAAATGATTTCTAAGGGAAGGGCGTAAGGAAAATAAATGGGTATCATTGGGATACAAAAAAACATCTCATATTTAACCTTCTTCATGGGGTAACATAAAATTTTGAATAGGAAATATTAGGAGGAATGGGAGAAGGCATTATGGAAGGAAGAATCTGCACCTACAAAAAAATAACGGAAAAGAGAGGACAGTTATCTTCATTCCCTTTCTAATTCCATTAGAGAAGCCACTAATTCACACCGTATGGGGGCATTCATCATGACAGTTACTAAGTTCTTGGAAGATGGAAACTCCCTTCATGTCCCCATGCCTGCTAATCTTCAGGTGCCATAGGACTGCTACAAAGAGGATACTTTTCCTACCACCATAAAATGCAGAACAAAAGACCGAATTTTGAACTACACACCATTCACCACACAGCATAGAGCATTATAGGAAATGACTATGGGAAAACCAAAATTGCAATATCCAGATTATGTAGACAGAATCAGATCAAGAGATATAAGAAAATATGTCTAGGTAGAGGCATTTGTACAAGAAGAAGGATCAAGAAAAGAGGCAGAGGAGTATCTGGTTGAGAAGGACAGTGAAGAGACACAAAGTGATCACAGGTAAGGTCTATAGTTTATTTTTGAAGCAAAATGTTGGTTTTATGTTATACGAGTTAAGTCTAGTCGATACATTTAGCTTTAGCATCTTATATGATTCCTAAGTTACAATGATGCACTCTGAGACTCAATTTCTAATGGAACCCTTCCTTTGAAATATCTTAGTTATCATTTAATCTTGTTGGGCATCGAAGTTGACTCTTGGCCAGAGTTCTTCCTGTCTAGTTTAGAGTCGGACATTCAGTTGTCGAACATGATTTTTTTCATTTAGTCTTTTGGGGAGATTTTTCTCTATCCTTTATCCTGCCTCTTGGACAGTATCATTAAGACCCATGATCATGGTTGTATCTAAGGAATCTACAATAGTAGCACCAAGACCCCCTAATCCATCAACTCCTCTCTTACTGAATGGCATCAACTCATTAGAACCCATGGCATATTTTATTTTGTTTGTAACTAGTCCAAGCATGATGGAATGCTTCAGCTCCCTTGGTTTGTCTCACGACCGACCCTAACATCTGTTGTTGATTACAAACTTCCACAACCAAACTATTATTCCCAGCCTTTCCATGAGGAGGAAACCTTCGATGAAGTCTAGGAGGCTTTCTCCAAAATATTTTCCACAACTCCGCATTTCCATGACCCTTTGTGATCAATTTTTCTTCACCCTTCACACCAACGTGTTGCACAAAATAGATTATAATCTAAACACAATTATAATCTGAAGAGTTTTCTTTGTTAGGTACCCAATAAGCATTAATTACACTGGTAATTCCTTAATTTCTTAATGACTATACCCAATGAGTGCTGATTGAGTATCTCCTTAAGATCTTTAGTCTCCAAGCTTCTTTAAATCAAGCATCTAAATTGTTAGTAGATAAATTTTGATGAAGAATTGATCTATATATATATATATAGTTATATAAGTTATCAACAATTATAATTCTTGATAAATAAGAGTTCTCCCTATTTTTCAGATAAGTAAGGAATTTAGGATAAATCAATTATGAGGTTTAATAAATTTAGTTTCTTATCGATCTCATCAGATAATTGAATAGTGAATCAATATATAAATTGATGTATCATTTTTTAATTATAATTAGGAATCTTGTTTATTGAACGGTATCACCTTCTATAGAAAAGTATTATTATTTATATGTACCATCATTATAATATTGTTGAATTCACAAGTCCAATCATCTATAGGAACACCCTTGTTAGTTTACACCATTCAAGGGTTGATTGCAATAGAAGGTAAAGAAATATGTAAATATCTCTTACTAGATAGATATAATGGTTATTCAATATCTCTTACATTGAGATACGTTGATTCATATCTAAAATGTCTTAGGGTGTTGTACTTTAGAACTGCACTTCAATGTGATTGAACTTAGATTGAACAATTAATGAATTGGGCATTGCTTTAAAATTAATTACAGAATAATGATTCTTATCCTATTTATTTATGTGTTATTTTATGAATAACATTCCGATGATAATGTTTAGAGGGATGATTATTAATAATGGTTTATCAATTATCTTCTTGGTTTAATTAATGAACTTGAAAGACTAGTGAATCGTATTTCAGATTACTATCAATTTTTGGATCTCATTATTAGTCTCATGGTCTTAGAATAATGAAAGGAATTCTTGATGATTCATCTTTAATACTCAAATTAGTTAGAACTTACTTATGGAGGCTGAAGATAAAATTTTTACCAACTTTTTTTTGTCTTATTAAGGAGTAAAATGATTTCATAAACTATACCTTTGGATCACAATTATGATGACTAGTATTGAAGGGTACTTTTACTTCATGGTAAGATGAATTTATGCAACCCGGTTCTTATTATGTTTTCACATATATTTTCTAAATTTCATCTTATATCTTAATAAAATCAATGTAAAGCCAAATAATAGAAAACATGGGATCATTATTCATACATGTATCTTACTTCATTTCATTTCAGGGTTTGATTACCAAAACAGGGTTTGACCAAGGCAAACCCCTATTCACTAACATTTTCTTCCAGGTGTAGGTTGTTGACACTTGGATGAGCAGGCCCTTCTTGTATTGCATCGTTAGGCTAGTCAAATATGTTGTACCCGTAAGTTATATACTTTGAATAAAAATGATTCTTACATATACTGACAAATCATGTATCTTGTCCGATATACCTTGAATTCATTGTGGCATCATGAATATAAAGTTAAGTAAATGAGGAGTCATACCTTACAATTAGGGATGAAAACTTTATGAAACCGTGAGTCTAGAATTAAGCTTTTTACTTGTGATAATTGTGTATGCATATGTGTATTTTAGTAGGTCTAGTATCACTTTCATGAAGACTCATGTGAATGGCTTACAACCTTAAACATGCTTGTCTGATATTTGAGAAGTCATTGGAGGTAGAATGGTTTTGTTTGCAAATACTTGGGAGCAAATATTGCATGTTGGCAATACCTTAATTTTTACAAAAGGATGATTCAATGGTGAAATTTATAGTGTTGCTTGTAGACTTATGTAAACTATTAAGGAACTTCCTTGTGTTCCTTGTTATGTGTGATATTCATAATATCCTAAAATGTGTAATGATGGTCAGTTAGCATGACAGTATGATCATTTCCCTTGAGGCACATTGTAACCATTGAGAATTTGTAGCTAGTAAGGCTCTATCAATAAGGCATTTCATTAAGCCAGTGCGACACTTTTACAAGTGGTTTTTCATCCCTTTGAGGGTTTTCCACTCATGGAATTCTTGTGTTATGGCTCTTTTTTGGATTCCTTGATGATATTGTTGTTTCCCTTAATTTGCATTATAGTATTTGAGTTTATGTGTTATGTGTATCTTTGTATAAGCCTTTATGGCTAGCTTTGGTAAAGGCATGTTCTTCTGTTGATTTACATATTAACTCATTAATGTACAAAGTTCCTTGAAATAGTAATGAATTTATTTATATGTAATAAGTATCTTTAATGAACTTGCCTTTGGGCATGCATGGATATAAATGTTATACATGTTGTCTCCTTTCCCCTTACTTGTGATGTGCACTGACCAATGAAAATTATGTATTGTGGAAAGTGTATGTTTTTTGAGCATTACATTTTGGTATCAGAGCACTCAGGTTCAACACTCGGACCTTAAGTGTACTATGCTTAGGTTGTATAGTATATGAACTTGTTGAATTGAATAGAGAACCCTTGTTGTAGGTGAAGATTCTTTTGATGAGTTGGTGATTCTTTGATGGATGGTTTGAATTGATTAGAAGTTTGGGCGTAGTCTGATCATTGAGAGAGCTTTGGAGCTGTGAGACCTCTACACCTTAAGTGTGTTTTCATAAGATACTTTGTGAGAGTGATGGAATGGAGAATTAAAAAGGGTGAATGATGAAGTAATATGAATAGATATACCTGAACCGATAGGCATCAGATAAGGTGACAACCTATGAATGAGGAGGTGATAGTAAAAGTGAATTCATAAGAGAAGTATATTGTGAAGAGAGATCTCTATGATAACTTAAAGGACGAATGAGTTGATAAGATACAAGGAGAAGAAGAAAAGGAGAACTTCCCGATGAGAGGAAAAATGAAGAACTCTTGTGTAGTAAATAAAGTTGTGCATAATGGATAAATATTATTTGAGCCTTCTTGAGGAAAGAGAAACCTAAGATGGAAGTTTTAAAGACAAGTTGATTGTTGAGCAATGTCTTATTCCTACAGGAATTAGATCTGATAGAATCCACAAGATCTTATGAAAATGCAAGGATCTAATGTTTTGAGAATTTTCATTGGTAATTCATGATAGAAATTGAAATGATAAATAACTTAATTTTTCTATCAGACAAAGTAAGAAGTGATTGATGTGATTGAATCGTGTATGCTTTTGCAATGATGCACTTCTTATGCTCCGTAAATGACACATCTGTATGGATGATTGCATTCATAGCATGGAATACTCTTTCCATGATTATATTTATATGTATACTTGAATGTGAAATATTTGCTATAATTATACTAATACAAGTTATGCATATTTCATATTATTGTTGTTCATGTGCGAGTGATGCACTAGAACAAATTTTTGATTTATTTGTGTGGATAAAACACTTGAGTAATTATTTCATTTTGCATGTGTGTGGGATATAATTTTCATACTCATTGTGTTTAGTAGATTGAGTAATGATCATTATAAATGCACTACTATAATTTATGCATATTTCACCTCAGGTGGGAGCAATGCACTTGTGAGAGAGATGCACTTATCATATTCATTTTATGAAAATTTGAATGAGTAATTCACATTGTGTACGAGACATGTTCCATATTTGTGTGAGTGAGGCACTATAGGTAAATTATGTATTCATACCCTGTGTGAGTTAGGCACCAGAGGTTATGTATTCTTGTTTATTGTATCATTGGAATAGATGAATTGTAACACCCTTATTGGTGTATGTAAATTGATAGCATTATATGTTTTATTTATTTATTTATTTTGGGCATTTACTAATAATTCATGGAATACATGTCATGGATATATATATTTCATGTTATGGATGTACCTTTATCTCCTTACTTGAAAGTGTCATGGGTGATAAATTTTAAACTTACCTTCCAGGACAGGATGTCGAATGTGGATTAACAGAGAAGGTGATCTTCTTTTCCAAGATCAACCAAATTTTCTTCTATATATGCTTTGGCCAAAGCGAGCTGGATCGTTGAAATAGACGGATAATGAATGCCTAGAATTTATATATATGTGTGTGTGTGTGTGTGTGTTTCTCTGCCACATCCTGTATGCAAGAAATATGTTCATTCTAGTATAAGAATGCATATAAGGCATCAGGCATGCATCGAGAGTTTCCCTCTTTCCCAATACATAATTTTCATTGGTAATTCATGATAGAAATTGAAATGATAAATAACTTAATTTGTCTATCAAACAAAGTAAGAAGTGATTGATGTGATTGAATCATGTATTCTTGTGCAATGATGCACTTCTTATGCTCCGTAAATGGCACATCTGTATGGAGGATTGCATTCATAGCATAGAATATTGTTTCCATGATTATATTTATATGTATACTTGAATGTGAAATATTCGCTATACTTATACTAATGCGAGTTATGCATATTTCATATTATTGTTGTTCATGTGCGAGTGATGCACTAGAACAAATTTTTTGATTTATTTGTGTGGATAAAACACTTGAGTAATTATTTCATTTTGCATTTGTGTGTGGGATATACTTTTCATACTCATTGTGTTTAGTAGATCAATTAATGATCATTATAAATGCACTACTATAATTTATGCATATTTCACCTTGGGTGCGAGCAATGCACTTGTGAGAGAGATGCACTTATCATATTCATTTTATGAAAACTTGAATGAGTAATTCACATTGTGTACGAGACATGTTCCATATTTGTGTGAGTGAGGCACTATAGGTAAATTATGTATTCATACCCTGTGTGAGTTATGCACTAGAGGTTATTTATTCTTTTTTATTGTATCATTGGAATAGATGAATTGTAACACCCTTATTGGTGTATCTAAATTGATAGCGTTATATGTTCTATTTATTTATTTATTTTGAGCATTTATGAATAATTCATGGAATACATGTCATGGATATATATATTTCATGTTATGGATGTACCTTTATCTCCTTACTTGAAAGTGTCATGGGTGATAAATTTTAAGCTTCCCTTCTGGGACAGGATGTCGAATGTGGATTAGCAGAGAAGGTGATCTTCTTTTCCAAGATCAACCAAATTTTCTTCTATATATGCTTTGGCCAAAGCGGGCTGGACCGTTGAAATAGACGGATAATGAATGCCTAGAATTTATATATATATGTTTCTTTGCCACATCCTGTATGCAATAAATATGTTCATTCTAGTATAAGAATGCATATAAGACATCGAGCATGCATCGATATTTTCCCTCCTACCCAATTATTATTATTGGTTTCTAGGCACCTCATGCAGGGCCGGGTGTTCTTCGAGTTAGGAAGAATATTGGGGAAATGTTATGCTTCATGGTTGGGTGGGAAAAGCACCTTAACCATGCTTTGACCTTCAGTTTGTGGAAGACCATTAGGTTATGGCAACTGAAGATTGATTAAATGTTATATTATTTTTATAAAATTTAGAAATTGGATATATATCATAGCATGAATCATTAAATGATTTGTTTAGTCAATTAATGTAATGGACTTCTCTTAGATGCATTTATTGTTACATTTTTAAAAAGGAAAAATATTATGCATGCCATACATTTATGGAAATCCTTGTTAATAGGAAGTTAATTTCTATTTATAAATTGAAATTTACCCTTTTGTTGTGAAATTTAGTAACTGGTTGGATCAGTATTGAGCCCTTGATGGTCTTCCTAAAATTTGGTATTCCTTGTTGCTAAGGTAATCAACCTGAATCTTTTGTTTTAGTAAGTGATCTTCTTATCTTTGATGATCTTAATGATCTTTTGTAACTTGTTGATCTTATAATTTATGTTGTTGATCAAAATGAAGACCTTGAGGTAATTGTTTGACATTTATAAATTAATTAGACTTTTCTTTTGTTAGTATTTTAATTTGCTAATGATTGTAACAAGTAGTATGGGATGCTTGTTTATCATCATAGAGGCAATTATTCTAACATCTCATACAAGTAGGAATGTTGACAAAACATACCTAATTGTTCTCCATCTATTGGTACCAATATCTTGGAATATGAAAGACTTGAACAAGATATAGAAGATTACATGGAAGAAATAAATTACTTTGCATGCTTTTTATTAGATAAGGTAAATAGAGTGAATTGATAAATCCATGTTGTGCTAACAAGGTCTTCAAGTGTTTGGATGCTATCCACAGGAAATTTTAAAATTATAAGCAAAAAAGTGTTGAAGTAAACGATATCTTCGTCAGATGGGCTGCTTTCAACATTAAGGTAACACAAAATTAAAAAGGTGTGATATTTTATCTTTGGTTAAGTTGATCATCGAGACGATGATTCTTTAAGGGGGGAAGGATGTCACAACCCTCCTTAAGATAATCACTTAATATATATATATAATCATCATTTGGGAAAATTGATTTTATTCTTCCTATTTATTGTAGCATAATTCTTCTAAAAATAAAAATTATTTCGAGTTAGGTAATCAATTCAAATTTGCACAATTAGGAAACTTTGATAAGTCTCTTAAAGAAAGATAAAAATCAAGAAATATTTAATTATTTCCAAAATAGATCTTGAAAGTACAATTGGTGGAGTTATATATATATATATGTATATCCTTCTAATTAATATAGTATATAAATGGAATAATAAATTTATTTATAAATTAGTATGATTAAAGGATATACCTCTTTGGAATTATAAAATAAAGGAAACGATTTCTAAGGGAAGGGCATAAGGAAAATAAATGGGTATCATTGGGATACAAAACAACATCTCATATTTAACCTTCTTTATGGTGTAACTGACAGTTTTGAATAGGAAATATTAGGAGGAATGGGAGAAGGCGTTATGGAAGGAAAAATCTGCACCTACAAAAAAATAACGGAAAATAGAGGAAAGTTATCTGCATTCCCTTTCGAATTCCATTAGAGAAGCCACTAATTCACACCGTACGGGGGCATTCATCATGATAGTTACTGAGTTCTTTGAAGATGGAAACTCCCTTCACGTCCCCATGCTCGCTAATCTTCAGGTGCCAGAGGACTACTACAAAGAGGATAGTTTTCCTGCCACCATAAAATGTAGAAGAAAAGACCCAATTTGGAACTACACAACATTTGCCACAAACCATAGAGCATTATAGGAAATGACTATGGGCAAACAAAAATTGCAATATCCAGATTA
This sequence comes from Sequoia sempervirens, assembly GCA_007258455.2. NCBI lineage: Eukaryota > Viridiplantae > Streptophyta > Pinopsida > Cupressales > Cupressaceae > Sequoia > Sequoia sempervirens. The sequence continues at coordinate 139,723,440 of VDFB02000002.1, read as the reverse complement.
CGTAGACAGAATCAGATCAAGAGATATAAGAAAATATGTCCAGGTAGAGGCGTTCGTATAGGAAGAAGGATCAGGAAAAGAGGTAGAGGAGTATCTGGTTGAGACTTAGGATAGTGAAGAGACACAAGAGTGATCAGAGGTAAGCTCTATAGTTTATCTTCAAAGAAAAATGTTGGTTTTATGTTATACGAGTTAAGTCTAGTCGATACATTTAGCTTTAGCATCTTATATGATTCCTAAGTTACAATGATGCACTCTGAGACTCAATTTGTAATGGAACCCCTCCTTTGAAATATCTTAGTTATCATTTAATCTTGTTGGGCATCGAAGTTGACTCTTGGCCAGAGTTCTTCTTGTCTAGTTTAGAGTCAGACATTCAGTTCTCAAACATGATTTTTTTCATTTAGTCTTTCGAGGAGATTTTTCTCTATCCTTTATCCTACCTCTTGGAAAATATCATTAAGACCCATGATCATGGTTGTATGTAAGGAATCTACAATAGTAGCACCAAGGCCCCCTAATCCATCAACTCCTCTCTTACTGAATGGCATCAACTCATCAGAACCCATGGCATATTTTATTTTGTTTGTAACTAGTCCAAGCATGATGGAATGCTTCAGCTCCCTTGGTCTGTCTCACGACCGACCCTAACATCTGTTGTTGATTACGAACTTCCACAGCCAAATTGTTATTCTTGGCCTTTCCATGAGGAGGAAACCTTCGACAAAGTCTAGGAGGCTTTCTCCAAAATCTTTTCCACAACTCCGCATTTCCATGACCCTTTGTGATCAGTTTTTCTTCACCCTTCACACTGATGTGTTGCACAAAATAGATTATAATCTGAACACAATTATAATCTGAAGAGTCTGCTTTGTTAGATACCCTATAAGCATTAATTACACTGGTAATTCCTTAATTTCTTAATGACTATACCTAATGAGTGTTGATTGATTATCTCCTTAAGATCTTTAGTCTCCAAGCTTCTTTAAATCAAGCGTCTAAATTGTTAATAGATAAATTTTGATGAAGAATGGATCTATATATATAGTTATATAAGTTATCAACAGTTATAATTCTTGATAAGTAAGAGTTCTCCCTATTTTTCAGATAAGTAAGGAATTTAGGATAAATCAATTATGAGGTTTAATAAATTTAGTTTATTATCGATCTCATCAGATAATTGAATAGTGAATCAATATATAAATTGATGTATCATTTTTGAATTATAATTAGGAATCTTGTTTATTGAACTGTATTACCTTCTACAGAAAAGTCTTATTATTTATATGTATCATCATTATAATATTGTTGAATTCACAAGTACAATCATCTATAGGAACACCCTTGTTAGTTTACACCATTCAAGGGTTGATTGCCATAGAAGGTAAAGAAATATGTAAATATGTCTTATTGGATAGATAGAATGGTTATTCAATATCTCTTACATTGAGATACGTTGATTCATATCTAAAATGTCTTAGGGTGTTGTACTTTAGAACTGCACTTCAATGTGATTGAACTAAGATTGAACAATTAATGAATTGGGCATTGCTTTAAAATTAATTACAGAATAATGATTCTTATCCTATTTATTTATGCGTTATTTTATGAATAACATTTCGATGATAATGTTTAGAGGGATGATTATTAATAATGGTTTATCAATTATCTTCTTGGTTTAATTAATGAACTTGAAAGGCTAGTGAATTCTATTTCAGATTACTATCAATTTTTGGATCTCATTAGTAGTCTCATGATCTTAGAATAATGAAAGGAATTCTTGATGATTCATCTTTAATACTCAAATTAGTTAGAACTTACTTATGGAGGCTGAAGATAAAAGTTTTACCAACTTTTTTTTTGTCTTATTAAGGAGTAAAATGATTTCATAAACTGTACCTTTGGATCACAATTATGATGACTAGTATTGAAGGGTACTTTTACTTCATGGTAAGATGAATTTATGCAACCCAGTTGTTATTATGTTTGGGTATATGTAGGATCATGGTGCGCTAAAAAGTGGCAATATTATGGGGGTATGTGGCTGACGACTTTTTTTCACCCAAAATTAATGAAACGAAAAGGGTTTTTAGAGGAGATTCTCAGCTTTCCAAAAATATAAATTATGATTTAATTTGAATTTAATAAATAATTATTATTCATTTTCTATTAGAATTATGACTAAAGTCTTGATCGATAGGCTGATTGAAAAACATCTATAACTTTCAAGCGGTATCATATTTTTGAATCCAAAACATGCGTCACATTCTATGCATCACATACTATAGGATTAAAAAAAAAAATTAAATTTCATGAAGTTTTGACCAAGTTAAAGGTGGTCCGGACATACGAGGTTTTATATTTTCTAAAATTTGTAATAAAAATTCATAATTAATTATTTACTTGGAAAAAATTACAAAAATTATGCATCACATCAGGACATGATTCCTCTACTTATATATAAAAATCTTACAAAAAATATTATTAATAATTTATTATGGTTAGGGTGTTGGGACGGACACCTACTTATTTTCCACGAAATTTAAGTACTCTTGCATTGAAATTTCAAATTTTTTCCAAATAGATTTTATTTATTTTTAAATAAACCTAGTATTTTAGAAACTACATTCAATTTTCTACAAATTCTATTCTTACATATTTTTGAAATAATATAGATAACTTATTCAAATATTTACGTCAAGTTGCCTAACACTGATTTTTCTAAATTTTTTGCCACTTAAGGGACTGTTTTTTGCATGATGATCCTGCACATACCCGTTTTCACATATATTTTCTAAATTTGATCTTATATCTTAATAAAATTAATGTAAAGCCAAATAATAGAAAACGTGCGATCATTATTCATACATGTATCTTACTTCATTTCATTTCAGGGTTTGATTACCAAAACGGGGTTTGACCAAGGAAAACCCTTATTAACTAACATTTTCTTGCAGGTCTAGGTTGTTGACACCTGGATGAGCAGGCCCTTCTTGTATTGCATCATTAGGCTGTTCAAATATGTTGTACCCATAAGTTATATACTTTGAATAAAAATGATTCTTACATATACTGACAAATCATGTATCTTGTCTGATATACCTTGAATTCATTGTGGCATCATGAATATAAAGTTAAGTAAATGAGGAGTCATACCTTACATTTAGGTATCAAAACTCTATGAAATCGTGAGTCTAGAATTAAGCTTTTTACTTGTGATAATTGCATAGGAATATGTGTATATTAGTAGGTCTAGTATCACTTTCATGAAGACTCATGTGAATGGCTTATAGCCTTAAACGTGCTTGTCTGATATTTGAGAAGTCATTGGAGGTAGAATGGTTTTGTTTGTAAATACTTGGGAGCAAATATTTCATGTTGGCAATACCTTAATTTTTACACAAGGATGATTCAATGGTGAACTTGATAGTGTTGCTTGTAGACTTATGTAAACTATTAAGGAACTTCCTTGTGTTCCTTGTTATGTGTGATATTCATAATATCCTCAAATGTGTAATGATGGTCAGTTAGTGTGATAGTATGATCATTTCCCTTGAGGCACTTTATAACCATTGAGAATTTGTAGACAGTAAGGCTCTATCAATAAGGCATTTCATTAAGCCAGTGTGACACTTTTATGAGTGGTTTTTCATCCCTTTGAAGGTTTTCCATTCATGGAATTCTTGTGTTATGGCTCTTTTGTGGATGCCTTGATGATATTGTTGTTTCCCTTAATTTGCATTATAGTATTTGAGTTTATGTGTTTTGCGTATCTTTGTATAAGCCTTTATGGCTAGCTTTGGTAAGGAACAGTCTTCTGTTGATTTACATATTAACTCATTAATGTATAAAGTTCCTTGAAATAGTAATGAATTTATTTATATGTACTAAGTATCTTTAATGAACTTGCCTTTGGGCATGCATGGATATAAATGTTATACATGTTATCTCCTTTCCCCTTACTTGTGATGTGCAATGACCAATGAAAATTATGTATTGTGGAAAGTGTATGTTTTTCGAGCATTACAATTTCACAATTAAGATAATCAATCATTTTAAATTTAACTAATCATGCTTACATTCTTTATTGTAATAACAATCATTAAATAAATATATTTAATATGTATATATATATATATATATATATATAACTATATATAATTATATATATACATGTAAATATATATTATGTAATTATAAAATCAATTATACTTTAAAAGAAAATCATTTCAATTAAAACAAAATCCATTTTCTCATAAAATTATATCCTCATGCTTTTAATGTATCTATTAAAAAACTCATTTTAAAATATAAAAAATATATATTTAATTCCAATTTAACTCTAAACATAACTAGCAGCTATATATATATAAATTTATCCAAGCAATTGTTCAAGATGGGCAAGTAATTTTTACAAATATGTTTTCTACATAAAAATATTTCCACTTTTCACAGAAGAAGTTTTCTTCAGAGGAATATTTCAAATTTTCATAAAAAAGATTTTTCTATAGTTTTGATTTAATTTCAACAAATATTCTACAATTTAACTATAATTTCCTTCAGGGTAAATCCATTTCCAAAATTAAATTTTAATAGAGGATCTACATTCTACAGAGGCTGTAAACATTCATGAAAATATTTTAAAATAAAAGCTTTATAATAAAAGAAATCCTATTCTACAGAAAACCTTTCCAATTTGCAAAACAATAATAATTTAAATAACCTTTTTAAATAAATTCACAAAACAATAAAGAACCTGTTCCAGAAGATCTTTTGATTCAAAGTTTGATGTCAAGCTTCCCTTAAAACTCCAACTTTTCCAAAGCTTCCTCTAGAAGAATTGCCACTTCCCAGAGAATAAAAATAGTCAAGAATCAAGAATACAACAAAACAAGATTCCTAAAATTATTAGAGAGCTTCTAACATTAACAATTTCCTCAAACCTTGAAACAATTCTACCCTTTTCAAATCCTCTCTTTTTCCCGTGAAAACAACTCCCTTCTTTCAATCTCAATAATTCTCTCTAGGAATCAATTTCAAAAATAATTAGAACACAAAACCTTCTAACTTCTAGTTACAAAATAAATATATTTTCTTGAACAACCACAAATATTTCCAAAGATCTTTTCCCAATAACATTCATTTGAAATTTAAATTATTTATCTATTTCAAATCAACTTTGAATAACTTATTTATTTGAATTCACATTTAATCTAATAATTAAAATTACATTATAACATAAATTAAATTAATTAATTTATCTATTATAAAGTCTCCACATAAATAATATAAATTAATTAAATACTTAATCATAACATATAATTTAATCCTCACAATTAAACTTTGCATAATAAATAAAATAACATGACAAACATGGATAAAGAATACAACCAATACATGGACTGACAACACATTGTAGGGTAAAGGTCTAACTAGGTTAACCTGTTACTATCTCCCAATCAACATTATTGTTGGGTAGTGGACACACTTAGACCTGTGAGACTAGGTGAAAGCATTGTCCTGTACCTACAAACCTACAAACAAAGCATATGTCATACATGTATCAAGATAATAAATCATACACACCATGAAGTGAAAATCATAGAATTCATAGGGCACTCACACACGAGTGATGGAATACCATTCTCTTCACCAATACAATGTCACATAAACAAACAAGATAAAATATCAATTAAACTACAATGATCATATATAGCAATGTCATCTCAACTAAGCATCTATGCAAACATAAAGCATGTCAAGCATAATCACCATGCATATAATGTATCATCATATCAATATAGTCTATCATCTCTCCTCTGTTAGTGATAGAATAACAATAGCATAAATATGGTCTAACAAAGTATCTGAGCCATCAAAGAAAACATAACAAATTGGAGGGTGTCAAATCCTCCCCCCTAGGATTAGGCTTGCTTCTGGAATCCTATGAAAAAATAAGGGTAGAGCTCCCTCATCTTGGTAGCATCCTCCCATGTAGCAGAAGTGTCATCTCTAGGATCCCACTAGACCCTCACCTGCTTAATATCTCGAACCCTGAGGGTGAGTCTCTTGTGTTGTGTAATGGCCACGAGCTCCAAAGCTAGCTACCTGTCCTCTACCTGTAAAGCATTCCAGTCAAGGATATGAGAAATTTTTGGATGGTAAGATCTAAGTACAAAAACATGGAACACATCATGGATGTGTGAGAGACTAGGTAGTAAAGCAAGGCGGTAAGCAACTGGCCCAATCTTCTCTAGAATCTCAAAAGGCCCAAAAAATTGAGGTGCGAGCTTAGAAACCTTTCCATAATGGATTGGAATCTTTCTCATTTGAAATCACAAGAAAACTTGGTCACCTACAAAAAATTGGCAATCCACATAGTGCGCATCAGCATACTTGTTTTTCCTATCCTGTGTAGCTATTAAATGCTCTCTGATCCAAAAAACCTACTGCTCCATATCCTGAAGCATATCAGGACCCAATAATATCCTATCCTCCAACCTATCCCAACTCAATGGATTCTGACAAGGCCATCCATACAAATCTTGAAAAGGTGCCCTGCCAATAGAATTTGGTGTGTGTGGATCATCATGGAAAAAACAGGCCATTAAGTGGTAAAAAATTTAGAAAAATTAGAGTTAGGCAGCTTGACATAAAAAATTGAATAAGTTATCTATATTATTTCAAAAATATGTAAGAATAGTTCTATAGAAAATTGAATGTAGTTTATAAACTAATAGGTTTTTTTTTTTTTAAATCTATTTGGTGAAAATTGGAAATTTCAATGTAGTGGTACTTAAATTTCAGGGAAAAAAGAAGTAGGTGTTTGTCTAACCACCCTAACCACAATAAAATGATAATATTTTTTTATAATATTTTAGATATAAGTAGAGGATTCATGTCCGATGTGATGCATATTTTTTTATAATTTATTTCAAAGAAAATAATTAATTATGATTTTTTTATTACAACTTTTAAAAAATATAAAAAAAATTGTATCTCTGACCAGCTTAACTTGGTCAAAACTTCATGAAATTCAATTTTTTTTAAAAAATCCTATAGTACATGAAGCATACAATGTGATGCATGTTTTGGATTCAAAAAATGTGATACCATTTGAAAGCTATAGATGTTTTTCAATTAGCCTATCAATCAGGACTTTAGTCATAATTTGAATAGAAAATGAATAATAATTACTTATTAAATTCAAAGTAAAACATAATTTATATTGGTGTAAAGCTGAGAATCTTCTTTAAAAACCCTTTTTGTTTCATCAAGTTTGGGTAAAAAAAATGTCATCGGCCACATACCCATCATATTGCCACTTTTTGGCCCATCATGATCCTGCACATACCCAACTCTGAAAATCGTTGTTATATGCAAAGTATACAAGATAGAGATAATCCTCCCATCATGTTTTTTTATCCATGACATACGTGCATAGCATATTTTCAAGGATCTGATTGACCCTCTCAGTCTGTCCATCCATCTCAGGGTGATATGCTGAACTAAAGTTAAACTGTATCCCCATAGCATGTTGTAATGATGTCTGAAGAGTTGAAGTAAACACAAGATCCCTATCAGAAATAATGTAACGAGGAATACCATGCAACCTCACAATGTTCTCCATGAACACTCTAGCAACTGACAAAGCATTATAGGAGGAACAAATAGGTGAGAAGTGTGCCACCTTCGTCAACCTATCTACCGTCACCATAATCACATTATGTCATCATGAAGAGTTTAGTAAACAAACAATGAAATCCAATGAAATGATGTCCCATTTCTACTCAAGAACCAAATGAGGCTATAGAAGACTAGCTAGATGTTGGTGTTCAGCCTTAACTTTCTCACACTCCAAACATCGTGATACATAATTAGCAATATCTCACTTCATACCTGCCCAGAAATAAAGTGGTCACAAATTGACATACATCTTCTTCACTCCAGGATGAGATAAATAAGGTGCCTGATGTTCCTCTTCAAAATCAAGGTATGAAGATGTTCCGAAGATGGAACATATATATGTCCCATGTATCTGAATAACCCATTTTTCTCTAAAGAATATCCTAAGTACCTGCCCTCCAGAGTCCTTCCTGACTCAATCTCAGATCTTACCTCCTAGTACCAGCTCTCTATAGGAAGTATGGTAAGAATCTAGCTCATCAAATCCACAGTAAGAGTCATCTCAAATAGTTCATACCTCCCTCTGCTGAGAGTTTCGGCCACAACTTTCTTCTTCCTCTAGATATACTTCACCTCAAAATCATACTCACAGAGGAACTCCATCCATCACATTTTCCTAGCATTAAGGTTAGGCTGTGTGAAGATATAATGTAGACTCTAATGGTCACTGTGTAACTCAAAACAATACCCCAATAAGAAATGTCTCCATTGAGTCAAAGCATGTACCACTGTAGCTAACTCAAGATCATGCATGGGGTAGTTCAACTCATGATCCTTGAGCTTGCATGACTCGTACGCATTGACTCAACCATCCTACATCAATACTACTCCCAACCCCTCCAAAGATGTATCTGCACATATAACAAAGTATCCTATAGGATAAGGTATTGAAATGATTTGTGCGCTAGTCAACCTATCCTTCAATGTCTGAAATGCAGCCTTGCTCTACTATGACCTATCGAACTTCTTCCCTTTTCTTTGAAGATAAGTGATAGGATGTCCTACCCTAGAAAAGTCCTAAACAAAACACCTATAGTAACCTGCTAGGCCCATGAAACTACATATCTTTGCCACATTCTTGGGTGTAGGCCAATCCATGATCGCTTGGATCTTTGTAGGATCCACTACAATTCCCTCTCCTAATATAACATTTGGACAATTTGGAATACAAATTATTATCCCTCAAACACTATAAAATTTGCCTCAAATGTTCCTCATGCTCCTCAACTATCCTAGAATAAATCAATATGTCATCAAGGAATACAACTGCAATTTTATCCATGCATGTGCAAAAGACTATGCATTAGGCTCATGAATACAGATGGCACATTCATCAACCCGAATGGTACCATTGTAAACTCATAGTGAATATAACGTGTTTGAAACATCATCTTAAGAATATCAAACTCCACAATACACAGTTGATGGTATCTCGACTTAAGATCAATATTAGAAAACACTGTAGTACCCTTGACCTGATCAAACAAGTCATTGATCCTAGGTAGGGGATATCGGTTCTTGGTGGTGACCTTATTTAACTAATGGTAGTCTATACACAGATGAAGAGAATCATCCTTCTTCACAAAAATCATAGGTGCTCCCCAAGGTGAAACACTAGGGTGGATGAAACCCTTCTCTAATAACTCCTCAAGCTGCAAGCGGAACTCCTTAAGCTCTTGAGTTTTCATATGGTATGGGGCTCATGAAATGGGTTTGGAACTAGGTAAAAGAGCAACCTTGAAGTCTATGTCATGCTAAGGTGGAATCCCTAGAATATCATTAGGAAAAAAATATGCATACTACTGAAGTATGGGGTGGCTATTTATAGAAACCTTTTCCTCTCTATCACCCATCTCCAAGTCATCTACTATCATAGAAAATAATTGACATCCCTGATGAACACATCCTCTCAGTTGCATAGCCAAGATTATCCTCAATGATATAGGTCTCTGGACCCCTACTAACTCAACCTCTCTTCCAGATGCATCAATGTATCGTATTGACTTGCATTGACAATCAATCATGGCCCTATGAGCCTTGAGCCAATCCATCCCTAGGACAATGTCGTAAGACCCTAATGGTATAATGTAGAGATCTGCAGTAGTGTGGAAAGATCCAATCTCTAGTCTACAATCTAGTACATAAGAAAGCACTGCAACTTAAAGCCTACACAAATAACTTCATGGTTTCCACATTATCCCAAAGTTCCCAGTGCTTAAACCTAGGCTGTAATACCAAGTGTAATGTAAAGTAAATAACCCATGCAATTGAAAGAACTACCATTCAGATTTCCTAAATCCAATAGACCAATATCTCATATTTAAAATACATCATTCAAGCATAATTATAATTGATAAATCAAAAACGAAATAAAAACTAAATGTTTAACTTTCAGTTTCACAACTACCCAAATTAATTAACTCAATTTCACAATTAAGATAATCAATCATTTTAAATTTAACTAATCATGCTTGCATTATCTATTGTAATAACAATCATTAAATAAATATATTTAATATGTAGATATATATATATATATATATATATATATATATATATATATATATATATATATATATATATATATATATATATATATATATATATATAAAGATAATTATATATATACATATAAATATATATTATTTATTTATAAAATAAATTATAATTTAAAAGAAAATAATTTCATTTAAAACAAAATCCATTTACTCATAAAATTATTTCCTCATGCTTTTAATGTATCTATTAAAAATAGTGATTATAAAATATAAATATATATATATAATATATATATTATAAATAATTTATATTATATATATATTTAAATAAATTAAAATCGACATGTACAGGCACAGCCTTTGAAGGCTGTTGGGTTGGGTTGCCTATGCAACCGTCCCCATAAGGGGTCGCAGCCTGTGGGTTAGCGTTGAGCACTGCCCATGGTCTGCTTCCCTCTATGGGATGCAGTTGTGGGGTAACCCCCCATCCTCACATTAAAATCTAAATTTCCTTATGTTTCTTTTTAATAATCATTGTACAATGATCTCCCAATATTTTAAATAAAAATTTCTACAAGGAAAAACTACAGTATCCCAAATATAATAAAATATTTATAAGTAATATATATTTATATGTACATATATATTTAAATATATATGTATATATAGTTATATATAATTTTATCCAAGAAATTGTTCGAGATGGGCAAGTAATTTTTACAAATACGTTTTCTACAAAAGAAGTTTTCTATAGAGGAATATTTCCAATTTTCATAGAAAAGAGTTCTGTAGAGTTTCAATTTAATTTCAACAGAGATTCTACAATTTAACTATAATTTCCTCCAAGGTAAATCCATTTCCAAAATTTAATTTTAACAGAGGATCTACAATATATTCTATAGAGGTTGTAAACATTCATGACAATCTTTTAAAATAAAAGCTTTCTAATAAAAGAAATCCTCTTCAATAGAAAACCTTTCCAATTTGCAAAACAATAATAATTTAAATAACCTTTTTAAATAAATTCACAAAACAGTAAAGAACCTGTTCCAGAAGATCCATTTATTCAAAGTTTGATGTCAAGCTTCCCTTAAACCTCCAACTTTGCCAAAGCTTCCTCTAGAAGAATTACCACTTCCCAGAGAATAAAAATAGTCCAGAACCAAGAATACAACAAAATTGGATTCCTAAAATTATCAAAGAGCTTCTAACATTAACAATTTCCTCAAACCTCAAAACAATTCTACCCTTTTCAAATCCTCTCTCTTTTTCCAGTGAAAACAACTTCCTTCTTTCAATCTGAATAATTCTCCCTGGGAATCAATTTCAAAACAATTAGAAAAAAAAACCTTCTAACTTCCAGTTACAAAATAAATATATTTTCTTCAACAACCACAGATATTTCCAAAGATCTTTTCCCAATAACATGCATTTGAAATTTAAATAATTTATTTATTTCAAAGAAAATTTAAATAACTTGTTTATTTTAATTCACATTTAATCTAATAATTAAATTTACTTTATAACATAAATTAAATTAATTAATTTATCTATTATAAAGTCTCCACATCAATAATACAAATTAATTAAATACTTAATTATAACATATAATTTAATCTTCACAATTAAACTTTGCACAATAAATAAAATAACAAGACAAATGTGGATAAAGAATATGACCACTACATGGACTGACAACACACTATACTAGGGTAAATTTCTAACTAGGTTAACTCATTACTCTCTCCCAATCAAAATTACTGTTGGGTAGTGGACATGCTTAGACCTATCAGACCAGATGAAGTCATTGTCCTGTACTTGAAAATCTACAAACAAAGCATATGTTTTACACATATCCAGATAATAAATCATACACACCGTGAAGAGAAAATCATGGAAATCATAGGGCACTCACATGTGAGTGATGCAATACCATTCTCTTCACTAATACAATATCACATAAACTGATGAGATGAAATATCAATTAAACTACAATGAGCATATATAGCAATGTCATGTTAACTAACCATCTATGTAAACATAAAGCATGTCAAACATAATCACCATGCATACAATGTATCATCATATCAATATAATCTATCATTGATCCTCTATAAGCAATAGAATAACAATAACATAAAATATGGTCTAACAAAGTGTCTGAGTTGTCAAAGAAAACACAAAAAATTAGAGGGTGTCACAAAAACAACCTTGTGTTTCATTTTCTCAAGTTGGTTCTACATCAAGAAAATTACCTCATTGTGGTGATCGGGGCTATTTAACTTCCATTCCTCATGAGAGGATGATGCATAAATTTGAGAAACCTAAAAAGGATTTGTGTTCTCATGAAGAAGCCAATCCTTCTTAGAAGCATAAACCTCCATCATTAGAATTGAAAGATTCTTATGGTCTTGATGACAAACTCCCTCCTAAACATGGATACAAGGAACACATGAAGTAAACTAATATACCATACTCTTTCAAGAAAGATCTAGGTTTACCATCTTTATCTCCATTTTCATCTAAGGCCTTATCATTTATTATGTGTATGACATCTTGTTCAAATAAAGGACCATCCTCTACTATTGATCAAGAGGGTATCTTGTTGAGACTCCTCCAAGATTGTTTGATATCCTTCATCCAAGAACATGAAAGATATTCTACTACAAGTGTTCATTTTATGTATATCATAGAGTTCATGGCGATTCTACTAATGAATGGAAGGATCTAATTGATAAAATTCAACATCTTAAGGAGTGTGGTACTCTTCCTTACGTTGGGACACCCAATTCCTCTAATTGATTATGATTTTCAATCTAGCATGTTTCACATCAATCATTTCGGCTCATCCTTGTCTTGTGCTAAGTGGGGGAAACAGGTTAGGAAGCCTTGTCCTCTAATGTCACTTGTCGTTGTCTCTTTTGGATAGTTGACCACCTTTCATGTACATACAAGAGCAAGCTTGGGATGTGGATGACATGCCTTAAGTTGGCTTGCATGGGACATACTAAGTTTTGGGGGCAACCCCTTTTCATGACATAGCTTATTAGAAACATATGACTTGGAATAGGGCTTTCTAAGTAAGCTCTCATGTCTTCTTCTACTTTAAAGAAATTTCTCATAGAATGGTGTTAGAAACCACTTTAAAGTGGGGGCATACATCGAAACTCATGATTCACTGCATGATTTTCCATTATTATTGGGATGCATCCTTTTCTTGGTGGTGTCATTGGGTTTGATTTCCTTTGAGAGTGTGATATTTCTTTGATGTGTCCTCTCTTGGAGACATTAAGCATAATATTCTCTAAGAAGAGACCATACATGAACTAAGAAAAATTTCTTTGAATGGACCTTACACTACTTTGGTATTTACAATAACTTTTCTATGGCCACATTGAATAACACACTTTTCTTGGGTATGGAGCTATCTTGTTTGTTCATGAGTATCAAATACAAAGCTTTTATTTCCTCATGAATCTCCAGGTTCATTGTTGTGTGGCACCTTATCAAATTTATTAGGAGATATAGCTTTGGTCTGGTTGAACAGAAATCTGAACTTAGGCAGGACTTTCCCATAGCCACTTGCTTGTGTTTGTGAGCACATACCAGCTATGTGCGTATGTGTCTCAAATTTTTGGATAGTCACCCAGTGGATAGCCTAGAGTTCCATTTCCTTAGAGTGAGTGTGCATTTTTGGAAAAATAACTTAGATCTAATCCAAAATGAGTAGGGGAAATGGTCGAAGCTTGATCCATCCCTTTTGTTTTGTTTTTCTTTTCTCTTCGTTTGGCAGTGTATGCTTGTGCCTTTTTGTTGCTCATTATATAATTTTCATGTGTGTTCCTTTATTCTTATGTCTGTTTGTAATAGGATCTTTATCCTATCATCTTGATTATCCCTCTTGATTATTTTCATCTTATCTTACTGGTATTGTTACATTTGGACCCCTCATGATGCAAGTTTGTCTACTTTAGTGTGAGTTTGAAGCAAGTTCCTCCTCTCACTCAAGTGGGGGCTAAATATGGAAACAAAAAATGTATCCCTTTTCAACACTTGATTTTGGAATGGTTAACATTAAAACAAACCTAATGTTTCCTTGATCTAGTGTTGTAATGTTTTTTACACACACATTGGATTTAGGGCCCTTTTAAGATAAATAGACCTAATTTTTCCTTAATTTATTGTTGTAAAGTATATTTATTGTACTTTCACATTGATTTTTGGGCCCTCTTATATTTATGACCTTAATATCATCATTAATAGGTCCCTAAGACCCTATATTATGCATCCTGAGGCTTATTTCAACTGAAATCCTAACATAGATATTAAATAAACTTAATTTTCCAACTCCCTAACATTTCCTCCACCTAAAAAGGCTTAGTGGGACCCATACACCACCTTGGGAATATAAGTCCCATCCAAATAGTACCTATATTCCACAAGTGGCATATGAGTCCCATTTGGCCCCTTTTTAGGGTTTTAATTAGGAAATTAGGGTTTTAAGTTCAAATTTCATTAATGTTGAGGTCTCTAGGATCTAATAAATGGTAAATTGGATGGAATGCCTATATAAAAAGGTCTCAAATCATTATTTCCCTAAGAATTCATGATATAATCCCAAGCTATCAAGATTTAAGCATTCTAGAACTTCACAAGAGTATTGAAAGGGTTTATAAGAGCATTTCTAAGGCATTCAAGGGTAGATTTCTTCATCATTTGTTGCAAAAATTCAAGATCCATCATGTCAAGATCATCCAGCATCAAGCATGTTGTTGAGTTAGTATTGTTATGAAGCATTAAGATCCATTTGTAAGAATTGTTTATGATAGAGCGAATAACCAAAGAAATATCAACTGCAGAAAACCTTCACAAGAAATGAGAGAGATAACACTGCCATTTCACCAAATAAGGAATGAATAGAATGAGATGAATAATATACATATGGTATAGTCTTTTAAAGCTCTGAAATGGATGACAGGTGAGAAAATTCCTAGCATAGGAAAAACTACCCAAAAATAATTAAATGCATAACTAATCTAAATGCAATGTCCCTAAGTTAGAACTTAAGATGGTAAATGTAATTTACTCTAACGCCCCCACTTAAGTGCAACTTAGGGGAGAATGAAAATTAAAATAGGAAGATGCAGTATGGGTCTTGGCTACACAACCATGTTAGGTACCCATTTACAATGCAAAAGGAAATCTCTCACAACCGGAGAAAAGTCAAAAAACCTTGTGGGAAAAAACCCCTCTCCAAACGAGAGAAAAAAAATAAAAATGCATGGATGGAGGACTCAATCACACCCCCTAAGGAATACATACATCATGTATATATAATCAAAAATCCCCCATAAGAGGGAAAGAGAGAGAATATATAGCCACCCCACAATGTGTAATCACCTGCAAAAATGGTAAGTTCTTGAAGAAAAAACATGATCCAGTGTTGACAAAAAACTTGTCTCACTTTTGGAAGAAACAAAACCCAATAAAAATGTAGGTATAATTCCCATTCCATATAGGAATTGAAAGAAAGAAGCATGAAAATGTATGATGGTGTATGTGAAATCTGCTCATGTGTTGCCAAGAGCTTGGAAAATGATGCCATGAACCAAACAGGAACATGCCCAATCATAACAAAAGGTGACAAAAAACGTACCACTAGAAACTGATTTTGAACACTCTCTAGAGAATGAGATGGGGTCACAATAGTTGTACCAAAACTATCGTGAAATAGGAGGGATATGCCCTCAAATGTGTCTTCTAAGTCAGAAATGTGAGATTCCACAAACAATGAACCAATGTCTAACAAATAAGAATCCCAATCAGGAAAACAATTAGAGACTGGTTGTGATGAATCACTGGATGTTCTCAATGAATCATCAACACAAAATGAATGATCCCACTGAAAAAGAATGATATGAATCTCAATAAATGACTACGCAATTAATCACTAAAGGTGAAGGTACAATTAGATACTGGTTGTGATGAATCACTGGATGTTGTCAATGAATCATCAACACAAAATGAATGATCCCACTAAACAAGAATGATAGTAGTCTCAATCAATGGCTTTGTACAATTAATCAACTGTCTCTGATGGATAAGATAGAGCATATGAAGAACCCTCATCATCCTCATCTGAAGATTCAAATTATTCCAAAACTTCAAACTCTTGCATAGTAGCATGATCATAGGGTATCATGTCTTAAAAATGAAGAGGCGCAAGACAATCTAAAAAAGGATCATCTAGGAATGGCTAAGTATTAGGATCTCCATTGATTTCCTAGATTTTAGTCCAAATAATATAAGGACACTCAAAATGATCAATAGCATCCAAAGTGGCATCATCAATATGCATTGTAATAACTCCTAGGAGATGATCCCTTTTGCAATTCCATGCAAATTTCTTACTATCAGTACCAAGAAGGGGAACAAGATTATAGATGTGGCAATAAATGAATCCATCAGGGATATTTTATGATACCATCTCTCCATTGTTTATAGTTTCCCCTTTCCAACATAATCGCAATAGGATGCAATGAAAGCCCCATAATCAACTATGATACAACTCCAAAAATTGATACCTTGATAGAGCAAATAACCCAAGAAATATCAACTGTAGAAAACCTTCATAAGAAATGAGAACAAAAACACTGTCATTTCACCAAATAAAGAGTGAATAGATGAGATGAATAATCTACATATGGTACATGCTTTTAAATCTGTGAAATAAATGATGGGTGAGAAACTTCCCAACATGGGAAAAACTACTCGAAAAATAATTAAATGCATAACTAATGTAAATGCAATGTCCCTAAGTTAAAACTTATCACAATAAATTTAATTTACTCTAATAGTTTCATATCCAATTCAAGATCAAGATCTACATTATACATGGATGCTTCA
Source organism: Sequoia sempervirens (assembly GCA_007258455.2). NCBI lineage: Eukaryota > Viridiplantae > Streptophyta > Pinopsida > Cupressales > Cupressaceae > Sequoia > Sequoia sempervirens. Next base: position 139,706,350 of record VDFB02000002.1, on the reverse strand, counting down.
TGTTATATTGTTGATTTACATTCCAAGACATCATTCAAGGTATCATTGTTTGTGTTTCATGTTTCAGATTTCATGTCCTTATTTCATTGTTTCATCATTCAGTTTAATTTCCTAGATGGGGTTTGACCAAGGAAAACCTCTATTTTGTAACAAAACAACACTTTTTCTATCTTTCTATGATTACAAGTTTATAGGTTGAATAAAAAGTGGATTTGAAGCCTACAAAAGTATCAAAATTGTAAAGTTGTAAAAGTCGCAAAAGTTTTCATGTAAAGTTGTCAAATCTCATAAAAACTCAGATCTGGAGTAAGATATCCAACCTATCTACATGAAACTAGTCAAGAAAGGCTTATTAAATCCATCTTCAAAGGCCGACAAATTTTTCCTTCAAAAATTTCCTTGTGGGGCAGTTCACGACAAAATGAGACTGATACACCACTTGTGGTGTATGAGTCCTAGTATACCTATTTTTTGGTATTTTTTGTAGATCTTGATTAAGCAGTATGAAATTCTTGTTTCCACCTAGAAACCCTAGTCCGAGACTGATATGCCTAGAATGTCATATGAATCCCAGTGGGCACCAAATAGCAGGTTTTCAAGGTTTTGGAAAAAAAATCATTCTTCAAGGTGCACCTCTGTTCATTCTTAGTTTGTTATCCTAATTTTTTAGTTTCATTTCCTATGTTGCTTAGTTAGTACTTTGCATTTTTCATTAGCCTCTTGTCTTTCCAGGGCCTAGCTTGGTGGTGAACCCATTTTTAGTCTCTAAATATACCCTAGGACATCCCTATTGGAAATCTCTTTCCCCTTTACATCCTTGGATTGACGTCTCTAGGTTTTCCTTAACTGAGAAGTGAATGTGAAGTAGTGGTCAGGGGCACCTAGTTTTCATAATGTAAAAGGGGGCTAGATGTTAGGTTTTTGTGCTTGAGTCATTTTTTTTTTTGTTATAAGGGTATGTGCAGGATCATCATGGAAAGCACAGGCCTTTAAGTGGCAAAAATTTTAGAAAAATTATAGTTAGACAACTTGACATAAAAAATTGAATAAGTTATATTATTTCAAAAATGTGTAAGGATGGAATCTATAGAAAATTGAATGTAGTTTCTAAACTACTAGGTATGTTTAAAAACAAAAAATCTATTTAAGTGAAAATTTGAAATTTCAATGCAAGTACTTAAATTTCGAGAAAATAGAAGTAGGTTTCTCGACCACCCTAACCACAATAAAATGATATATGTTTTTATAAGATTTTATATATAAGTAGAGGACTCATGCCCCAATGTGATGCATATTTTTTGTAATTTTTTCCAAATAAATAATTAATTATGAATTTTTATCACAAATTTTGAAAAATATAAAACCTATGTCGACCACCTTAACTTGGTCAAAACTTCATGAAATTCAATTTTTTTTAATCCTATAGTATGTGAAACATAGAATGTGATGCATGTTTTGGATTCAAAAAAGGTGATATCATTTGAAAGCTATAGATGTTTTTCAATCAACCTATCAATCAAGACTTTAGTCATAATTTGAATAGAAAATGACTAATAATTACTTATTAAATTCAAAGTAAAGCATAATTTATATCAGTGGAAAGTTGAGAATCTCCTTTAAAAACCCTTTTTGTTTCATCAATTTTGGGTAAAAAAATAGTCATCAGCCACATACCCATCATAATGCCACTTTTTGGCCCATCATGATCTTGCACATACCCATAAGGTTTGTTGAGACCATGTTTCATGTTTTGAGTCATCTGGGGTCAGGTTTGTAGGAAGGTGTCATTTGTTGCAGAAAGTTGCAAAGTTGCTCAAGTAACTTTTTCATTTTTGGTCTTTTGTGGAAGTTGAACCATTAGAGATTCAAGGACCAGTTAGAAAATGGTTGTTTTTGGTTGTAAATGTTTAAATATTCCTTTTTATTTTTGAGGAAAGGTTCTTGAATGAATTTTTGATGATCAAACAATAAATAAACTCTTTTTTCTATGTTTTATAGTGTTTTCTTGCTTCTACATAAAATAGTATGGCCTGTACAACCTGCAAATGATCTAAGTTGCATTGGAGTAGATGTGGGGCTGAATCTACTATCATTTTCCTTTGATTTCATTTGTTTTCATTAACATTGGAGTGAGTTAGAGTCAATTTACTGTAAATTGTCAAGAAACCCTAGTTAGTGAGGGTTTGATTGAAGAAAATGAGTTATTGATCCATTCCATTAATGGAAAATCCTTATAATCAATGGAATGGAGGTAGATAGTATGCTTTTAAGGTTTTTGGTGTTTGTAGAAGCAGGGGATGGAGTTAGGGTAAATTTTAATGCTACCCTAGCCTAATATCACAATGTGTTAGGCCTAGGATGTTAGATAGACTTAGGGTTTGGTGAAAGAACATTTTGGTGATTGGTCAAGTTGATGGAAATTGCATGTGTAGACCCCATGTGACATGTTGACAGCTTTGGAATGAATAATTGATGTTTGAAGATTGTAAAACCAATAGTTTCCTAGTTGAACTAACCTAATTAGGCCTAGTTGGGAGCGTAGCATTCCAATTTTGAGGGTTATGCTCCTAAACAAACCTATCTAATAATTTGATATGTTTTTAAGTGGCATAAAGGGTATCTTTAATGGTGGTTATATTTTGGGCATTGGGTATTCTCTAAAATTTTTGTGGGAAATCCCTTGTTTGGAGTACTACTAGGGGAAATTGAAGGATTTGAGAGAAAATCACCCAGTTAGGGTTTCAAAGTTGCAAAGTTTGAATAATTGAGTTTGTGTTGATAATCTCCACCCCACTCTACAACAAATTGGTATCAGAGAATAGGTAGGTCTATAAAAGGGAAAGCGTGAAGTGAAAAAGAGAACAAGACTCCTCCAAAGGGTAACCCTATGGCTAGGGAAATGAATGGGATGAAAGAAAAGATTGCAAAAGAGATTAGAATATTGAAGGAATTGCAAGATATGGTGGTAGCAAGGCTTGAGGCTATTAAAACTAGTTAGAGGAGAGGTATGGTCCTCAATGATGTGAGTGACCCTAAAGAAGAAAGGGAAGAGGAATTGGATCATGAGGAGTAGAAGTTTTGTAAGCTACTGAGAGTAGTCAAGGAAGATAAACACAAGGTGAAGATTAATTTAGCAATGTATAGAGGAAACATGAATGATGAAGAAATTTTGGATTGGATTGTAGCACTTGATAATTATTTTGAATGTGAAGACATACCAAAGGAACAAAAGGTAAAGATAGAAAAAAAAAATTGAAGGGTCATGCCCTACTATGGTGAGATTATGAGAAAACTAAAAGGAGGAAGAAAGGAAAGTAAAAAATTGTCTCTTGGGACCTAATGGTGGCCAAGCTTAATGATAAGTTCTTACCAGTTGATTATGCAATTCAAATGAACAAGAAACTTCAAGGTTTGAAAAAAAGAGAGATGGATGTCAAAGCTTATAATGAGGAATTTTATAAATTGAGTATGAGATTTGGTCACATGGAGGATGATGTGGAGAAGGTGCCTAGATATCTTAGTGTATTAAGATTTAACATTCAATATGAGTTAACTTTGTCAAACCCAAGCATGGTAGAGGAATGTTTTCAATTAGAAATTAGGGCTGAGGAAAAATAAAGAGAAGGCAAGACAAACAAACCAAGGCTAGAGGCAACAATTCTAGAGGAAGAGGTTCATTTTCTAACTCAAGGCAGTCATATGAGAACTAGGAAGATGCAAGTAAAGTCCAAGACCAAGTTGTTGATTAGAGAGGTGGATTTAGAGGAGGTAGATCAGGCTTTAGAGGTAGATTTGGAAGTCAAGGAAGGTGATCTAGTGGATTCATGAGAAGGTGCTATCAATGCAACAAGTTTGGACATCAAGCATGGAAATGTAATGAAGGTCAGGCCTCTACTTCACATTGAGGAGAAAAAATAGCTCAATTGGTGCAAGAAGGTGATAATGAGAGTGTATACTCTCCATCACATCATGTTGGTCCAGAAGTAGGTGAATCACTCATGGTAAGGAGAACTCTCATAAAAGCATTAGTAGAGAAGGAGCCACCACAAATAAAGAATCTCTTTAAGACAACTTGTAAGTTCTTAGGTAAGGTTTGTAAGGTTGTAATTGATTTAGGAAGTAGAAATAATATGGTTTCAATTGAGATGGTTGAAAAACTTAAGTTGCCTAGGATACCACATGCTACTCCTTACAAAGTCTCTTGGTTGAATGAGGGTCAATATGTTTTGGTAAATGAACAAAGTTGGGTGGATTTCAATATAGGAGGGTATAAGGACAAAATTTTAGGTGACATACTACCCATGGATGTATGCCATTTTCTGTTGGGGAGGCCTTGGAAATTTGATAGGTATGCTATGTATGATGGAAGAAAGAATACCTATGAGATAGAAAAAGATGAGGTCTCCTATACTTTGACACCATTGAAGGATGAAGACAAAGGGAAAACTAGGGGGTCTAATGTGATGATGGTAGGTAGGAAGGAGTTCATAAAGATAGAAGAAGAGAAGCACATGGACCTTGTAACCACTCCTAGAAACCTGAAGACATTATGACAGCAGACATGAAGAATGACTTACTTTTGGAGGGAAATGATATTGAGTTAGAGTCAAGATCTATTACGTTGAAGGTCAAGGATGAATTGACTTTAGGGATTCAAGATTGGATAAAGAAGTATACTTCCATGATGATAGGACGAGTGATCCATTCATTTCTTTCAAAAGGGGATGTTGATTATTATTTCATGTCAAAGGTTAATATACCTGATAAAGAAGCAGCTACAGGGACACAACAACATGTGGAAGAATTAAGAAGAAAAGGTGAAGAGGTTAAGGATAAACTGCAAAAGAATGTAGATAAGTCCAAGCACACAATTGAAGTGAAGAAGAAGGAGGTTCATTACAAGGATGGAGGAGATATGGTAGCAGGTAATGATGCAAATTCAACAACATTCTTATGTGAAGCACATGCCAAGGATTAACCATCAAACATGTCTTTGAAGTTGGAGCATATCCTAGGTTCCAAAGAGTTCAAAAGGATAGGGAATAATACCTATTTCAAGTATTTAGTCCATTGGAAGGGGTTTCCAAATGGAGATAACATGTGGGGTTCAAAGAATGGTATGAACAAGCATCAATCTACTACATTGCAACATTGTCCTCAAGGAGCACCAAGTCTTCATAATGTAAAAGACGGATAAATGTTAGGTTTTTGTGCTTGAGTCATGTTTTTATTTGTAATAAGGTCTGTTCAGACCATGTTTCATGTTTTGAGTCATGTGGGGTCAGGTTTGTAGGAAGGTGTCATTTGTTGCAAAAAGTTGCAAAGTTACTCAAGCAACTTTTGCATTTTTGGTCTTTTGTGGAAGTTGAACCATTGGAGATTCAAAGGTCATTTAGAAAATGGTTTTTTTTGGTTGTAAATTTTAAAATATTCCTTGTGATGTTCAAGGAAAGGTTCTGGAATGAAGTTTTGATGATCAAACAATAAAAAAACCCTATTTTCTTTGTCTTACAATGTTTTCTTGTTGCTACAAAAGATAGTCTGGTCCCGTACGTTAGATGTGGCACTGAATCCACTATCATTTTCCTTTGATTTCATCAATTTTCATTAACATTAGAGTGAGTTATATTTACTGTAAACTGTCTAGAAACCCTAGTTAGTGAGGGTTTGATTGAAGAAAATGAGTTTTTGATCCATTTCACTAGTGGAAAAGCTTGATAATTAGTTGAATTGAGGTAGATATGATGCTTTTAAGGTTTTTAGTATTTCTAGAAGTAGGGGATGGAGTTAGGGGAAAGTTTATTACTGCCCTAGAGCCTAATATCACCATGTGTTAGGCCTAGAATGTTAGAAAATGAGTCTTTGATCCATTCCACCAGTGGAAAATCCTGATAATTAGTGGAATGGAGGTAGATAGGATGCTTTTAATTTTTTTGGTATTTTTAGAAGTAGGGGATGGAGTTAGGGGCATGTTTATTACTACCCTAGTACTTAATATCACAATGTGTTAGGCCTAAGATGTGTGTGAGGCCTACCCATATGATACACCTAGTATTTAGACTATTTTGAGTTGTGGTTATTGATTATGCTTAGAGATACTTTTGATGACATGATACTTAGACATTTGATTTCTTATGATGATTTGATTATGGTATTTAGACATTCAAGTTCTTATGATGATTTGATTATGATGCTACATGCTTAGTTAGATGACTATGATGGTTGACCTAAATTATGCTAGTTACTATGGTTGCTCAATTTGAATTTTCAAGTGATGAACAAGTGAAATATGTGTTTTGAATAAACCTTGCTATAATTTGATGAAATTGAAAATTAAGGAAAAAAAGATCTAGATATGATAGGTTATTAGTGATCTTTCCAGTTATGATATGAGATATATGCTATGTGAAATTGTGAAACTTGTGTTTATGAAATGGTGTTTCAATTGTTTTGATATATGAATTATTTGGATGGAAACTTTCATATATGAAGTAATGATTCAATTATTTTGATACATGATTTATTAGATGGATTAACGTGTGCATCGAGTGTGCAGGTACAATTTCCATGGCCAATTGAAATTGGAGGTAACCTTTGGGAACCCTGAGTAAATTTACCAGTGAAGCCGAGCTATAGTCCATATGGAGGGGCTATAGTTCCATTTTGTAATGTATTTTCTTTGTGATGTTATTTGTGCATATTTTTGAAATGGTTTTAATTTCCATGTCAATCCATTTAAGTGATGAGTTGTCCACCCGCATGGACAAACTCGGATTTGAACTTTAGGGAACTTTTTGATGGTTGAAAAGTTGATATTTTTAAGTGTTTTTATTGATTTAAGGTCCCTAGGTCAAGTACCTATGGGTTAGGTACCTTTTCCTCCTATAATTTTAAGTTAGTTTCATGATTGGGCACCCTTTTTGAGGCCATAAAGAGGTTTGGCGAAATTAAAGTTTTGAGAAGTGGGATGGGGACTAGTCCCTTTCCACTCCCACTTCTCTATGTTGTCTTGGGAGTCCCCCACATTCTCATACATGTGAGAGCACACATGGGTGAATGTGCTTGGGAGGGTGAATGGGTGAGTGACAAGTGTTGCTTCCCCATTCGAAGGAAATTCAAACTTGAAATTCTATAAGAAAAACTAAGAACAAGGGTTTTGGGGGTTCTCTTTTGGCATTCTTTATTGGGAGTTGTGATTTTTGGGAGCTCTTGGATTTGGCTTGAAGGATTGGAAAGAAAGATTGGAGAAGGAGTTGTGCTCATCCTCATCACTTGTTTCCAAAGCTTGGATTAAGGTAGGATCAACAGACCCATTTTCTTCTTATGTTGTCAAATTTGTATGCACTATGTACATGTGATTGTGTATTTGAAATTATTTCTCTTAAGTGTTGTTTCCTTTTGTTTTCTTTTATTTGTATGAGTGTTGTTGGGAAAAAGGGTTGTAATGGGATAGGCTCACCCAAATTTGGGAAGAGCGTCCCAAGTTTGGGGATGGTTGGAGTAGGAACCTCCATGGGGGCTATTTATTCCTCCTTTAAAAGGAGAAGTTAATAAGAGGGTATGAGTACCCATGTGTTGTGTGAAATGTGAATGATGGTTGGGTTGGATAAGGAAATGAGAAAGAAGGGTTGTAATGAAGGGTTTTAAAACAAAAACTTGGTGATTGATATTCATGGTTTTTTCTTTTGAGTCGCCAAAATGGAGTGCGTAGTCCACAATCCTCCATTCCTTGTTTGGGGTTCATAATGAACTCTTTGTTATGTGAAAATCCCCTTGGGTGGGTGTGTAAAAATTTATGTGTATCTTGTGTGTTAATGTATTTGGCTTGCATGAATGTACCTGGTTCCCAAGGTGCCTCCTAACTTGGGGGTGGTTGGTTTTCCAACCAAAGGTTGGGAGGTGAGCTCCCCATTGGCCTCTATAGAAAATTTTGGTGTGTCTTTTGTAGGTTGAAGTAAAGCATGAAAGTTGCAGTTTTGAAAAGAGCTCACAACTTTTGGGAGTAGCTACATTTCTTGGTAGATGGAATTTGATATTGTTATTTCAAGAGAAATCAGCCCTTGTTGATGCTTGTTGTTACAAACAATTAAATGAACATTTTGTATTGTATATTGCAGAGAAAATAAGTTGTTTATCATTTTAACATAGTTGTGCATACAATGTTGCAATAGAGTTTCTTTGAATATAATAGTTGAGGGACTATCTTTATGTATTTTGCATGGTAAGCAAGCTATGTAATGAACTTAAGTAAATCATATAAAACAAAAAGAAAGGATAACATGTAGTTTACTTTGGAAAGAAACTAGAATGTTGCTATAGAGTTCTTCCCTCTATTTTTTTCTGTTTAACATATATATAATGATTTTCTTTGAGAAAACTATATGTAACCTATTTCGTGCAATGAGCATGATGGTAGTATAGTGATTCATTCTATAAGTTTAGGTGTTGCTTTATATATTTTGAAGCATTTCTGCCCATGGTTTTGAGAAGTTTCCTCTCTGTATGCAAAAATTTTGGTGCATAAGAAATGTTGCTTTTAAAATATCTTTATTTCTGTGAAATAACAATATAACCGTAAAAAAAAAAGGTAAAGATTTATGCATTTCCTTTTAGTTTTATGTTGAGAATTTTTTTTTGAAAAACTCTAGCAAGAGAAAAGATAATGGTTGTAACAAGCTGTAGCATTGGATAATGGGTATATGAACATATCCTTCTCATTGTGTTATGGTACTTCTACAGTAGTTGTAACTTTGACATATTCTGCATAAGATGACAAAATATTGCTACTTTCATAGTTCAGTTGAAAAGGATTTTAGAAGAAAAATATATATATACATAAATATAAATAAAATAACAAGAGAATCAAGACTATAGGAAGATTACATAGATCTTACATTTAACAACAGGAAATACAAGTTAATAATTCTCAGTATATAGATCTTTCTAAGTAGTTTAGTATTGAAAGCCAAAACAAAATAAACAAACACAAATTTAGTCTCTATAAAATATAGATGAGTCACCAAAACTAGATGCTTATCGCAGCTTGAACACGAAGATGGGGAGTTGGGCCACACAAGAAGAGTAAAGAGAAATGATCTCTCAGATCTTCTCACCTACTTCCAACTCTCAGCCCTTCAAATCGTGTCAATATAAAAGTTACACACTGGCCATGTAAAAAAAATAAAAATAAATAAATAAATAAATGGTTAAATGTTCTGCTATGGTAAAGTGTCTTGCCTACAATATAGGGAGTCTGCTAGGGATGATTTGGTTAGTGTGTTGATGAACGACTGTGGTTTGTAGGAATTACCACTAGAATCTAAGCTCTAAAATTTTCCATCACAAGTAAAAAGATCTGGCAATTTATTTTTAGGCCGGCCCTTTGGTGATAGAGCTAAGCCAAGAGGAAGGCAGAAAAGAAATGGGGGTAATAGAAGGGAGCTGTATAAAATCTTACCATATCCGGTTCCTCCCACTATTGTTGGTTCAAGCTTGTAGTCTGAATAGGATGCCTAAAATATGATAACGTGCTCCTCATTCCAAACCTTGATAGGTCTCAGCCTTAAAATTCATAGGCGACACGTTTAGTTACCCGTTGGATGGATAGGCTGTTATGGTAGAAATATATATATATATATATATATATATATATATATATATATATAATAACATGTTCTGGTTTTGTGGTAAGTCTTTTCCCACACTTTTCTTCGTTCATTCACCATTAGATCCGGCTACCCAAACCATTTACTTGCATTACTGTTACAGCTACACTGCATTATATTTCAGTTCTAGGGAATGAAAAGTATGAAAGGCAATAGGGTTCACTTGCTTTGACCTCCCAATGTTACTGGTGCTCAAACCACCATTTTCAAAATGGATGTGAAATTGTATTCAACTTGAATGGAATGCTTTCCACCTCTCCTTATGCCCTCTATCTCGAATAAAAAAAATGGTCGTGATTTGATAACTCCCACATACACAGTAAAAAAAATAATAATATAAATAAATAAATTAATAATAATAGTTGGATTTTCTCTTGCAAATCTTGCACGGGTAAATTTAGTAATAATACGATTGTTGGCAGCCTCTGGTAGTAAACTTTAGCGTCTAAGAAAGCCTCTTATCTAATGCATATTCTCATGCCCCTGAAATTAGGGCTGAGTCACCAAATGTAGCTTCTTCCCTGTTGCTTCGGAATAAAATAATTTACATCAACATTGTTACGATAAATATAATTTTTCACATCCTACACATCGTATTAGTTATTTGGCTGGAATAAAGTCTAAGAAATCCCTAGGTTAGTATGTTTTAATTGCAATTGAAATTCAAATGGAGGCTTTTAAATAAGACAAAATCATAAATAGCCCCACGTATTAAAATATAGTTTCTTTTTAAAGTTCTTAATCTTTAAGTGAAGAAAAAGGGAATCGTGAATTCCGGTTCGATTTTAAATCATAGGTTTTCGTATTAGTAAAGATGTTTATCTAGTATAATAAACTTTTAAAAGAAAAAGTATGATAATAATAGTTGTGTTTTATCATTATGGTGGGTAAAAATTTACATATGTAATAAGTTCTAATCATTAATTTAAAGAGAGGGGAATATATTACCACCCTCTTAGGAAAAGGAATCTAGTAGATATGTGAGGAAAGAGGCCCATGTAATATTAGGTAATTCTCATAAAAGGTAGTCCTCCTTTATTATTATCCTCTAACTCCCTTATTTAAAGGAAAATAATAATATTTAATATGTAAAAGGATTAATGTATATTTATTTGTATAAGCTATTCCTCATTCTTATAATTATTAAGTTTATTTCTTAGAGTATATATATGAGTGTGTATATATATATATATATATAGGAATTGTTTATCTATATTTATTTATTTAAGGAAAAGTAAATAATTTAATACATAGTAATTAAATATTAAAATTTTAAAAGTAGAATAAAATAATAATAATAATAATAAATAAATAAATAAACACAAAAAATGTATTTAAAATTCAAATTTGATGATAATGTAAATTTTATAAATCATGTTTTTGTCAATTTTATATTTGTGTGTGAAGGTCTCTTCCTTCACCCACTCATTTAAATACTCTCTCCCCACTCTCGGGCTTCATGCCAATGATGCCACTCTTGGACCACATCAGTTGATCATTTGGTGCATGTAGCTAGTTAACAAGCTCAACACATTGTAGCATTTAATAGGTGGTTAATACCTTCTTTTCAAAAAAAAATTGTTTGTAGTGTTTTTGCACTAGTGTAAATTATGGGCATTACATTTTTGGTATCAAAGCCTAGGTTCCAACATCGGGAACTCTAGGCATATGTATTCACCATGTTAATATGTGTTATGACATTATCATGTAGGATGCCAGCTCGATTGCAAAAGGTTCGTGGACGTGGACATGGGGGCACACGTGGTGCGAGACGGGAGCAAGCCGAATCACCACCAATAACCCCACATGTTCCAGAGGTACCACAACATGAGCCTTCACAGAATCTTAATTCCCAAATCCTGCATGCATTAGAGGATTTGATTGGGTTTATTCACGCTCGGCTACCAGTGACAGAGGACCCTAGACCAGACCAGACACAACACTCGACTAAAGTGCACAGGTCAGAGCATAGAGAGCATAGCAGAAGTCCCCCTCGCATTCCTGAGGAGTACAATGATGAGGGAGAGAGGGGATCAATCCATTTAGACCCTCCACCATAGGTTCCCCATCCTGAGGTATCAGATGAGGGTAGAGCATATCAAGACCCAGGCTATCAGATTCATGAGTTGCTATGATTGAAACCACATAATTTTGAGCGATCCATAGATGGAGTAGAGGCTGAGTCTTGGCTTCTTAGCCTTGAGAGGTGAATGGGATTGTGTGCTTATGCAAGCAATCTAAAAGCACATGTTGCAATACTATTGCTTCGAGGTTCAACATCTATGTGGTGGCACCAAGAGGAGTGCAAACACCACCTATATTTAGATACTCTCACTTGGGAGACATTCTTAGAGCGGTTTTGAGCACGCTACTTATCTAAGAATTTTAGACAGCATCGTATTGATGAGTTTCATGACCTACATTAGAGGGGTTTATTAGTAGCACAGTATGAGAGTCAATTTTTGGAGCTACTACTATATGTGGATTATTTGCATGATGAGAAGCTTCTTGTCAATCGTTTCATCAAGGGATTAAATGCAGGTATATCAGGACCAGTTTGCATGGCCGATCCAGAGAACCTTCGGGTTGCTATGGAGAAGGCCCTTATAGCAGAGGAGATTCAATAGAAATCTTAGGATGCACAAGAGCGGTTTCAGAACTGCAACCACATTCCACAGTCACATAGCTTTTGACGACCTCCCCTTCCATCGAAGGGAGGATTCATGCCTCAAGTTGGGCCACCTAGACCACCGCAATAGCAGTAGCAAAGTCAGAGGCCTAGGCCTCAATGGAGCTCATAGGGTGGCCACTTCAGGCCATGGCAGCCATAGGGTCCTCGATGTGATCAGTGTCCATAGATAGAGGGTGCCACTCCAATACGTTCACATCAGTCCTCTTGTGGTGGATTTAGTGGTTCCAATAGGACTGGGGGACAATAGCCTAGTAGGACACAGTCAGTTCTAGTGTATACTCGAGGTCCTTGTTATGTATGATGTGTAGTGGGACACCTAGCTAGGGATTTCCCTAAGGGACCTACAGCTAGAGGACAACAAATAGGAGGCTCTGAGTAGACAGTGGGAGATGTGGGCAAGTCCCACAGAGTTTTTGTAGTGGTCGAGAACCACCAAGCTGAGCATCAGGCCACTATCATTGAGACACGAAATATGATTGGTAATATTCATGTTTCTATTTTGTTTGATTTTGGAGCATCTGATTCTTTTATTTCCCCATCTATAGTGGAGCATAGCAGGCTAGTGGCATCTAGGCATAATGATAGGTGGGAGGTTGAGTTAGCTTTAGGAGCTAAGGTGCTCATAGATCTAGTGGTCAAATATTTTCCACTATGGCTAGGAGATTGGACTACTTTAGTGGATCTTCGTGTTACTCCATTAGGCTCCTATGGGGTAGTCTTGGGTATGGATTGGCTTGATGCTCATCGAGCTAAGGTATACTGTCGTCGTAAAGCAGTTGAGTGTATAGACGACCATGGTACATTAGTGGAGATTTTAGGAGTACAGAGGCCCATATCTATTCGCATGATATCCACTATGCAGCTTAAGCGGTGTATGCAAAAGGGATGTCAGTTATTCGCCATTACCATCAGTGATAGGACTGAGGAGGAGTCATAGACATCTTTGGATGATCATCCCATCCTTAGGGAGTTTCCAGATGTGTTCCCTTTAGAGTTACCAGGTATGCCACCTCTATGGGAGATCAATTTTCACATAGACTTGGTACCAGGAGCTGAGCCAATATCACGTGCACCATACAGGATGACCACACATGAGCCTAGTGAACTCAAATTGTAGTTGGAGGAGTTGCTAGAGAAGGGTCATATCCATCTGAGTGTCTCAACATGGGGTGCTCCTGTCATCTTCGTTAAGAAGAAGGATGGATCCCTTCAACTTTGTGTGGACTGCATACAGTTAAACAAGGTGATGATCAAGAATCGTTACGCTCTTCCAAGGATCGATGATCTATTTGACCAACTACAGGGTGCTAGAGTGTTCTCTAAAATTGACCTCAAGTCTAGATATCATCAGTTACGGATTTCAGGTGTAGATATACATAAGACTACTTTCAGGACTAGGTACGGTCATTATGAGTTCACGGTGGTACCATTTGGTTTGACGAATGCCCCTGCAGTGTTCATGAGTTTCATGAACAGAGTATTCCATACTTTTCTAGATTGATTTGTGATAATATTCTTGGATGAAATTTTGGTATATTCACATTCAGAGGAGGAGCATGAGGAGCATCTACGATAGGTCTTGCAGTGTTTGAAAGAGCATCAGTTGTATGGTAGCTTGTCTAAGTGTGCCTTCTTTCATTCAGACGTTCATTATCTTGGGAACATTATATCAGGCGATGGTATCTTTGTAGATCCATTGAAGATTAGAGCTATCATAGAGTGGCCAGCACCTACTACAATGATAGAGGTCAGGAGTTTCATGGGCTTAGCTGGTTATTATCGACACTTTGTTGAGAGTTTCTCTAGGATTGCACACCCGATTACTTCTCTTCAACGAAAAGGGAAAAATTTTGAGTGGACAGAGCAGTGTGAGGGCCTTTCAGACCCTCAAAGAGCGTCTCACTAGCGCTCCTATCCTAGCAGTACCAGATCCATAAGCTGATTTCATGGTTTGTACCGATGCCTCATTGGATGGTTTAGGTGCAGTGCTTATGCAGGAAGGTAGTGTGATCGCATATGAGTCACGAAAACTCAAACCCCATGAGTTGAACTACCCTACTCATGACTTAGACTTGGCATCAGTAGTTCATGCATTAGTCCATTGGAGACACTTTCTCTTAGGAAACCACTTCGAGCTTCATTCAGATCATCATAGTCTACAATATATCTTCACACAACCTAATCTAAATGCACGTCAAAGGCATTGGATGGAGTTTCTTTGTTAGTATGATTTTGATGTCCATTACATCAAAGGGAAGGAGAATGTGGTGGTAGATGTATTGAGTAGGAGGAGACATGAGTTATCATCCATGTCATTAGGCACAGATTTGAGGGGATGCATCCTTCAACACTTAGTAGAGGATGAGTGGTATAAAGAGGTACAACAGGAATTATAGTCTCAGAGAGCCCTCAAGGGAAAGTTTACAGGGTACACATTGGAGTTAGATAGGTTGTTATGACACAGAGGTTGTATTTATGTACCTAACATTAGTGATCTTCATACAGTCATCTTATCAGAGGCACACAGGGCACTGTATGCAGCACATCCAAGGGTGAAGAAGATGCACATTGATCTTCGATAGTTATACCATTAGGCAGGGATGCGACACAACATTGTAGAGTATGTGAGTTGATGCCTTGAGTGTTAGAGAGTCAAGGTAGAGCACCAGCATCCAACAGGATTATTGTACCCACGTGATATTCTTGAGTGGAAATGGGACACCATTTCGATGGATTTTATTGTTGGTCTACCTTTGTCTCCACGTCGTCATGATGCCATCATGGTGACTATTGACAAGTTGACCAAAGTGGCCCATTTCTCACCCATGCATACGACATATACATCACCGACAGTTGCGAGGGTTTTTCTTGATGATATTGTCAGATTGCATGGAGTCCCTTGGAGGATAATTTCAGATAGAGATTCACTTTTCACATCCTTATTTTGGATTTCATTTCAATAGGCATTGGGCACCTAGCTCAATTTTAGTTTGGCTTACCATCCTGAGATAAATGGGCAGACAGAGAGGGTTAATTAGGTGTTAGAGGACATGTTACGCATGTATGTGATGGATCATCAGTCCCCATGGGAGGAGTACTTGTATTTGATTGAGTTTTCCTATAATAATGGGAATCACAGTTCCTTGGGTCTGCCACCTTATCAAGCCTTGTACGGTAGACCATGCAGGACTCCTTTGAGTTGGGATCGTATAGAGGATAGAGTGGCAATTAGTCTAGAGATGATACCAGATATGGAGTAGTAGGTGGAATTGATCAGGCAATGCCTTCTAGAGGCACAAGATTGATAGAAAAAGTATGCCGATGCTAAGATTGTTGATCAGAGTTTCTCAGTGGGAGATTGTGTATTCTTGAGAGTGCATCTGCACAAGAGTCCAATCTATTATGGGAAGGGCTCTAAGATTGCACATTGATTTTTTGGTCCATTTGAAATCTTGGAGCAGATAGGTCTTGTAGCTTATCATCTAGCCTTGCCACCTAGCCTGTCACATATCCACGGTGTATTTCATGACTCAGTATTGTGACATTATGTGCATGATGACTCTCATGTTTTGGATTGGAATGCCTTGCAAGTGGAGTCAGATGGACAACTAGCCTTGGATCTCAACCGCATTTTGGCTCAATGGACATTGGCCCTTTAAGGTCAAGAGTTGGACCAAGTTAGGGTCCAATGGGATCGATATGATGAGGTTGTAGCCACTTGGGAGGATGCCTCACGATTGAGGGCTTTATATCCCCACCTCTTTGAGAACTTCCAGGAGGAAGTTCATTCCTAGAGGAGGAGGATGTGAGGCCTACCCATATGATACACCTAGTATTTAGACTATTTTGAGTTGTGGTTATTGATTATGCTTAGAGATACTTTTGATGACATGATACTTAGACATTTGAGTTCTTATGATGATTTGATTATGGTATTTAGACATTCGAGTTCTTATGATGATTTGATTATGATGCTACATGATTAGTTAGATGACTATGATGGTTGACTTAAATTATGCTAGTTACTATGGTTGCTCAATTTTAATTTTGAAGTGATGAACAAATGAGATATGTGTTTTGAATAAACCTTGCTATAATTTGATGAAATTGAAAATTAAGGAGAAAAGATCAGGATATGATAGGTTATTAGTGATCTTTCCAGTTATGATATGAGATATATGCTATGTGAAATTATGAAACTTGTGTTTATGAAATAGTGTTTCAATTGTTTTGATATATGAATTATTTGGATGGAAAATTTCGTATATAAAGTTGTGATTCGATTATATTTGATACGTGATTTATTAGATGGATTAACATGTGCATCGAGTGTGTAGGTACACTTTCCATGGCCAATGGAAATTGGAGGTAACCTTTCAGAACCCTGAGTAAATTTACCAGTGAAGCCAAACTATAGTCCATATGGCGGGACTATAGTTCCATTTTGTAATGTATTTTCTTTGCGATTTTATTTGTGCATGTTTCTGAAATGGTTTTAATTTCCATGTCAATCCATTTAAGTGATGAGTTGTCCACCCAAGTGGACAAACTCGGATTTGATCTTTAGGGAACTTTTTGATGGTTGAAAAGTTGAGTTTTTTAAGTGTTTTTATTGATTTAAGGTCCCTAGGTGAAGTACCTTTGGGTTAGGTACCTTTTTCACCTATAATTTTGAGTTAGTTTCATGATTGGGCACCCTTTTTGAAGCCATAAAGAGGTTTGGCAAAATTAAGGTTTTGAGAAGTGGGATGGGGACTAGTCTCTTTCCACTCCCACTTCTCTATGTTGTCTAGGGAGTCCCCCAAGTTCTCACACATGTGAGAGCACACATGGGTGAATGTGCTTGGGAGGGTGAATGGGTGAGTGACAAGTGTTTCTTCCCCATTCAAAGGAAATTCAAACTTGAAATTCTATAAGAAAAACTAAGAACAAAGGTTTTGGGGGTTCTCTTTTGGCATTCTTTGTTGGGAGTTCTGATTTTTGGGAGCTCTTGCATTTGGCTTGAAGGATTGGAAAGCAAGCTTGGAGAAGGAGTTGTGCTCATCCTCATCACTTATTTCCAAAGCTTGGATTAAGGTAGGATCAACAAACTCGTTTGCTTCTTATGTTGTCAAATTTGTATGCACTATGTACATGTGATTGTGCATTTGAAATTATTTCTCTTAAGTGTTGTTTCCTTTTGTTTTCTTTTATTTGTATGAGTGTTGTTGGGAAAAAGGGTTGTAATGTGATAGGCTCATTCAAATTTGGGAAGAGCTTCCCAAGTTTGGGGATGGCTGGAGTAGGAACCTCCATGGGGGCTATTTATTCCTCCTCTAAAAGGAGAGGTTAATAAGAGGGTATGAGTACCCATGTGTTGTGTGAAATGTGAATGATGGTTGAGTTGGATAATAAAATGAGAAAGAAGGGTTGTAATGAAGGGTTTAAAAAAAAACTTGGTGATTGATATTCATGGTGTTTGCTTTTGAGTCCCAAAAATGGAGTGCGTAGTCCACGGTCCTCCATTCCCTATTTGTTATGTGAAAATCCCCTTGGGTAGGTGTGTAAAAATTTATGTGTGTATCTTGTGTGTTAATGTATTTGGCTTGGATGAATGTACCTGGTTCCCAAGGTGCCTCCTAGCTCAGGGGTGGTTGGTTTTCCAACCAAAAGTTGGGAGGTGAGCTCCCCATTGGCCTCTATAGAAAAGTTTGGTGTGTCTTTTGTAGGTTGAAGTAAAGCATGAAAGTTGTAGTTTTGAAAAGAGCTCACAGATTTTGGGAGTAGCTACATTTCTTGGTGGATGGAATCCGATATTGTTATTTCAAGAGAAATCAGCCCTTCTTGATGCTTGTTGTTACAAACAATTAAATAAAAATTGTGTATTGTATATTGCAGAGAAAATAAGTTGTTTATCATTTTAACATAGTTGCACATAGAATGTTGCAGTAGAGTTTCTTTGAATATAATATTTGAGGGACTATCTTTATGTATTTTGCATTGTAAGCAAGCTATGTAATGAACTTAAGTAAATCATATAAAAAGGAAAAGAAAGGATAACATGTAGTTTACTTTGAAAAGAAACTAGAATGTTGCTATAGAGTTCTTCCCTCTATTTTTTTCTGTTTAACATATATATAATGATTTCCTTTGAGAAAACTATATGCAACCTATTTCATGCAATGAGCATAATGGTAGTATAGTGATTCATTCTATAAGTTTAGGTGTTGCTTTATATATTCTGAAGGGTTTCCGCCCATGGTTTTGAGAATTTTCCTCTCTGTATGCAAAAATTTCGGTGCATAAGAAATGTTGCTTTTAAAATATCTTTATTTCTATGAAATAACAATATAACTATAAAAAAAAAAGTAAATATTTCTGCATTTCCTTTTAGTTTTATGTTGAGAAAAGTTGTTTGAAAAACTCTGGCAAGAGAAAAGATAATGGTTATAACAAGCTGTAGCATTAGATAATGGGTATATGAACATATCCTTCTCTCTGTGTTATGGTACTTCTATAGTAGTTGTAACTTTGACATATTCTGAATAAGATGACAAAATATTGCTACTTTCGTAGTTCAGTTGAAAAGGATTTTAGAAGAAAAATATATATATACATAAATATAAATAAAATAACGAGAGAATCAAGACTATAGGAAGATTACGTAGATCTTACATTTATCAACAGGAAATACAAGTTAATACTTCTCAGTATACAGATCTTTCTATGTAGTTTAGTATTGAAAGCCAAAACAAAATAAACAAACACAAATTTAGTGTCTAAAATATAAATGAGTCACCAAAACTAAATGCTTATCGCTGCTTGAACACGAAGATGGGGAGTTGGGCCATGCAAGAAGATTAAAGAGCAATGATGTCTCAGATCTTCTCGCCTACTTCCAACTCTCAGTGCTTCAAGTCGTGTCAATATAAAAGTTACACACTGGCCATGTAAAAAAAATAAAAAGTAAATAAATAAATAAAATGGTTAAATGTTCTACTATGGTAAAGTGTCTTTCCTACAATATAGGGAGTCTGCTAGGGATGATTTGGTTAGTGTGTTGATGAACGACTGTGGTCTGTAGGAATTACCACTAGAATCTAAGCTCTAAACTTTTCCATCACAAGTAAAAAGATCTGGCAATTTATTTTTAGGCGGGCCCTTTGGTGATAGAGCTAAGCCAAGAGGAAGGCAGAAAAGAAACGGGGGTAATAGAAGGGAGCTGTATAAAATCTTACCATATCTGGTTCCTCCCACTATTGTTGGTTCAAGCTTGTAGTCTGAATAGGGTGCCTAAAATATGATAACATGCTCCTCATTCCAAACCTTGATAGGTCTCAGCCTTAAAATTCATAGGTGACACGTTTAGTTACCTGTTGGATGGATAGGCTATTATGAAAGAAAAAAATATATATGTAATAACATGTTCTAGTTTTGTGGTAAGTCTTTTCCCACACGTTTCTTCATTCATTCACCATTAGATCCAGCTACCCATACCATTTACTTGCATTACTATTACAGCCTCACTGCATTATATTTCAGTTCTAGGGAATGAAAAGTATGAAAGGAAATAGAGTTCACTTGCTTTGACCTCCTAATGTTACTGGCACTCAAACCACCATTTTCAAAATGGACGTGAAATTGTATTCAACTTGAATGGAATGCTATCCACCTCTCCCTATGCCCTCTATCTCGAATAAAAAAAATGGTCGTGAGTTTGATAACTCCCACGTACACAATAAAAAAATAATAATATATATATATATATATATATATATATATATATATATATATATATATATATATATATATATATATATATATATATATATATATATAAATTAATTAATAATAATAGTTGGATTTTCTCTTGCAAATCTTGCGCGGGTAAATTTAGTAATAATACGGTTGTTGGCAGCCTCCAGCAATAAACTTTAGCATCTAAGAAAGCCTCTTATCTAATGCAAATTCTCATGTCCCTAAAATTAGGGCTGAGTCACCAAATGTAGCTTCTTCCCTGTTGCTTCGAAATAAAATAATTTACATCAACATTGTTACGATAAATATAATTTTTCACATCCTACGCATTGTATGAGTTATTTGGCTAGAATAAAGTCTAAGAAATCCCCAAGTCAGTATGTTTTAATTGCAATTGAAATTCAAATGGAGGCTTTTAAATAAGACAAAATCATGAATAGCCCCACGTATTAAAATATAGTTTCTTTTTAAAGTTCTTAATCTTTAAGTGAAGAAAAAGGGAATCGTGAATTCCAGCTTGATTTTAAATCATAGGTTTTCATATTAGTAAAGATATTTATCTAGTATAATAAACTTTTAAAAGAACACGTATGATAATAATAGTTGTGTTTTATCATTATGGTGTGTAAAAATTTACATATGTAATAAGTTATAATCATTAATTTAAAGAGAGGGGAATATATTCCCACCCTCTTAGGAAAAGGAATCTAGTAGATATGTGAGGAAAGAGGCCCACGTAATATTAGGTAATTCTCATAAAAGGTAGTCCTCCTTTATTATTATCCTCTAACTCCCTTATTTAAAGGAAAATAATAATATTTAATATGTAAAAGGATTAATGTATATTTATTTGTATAAGTTATTCCTCATTCTTATAATTATTAAGTTTATTTCTTAGATTATATAATTTATATATATATATATATAGAGAGGAATTGTTTATCTATATTTATTTATTTAAGGAAAAGTAAATAATTTAATACATAGTAATTAAATATTATAATTTTAAAAGTAGAATAAATAAAAAATAAAAAATAAAAAAATAATAAATAAACACAAAAGAATGTATTTGAAATTCAAATTTGATGATAATATAAATTTTATAAATCATGTTTTTGGGTAAGTGCACCAAGATGGCTCCCAAAAATGGGGCTTAAGTGGCCACTTTTGTTTTGAAATCAGGAAATGCTGACATTGGATGTGAAATTGAGGATAGTTACACTCAAAATTTTGAGATGGATCAAAAACAAGGATCGAAGTGCTCCGAGTCTACTTTCTAAACGACTAATTTATTTTGAAAATGGTTGAGATTAAGGGGTTCAAAAGAGGGATGTACACAAATTGGTGTTTTTTTTGTCAGAAAAACATAACATAGCAACTCTTTTACGACCTGAGCACGATAAAATTTTTTGTAGTATTTTTAAAATTGCTATAGTTAGAAGTTAGCTAACAGCATCTAGTTGATGCACAATTTTTCTAATAATTCTTTAATGAATATTTGATTTTTTATTAATTTTCTAAGTGGGCACTTCCTGAAAAGCAGAATTTTGGCCGTGCTCCCACTACAAATTTTGGAAAATAATTGATTTTTCTTTTCTTTCTTTTTTAAAATTTGTAGAATGGAGTCTAGTTTCTAAAAATATAATTTGTTTGAAATTTTGATGAATGGTTAATTTATAACAAAAAAACACCAAACACTATTTTTTGGAAAAAAACAGACCCAAACAAAATAAATTATGGATGAAAGGCTTAACATTGTCAAAATGTGAAAAAAATTACATCGTTGGATAGCTAAGAGAGAACCTAACATTACCCATGTTTTCTATTTTGTCGATATTGAACTAGATGCAATCTTGATGGTGAGCATGGACCCGATTATGTGAAAAATTGTAGAAATTGAAAAAACATGTCTCTAGCCTTGTTGAGAATGCCCTCCAACCCTTTGGGTTGGTGTAATGCCCCGCCGTGTGAACCCCAAAGGACAAAAAACACCGTACAATTTTTTTTTTGAAAGTGAAACATTGCAGAACATTGCATATGATGAATGTGTGCACACATTACACGAAAAACAATTATGCATTTACTAAATCTTTCACGTCCTCTGGGATACACGAAATGGTCATTACGAATCATAAACTTTTATCAAATGGAAGAGACTAAACAACCAAGAACACATAGTGATGACACACTACTATTAATGATCACAAGCATGGAAAATGATACATCATTTTATTACAATTCAAATCACAGTTCCATAATACAACTGCAAAGCATATTTCCAAGTTTTGCAATAATTTTACTTTATTTTATTTTGTTTACTTATAAGACAACAACAACACGACTCACTACATATAGCTATATTTAATGATCACACAAGTTACAAGAAAAGATAGAAGTCATTTACTAACTTTGGTAATAGAGTCTACTTACTTAGGTCAGCTTACATACCTCTTACATTCTATTTTATCGACAAGTCCCTGCTCCCAATGCCTATACCTGCAAGGTCTACATGACTTGGCACACCCATAAGATCAAAGATAGTTAATACAAGATTACTAAGAGAAGCTATATAAATCAATAGTAGTTTTTACGTTATCGAGAATAAATGACAAATCTCAAACAAGACTCAGAAGAACAGTCCTAGGGGCCCGACCTAATGCCTCGGGAGCTCATCACTTGATGGTCTTGCCTACGTATATAATTCGTAGAGGCACCGTAGTTCGACAACTTGAGCTGCTCCAACTCATTGACTGACCAACCAAGGGTTCACTCATAAGACATTCAAGGAGGAATCTACTCTAATACAAAGTAACACAACACCACAAATACATGCTAAATTGAAACCTCTATTCATAAGCATTATGTGACCCATACAAAATTACATACTAGAAGAGTGGGTATGCAACCCTTTCTAGGGTTCATCACCCCAGACAGTTTCTTAGGCGGCTGCCACCCACTTAGGTGAAGCCGAAGACTGCTGAACTAGATAAGCATATTCTTGCAAAAATAAAATAAAAATAGCCTACTCCAATATTGGAATCAATCATGACAACAAACACAAATGTTCTCAAAATTTGGTGCTTCATCTATTAAATAATTTACAAAAGAATACAACACCACTCATATTTAATATTGAAAAATTAAGCAAATTTCCCCCTTGATTACATTACCATTATTTATTTAATTTTCATTACAATGTGAACTTATATTTCTAACTGTCTAATTTCATAAATAGGCTACAATCCCACCAATACACTAATTCAATACATGGTTGCAATAGTAACATTATTCAACATTGAGGATAGTTATCAAAAGTATCCTCTTCCAAAAAATAAAATAAAAAATATATTTTAACAACCCCATTGAAGGAAATTATTAAAAATATTAATATTTAACTATAATTTATTAAAACCAACCTTTCCTCCCCTTTTTCTTTGAGAAAATTGAATGATAAAATTATTACTAATAAATAAACAAAATAATAATACTTAATAAAATTAATTAAAGAAAACCATTAATAATTTAACCACCATTGTAACAATTTACTATTTAAAGTTATGAAAGAATTGAAGGCTAAATTATTTGATAAATAATAACACTTTACTATTTCTTAGCTCCTATTCACTAACATATCAATCAATCATCTTTAGAACCCATGTATAGCTAATAAATTGAAGTAACATAATATATGCAATTAATAAAGTTGAATCTTAAAGCTATCTAAAACTATAGTCCATCAGTTATTGTTCCAATATTAATAATTGTAATGAATAAATATGAATTTGTAGATATTCTAATTGGTATAAGTATATCAAGTAATGGTAATGGATAATAAGCTAGGTTTATCACATCATAACTTAAACGATGACTTTTCTAAACCAACAATAAATGAATATCCCACAGGTCTATTATAAAAACTAAGTAACCAATAATATACTGATTTTAATTTAATAAATCATACCTGCTAAGTCCACACAAGAAATAATCTAAAATGATCTCTATTTTATCAAGATATTTCTTAGTTGGGCAATTATAAAATTCACAAGTAAAATCATTTAAGAGTTCTCACTAAAACCAAAGGTCCAAGAATTAAATTAATATGATTATTAAAAGATTCCAACATTTAATATAACCAATTACAATTGTCTCGATATAAACCATACAATAAAATAAGGCTTATTTTCTTTTAAAAATATCTATTCTATCAAAATAACCAATTAAACAAATATATTTATATATATATATATATATATATATATATATAAAATACATATAATTAAACATATATATAAATACTTATTAATTAATACATTAAAATAACTTACTATACTCAAACAATGCTAATAATAAAACTAGTGTATTGCGACTTGTATAACTTTTGTTTTCGGATCTGAGTCTTTCTACAATTTTTACTGAAGGTGTGCCATTAAGTATTTTAACACATATAAAAAATTCAGCAATACCCAGTTCGTAAATTGTGAGTTATGATGAATTTAGTGACCCTATGTCTCTGCTGTTTTCTACAGAAAAATATTTATTATTTTATCATAGGATTTCATTTTTCCTAATTTATCAGAGGATTTCCTTTGTTTTTCAATCCTACAGAGGTCTTCTAAATTATATATGATATTTTCTAAATTATCTATTTTTTTCTTTTCAAATTTTCTACCATTTTAAATTCATTTCCTTAGAGAGGATCTAAGATTTTCACAATTCTTCTACAAAGATTTTTTTAAAATTTTACAACGAATTAACAGACAATATTTCAACATATGTAAACAAATTATCTAATTCTTTTTTTTTTTATAATTTTACAAAATCAAAACAAATATCTACAATTTTGTACAGACAATCTTTTAACAACACAATTTAAATAAACATTTAAAATAAAGAACCTGGAGTCCTGCACTTATTTGAGAATCTGACGATGTTTGCTTGTTCCTGATGGCCTCTACGATGAGTTTCTCCTTTCTGCTTCGAATCTCCTCTTCAGAAAACTATGCTCAAATCTCGAATTCAAATCCTTAATCCCACGACTCTTTTCAAAGTATTCCCCAAAATAAAAGAATGGAAAAATCTCTTTTGAAAACTTCAGAAGATTAAAAAAAATGCATCACAATTCTTTTTTTTTAAATTCTTGTCTCCATAAAATCTCTGTGTGAAAAACTTACAAAATTCTTAATTAAATAAAAGATATTCCAATTTATTCAAAAAGCTCACAAAAATCTAGAATAAAAGAATTTAATTCTTTAAAAGCAAGCTTTTCAGTTAGATATCAAATCACATTCTCTCTTTCATCTTTTTCATTCTTTTATTTATTTATTTTTCTATTCTTCAATACTTTTTGTTTTAATTAGCTTTTGCAAGCTTTACTTGCAAGGCACATTATCTAATTAATTTAAATAATTTATTCTAACAATTATTCTCAACAAAATAATTAATTAAAATAATAAACACTATTTAATATTTTAATTATCATTTAATAAACTCATAACTTTTTAAAAATAAATAAAATATTTAAATATTTAAATACAATTTAATCTAACATTTTAATAACAAGATTACCCTTATTTAATTAATTCAATCACAACATATAAAATACCATTAGAAGCTCTTGTCCCATCTTCCTCTTCTGATTCCTTAGCCAGACTACCTGCACATCCCAGGTGAGAATGGGGGGATACTACAGTTGGTATTTCAAGGCAAGTACTTTCACTTTTTTCTTTGTTTTTAACATGAAATAATGTGTTCGCGTTATAATGCACTCACATTATAACACAAGCACGTTTTATAAAAAAAATCAAAAGTGGCCGAAAAATTGGTACCCAACTTCATGCACCCACCCTTTTGTTAATTTTATATTTGTGTGTGAAGGTATCTCCCTTCACCCACTCGTTTAAATACTCTCTCCCCATCCTCAGGATTCATGCCAATGATGCCACTCTTGGACCACATCATTTGATCATTTGGTGCATGTAGCTAGTTAACAAGCACAACACATTGTAGCATTTAATAGGTGGTTAATACCTTCGTTTCAAAAAAAAAATGTTTGTAGTGTTTTTGCCCTAGTGTAAATTATGGGCATTACAATGTGAAAGAACATTAAAGTGATTGGTCTAGTTGATGGAAATTGCATGTGTAGACCCCATGTGACATGTTGACAAATCTAGAATGAATAATTGAGGTTTGGAGATTGTAAATTTCCTTATTGAACTAGCCTAATTAGGCTTAGTTGGGAGCGTAGTAGTCTAATTTTGAGGGTTATGTTCCAAAACAACCCTATCCAAGAATTTAATATGTTTTTAAGTGGCATAAAGGGTATCTTGAATGGTGGTCATATTTTGGGTATTGGGTCTTCTTTGAATGTTTTGTGGGAAAACCCCTATTTGGAGTGGGAAAACCCCTATTTGGAGTACTACTAGGGGAAATTGAAGGATTGGAGAGAAAATCACCAAGTTAGGGTTTCAAAGTTTCAAATTTTGTTTAATTGAGTTTTGTTGATAATATCCACCCTAATCTACATCAATTAGGAACTCTATCTCCTTAAAGTTAGGTCCCCCTATTTACTTTGTTTCAAAAATTTACAAGACATTGTGCTTACTAAAAGCATGGACATTGGTATGATTCCTACTTTACAGAATCTAAGGAAAATGATTAAAATTGAAAATGGAACAAATTTTTTTAGTATCATTGGTTGCTTCCTTCATGAGAACTTAAAAAAACAAGAGAATAATAACATGCATGCCTCAGTCAACTTTATTGAAGCTAAACCTTGTAAGAGCTCAACCAAAATGCCTCTTAATATTGCTTTCTCACAAAAAGATATACTTAAACATGCACCTGACAATCCTCTTTACATAGCTGGAAGAATTAGTGACAAGCCTACTAATGGGATATTCATTGATCCCACTTGTGTAGAATGTGATTATTAACGAATTCCTATTTATGCATAAAGTTTATCAAGATACATATGAAAAATTGAAAACATGGATCAAAATGCATAATGGTTTTTCTTGTCCTACGATAGGCTTGATAAGTCTCCCTATAAAAATCAGACTAAAAACCTTACATGTCTCATTAACCATCATCCCATCATCACACTAATTTCATGTGAAGTTAGGCTATCCATGTGGCTTCACTCCATGAATGTCACCTCGTTGGTTGTGCATAAATGTTTTAAGTTTCCCTTTGGTAATGAAGTCTTTACTATGCATCAAAATGGCTTTAATCTTGTGCCTTCCCATGGGAACTTTTCATTGGATTTATTTTGGCGCAAGCCTATTGAACCTATTAGACCTTGTGAGGACTACTTTTTCAAAGCATATCAAAAGTTTAAGGAAAAACATATAGCAAAATTATCCCTTAGAATTACGCCTCAACCTATGACTGAGCCACCAATCATTGACGAAACCATGATTGAACGAAAAGACCTTCCAAATATCCAAGATAAACATATGACAAATCCTCCTATCATTTCCTATAAGGGTATGTGTAGGATCATCAGGGAAAAAATAGGCCCTTAAGTGGCAAAAAATTCAAAAAAAATAGAGTTAGGCAACTTGACATAAAATTTTGAATAAGTTATCTATATTATTTCAAAAATATGTAAGAATAGAATCTATAGGAAATTGAATTTAGTTTCTAAACTACTAGGTTTATTTTAAAAATAAATAAATCTATTTGGTGAAAAATTGAAATTTCAATGCAGTAGTACTTAAATTTCAGGGAAAAAATAAGTAGGTATCTGTCTAACCACCCTAACCACAATAAAATGATAATATATTTTATAATATTATAGATATAAGTAGATGAATCATGTCCCGATGTGATGCATATTTTTTTGTAATTTTTTCCAAGTCAATAATTAATTATGAATTTTTTATTACAAATGTTTAAAAATATAAAAACTTGTATGTTTGACCACCTTAACTTGGTCAAAACTTAATGAATTTTTTATTTATTTTTTAATCCTATAGTATTCAAAGCATAGAATTTGACACATGTTTTAGATTCAAAAAATGTGATATTGTTTGAAAGCTATAGATGTTTTTCAGTCAACCTATCAATCAGAACTTTAGTCATAATTCAAATAGAAAATGAATAATAATTATTTATTAAATTCAAAGTAAAGCATAATTTATATTGGTGGAAAGCTGAGAATCTTCTTTAAAAACACTTTTCATTTCATCAATTTTAGGTGAAAAAAAAGTTGTCAGCCACATGGGCCATCATATCACTTACATATCGCCACTTTTTGGCCCATCATGATTCTGGACATACCCATAAAAGATCACAAGACAGCCAAAACAATCCTATCATGCCTAATAAAGTCAAACAAATTTACAAAGCTAAAGAGAAAGTGGTTGAATAACCTCCTATGGTTCCTTTTGTTCTTACACTAGGGGAAGAAAAAAATCTATGGTTGACAAACCCACTCCTACAAAATCATAAATTAACAATAGATTGAAAATAAATTGAAATTCTAGAAAGAGTAGGCATAGACATTGTGTTATTTCTCATATGTTACAAACTAAATAAGAAAAGACAAACAAAGAAAATCAAAATCCATACTTTCCTGAAGCAATGCATGATGATTCTATACCCTTGTTGCAGTGTAAACAAGAACCTTCTAGAGACATGATCATTCAACATCTTATTGTGATTAATTTAGATGATGAAATTACATCATAAAGATTGATGAACAAGTGCATAATGAGTTGAATTCATTTCTTTCCTCTTTTATGAGCTTAAATGATAATTCTCCTAAAAAGAGTGTTGAACTTGGTGTGTGTCCTAGTTTGACACATTTCATTGTCCCTTTGGCTAGTTGTATGGCTTCAATATACACTGATCGAGTTTGTGATGTGGATGACTTGATGTAGGTTGACTTGCATGTGCCTTACTCATCTTCTATCTTTTTTTTTTTATGTTCTTTATGTGATAGCATTGGTGTAATTTTATCCCCCATGTTTTTTTTTATGTATCTCTCTCTCTCTCTGTGCATTCGTCTATATGTATCTACATTCTTCTATATGTCATAAACATTTTCCTTTTTCACTTGTCTTGTGTTTTTCTTTTCAGGATAACACAAGGCGTTGAGACATTTAGGTCTCTTCCATGTTGACCCAAAAGGATTTTTCATTATTTTCACTCTCTATGTGTCATTCTTCTAGTTCTATGAGTATTTCAGGCATGATGACATTTTCAAGCTCTATAAAAATATTATAGCAAAGGCATACTGACCCTAAATCTATAGATCCCTTATGTTATTTTGGAGGAAAACTCTCCCTCCTTTTTGATATTGTAGCTTCGTTTTAGAAATATATGACTTGGAATAGGGATTTCCAAGTAAACCTCTCATGTCTTAGGAGTAAAAATTGGCTACTTTAAAGCATTTTCTCATAACAATGGTGTTAGAAACCACTTTAAAGTGGGGGCATACATTGATAATATATTTTGAGATTTTTGAATGTTTCATGGTGTTATTTTATTTTTTCTTCGGATGTGTCCTTTTCTTGGTGGTATCATTTAATTTTATGTCATCTAAGAGTGTGATATATCTTAGCATACAAATTTCCTCTTAGTGATGATGTGACACATTGCATTCCCTAAGTTGTGAATCTTTTACACTTGACTTGTCCTCTCTTGGAGACATTAGGAATGATGATCCCTAAAAATAATACCAGACACAAATGAAGCAAAATCCCTTTGAATGAAAACCTATATATAATGATCATAAGTGGTTGGCATAATATAACTTTCTAACCTTGTGAAGCTTGAAACTCTAATTCAAGGCCACCTAGCATAACACACCTTGCATGCCTATGGAGCCTTGCCTTGAATTGTGGTGCCTTATTGAAGTTTTTAGGAGGATAGCTTTGATATGGTATGGGATCCTAGTATGATTCTCTCATTTTCCACCCCTTTATTTCATTCTACCTTGTGGCACCTTATTGAAGTTACCAGGGGATAGCTTTGGTGTGGTTAGTATGATGATAGCCAAAAAATAGGCATGAATTTCTCATTTTATGGTGAGATCCAACACATAGGCATGAATTTCTCACTAATCTGCTTTATTGGAAAACTCACCTAGTGGATAGCCTAGAGTTCCACTACCTCAGATTGAGCGTAAAATGATAGCTTAGATGTGTGCCACATTGTGTTGGACAATCTAGGCTTAATGTTTTTAGTGTTTGACATTGTATGATTGTGTATCTCTATAGTTGCTACATGCATAAGTGTCTTTAATGTCTACTTTAGTGTGACTTTGACATGGGGGCATACTATAACTAAAGTGGGGGAAAATGTATTAATGGAAAAAGTATCACTTTTTTTGTTAATTTGCGAATAATTAATATTAAAATGAGCTTAATGTTTCCTTAATTTAGTGTTGTAATGTGTTTTATACATTCACATTAAGTTTAGGGCCATTTTAAACTAAATAGACTTAATTGTGCCTTATTTAGGGTGTTGTAAAGTGTACCTTTACACTTTCACACTAATCTAGGGCTTTATTAATACATTGAGGTTAAATTTCCTTAACGAGCCCTTTTAATTCAAATCCAAGCCTAATTAATTACAAATTTAGACGGATAAAACCTGGAATTCATAAATTTCATTACACAACACTTAATTTTAGAAGGTGTGTGTCATAGGTTAGTGACCTAGGACCATTCGTCACCTGGTGAATGGGTCCTCACTAGGTTTGAGTGGCCTAGGTCCTCACTTAGACCTAGGACCCCCCATTGGGATATGTTTTTGGTAGTATTTTAATGACTTCAAATCCAAGATTTGATGTTGGCTTGTGATATTTGAATTTTGGGAATTAATGGTAAGATGTGTATAAATACAAGGGTATTTCACTATGTTTACACCTAGAATTTTTATTTGACTTCATGGGATCAAGAAAGAGCATTCAATAGAATTTTTAAGGCATTCAAAGGAAGATTATTGAAGATTATTGGAACAATGAAGATCCATTTCATTATGTCAAACCTTCATAATGCATCATGCATGTTGTGTGAGCTAATGTGTTCATGTAACAATGAAAATCTATCATGCACATTTAAAGGCATTGTTTCACATCAAGTTTCACGATCAAAATCTACATTCATTGATGCCACTTCATGCTAGTTTTTAGATCTACAATCCAAGGTTTCAATTAAGGTGTGGTGAGTTGTGACATTTCATTTTTTCATTTACCATTCCTTAATTCTTTCATTAATTTCAAGGTTTAATTACCAAAACGGGGTTTGACCAAGGAAAACCCCTTTTCCCTAACAAATAACATTTTTGTCTCTTTTGATGTGATTGCAATTTTTAGGTTGAAGATAATTTGGAGAGACAAATTGAAAAAAAATTCAAAATTTCTAAGAAAGTTACAAACTCATGAAAATTGAGCTACATGATTTATTTCTAGCTTTTCGACAGTGTCTGACTAGAAACTGGGACTACAAGTTGAGAGGAACATAACCCTGAAATTTATTTTCCAAAGCCCTAGTGAGGATCTATTCACCATAGGGGGAATGAGTCCTTAGTGATGTTTGGAAAAGCACTTTTAGTGAAAGGTACACAACATTTTACCCTCTTAAAAATTTCCTTTTGACTACTATATCAATTAGGTTTAATTTCTCATTCTCGTTTATGTATTATAAAACACATTTTGAATGAATCTAAGAGAATTAGGTTCACTATTAAATCTCATTTTGGTGAACCACCACTCATTTTTTTATGTTTCATGTAGTATTCATGATCTATCAAGCAATTCAAAGGTAATATATCACATCAAGTTTTATGATCAAGATCTACATTCATTGAGGCCACTTCATGTTAGATTATAGATTTGTATTCCATGGTTCAATAAAGGTGTGGTGAGTTTTGACATTGCATTTTTTCATTCATCATTCCTTCATGCATTTCTATTTTATTTCAATGTTTAATTACCAAAATAGGGTTTGACCAAGGAAAAACCCTATTCTCTAACAAACAACTTTTTTCTCCTCTTTGATCACATGTGATTGGAGGTTTTAGGTTGAAGATCATTTGGAAAGAAAAATTGAAAAAGTTGTCAAATTTTCATGACAAATTGTCAAATGATGGAAATTGAGCTAGAGGTTTTATTTCTAGCTTTTCGATAGTTCCCAACTAGAATATGGGAGTGTAGAAATTGAAGAACAAAACCAAGAAACAGATTTTTTGAAGCCCTAACAAGGACCCATTCACCATAGGGAGAATGAGTCCTTAGTGAGATCCCAAAAAGCACTTTTTGCAATAGGTACACAACATTTGAACCTCTTGAAACATACCTTCTAACTGTTATATCTGTTCAATTTAATTTATGTTACTCATTTATACATTATAGCACACATATTGAATGAAATTATAGAGAAATTGGGTTCATGTCACATCTCAAACTCTAATGCTCCTTTTTTTTGGCTTTGTGTGGATTTGACATATTAGTGGATGTGTGTGGTAGAATACATAATGAATACTATTATATTTTTTGGTGTGATGAAATATGAAATGTTGCTTTAATTTAAGGAAAGTTGAATGCCTAGAATGCAATTTATTTTGAACATGATGAAAAATGGAAGATGTTATTTAAATTCATTAGTTCTAATGATTTTGAGTATATATTTATGTGGATACTAATTTATTGATGTGTACTTGAGGGTATTGAGATGCAGGTCATCGAAGACTAAGGGTGTGGCTAAGGAGATAAGGTTAGCTTCTTGTAAGGGTACAACAAGAAATAAAATATCACATACACACACACGCACGTAGTGTCATTTAGATGCATGTAGTTTTAATTTAATTAAATGCATAATTATGTGTTTTTTAGAATGTTTATTTTAATTTATGAAATGGAAACAAAAGTGTGATGGAAATAATAGAAAGTAATTTAGTTTAAAGAATTTTACAATGAAAATAAATGCACATATTTTGACGAGTAAAACAATTTATTTTCAAAAAATGTTTATTAGTTGGTAAATTGTTATTTATATTAGAAATTTTATCTACAATAAAGTGGTATTTATTTACTTATTTATTTTGAAATAAATAACTATGGTGAAATTAAAAGTTAATTTTTGGTGAAGAAAAGGAAGCATCAAGGAAATGAATTTAATTTGAATTTCAAGATTAGGTTTGAGAAAACATGGGGTGAAAACCTTTTAAAAAAGAGAAAATGAGTTACGAGAAAACACAATTGTTCTTGGACACTTTTCTCGATTTGCTCTGCAAAATATCAAAAGTGGCTACCAAATAGGCTATTTTCTAGATTTCAGTAGATTCAAAATTAGTGGGAATAAGAAGAGAATATAGTGAAAAGAAAGGAAGAAGGAGAAGAATACTTCCAGAGAGCAACCTCCAGAGAAAGGAAGAAGAAGTAGGAGAGTTTCTTCAACTGGAGGCAATTCTTTTCCAAGTGCTTAATTCCTTCCATTGCATTTAAATTCCAAATATGAGAAAAGAATTGTTGTATTGTTCAAAGAATGAACTCTTTTGAAACCCATTGTGCAAAAACCTCTATACTTCAAGTGTTTGTTGTGCAAAAATTCATTAGTGAAACCTGTACAATATTTCCAAATTCTTTATATATTTACATTTAGATTTTGCAACTCCTTTGTATTAAATATTTTATGCCTAGATTGGGGTTTCTTTTCTGTGTGACTCTTAAGGAAAATCTTAACTCAGTTTATGTAGAAATTGTGTACATCTATATATATATATATTTACACATACACAAAATTGTATATGTATATACATATATATATACATATATTTAAATTGATATAGAACGAAATCAAAAATAAAATATACGATGAAATTTCTATCAATGGTAAAGATTTATGTCTTTAGATGTTTTTGTGGGGCTCTCCCTCCCCATCCACGTCCTTCCCCATTAGGGAAGGGCTGCTTTGTGGAGGGAGCATTCCCCATAGGCCGTGGCCTGTGGAGGGGGCACTTCCCACCACAGGTAGCACCTCCCCAATGGGGGGGAAAAGGTATTGGCCTTATTCCCTTAATTTCTTTTAAAAAAAACTTCAAATATTATAATTAAAAACTTAGTTGCTCGGTTGAGGACAATATTTTATATATATATAATTTTATATATTTGTTGAATACACAAAATCAATTGCCCGGTCACATACACAATGAATATTTCTTTCGAGGTTGTAGATATGTTTATTAAAATTATTCATTGGTACATTTCCATATATATATGGGTATGGGCAAGATCATGATGGGCCAAAAAATGGCAATATGATGGGAATGTGTAGGGTATGTGGCTGATGACTTTTTTTTTTTACCAAAAATTGATGAAACGAAAAAGGTTTTTAAAGGAGATTCTCAACTTTACATCAATATAAATTATGCTTTACTTTGAATTTAATAAGTAATTATTATTCATTTTCTATTTGAATTATGACTAAAGTCTCGATTGATAGGTTGATTGAAAACATCTATAGCTTTCAAACAATATCGTATTTTTTTAATCCAACACATGCATCACATTCTATGCTTTGCATACTATAGGATTAAAAAAGAAAAAATCAATTTCATGAAGTTTTGACCAAGTTAAGGTGGTAGACACACGAGATTTTATATATTTTAAAATTTGTCATAAAAAAATCATAATTAATTATTTACTTGGAAAAAAATTACAAAAAAATATGCATCACATCGGGACATGAGTCCTCTACTTATATCTAAAATCTTAAAAAAAAATATCATTTTATTGTGATTAGGGTGGTCAGACAAACACCTACTTATTTTTTCCCTGAAATTTAAGTACTCCTACATTGAAATTTCAAATTTTCACTAAATAGATTTCTAGTTTTTTTAAATAAACCCACTATTTTAAAAACTACATTCAATTTGCTACAGATTTTATTCTTACATATTTTTGAAATAATATAGATACCTTATTCAAATTTTTATGTCAATTTGCCTAACTCTGATTTTTCTGAATTTTGCCACTTAAGGGCCCATTTTTTCACTGATCCTACACATACCCATATATATATATTTATATATACATATATTTATTTACTTTTATTGGAGAATAAACAATTCTCAAACTAGAAATGATCTTGGTCTATTTCCAAACTTTTTTGATAGTAGTGGAGTTGCAAAAAAATATGAGCAATGGAGAAGACAAATGGATAGTGTCATTGCTACAAAGGCTATTTTAATATGTAAAGGTGGAGACGTTAATATTTATATGCTAAAGAATAATATGGACAAATTTTTCTTCACAAGTAAATTCTTGGAAGAATTTTACAAGGATGTAAATTAGCTGGTAAAGAAATATGGCCCATATTCAAATAAATTTGAGGATTTCATGGATTTCAACTAGCCTTCAGAGGAAGACTATGACATATGGGATAAGAAATACAATTAAATTCCTTACTTATAGGGATTTATTTTGGTGATGTTGACACTTTTTTTCTTGTATGGACATTCAACACCATCCAACTACTTCTACAATAACATGGGGTATTTAGAGCGTATCTTTGCACACTAAGATTTTGTTTTCACATGCCAGCTCAACTTTCCTATGTTCACATTAAGAAGAATGAAGAATAGAAGCAACAAAGTACCAAGTGTTGGCATTAGACATTTTGGGAAAGGATTGGGATTGTTACAAAGAGTAAATATAATTGCTTTTGTCCTTGGAATATTCCATCCACGATCAGGTTGTTGTACTTGTATTTTTGAAATGTAAATGAATGTCAATTGAAAAATATGACATGTGTAAATGGCATGAGGCTTGTTGCTCCCTTGTCTTATAAAAGGGAATACAAGGCCATTTGCATGGCATGATTGACCAATTTCAGAGATTTTTGTAATAGAGAATATAAGGAAATAAAGTTTTTCATTTTCTCCTACTGTAGAGTCTAGTATTTTTTAGTTTTGAAAGAATTGTATGATAGTACTATCATCTCTTAATACACTAGAAAATGTCTAAATCCAATCTTCTCCTTTTGTATACTTCACACTAGTTTTGAATGAAATGAATAAAATATATTTCAACTCATCTCCATTGTCTATAATTTTGATGTTTATTTATTTTTAATGCTATTATTTGAAAAATAAGTTAAACACTTTAATATAAATAAAGATTTGTGTGGATGTATACAGGGATCTGATAGGTATATTTGGTTAAAATTTCTATGTCTAATAGTGTAATACATCATTAAATAGTGTTGGAACAAAACAATCTACTAAAAGGGGGTGAGTCAATTAGTAGATCAATTAAAAATAATTCCTTTTAGCCCTTTATGTATGGGTATGTGTAGGATCATCATGGAAAAAATAAGCCCTTAAGTGGAAAAAAATTCAAAAAAATCAGAGTTAGACAACTTGACATCAAAATTTGAATAAGTTATCTATATTAATTCAAAAATATGCAATAATAGAATTTGTCAAAAATTGAATTTAGTTTCTAAACTACTAGGTTTATTTAAAAAAAAATCTATTTGGTGAAAATTTGAAATTTCAATGCAGTAGTACTTAAATTTCAGGGAAAAAATAAGTAGGTGTTTTTCTAACCACCAGGTAACCACAATAAAATGATAAAAAAATTATAATATTTTAGATATAAGTAGAGGACTCATGTCTCAATGTGATGCATAATTTTTTGTAATTTGTTTCAAATTTAATAATTAATTATGATTTTTTTATTACAAATTTTAAAAAATATAAAAAAGCATATGTCTAACCACCTTAACTTGGTCAAAAATTCATGAATTTCACTTTTTTTAATCCTATATTATGCGAAGCATAGAATGTAACACATGTTTCAGATTCAAAAAGTATGATACCATTTGAAAGTTATAAATGTTTTCAATCAGCCTATCAATCAGGACTTTAGTCGTAATTCAAATAGAAAATGAATAATAATTATTTATTAAATTCTAAGTAAAGCATAATTTATACTGGTGAAAAGATGAGAATCTCCTTTAAAATCCCTTTTCATTTCATCAATTTTGGGTAAAAGAAGAGTCGTTAGCCACATACCCTACACATACCCACCATATCACCACTTTTGGACCATCATGATCCTACACATACCCATATATTTACTCAAGAAATAGAGAAATAACCACACACACAAGATATAGTTGGAAAATACAATACGGGTCACTGAGCTTATTGCCAAAATCCAATGTGACAATGAAATCTATGATTACAAAGTTTAAGGGAACCAACCCTAAAGAGATACCAATCCCCTACAATAAGCACTAACTCAATTATTTGGTTGCACCAACTAATCAGATTTACAATGACAATATTACAATTGATTCAATTGAATTTGGTTCAATGTTACAAGTCTAATCTATAAAAACTCATAATTTTCTCTAAAACTATGTAGACATCAGCTGCTACTACTACTACAATCTTAGTAACACATATCTTTAGACTCTCCTAATTTTTTTCTCTACACTTAGAACATTCTCTATTCTATCTTGCTACACCTTGAATGTAAACTATTATGATCTCTATTTCTATTTAGGTTTTACTGATTCACAACTTGTGCATTCTCTATTCACTCCTTCACTCTCTTACACAAACTATTTCTTCTAAAACATAGTCAATTTTCTTGTTGAATCTTTTCTCGTGGACATTCATCGACTAGTAGTAATTGCCTCAAGCCACACACCATTTTCCAAATTAAGTGCATATTCAAATTCTTGATCTGGAAAATTTTGATAGGGATTTCTGATTCAAGTTCTTTATCACGAAGATTCCTATACAGATTCATTAAATTTTCTAATCATGGAAACCTGTAAAACCCTAAACCTGATATACATTTAATGCCATATCAGTGTATACTTGATCTAATTATGATCTTGATCACCGTTGTATTCTATGTCATTGCTCTACACATCATTTCACCAATCTATTAAGTTTATGGAATGGTTGAACCAATTAAATTCATTCACTATGGAAGTTTATAGTTGAAACCCTTGTTCACACTAGATCATAACCATTGGAGGTCTTCAAACTTAAATTCTAATCATTGATTTGATGTTTATGTACCATGATCCACTGATCCTTCTCTACTCTCACCAAATTTAAAACACAACCATTATATTAGTCTCCTTTAAACTAGTGCAATTATTTTCTATCACTTTACTTAAGTCTATCACAACTTCACTTATGTAGTAATATTCGGGTATGTGTAGGATCATGATGGGCCAAAAAGTGGCGATATGATGGGTATGTGTAGGGTATGTGGCCGATGACTCTTTTTTACCCAAAGTTGATGAAACAAAAAGGGTTTTTAAAGGATATTCTTAGCTTTCCACCAATATAAATTATGCTTTACTTTAAATTTAATAAATCATTTTTAGTCATTTCCTATTTGAATTATGACTAATGTCCTGATTAATAGTTAATTGATAAACATCCATAGCTTTCTATACTGTAGAAAAATGGACCTTTCCCATTTTCATAGTCTTTTAGGCCTTGTTTCATAGTGTTGGAGCTATGTTGCTTTGATTTCATGATATATGTTGGCTTGAACATGCTTATTTTGGTGCTAAAACTCAAAGAATGGTGTCTTTTGAAAGTGTTGTGAAGTGTTGATGACATTTCTACACTCTTCTAGACTCTATTTAGTGCATTCCACATAAAAACTATCTTTTCACTCATCAAAAAGACATATATTGAAGTGTTGTAAAGTCTTGTAGCTAGATTTCATGCTTTTCTAGGAATATTTTATCTATTTACACCCTTCTCATGCTTTATTTTGTCTTACGCCCTCATATGCTTATATTAAGTGTATTTTTGGGTCCTATCTCAACAAACAACATTAAAAACAACTTTATTTATGACACTTGGTTTTGGATCCTAGGTGGGACTCATTGGCTAAGGGTGGAAAATGAGTCCCCCTTGGCACCAAATTCAAAATATTTCAAATTTCTTTAAGGATTTTTCTAAAAACTCACTTCATGTCAGCCTGTGATGAGGTATGAAAGGATACTAAGGCACAATATTTGTATAAATAGGAAATTTTCAACTCATTTTACATCTCCTAACTCATTCAAGTAGTCTCCTACAATTTCCACATTCACTCAAGCACTCAAGCATTTTGCATCTTCAATTCAAGAACTTTCAAGCACTTTGGAGTAGCCATTGATATCACTTCAGATTTGCATATTCAAGGATGTGGTAAGTTTTCAATACTTCCATGTTAGTCATTTATCATTCCTATTGCATGTCATTCATTTCAATTGGGTTTAATTACTAAAGCGAGGTTTGACCAACAAAAACCCCTATTCAATAATCCCTCATCTTTTTTCCCCTTTGCATGTGTCTTTGTAGCCTTTGTTTTATAGATTTAACAGGTTTAACGGTGTTGAAAAATGGAATTCAATTCAACTAGGCTCTTCAAGTTAATTCATCATCTATTCATGCAATTTGAGTGACTTTTAGCCCATTTTCTACATAATTGACCTCAACAACCTGATATTTAGTCATTTCCAGATCTGGAGTAGCAGTGTTGACCCTTGAATTTTCATAAATTTGGGGATGACTGATTCACCACCCTTGGTGAATGAGTCCCACTTGAAATTTGTAAATCTATATTTTTTCAGAAATCAACTCTCGACTATCAGAAATCAGTGCCTAACACTTTTTCACCAGTTGGAGGACTGATTCACCACCCTTGGCAAATGAGTCCCATTGTGAAAAAAAAAAAGAAAAATGATCAACATTCCAAACATTCTAGAACACTCACACATCATCCAGGTGCACTCTTTTTTCATCCATTTCTTTCTATTCTGCATATTTCATAGTTTCTGCATATCACACTTTGTTTTCAAACAAAGCATAAACCTTAGTTTTGCATGCATTTGAGATAATCTTAATTAGTCAATTTCATTTATTTTAGTTAGTTTACATCATATCACATCACACATGTACTTATTTGAATGAACATATAGCATTTTAGTGAACCTAAATCTCTCTCTTTCTAGGTGAAAAACATAGGAAGAGAGTAAGCATTTTGGGTTCCTAAAATCTATGTTTCATTTTGTTGAACCCAAATTTTGAACATTTTCTTCTGATTGCATCCCTACATTGCATCATAGTTTTCATTTGCATTTCAATTCAATTAGGACATTGATTTGTTATTGCATTCTAGGACCTTTCATTTTGCATTAGTGAAAAACTTATTTATTTTTCATTCTTGCATTTAATTTCATTGGAAAATACTAAAATTCTACATTTTGCATCTATTATTGTATTCCATAGAGAACTTAAATCATTCTTAAAATTTTGAAAAAGACACAAAAAAATTCCATCCTGGGACTCATTTGCCACCCAAGGTGAATCAGTCCCTCTACATATTTTAGACATTCATTTTGCATTGTTTTTGGTATTCTTCTGCATTTTTGTTTTTGGCTTTTAAATTTTATTTCTAGTAACAGATTATCTAATTTTCTTCATTTATTGTGTCTTTATTTATTTGCATCATGGCATCTTCTTTCAATAAGTTTTGGCACTCCCTGAAATCATTGGTATACATGTCCAATTGTACCTTTTGTTGTGACCTTAATGACATTGTACCCTCTCATGCTCCTTTAACTCCTCATGATTGTCCTCCTCATGAAGTAGAAACCATTGGAGAAGATGATGTTAGCATGAACAATTTTTAAAATGATTGCCTTAATAACCTCGAAGCCAATACAAAATTTTATCCTTCTATAAGACCACAAGACATTCCTCCTATTGCACCCACTGATCACTTTGCTTATTTACATCCCAAAATCAACACTGGGCCTATGGTTCCTCCCTCAAGTGAACCTAGTTCTTCTCAACCACCATAATCCCAACCATTTTATGAACATAAAGTCACCAACAATCCTATCAACCTTGAAGAAACATATGGTATAGGATTCACTATATTAAGTAAGCAAGGTTGTGGCATAAAATATGAACATGAAATCCATCAAATATTTGAATAACAACCAATTGATGCACATACAATAGGATTAGGATATCAAGATCCTTCTCATCCTAACATATACTCTCTTCAACCTGGGAGATGTTTGGATGTTAGGAAGGTCATCTTGAATTCTCCTCCTCATCTACACACTCTCCTTTCCCATGAAAAACCATTCCCTACTTCTAATGACAAGGGTGTTAAGACCCCTATGGGTCCCCTGCCTCCTACTCATGAAAAGGGAGAACCTAGTAAATGTAAAAAACCATACAAAACGAAGAAGATCAAGTTTCCTACACATCCTCCACCTGAATGTAAACAAAGATTTCAACTAATTTTAAACAAAGGTCTTATACTCTTGCCACCTTAAAATAGGTTTGCTATTCACACTTCCAATTCCAACATACCATATTGCAAATACCATCATGTTCTTGGTCATCGAATTGAAGAATGTCAACTTTAAATGAAATAGTGAACAAGTATCATTTCACTGACACTGATTGTTTTCCCCTCATCTCTTAAAACATCATTATCCTTTCATGCCTTAGTTGTAGAATTTCCCATTCTCATTATTGCATGGTCCTTTCCCATCACTCATTTAGCTCATTCTTGCTTTTCCACTTTATGGGTTCTTGCAAGACATTGCTATCCTTGCCCTTGTAATGCATTTTCTTGTCTCTTAACCTTGTTATTCCTTTTTTTGCTTGTTCATCTAAGACTGAGAAAATAATAACTCAGTTAATGGTTGACTTACATTTTCATTACTTGTCTTTTTCATTTTCTTTTTTCTTTCAATGTGTGTATCATGTTCCCACATATTGTGTGTTTGATGTATCCTTCTCTTTATACACTTCTTCTATTTGTATCTCTATTCTTCTCCTTGTCTCCTTGTCTTTTAATTTTTCTTTTGTGTTTTTCCTTTTGGGGATGATGCAAAGTGTAGAGACACCCTATGTCTCTTCCATGTTGACCCAAACAGTCTTTTTCTTTTTCTCTTTTTTCTTTTGTTTTGTGTTTTCCTTTTGGGTCCATGCAAAGCATTGCGATCGAAATGTCTCCTTCATGTTGACTGAAAATATTTCTTTCTTTTCATTTTCTTTTTTGCTTGTATTTTCCTTTTGGGGACGATGCAAAGCATCGAGACCATAATGTCTCCTCCATGTTGACTCAAATCAGAATTTCTCTTACCTTTTTTTTTCTCTCTTTGTGTCATTCTTCTAGTTCTATGTGCTTTGGGGAATGATTATAGTTCTAAGCTCTTTCATACAAATACAAAAATACTGTAGCAAAAAACATACTAACCCCAAATCCATAGATCCCTTATGTGTTTGGTGTGCTTTCTTTTCTGGGGGGCAACTCCCTTCCTTTCTTTATTTTCATTTTCCTTGACATGACACAACTTAACTTCAAAACATATGACTTGGCATAAAGCTTTCCGAGTTGGCTCTCATGTCTTTTTTTCTTGTTGGCATTTTATTTTCTTCTCTACTTTCAGGTAATTGCTCACAGAAAGATGTGTAGCAATTTATTTAAAGTGGGGGCATACATTACCATTATTTCATTTGCATTCTTAGTGAATCCTTCTCATTTGTATGATGCATTTTTCACTTTGTGGATGACATTGGGTATGATGTCCTTCATAAGTGTGATCTATCTCAACATATTGCATTCCTCTTTATGGTTTGATGCAATGCACTGCATCCCCTAAGTTGTGAATATACTATTCTTTGATTGGTCCTCTTTTGGAAACATTAGACACAATGTTCCCTAAGTGACTAACCTTGACTAAACTGAACAAGACTCCTTTGAACATATTACACATGAAATTTTTACATATTGCATTGCCATTCAACCACCTTGCATAACACAACTTGCATGCCTGTGGAGTTGTATTACTTGTTTAGCTGCATTGCATAACACAACTTGCATTCATATGGTTCCATCCTATTTTAAACTAACATTTACATTTTCTTTGGCTTTTTGGCATCTTGTTAAAGTTATTGAACGGGTATAGCTTTGTCATGGTTGAGCGGGAATTCCAACTAGCAGAATGAATTTTCCCCATAGCCACTTTTTTGTTTGTTTGTGAGTGCAAACCAACTAGAGTATGTATCTTACTTTTTGCAATTTCTCACCTTGTAGGCAACTAGTTCTGTGGCCCCAAAGTAAGTACACATTCTCTTTTTCAAACAATCAGCCTAGATCTCTTTTCACAACTAGTTCGATTGATGATCGAAGATTCACTCAATTCATTTCAACACTTATGTGTCTGTTTGTTTTTATGTTCATTTTTTATGAGATCTTTATCCTAGGAACTTGATCATCCTCCTTGTTTGTTGTATTCCATCTTGCTAACGTAAGTGCATTTGAACCCTTCACTTGATGTTCATGGCTACTTTAGTGTGAGGAAGCTCATTTCACTCACTAAAGTGGGGGATAAATGTACCATAGAAAAATTGATCTTTCCCA
Source organism: Sequoia sempervirens (assembly GCA_007258455.2). NCBI lineage: Eukaryota > Viridiplantae > Streptophyta > Pinopsida > Cupressales > Cupressaceae > Sequoia > Sequoia sempervirens. The sequence goes on along the minus strand of VDFB02000002.1, from coordinate 139,662,831 downwards.
TTTTCATAGTCTTTTAGGACTTGTTTCATAGTGTTGAAGCTATGTTTCTTTGATTTCATGATGTATTTTGGCTTGAACATGCTTATTTTGGTGCTAAAACTTAAAGAACCACATCTTGTGAAAGTGTTGTGAAGTGTTCTAAGACATTTCTACACTCTTCTAGACTCTATTCAATGCATTTCACCTAAAAACCACCTTTTCACTCATCAACAAGTCCTATATTGAAGTGTTGTAAAGTCTTGTAACTAGATTTCATGCTTTTTGAGGAATATTTTCCCTATTTACACCCTTCTCATACTTTATTTTGTCTCTTTATGCCCCCATATGCTTATATTAAGTGTATTTTTGGGTCTTATCCCGACAAACAACATTAAACACAAAATTTATTTTCAACACTTGGTTTTGGGTCCCAGGTTGGACTCATTCACCAAGGGCGGTGAATGAACCCCCCTTGGCCCCAAATTCAAAATATTTCAAATTTCTTTCAGAATTTTTCTAAAAATTTACTTCATGTCGGCATGTGATGAGGTATGAACGGATACCAAGGAACAATATTTGTATAAATAGGAAATTTTCACCTCATTTTACATTTCCTAACTCATTCAAGTAGTCTCCTACAATTTCCACATTCACTCAAGCACTCAAGAATTTTGCATATTCAATTAAAGCACTTTCAAGCACTTTGGAGTAGCCATTGACATCACTTCAGATTTTCATATTCAAGGATGTGGTAAGTTTGCAACACTTCCATGTTATTCATTTATCATTCCTATTGCATGCCATTCATTTCAATTGGGTTTAATTTCTAAAGTGGGGTTTGACCAATGAAAACCCCTATTCACTAATCGCTCAACATATTTCCCCTTTGCATGTGTCTTTGCAACCATTTTTTTGTAGATTTAATAGGTTTAAAGGTGTTGAAAAGTGGAATTCAAGTCAACCAGGCTCTTCAAGTTAATTCATCATCTATTCATGCAATTTGAGTGACTTTTAACCCATTTTCTATAGAATTGACCTTGGCAACCTGATATTCAATCATTTCCAGATTTGGAGCAAAGTGTTGACCCTTGAATTTTCAAAAATCTTGGGGAGGACTGATTTCCCACCCTTGGAAAATGAGTCTCACTTGAAATCTAGAAATCTGCATTTTTTCAGAAATTAACTCCCAGCTATCAGAAATAAGTTCTTGACACTTTTTCACTAGTAGGAGGACTAATTTGCCACCTTTGGCGAATGAGTCCCACTATAAAACATTAGAAAATTTGATCAAAATTCCATACATTCCAGAAAGTTCACACATCATCTAGGAGCAGTCTATTTTCATCCATTTCTTTTTTCTGTTCTACATATTTTTTTCTATCTTTTCATATTTCATAATTTTTGCATATCACACTATGTTTTCAAACAAAGCATAAATCTTAGTTTTGCATGCATTTTAGATCATCAATATCAGTCAATTGCATTTAGTTTAGTTAGTTTACATCATACCACATTACACATGTCCTTATTTGAATGAACATCTAGTACTTTAGGATCTAAATCTCTCTATTTCTAGGTGAAAACTTGGGAAGAGAGCAAGCATTTTGGGTCCTAAAATCTATGTTTCACTTTCAAATGACATCACAATTTTTGAATCTGAAACATGCATCACATTCTATGCTTCACATACTATAGGATTAAAAAAAAATAAAAAAATTCATAAATGTTTGACCAAGGTGGCTAGACATAAGAGTTTTTATATTTTTTAAAAGTTGTAATAAAAAAATCATAATTAATTATATACTGGGAAAAATTTATAAAAATATATGCATCACATTGGGAGATGAGTCCTCTACTTATATCTAAAATTTTATAAAAAATATTATCATTTTATTGTGGTTAGGGTGGTCAGACACACCTACTTTTTTTTTTCCCCTGAAATTTAAGTACTCTGCATTGAAATTTCAAATTTTCACCAAATATTTTTTTTTTTAAAATAAACCTAGTAGTTTAGAAACTACATTCAATTTGCTACAGATTCTATTCTTACATATTTTTAAATAATATAGATAACTTATTTAAATTTTTATGTGAAGTTGCCTAACTCTGATTTTTCTAATTTTTTTGCCACTTAAGGGTCTTTTTTTCCATGATAATCTTGCACATACCCATTCAATTTTTCAATGTGAAGATTAAGTGTGATCATCATCTGATCTCCAACTCAATACCTCTAATGTTGAATTCCCATCATATTATATTTACCTACCACAACTTATTTTGTGCACAAAGGACATTATTTGCAATATAAGAAAACCTTATAATGCAATATTGAACAACCATTTATCCCAGAGCACACACACCCTACATAATACACCATTGTTGAATAGCGGACCCAAAATGTCATCATTGCATTGAGTGTATCTCACTATAGCTTGGTGCAATATTAATGAAAATTGTAATGTGAATAAATGAGTGATGCAATATTGTTCTGCCATATGTTCATGTTTTCATCATACTCCACTAACTCTTTGAAACATAGGGAAAAGAGGGGGGCAATGTAACCAAGATGGTTAACCTCTCTTTTCACTAGTTTTTTCATTCAATTATGCATAGATGAATATTAAAAATCAAACCTAACCAATATATTAATTAGAAGGAATGTTTTAAGAGGGTCAAATTTTGTGTACCTATTGTAGAAAGTGCTTTTTTGGGCCTCATTGATGACTCATTCTTCCAGTGGTGAATGGTTTTTGGCTAGGGTTCTAGAAAATCAATTTTTGGGTTTTGTTCTTCAATGTCTGCACTTCTAGATCCAAGTCGAAGACTATAGAAAACCCAAAAATAAATTTTGTAGCTTAGATTTTGTTATCTTGGAAGAAATGTGACAACTTTGACAACTCTGTAACTTTGACAACTTTTTCTCTACAAATGATCTTCAACCTAAAACTTGCAATCACACACTAAAGGAGAAGAAAAATGTTGATTGTTAGGGAATAGGGGTTTACCTTGGTTAAACCCCATTTTGGTAATTACACCTTGAAATGAAAAATGCATAAAGAAATGACTACTAAACAACAACTCACCAAACCTTGTTGAAACCTTGGATTGCAAATCTAAAAGTTAGCATCAAATGGCCTCTATGAGTATAGATCTTGATCATGAACTTGACATAAGATAATGGATTTGAACACTTGAACTTTATCACCAATGCTACATCATCGCATTAGATCAATAACATGAATGACTTTGACATGATGATTGATATATTTTATTGCTGCAATAATCTTCCCTTGAATGCCTTCTTGAATGCTCTTGAATACTTTATAATGCTTTTATGAAATTTTCTTGATCTCATCAAAGTATTAGGTGAAAATATAGTTAAATAACCTTATATTTATACATAACATAACATTAATTCCTATAATTCAAATAACAAAAGCTGACATCAAATATAGGATTTGAAATCATTAGAATACCACTAAAAAGATATTCCAAGAGGGGTCCTAGGGTTAAGTGAGGACCCATTCACCATGTGGCAAATGGGTCCCAACATACTTAACTAGGACACACTTTAAGGGTTGTGAAAGTTTATGTAAAATTAGGGCCCTAGAACCTAGTGAGGACCCATTCGCCAGGTGGCAAATGGGTCCTAGGTCACTAACCTAGGAAAGACACCTTCAAAAATTAAGTTTTGTGTAATCTCATTAATGAATGCAAGGCTTTATCACCACTGCATCTATAGTGAATTAGCTTGGGTTTGAATTAAAGTGTCCAATTGAGCTTAAATTAAACTCAATTAATAAATAAAGCCTTAGATTAATGTGAAAGTGTAAAGATACACTTTGCAATGTTCACCCAAAATAAGGAACCATTAAATCCATTTAGTTTAGAAGGGCCCTAAACTTAATGTGAATCTATAAAACACATTACAACACTAAATAAAGGAAAAATTAGGTTCATTTTAATATTAATTATTCCCAAATTAGGTGTGAAAAAGGGATAATTTTTTCTACACTACACTCTCTATTCATCACATATCATAGAAAGCATATCTTCCTTTGGTTTCAAAACTAGTGAAGGCTTCATGTGATGTAAATACAACTTTCTACATGTAATATCTAATGCCATAATTCACTCACATCACATATCACAAATTGCTTACTTCCATTCACTTCACAAATGCAATGTGAAGTAATGATGCACTGACTATTGGATCTTCATCATCTGTTCTTAGCCATTGATGATTCCTTACTACATATTGCAATTTTTCCTTGGTCGATGTAGATAAAAATCATAATGTGAAAGATTCATGTGATAGCCATTGGATCTCCCATCATTTATCCTTTACCATTGATCTTATTCTTTGTTGGAAGAATGAAGAAGAATGGCTAACTATACAATTTTGTGAACTGTTGTTGATGTCGCCATGTTATTTAGGTTGTGACTACAAGTATAAGTTAGTGCTTGATTTGGTATTTTGGTCTAGTATTTGAACTAGTATGTACAAGCTACACCCTCTGGTAGTTTGGTCCATAATCCTCTGTGACTAATAGTTGATTCTTGTGGTTTTGGGAAATAGTTTATGAGTGTTCAAAGCATGTATGGTCAGAATCTCTCATGCTTCGGTGCTCATATAGTGTATTGGCATTATTTTGTTGATTACTTTTTACAATTAAGTCTATTTCTGGCTGACTTCATGAATAAGTTGTGATATGGTGAATCAATTTTTGTTATGTGGATATATGTGCCACCTATCTTAGGTCTATGTTGACATGATAAAGTATGCTACACATTTTGATTTATTGGTTGAAAATAATTTTCAAATACTTGAGGCTGACATTTTGTATTTTTGGTAAACAAGGAATGCATCTAATTAGGTAGACCTAATTAATGCTTACAAACAGATCAATTATATAAATTGGACAAGTTTAAAGATTGACGAATGTCGAAGTAGTAGTGATTGTGAAGCTATGAATGCAAAAAGTGTGAAGATGATGAAGTGAATTAAGTCTTTTTATTGAGCAACTCTAGAACTGTATCAACACTTGCTAGGTGCACTCTCTTCAGTTCATTTTGGCTATGAAGCTAAATTTTTTTTGTAATCTTTCAGTAGGAAGTGAGCCTCCCTATTGGATAGTGATTCCTTGTGGTATGTAGTGAGCCTTTGTATCTAGGCAATGAGCCCTTGACAGTGAGCTTTATATATTTGGTTTTGAAACTACATTATATTGTGAGTTAATCCTCATCGTGGTTTTTCCCTTATTGGGTTTACCACATAAAGTTTGGTGTTCATTGTGTTGATTTTTCTTTCTATTATTTTCATTTCATGTTCATACTTAATAATAGAATAGTGTGGTTGCAAATTTGATAAGTGTTAAAGTTTTGTGTTTGAATTTGGTGACAACTGATTCACCCTCCCCTCTCAATTGTCCCGCGCCTTTTCAACAATTGGTATCAGAGCTTTGGTTCCTTGGTGTAGAGCTTAACCACTTGAGGAAGATCCTGAAGGTTCATCAAATGAATGATAAAGAAGAACTTTAGATTGCAATTGAAGATCTTGATAAGGAAAAAAATTAAAACAAAGACTTTAAATAAAATCTAGGTGAGGCTAATGAATGTATCTGGAAACTAAAAGAATAATTAAAGAAATACATGGAAAGACACAAAGAAGTAAGTGAGCAATAAAAAACAAGAGATCATCATACTAAAAGTGATTATAGAATAAAAGAAGAGAATTGAAGAATGTTTGAATACAATGGTGCAAAGCAAGTATGATGAATGCACTAGACTTGAACACAAGGCAGCAAACTTGAGATTAGAACTAGAAAAGGAAAAACTCTATGAGAACAATTTCAGATCTAGCTCTGAAAAGCTTGAAGAACTACTTGCTAGATAAAAATCAAGTAAACAAAAAGGTGGCTTGGGAAATGAAACATGTGAAAATTCAAAGGACAATGAAAAGAATCAAGACAAAGGGAAGTAGAAAAGAAATTCAAAAAAAATGTAAAGAGACTGCCTGTGAGACATCCTAATGCACAAAGGTATCCATCTTTCAATGGTATTTTATTTTTATGTAATAAATATGGTCACAAGGCAATAAAATGCAAGAGTAGGATGAATCAGTTTCTTGGTTCTTTCCTTGGACAATGTTTCTCATGCAATAAATTTGGACATAAAGCCACTGAATGCAAATCTTAGGTAAGAATCTTCAATCAAGTGATGATGAATAGGTTTAATGGAGGAAAAATGAATCAATCCTTTAATGGCTATTGCTATACCTATAAAAAATTTGGACACAAATAAAATCAATTTAGATTGAGAAGTAATGGAGGTCAGACTAATTAGAAAAGTGTTGTCTACTATAATTGTAACAAACCTATACATATCTCAAAGGTTTGCAGAAGTAAGAAGGAAAAGAAGTTTGTTGTAGTAGAGAAGAATGAAACAGTAAAGAAAATTGACAAACAAGAGATGAAGCAAGAAATGAATAACATATGGAGGAAGAAATAAGAAAAACCTGAAATTACTGATGTGTCTTTGCCCTCATCCGATACAGACAATTCCTTCGATAATTAGACCTAGCATGGTCTTAGGGGGAGCAATATTAGAATTTAAAAACCCTTAGATGAATAGCATGTCAGAGGTTGGCACAAGGATGTATTGTGAAAAATGAATAAATAGAGGTTTTTGGAAAATAAATTGGAAGAAAACATGATGGCATGCTATTTTGTGGATTGATTTAGGGTGTTTCTATGTTGAGAAGAATGGTTTTAGTAGCTTTTTGAAGTATGTCATATTTAATGCAAATTAGGGCAAACCGATGGTGTATAAGGTAAAATTTGTAAGTATTTTTTATCACTTTAGCACTTGAAGAGTTTAAAAGGTGTCTTGGAGCAATCTTGAACTGATCTAAAGCAATTTTGAAGAAATTTGAAGGAATAATTATGGATACTCAGAAATCATTTCTTTGTTTACAAAGGGAAGAAATAAAAAGGAAGGAGTTTCAACTGAACAATAATGAATTCAAGAAAAGGTAAGCATGAAAATGGAAAGAGGATCATGTGGCAGCATTCTAGTAAAGTTGAAAGGAGTTGAATTGGAAGAATTTGATCATAGAAATATGAAGAAAATGTAACTAGGGTTGAAAGAAAATGAGTTATATAGCATAAAAACCCTAGGTATGGATTTATGGGGAGAATTTCCCTAGTTTCCAAATAAGGAATTTATCTTGTTCTTATTAATTTGATACAAGAACGAAAGTATTATGTTGGATAAACCCAACCTAATCACAAAGGATGTGATCTATGTGATTACTGGCTTATGCAGTATTTTGGATCTCCTTGGGAAGAAAATAGTGAAATACAAAAATGTGGAGGAACTTACTGGCATTGATAAAGACCCTTGAGCTCTATTGATAAACACTCTTATGGATTCCAATGTAAGATATGTTGCGTATGGAATTTCTTATAAAATTTGTTTCAAAAATTGTGAAGGTTCGACTTCAGCTATTTTTGTATATCTTGCACACATGATGGTTAAGGAAAACAAATAGTGTTATTTGTGTAGACTATTACTTGAAAACCTAGCTGAGAATGCCCGATTGTTGTTTGTTGAGGGTTACCCTTTTTGTTTTGGATCTTTGTTCATGTGTTTTACTTTCTAATTTTTGAACTCACTACTGAGACGGTAAATTATTGAGTGGGAATCTAGTATTCCTATTGGAAAACAAGTTTACAAATATTTGGAATTGTTGGCAGATAATGTAAGTGTTTGCAAAACATATTTCACATCCCTAAAGAAAAATTTGTGCTCTGGTATGTCAGTACCTAGTCACTTTGAAGTGGGTTCATCCTCTGGTAAGAAAGAAGAATGAAGAAGAATTTATGTCTAGATCTGACTCCTTTGATCCGAAGGATATACGGATGATGCTAGAAAAAGGAGATATGAAGAAGATTGGTGAAATGTGGAATGCATGGTCTCTAATTGAGAAGCTTAAAATTGATGATGTACTGGTTAACTATTTTCTCAATAAGGGTATTTTAGTTTCAGATGTATTAGATTCTTTACTAGATGATCTAATAGAGACTATTGAAGAGAGAACATTGTTGGAAGGACTTGAAGGTCATAAGTTCAAAGATATGGTTGAAATAAGATGTAACAAAGCCAAAAAAGTGCTATCTAAAAACATGAGTGAGACAAAATAATGCATCAAAAAAAAATTGACATCTACAGGTATTGTCTCTAGTGGCTTGCAGCTGTTGACAATTTTAGAAGCAAAATTGAAGCCATTGAATTTGAGATGAATAGTATTGGAAAGAAATTTGATTTCTTCAAAGACAAGGATGGAAAAAAGAGAATAAGAGTTGATGAATTACAGGGGGAATTGTTGACTACTCAAAGGAAAAGAGAAGATATGGTTAAAATCTTCTAGCTGGTTAAGAAGTTGGGTATGTGCAGGATTATCAAGGAAAAAATAAGTCCTTGAGTGGCAAAAAATTCAGAAAAATCAGAGTTAGGAAACTTGACGTAAATTTTTTAATAATTAATCTATATTATTTCAAAAATACATGTAAGAATAGAATCTTTAGCAAATTGAATATAGTTTCTAAACTACTTGTTTTTTAAAAAAAAGAAAAAATCTATTTTCTGAAAATTTTAAATTTCAATGCAGTGGTCTTAAATTTCAGGGAAAAAATAAGAAGTAGGTGTTTGTTTGACCACCCTAACCACAATAAAATGATAATATTATTTTATAATATTTTATATATAAGTAGACGACTCATGCCCCGATGTGATGCATACTATTTTGTAATTTTATTCCAAGTAAATAATTAATTATGAATTGTTTATTACAACCTTTTAAAAAATATAAAAAGTCATATATCTGACCACCTTAACTTGGTCAAAACTTCATGAAATTCAAATTTTCTTTTTTTAATCCTATAGTATTGAAAGCATAGAATGTGACGCATGTTTTGGATTCAAAAAATGTGATATGATTTGAAAGATATAGATTTTTTTCAATTAGCCTATCAATTAGGACTTTAGTCATAATTTGAATAGAAAATGAATAATAATTACTTATTAAATTCAAAGTAAAGCATAATTTATATAGGTGGAAAGCTAAGATTCTCCTTTAAAAACCCTTTTCATTTTGCATCAATTTTAGGTAAAAAAGTAGTCATCAGCCACATACCCATC
>VDFB02000002.1:139434235-139653551 GCA_007258455.2 Sequoia sempervirens | reverse complement strand
GAGGAGATAGAGGGGTGTGTGAGAGAGAGGGGAGAGAGGGAGGAAGGGAGAGAGAGAGGGAGTGGAGAGATAGAGAGTAGAGAAAAGGAGAGAGTGAGAGAGAAAGATGATACAACTTGCTGACTACTAAAAATTGACCTCCTAATTATTGAATTTTGACATGCTTATTCCTAAAATTTGACTAAGTTTGAAATTTTTAAGATCTTCCAAGAACTAGAATTTACATTATAACTCCTAGAGATCCAAAACCACTCTCAAATATCCTTCCTATATACATGAAATATAACTTAAAGTATTTGAAAGTAAAAATCCATATGTAAATGTCAACTTATACTTAAATGTTTATTTCATGTATATAGTTTCCCTGAAAGATAAGAAGAAGAAAGAGAAAAAAAAGAGAAGAAAAAAATTTCAATGTAGACCAAAATGTGAGCACATTATAACACACTCACGTTTTGTCAATGCATTCACAAAACACAAAATCCATGTCAAAACTAAGATATAACGTGAACGCGTTATAACACACTCGCATTATATCTTGCTTTGGGAATCCCCAAGCCTTGGGATTGGTATTTTCCTTGGAATTCCAACCCAAAGGCTTGGAGGGCATTCCCAACGACCAGAGACGTGTTTTTGCAAATTCTACAATATTTCACATAATCGGGTTCGTGCTCACAGTCAGGATTGTACGTGGTTCAATATCAAACAAATCGAACATCTGGGTAATGTTAGGTTCTCTCTTAGCTATCCAATGATGTAATTGTTTTCACTTTATGACAATCTTAAGCCTTTCATCCATAATTTCTTTTGTTTGTATGTCTTTTTTTTAGAAAAAGTAGTATTTGGTGTTTTTTTCGTTATAAATTAATCGTTCATCAAAATTTCAAATAAATTACATTTTTAGAAATTAGACTCCATTTTACAAATTGAAAAAAAATCAATTAGTTTCCAAAATTTGTAGGGGTAGCACGGCCAAAATTATGTTTTTCAAGAAGTGTCCACTTTGAAAATTAGTAAAAAATAAAATATTCATTAAAAATTTATCAGAAAAATCATGCATAAACTACATACTATTAGCTAACTTTTAACCATAGTGATTTTAAAAATACTAAAAAAAATTTCATCATACAAGAGTTGCTATGTTATATTTTTCTGACAAAAACAACACCAATTTGTGTACGTCCCTCGTTTGAACCCCTTAATCTCAACCATTTTCAAAATAAATTAGTAGCTCTGAAAGGATAGATGAATTCTTGTTTTGCATGAATAGATGCCTAGAACCCCTGAGGTTGGATGCTCGCCTTGAATTTAGATAAATAATTATCCCATATGGATAGAAGTGCCTGAGTATACAAATGAATGATTGAACATTTATTAGCTTGAAAAAAATATGTTAGTGGTATCTTTAGATGTAATGAATTCCAAATTATTACACATAAAAATTTGAAAATAAAATAGCAATATGGAAGAGCCTATACATGATTGTAGCCTTGATTATGCTTGTGATAGTGGAGGTTAACATTGAATGCATTTTTAAGGTGTTCTTTATTTTAATAGTGTTAAACAAGCATTTCATAATTCTTTTGACCTTAGTAGGGTGCTCAAATTAGAATTTTTTACCAATTTTTTAAAAAAATCCACTTATAGAAAGCAAAGAATTATTATTTTGAAGATAATGTGAACTCTTAATTTTTGGGATTTTATTTGTAGATTATTATAGATGAAAAAAATTATATCATTTAATTTTTATAGTTTTTTTATAATTTATAGTATTTTAATAAGTGATATTATGTCATAAAACATAAAAAAAATTACAAACACTATAAATTTACAATTTCTCAAACATAAATCATTAACACCAATATCTAGAGTATGCATTTTTTTTGTATTGTTTGGTATATTCTCTTATTTTATATTAATTATAATTTAGAGTAATATTGTCATCATTCATAAAAAAATGTGTATATCCAAACAATATCTAAACAAGGACATCACTATGGAGGGTAGTTGAATTTTCTAGATTTTATTCTACTTTTATATTTTTCCACATGCATTAAAAATACCCTTATGTTTGGTAAGAACCTATGCTCACTAGAATATATAAAATAAATATATCATTTAAATAAAATATATCACAAATTATACTTTTTAGAATGTTTATCCTAAGGGTATGATCTTCTAATGTAATATCATTTCATGATGACTTTGTTTGACTATCCAAAACTTTCTCCAAAAGATAATTTTCTATCAAAAACCAAGTGAGCACAAAGAGGAAATAACCCAATGACCTTTTTATGAAGGATAGATGAATGTCCCTTCTTATAGGTGTTGACATACATCGTTTAAAATTGGAAAAGGGTCTTCATTTTAACCCTATTTACAATAGACTGTGGTGTTCGAGATTCGTGGAAAATGCAGGCCGCAGAAAAGTCACATGCATCTTGCGCTAAAATTAAACAGCACATGGTATCATACCGGCCGTACAGAAATATATTCTTAGAAAGCATGCCCACGTGAATTTTAGTCTGCATTCATTTATAATACTCGTCTTCTTTTAATTCGGTACTTTAAGCTTAGCGGAACCAGCTTTATCTCTGACAATTATGATAGATTTTATTAATTATAGAATTGAAATACAAGATGATTATAGAAATTGTGATATTAAAAACTTATATTGAATTTAAGATATATAATGTTAATTGTTTTTATAATTTTTTTGTGAGTACATATTTTTTTAATGTATTGATTGATGTAGTTGGCATTGATTGATGTAGTTGGCAAGGTTCATTGAATAGTATTGAAAAAATCTCTGGGTTTTCCTAACATTGAATAGATGTTTGGGAAAAGAGTTTTTCTAATGAAAATTTATAGTTAAAACTTATCTAATGGCTATGTTCATATTTAAAAACAATAATGAATTTAAAACATTTCAATTTCTTCTCTTGCAAGATAAATTGTTAAAAGTGTCATTCAACTACATTCACAATATTTTTTTTATTTGCACTATATCCCTTCATAAACAACTTCATTACATCATCTTATTAAAACTTAATCGACCATCAATGGAAAATTGCAAATTCACTACTTGATAAGAAGGGAAAATATCTTACATGTGTCAATATTGCATTAAAAATATAAAGAAAATAATTATTTCATTTAAAAAATATATATTTTTTTCACCTAAAAGGCCTAGGTCCATTGGCTTTTATGAGGTGAAGATTTTTTTTAAAAAAAAATTATATCATGCTTGTTATTATCTATTTATTTATTTGAATAAAAATAACAACTTAAAAAATTACAATTGTGAGGTTTGTAATGAATGCTAGATAGATATGCATTATAAGATGATAAAAAATCAAAAACAAGTTGTAGAGGATTGAGATGTTATGAATAAGATTGTGAATTTTAATGATGATATAATGGGAATTGCTAATACTACTATTATAATTTGGTAGGTGGACCTCTAAAAACATAAATAGGTGTAGGAAGATAAAACTTATTTAAAAATGAAAAAAATGATATTCTTATGGATATTAGTTCTACTCTATGGGAGGATAAATTGAAGCCCACGTGTAAGGGTTGGACAAACCTTAATCCTCATTATTAGGTGTAACTTGTTGAACACCCAAAATATTGAGAGGGAGGGTGAATCAGTATTCTCTTAAACCATTCAAACATTAAACATCTAATCACCAAAGCATATTCAACTATAATAGAAAAAGAAAACATGAAACATTAACAACACCACATAACACATGAACACCAATATTTTTACGTGGAAGAACAAAAATGGGAAAAAACATAGTGAGGGTTAGTTCACAATATATTATAATCAATTATAGTATATTTACATAAATGCTCACTATAGGTGGATGTACTATCCAAGTAGACTCACTACCCATAGAGAATAAGATAGAAGAGAGATTATGGCCCACATCCTATTTTGAACTATTACAATTGCATCTTTCATATGCATGAAATATAGTTCCAATGAAGCACAATAAAATGATTTTACACACTTCACCTAATTCATATCTAACACTCTGCTTTTCTTTGTATTTGCATCACTTCAATAATCTACTCAACATTCACAACTTAAATTCACACTACTTTGATATTCACATGTAAGATAGTTGAAACACACACCACAAATTCATTCCCTACATCAAAAAATAGAAAGGATATAACATATATATCTGCTTCAAGCATAAAATCAATTAGGTCAACCTAATTAGATGTAATACTGAAAAATGTAACTTATTGGCCCCAAAAATTTCATGCATATCTCACACCAAGATTCAATCCTCAAAATAACTTAAAATAGGTCGGATTGCAATACTTATTTAACCTTCACATACCTTCAAACTTGTTAGGTTGGCATGGCCTAAAACCTAATAACAAAATCCTTCAACTGTGTATCCACATCAAAACATGTGGACCTCAAAACTCAATGCCAACTAGAATTCCTAGACCAATACCATTTACTAATATCTCCTTAAATCTGCAAATCCAAAAAACTTGTCCATGGAGAAGTGCGAAATCTCCCAAATAAATGCAATGTACAAAGAATAAATGTAATTTTCTAGACCAAATTCTATTACAGATATCTTTTTGATCCAATAGCCAAGACATGATGAAAACTTGGAATCAAATACATTTAACATCCAAAAAAAAAATGTTAGAAGCACAAAGTGAAACCTTCATTTACAAATTGGTGCAGACCCAAAAATTGAAGCACTACTACACTAAATCAACAGTATTGACATAGTCAATTTCCCATTACAACCATCTTTATCAGACCAAACCACTTTTTCAATAATTCCTTCCCTAAACACTCCAAAACCCATTAGAGCCAACTATAATTATTCTCATCATGATCTTCATATCTAGATATGATAGTGACATCAATGACAACACTATAATGCTCATGTTTCCAACAACATCATCAATGAAAAAATTCTCATTCCTTCAACAATATCCCCCTTTGTCATTGATGGAAACATGCAAAAAATATCTCCAAACTTCTCCAAAAAATTCTCCCCCTTTGACATCAAGGGCAAAGGGTGCCTACACAACTATTTTGTCTTTCACCTGAACTCACCTTGAGAAATGTAAGCATATATACAAATTGAAAGGATTGGTTTGACTTCCCTTGAGTCATGTACTAGAGTAGAAAACCAAAAATTGTACTAGAAAATTGCTCTACATATTCCACGTATATAGAAAAAAATTGAATAAAAATACCAAAATGCATGAAAAATTGAGAAATATGTCAACCAAAGGAGGTTGGTGCTTACAAATTTTGTACATGGTCCTTCCACGCTTTCCTACCTTCTTCCCAATTTTTCTTTGCTCCCACAAGTAATCTACACTGAGTTTCAAATTCCATTAATAACCCTTCTCCTTCTTCTGGAGTTTCAGGTACCAGATTCTTGTTAGCTTTGTTAGCACTTAAAAGAGATTTTGAAACAAATAAGAGTTTGGGATTGGCTAAGTCCCTTATTTCTCCAAACTATAAAATGATGTGTTCTTTCTAGGCTTGCAACTAAAATAATTTCTTATGTAAACCTTCAATGGTATTCCTTATGTCTCTAGTTAGGTCAAGTGCTAGATCATAGACATTTGAGGTAGAGTTGATTTGAGACTCAATGGAGTTCATTTCCTTTCTAATGTTATGTGTGGAACTGAGTGACTTCATGCCATTTTGATATAGATCCTTTGCCTCATCAACACATCCTTGTGCATCCTTCAACAATTCTAAAAACCTAGTATGTGCAAGAGCACATTTCTTAATAATTCCCATTTTGTTGTCATTAATTCTCTTCTCAACCTCTTTCTCTACTTCATCTTTAAGTCTAGAGGCATACACCTTAAAAGAAGCACTTAATAGTTTTATATTTTCCATATCAAATAGTTATGTATCTATGTTTGCACTAGGTATGGTCTTTTGTAATGATTTCATCGCTTCCTCCATTAGTTCTCCACTTATTTGGTGCATCTCAATAACATCTTTTCTAGTAGATGCATGAAATACATCTCCTATTTGTACCTTGTGGAAAGGAGATATCTTATCCAAATCCACATTACCCTGTTGCATTGGAAATCACAACAGTTGTGATGACACAATAGGCTAGAACTTGGGTTGCATAATTAATAGAATCTTAATGGAATTTCTAGAGGAGCTGGAGGATTCACCAAAATACTTTGTTGTTTCCATATCCTTTCCATTTGATCTCTTTTCTTCAGTATTTCTAGAGTTTTTTAGTTTCTCTTCTTCTATTTTTGCATCTCTGGATGCATCCTTATTTTCATCTTTCTCTTCTTTCTCTTCTTCCTTCTCTGCATCAACATTTTTATTGCCATCATCCTTGTTTTTCTCCTTTGCATGGTTTTCTATGTTAACTGAAAGAGTATTGAGCCCTTCTATCTTTTGGGAAATGAGCCCTTTGATAGTGAGTATATTATATTTGGTGTTGCAATAAATTTGTATAGTGAGATAATCCTCATTATGGTTTTCCTTATTAGAGTGAATAACCCAGGAAGATCATCTACAAAAAATAACCTTCACAGAAAGTGAGAGAGGCAACACAAGGCCATTTCACCAAAGAAAGAGTGAATTAATTACATAGATTACATATTGTACAAAGTGCCTTATAAAAGGAATGAAAAGTGGGTGACAGGTGAGAAACTTCCCAACATGGGGAAAACTAACCGAATTAATAAATGCATTATTATTCCTAAGTTAAAAATTAGGACTATACTAACACCCCTGCTTAAGTGTGCAAACTTAGGGAGAATGAAAATTCAAAAAAAAAGGTGCAATATGGGTCCTATCTACACAACGACATTAGGTACCCATTTACAATTCAAAAAGAAAATCTCTCACAACCAGAGAAAAGGAGAAAAATTGTGTGGGAAAAAACCCCTCCAAAAGAGGAAAAAGAAAGCAAAAACAATGCATGGATGGAGGACTCAATCACACCCCTAAGGAATACATACATCATACATATACAATCAATGACCCCTCATAAGAGGGAAAGAGAGAGACTATGTAGCCCCTCCACAATGTGTAATCATCTACAAAAATGGTAAGTTCATGAAGAAAAAACATAATCCAATGTCGAAAAATAACTTGTCTCCCTTTTGGAAGAAACAAAACCAAGTACAAATGCAAGAATGCTTCCCACTCTAGATAGGAATTGAAAGAAAGAAGCATGATAATGTATGATGATGTCTTTGAAATCTACTCATGTGTTGCCAACACCTTGGAAGATGATACCATGAACCAATCAGGAGCATGCCCAATCACAATAGGAGGTGACAAACAAGGTACCACTAGAAACTAATTTTGAACATTCTCTAGAGACTGAGATAGGGTGACAATAGTTTTACCAAAAAATGTCATCAAAGAGGAGGGACATACCCTCAAATGTGTTTTCCAAGTCAGAAATGTGAGATTCTATGAACAATGAATCAATGTCTAACAAATACAAATCCCAATCAAGAGGACAATGTAATACTGGTTGTGATGAATCACTGGACATGCTCAATGAATCATCAACACAAGATGAATGGTCCTGCTGAACATAAATGATAGGAGCCTTAATCAATGACTCTACACAATGAATCATTGAAGGTGAAGGTACAACAATTGTCTTTGATGGAGAAGGAGCTTTTGAAGAACCCTCATCATCCTCCTTATCAAGATGTGCAAGGTGTTCCAAAGAAGCAAACTCCTATAGTGTATCATAGTCATATCCAATATATTATATGAATAATCAAGAGGTACAAGACAATCTAAAGCAGGATCATCTGGGAAGGGTGGAGTATCAAGATCTCCATACAACTCCCAAATTTTGGTCCTTAGAGCACGAGGGTACTCAATGTCATCAATTAAACTCAATGTGAACTATCATCAACATGAAGAGCAATCACTCCGAAAACATGATCTCTTTTGCAATTCCAAACAAACTTGCTCCAAGAAGTACCAATTTGAGGAACAAGTCCATATAGGTATGGTAAAAGATGAAGCCATTGAAAATACTTCAAGATACCATCTCTCCATTGTGTATAGTTCCCCCTTTCCAAGATGATTAGAGAAGGGTGAAATGAAAAACCCATAATGACAAGAGAATTCTCCAATTTTACAAAGACTTGAAGCCTTCAAACATGGTGGTTAAGTGCAAAAATAGGTGAACTTACAAACAAAAGTAGTAAAACCTTCATTTAGAAAGGAAAAATATCCCACAAGCAAGTGAAATCATTGAAATATGGTCTTTGACCACTTGACAACCTCCTAAAAATGGAATGTGCAAGAGGCAAGTAACCAAAATTTTAAAAAATGGCAAAAGAAGGCCTTTTTTGTAATAGTCACTAACGAATCTTCCAACTATAACAAGAGGCCAATCCACCAAAGTGAGCCATGGGTAGAAATCATGAGAGAGAGTATATTCACAGCCATATGAGCTTTGCTCACTATCAACAGGGAGAGACAAGGGTGATTTTAAATAACTAGAAAAATCTATGTGCAACCAATGTGGGATAAAGTTCCCAACATAGGTTCAAAAAATTTGTGGCCCACCTCCACTTCACGCATAAAAGCCCTAAATATTTTTTTTATAAACTTTATAAAGTAAAAAGTTTGAAAAAAATGTTTCACCAAAGATGAGAACCAGAAATAAATGCATTGTAGAGACTTCAAATTCCAATAAGCTAATTTCACCAAGGATTAGTTCAACACAGTACCAAGATGGAACCAAGGAGAGAATTTGTACTAAGCTAGAAATACATGGAATAGTTTTTCACCATGCCAAAGCTAGAACCAAGGATTGGTTCCACACTGCACCAAAGGCCAAGACTATTATGCACCATACCAAAGAAGATAATGGGACAACCAAGTAAGATACTAGTGAGATCGGATCAATAGATAATTTTAATGCTTAGCACCTCTACCTGGAGGTTTCAAATGTGCCATCCTTGCTACAAAAAAATCTACTAGTCTTTCCTACAATTGAATTGAGCTTCATATCACAAATTTGCGCTCCTTCTCAACAATAGAAAAAATAGGTATTCCAAGGAAGCAAAAGGAATTCTAAAAAAAATTGAGATGAGATTGTTGTTGTGCCCTCAATGATATTCATGGCCTTTGGAGGGGTAATCACCCTCCAAAAAATGCCTTCTAAATTAAATTACTATAGATGACTTGTGCCTCTATTTGACAAAAGAAAATAACCCTCCATACAAATGAAAATGTGACCTCTAGAAGCTTACAAAATTGAAACACAACCTCAAATGTAAAATCCTGGCCTCCAAATCATAAATCAAACCCCCTCATGCAGATTCATAGCCTCTCAACTAGAAATTATGACCTACAATAAGTTTATTCAATGCATAGAGGAGGAGTATTGCTTCCACAGGTGAAGGAAAAACGTACCTCCCAAAAATGCGCCCTCTAAGGAAAAATTGCCACTCACTTGAAATGAATGGCTACTGCAAAAATGTGAATTAGGAAACTAGTGGACAATCAGAAAAATCAAGTTTCCTTCAAAGCCAAAAAATGGAACAAATGATTCACAGTGCTTGCCAAGCAAAGGAGGTTGAAATCAACCTCCCAAAAAGGATAATAAAGCTCTACTGAGAATCAAGCCTTCTATATATCCACAAATTCCAAATCATGACTTCTTTGAAGAAAAAAAATGTGCCTTTGGAGATGCGAATGCCTCCTCAACAAAGGAAATTATGCCTTCTAATGAACACAACAAAATTGATGCCTTTAGCCAACCATTCACAAAATAAGAAAAAATTAATTGCTCCAATGGAAAAATGGACTTCTCTTCAGAAAAAATAAAAAAATGAGGCATCTTTAAAATTAAAAAAAAATCAAATGCCAAAAAAATAGGTGATCTCAACAATCTCTAGATTCAAAAACTCTCAAGGAAGGAGTTGCAAATTGGGTGGCTTTGATACCATGTTAGATCAAATAACCCAAGAAGATCATCTACAAAAATAACCTTCACAGAAAGCGAGAGAGGAAACAAAAGGCCATTTCATCAAAGAAAGAGTGAATTGATGAGATAGATTACATATTGTACAAAGTGCCTTATAAAGGCATGAAAAGTGGGTGATGGGTTAGAAACTTTTCATCACGGGACAAACTACCTAAATTAATAAATGCATTATTATGTCTCAGTTAAAACTTAAGACTATACTAACATTCCCTTCTTGGGTTTTGTACATAAATTTGGTGTTCTATTGTGCATGGTGTTTTTGATAGGTTGTTTGTTATGGTCCACTTTTTCCCCATGAAAAAAAAGAGAAAAGAAAATAAAGAATGTAAAGTTAATTAAACATGTTATTGTTATGAATGTGTGTGATTGTTGTAACCACCCTTGAAATACTATATAAACTTGTAAAGAGGGAAAATTATTGAAGGAGAAGAAGAAAAGGGAAGAGAGCAATACATGATTAAGAAGGCACACCTATGAGAAGGTTCAAGTATTGGATAGAATTTAAAACTTGGGAGAAGGAGAACACAACACGTGTCCAACTCAGGGTACAATGTACACCTAGGAGTGTCTTGGCTAGGGTTGAGTTTATGCCATGAAGGTGAGTTTGGTTCTGTGCAAGAGCCTATTCCTTCGGTAGTGGTTGTGCCGAGAAAAGCCAAGGGCCTCAAACCCTATCTTTGTGTGTGGGATAGCTACTTCCAAAAACTATTAAAGATATGCATTATTTTCATTGTAGTATCATTTAAGTATTCTTTGTGTTAATTAATTATCTCTTGTGAATATAAAATATTTCCTTATTTTTATTTATATATTATTATTCCAATGATTAATTATTAATTCTTCTTTTATTCATTAATATACGTTTATTTTATTGTTTGGAAAATAGTTAGGTTTCAAATGGTATTAGAGCCTTATCGATCCAACAACCAATTAGCTCCTTGCATAATTTTCCACAAAAAAAGATAAAAAATTATAATAGTTTAGAGAAAATTAATTACTTCAAAAAAGCCATCAAATAAAATTATATGTTGGTTAATTCATTAAGTAAATCAACTAGTGCTTCATAAAACATTTATCCTTTACCAAAGGGTTAAAATAAACATATATAAATAAACTAAAAAAAATTAAAGAGAATTTACCTTTCAATAACCCCACTCTTAATTTCACAAAGAATTCTATTAAAGTTTAGGATCTTATGAATTTTTTTACTTGTGTTCCCATAAATTATTTTTACCTTTGAAAATAGTTAAAATTTGAATCGAAGGATTTTTTCTCCATAGTTTGCATCAAGAATTTTTTTTACATTGAAATTAATTAAGATTCAAAATAACATGGGAAAAAATCTTTCTACATTTGAAAATAAGTAAGATCCAAATAAAAATTCTACCACAGCTTAGAAATGAACTTTTAACTCACAAATTAGTAATTCATTTTAAATGGTTGTGAAAATCTCAACATTTTCACCATATATTTTCTACTTGTATTTCATCCTTGAACCTTTTTAGGGTATCTAAGCATGGTAAACTATCCTTCCAATTCTCTGCTCGTTCACTACCCAAAGAAGTTTTAGGGTACATGTATAAGAGTTCCAAAACTATATTTGTAGGTCTACCTTCTATTACTAGGTTACAATAATCATAGTAGGGGTGGATTCATAATACATTCTACCAGGTCTTGTGAAGATTTATATCTAAGAAAAAGTGTGACAACAAACTGGTGAGTGGTGATTAATGCTTATATGTTATTGAGTAGATTTTAATAATTAAATAACTCATTAATATTGGTAAACCCACAAATCTAGTTTACAATTCCATTGAGGAAGGAAAAATGCATTTTCAAATGGAAAACACTTTAGGGGGTTCTCTCAAACTAGGAGGGTTCGCTAGAACTAGGGGGTTCAAGCGAACCCCGCTTTAATAGGTTTATTTTTTAATTGCATTAAAGTGGGGTTCACTAGAACCAGGGGGGTTTGAGCAAACCCCCTAGTTCTAGTGAACCTTGGTTTACTAGAACTCCCCTTTTCCCCCCTTCCCCTCCTCTGACACCAAAAATCTCCAGAATTTTTCCCTTCAAAGCTTGAGTTGAGGATGAAAATGGAGGAGACTTCACAGACCCAACTAGATGATGGTAGTCCTTAGAACAAGCTATCCAATGAATATAATTTTAATATGTTTTGGTTTTATTATGTATTGTTTTTTTAGGTTGATTAAACATAGGTTTTTCACCAAAAATCAAGATCTTTGTTTTTTGCACATGTGGAAAAATAGCAGATTATAATTTTTTTTTTGAAAAATATCAGTGTACTAGATATTGAAGTCCTTGATCCAACAAAAAAAATTGAATTTCAATACATACAAAAAAGGTTATGTTGTATACTATTCACCTATGTCTAAATTGTAATTGGTTTCACTTTGAAATTTGATTAAGGAAAAAATATGTAATAAAACACTATGAAACCAAATGAAAGTGCTAGATATTGTAGTTATAAATCTAAATTCAAAAAAATTAGAATTTTATATCCTTCATGGAAAAAAGGTTATGTTGTATACGACGAGCATCACTAAAAAATGGTGCTTATTGAAAAAAATAGTTTTCAAAGGAGATGGAAAAAGAAGTGTAATTTGATTCAAAATTTTTTGAAAAAAATATATTTAGTTAGAAAAAATTAGTTCAATGTCCAGTTTGGCCAAAAATTGTAAACCAATATTGTGGGATCACCTATATAGAGTAGTGAGTGGTGAGGAATAGTTTAGAGGAAAATTATTGCATATTGACATGTCACTTTCCTCTTTCCATTGAATGTAACATAAAATAAAAAATTTCTTAGGGAATTATTAACAGTGATTCCATACCCAAAACACATTTGTCTTGGTCATAGCTATAAGATGTGATTCTCTTTATGCCAAAAAGTTACCTATGAACCCTTCACATGCAATTACCACCAATGACAACCCTCTTAAAACAAATATAATAGAAAATTATATAGTGCTCAAGAACACATACACCATCCCCTAAAATTTACAAGTGCATAGAGATTCGAGGCCACAAAAATCCAAGCATAAAATTGTTAAAATATTTGATGAATCATCAAAAAATAATCCTCTGCAAATAGTGTTTAAACTATACATACCAATTTTCAATATTCTTTCTTGTTGCCAAAGAGCATACAACTTCAATTGATCAAGAAAAACTTTTAATGCTCATACCATAACTTTAAACTAGATTTGTTCATGTGCATATCTTGTTCTTGATTAGGGAGTCATAAGCATTGTGCAACAAGTTTAATGGATATTGATGTAGTTAACAAATTTTTACATTGAGATTTATAATAAAATAAATATTTATCTCCACATCTCTGTGTACATCGTTTAATATTAGAACCATCAATCGCTATAAATGTGAATATACATCCCTCAATATAACTATCTGTAGTGATACCTATTGGTTGTTTTTACCAAGCTAATCTTTAGTGGAGCCTATGGAATTTCCAATTCCAATCCTTAGCACCCTGAAGTGATTAGCTAACAAATAAGTGAAAGCAACAATTTTTTTCACCTACACTTTGAGCTCTTCAAGACTTAAGATGGTGATCCCACAATGTACTTAAAGACCTGTACACCTAATGACCAAGTACATTACAAATGATAGATGAATTCTCATATAATAGATCAATAAATGGAATATGTCAAGGAGAACTGGATAGTCCTTTACAACACTCAACATTTAGAGCATGAGAATGGAAAAACTTAACATAAAATGGTAATAGTTGTAGTTCATTTTAAAATTTTGTTTTTAAATTTGATTTGTTGGCTGAATGATCAAGAAGATATATCATGAATACAAAACAATCAATTCTTTAACCTATGAAACAGAGTCAATCTCAACACAAACATAATTTGATGACAAAATAATAGATAACATCATAAAGCTTTGATAATAGTTAATTACAACATCACATTCATTGTATCCTAGACCATAACTTCATGTAAAGATCCTTGTACTCAAATTATATGAACCTATAGCTTCACCTGAGCAATCTAATTAATTCTTTGAATTGAAACAAAGATGAACACTATACATCATTGAAACACAATGAGACCAATAAAATAACCCTTGATTATTTTATTCATAATTCATGAATTGAGTACAACAAGAGAGAAATGACTTTGAATTTACACCATTATGTATTCAATTTCTAGTACTATTATCAAAATTTACATATGCATATTGATAGACTCAAAACCCAAGAAAAAAAATCTTAAATGTACATAATTAATAACCAACCAACTCATACTTTTGGCCTTGAATTCCTTCTTATAGAAATGAAGGAGAAAACAAGCTTAAGGCTAGAAACTACACATGTCCTATTTCTATTGGATTGTTACAACATACATTACCATTTGTAGTTATTCTTGCAACTCAGATGGATGGAAATGTCACACGAGACAAAAATAATTTATATTTGTTGATGTAGATTTTGTCCCATCTTCCAAAAGGCATGCTTCATTTGATGTAGCAATATACCCATGTGCTTCCAAAATTTGTTCCATGTACACTGAGCTTGAATGAAAGAAAAGTATTAAGTGAAGAAAGAGAAATATGACAAAATTACCTCCACAAGTGCATCCTTGTCAACAATTTCAAATTGGAGAGAAAACAATATTTTATCCATACTTTATCCAAGACCTAATCTATACTGGTTCCAAGCCACACATTGTTATTCTCTCATCCATTATTCACCACTATTATAGACCAAAAGACCAAAATTGTAGTGACTATATCTGATAGTATCAGCTCAATCATCTAAGAAATCTAGGTACTTATCCTTCCATACTTAAAATTCTTCCTCTGTGGGCAAATTGAATGTAATGATTCTGCCAGCCTTTAACCTATAAGGAGCATATTTGGTGACAACTTGATTTGCTTCCTTATCAAATTCTTCTAGAGTAATTATTGCTTGAGCAGGCATGCCCATGTTTTTCTTTAGCATGACCATGTCATTTATTTCACAAATCAGGGATGGGTAAAAGCAAGAAGTTGGGTCCACGAAGAGGGGAAGTTTTGGAAAAAAAAATCTCACAGGAAATGTGTACATGTTATTAAAAAATGTGTATGGACATTATGTTTCGGGTACCTGAGCCTAAAATAAAATGTGTACGCATTATGCTTTGGGCATGCACTAAAAAAAAATACACATTTTATAACATGTACAACTCATTTATTTAAAAAATAAATACCTTTTTGAAACATGTACGTGTTCACGTTTTGTAACGCAAAATGCGCATGCATTTCTAAAAAGTATAATTAATTTTTTTAAATAATCAAGAAAATAAAAAATGCATATGCATTTTTTAACGCATACAATTTTTAAAAATTTTGAATCACAAACCCACATGCTGCCTCAATTTTAGGCTCAAGAAAGTCTTGGCAGCTCAATCATTAGCCTTTGACCTACAACTAAAAAGCTAAGGCAGGGTCAAGAGAAATGTCCAACTTTGGCAATATGGTCGATGGATTTTTTTTTCTGAATCCATCTATGAAATTAAAACCCATTAGAGAACATAATGTCTAGTTTCAAAATATGTAATTTTTTAAAATATTGGATTATATTTGTTATTTTTTAATTAATTTCTAAGAAAACTAGTCCATAAACTTGAAATATTAGACTTTTTTAATTTTTTAGTAACCTTTTCTTTGGTTAATTTTCTTGTAAAAAAAATTATATGGCATCAATCTTCAAAGAATTCTCTTCACAATGAAAAAAAAAATTCAAAACATGTTTAGTTTAGGTCCAATTATGTTGTTTGTACATGTTGATTTAAAAAAAATAGCAATTAAGGCCAATAAAATTTCAATAAAAAAATATTCAAACAATATCCTCATCAATCTTCATGTTGTTAGCTGTCTTTCCCCAAAAGGAATTAGAAAAAATACTTTTATTTGGGTCAAAAAGTGGTGTCCGTACACATGCATGGTATGATAAAAAAAATGACTTTTGAAAAGTGGTTTTTATACACCTATCAAAATTCAATTTCTGTCATTTGGGTATTTGAATAAATTACATATTTGGAAACTAGATTCAAAATGCTAAATTTTATATTACTTAATTTCTTAAGATTCATTGTGTAAGTGCCTCAGATTTTCAGTCCAAGTGTGACAAATTCTAGAAAACAACAAAAACACTTTCACTTTTTGAGCTTTTTATGGACTCAACTTCTTGCATCAACTTGACTACTTGCTTTGAAATCACCTCATTTGCCTACTTTATCCAATCATGTAGAGATTTTATTTCCCCATTATCCTTTAATATATTAGGAAGGAGACCATGATTCATTTCATCAAATCACTTAACCAACTCCCTTATTTTAGCCTCCAAAGGCTCACATTTTCCTTGGAATTCTTGAATTCCATTCACAATTTTAAGGGTGGGTTGGATGTTGTTAGGATTATTTACATCATGTTTGGACCCCACAACCATTAACCTCAAATCTTAGAGTCTTGGGATTCATTTCTCCATGAGGGGAATCACCACCTCCTTGTTTATGTCAAAATTATTTATTGCATCAATCATGGAGGAATAACTAGCATGGATGCTAATTAATCTCTTGTCAACTCCTCTGTTCAAATGCTCTAGCACTATAATTTTTTCCTTAAGAAAAAGTGGTGAGCCACTAAATTATATTAATAGTAAATAATAGTTATACAAAACCCTAGTTCAGGCAAGCATACTAGCGAGAAAGAACCGAGAAGAAAACCCCTAGTTATAGCTCGAGTAATAGAATGACTCTTTACATAACGACCATATTACAAATACCTCCCAATTTCTTTTACATCATACAAAAATTTTCCCAGACAAAACCTATTACATTGAAGACCTTGCTATATAAAAAACTACTATTGGAAGCCTAATTACAAATGGAAATCCCCATTACATAAGAAAAGCCACTATTGCTAACCCAATTACATTAACAAACCTAAAACCCTTTACAAGTTATACAAAATTAACCTTTTGCCAAAAATGAATAAGTTTGGGAACTAGCCAATCAAAATGAAGTAGATTTGTTTCTTGACCTTGGTGGACCATTTACCAAGCTTTCTTCTTTCATCAATTGCTTTTGTTTGGAGACAATCATAGGATGGCACAAATTTATTTATG
The DNA here is from genome assembly GCA_007258455.2 of Sequoia sempervirens. Classification (NCBI taxonomy): domain Eukaryota; kingdom Viridiplantae; phylum Streptophyta; class Pinopsida; order Cupressales; family Cupressaceae; genus Sequoia; species Sequoia sempervirens. Next base: position 139,636,388 of record VDFB02000002.1, on the reverse strand, counting down.
TCAGGAACATAACAATAAAAAAACTTTCCCTTTGCAGCTTGAGCAACATTGGAAAATTGTAGATCATGAACACATGTATGATTTCTCAAGAAAGAAATTGCATGATACTTTCTCTTAAACTCATCTATTTCCTCCATCGAAAATGTAGACTTGTACTTGTTGAGAGCTTGATATAAATGAGTAGAGGTGTCATGCATTGTTGATAAAAGCATACATTGAAAAACTTCTGCATATCTCTTTTTGTAAAAGATGAAATTCCTTGGGAATAAACCTCCCACTAGACCATCACCCTAGGTGAAATCATATTGCTGAACATTGCAAAGAAAAGCATCATCTTCCAAATATGAGCTAAAAAAAAACTTATTAGCTATGCACTTTAGAAAATTATAATTTTGAACCAAATCTAGGATGTTTGCTAAGAAAATAGACAAATGATTAGCTAGAAAAATGATCCTCTACAAATCTGTATGCAATACTTCATCACCTATGATGAATTTTATGCAATTCAACACAAATTTACATTTAACTTTAAACACACTTTGCAGTTCTTTTTTCTCAAAGCATGTTGAGAAAGGTTCTTCATGGCTTGATTAAAACTGGTTCCCTAAAGTTTTGTACTCAAAACTCTTTAAATTCCATTAAATAAAGATTAGCCAAAACCAAACTATAAGTTGCAAGCACATTGAAGTGATGAATAGTGGAAAAAAAGCAAGTCGGCAGAGTTGTAAGCTCACCAAATGGATAGTGAAAACAAAGCAAGTTGACAAGCATTTTAAAACCAAACTTAACTTGCTTCTTATGGCCTTTTTTGATAATGTAGTCTTGCAAGGATAACACATGTGGGTACTCTTGGGTTTTAAACTAGCTATGAGTATTCTTGAGAGAATATTTATATAATACCAACTTTGTACCAATTGCAACATCCGCACATTTTAAATTAAAAACATTAAATAGCATCCCAAAAAATCTTAACTTTGGCTATCTATGAAAGCCAAATGCGTTAAGAATAACTTTGGATCTCACAAACTGGGAATCAAAGATAGAAAAGTACTTTCCTTTCAAATTTGGAGGGTATACCCAGGTGTGTTATCCTTACAAGAGTTGCAAAAAAATTCTTAATAGATATGCCCTATATAGATTTCCCAATTCAAATGTGTGAAAGAAGTACTTAGGTGCCACGATAACCTACTTAACACACATGTTTACCTTAGTCGATAAGTATTAAGAACTGCAAAAAAATTCCTAAGAGATATGCTCTGTACATAATTCCCAAAACACATGTGCATGAAATGTACTTAGATGCCATGAATCCTTGTATCTTGCAATCTTCATAATGAAGCATTAGAAACACATGGTGAAATAAAATCATGACATTTTTCCATATGACAATGTAACCAGACATCAACAAATGAAGGAATAAGGAAACTTAGAAACCAACAAATTTCCCAAACAAAGAAGCTTTGAAATTTTCTCTACATGACGTTAGCATCTTGTTCAATTAAGTCTAATAGTTGAGGAAATGCATTTAAATCATTTAAGTCTCGAATTTCCCTTATCTCAGTTTTATCACTTCCCAACCCAGCTAGGAAATCTACTATCCTATTCCCTTCTCTATAGATATGCAAAATAATTGAAGAATCTAGCTTATCTAGAAGCATCCATGCTTTATTTAGCACATAGTTCAAGTTCCAATTTTGTATTTTCCTTTCCCATAATGCATTAATGATTATTAAATAATCCCCTTGAATATGTAGCTTTGATAAAACCAATTGCATTGCCAATTCCAAACCTAATAATAGGGCTTGTGCCTCTACATAGCTACAATTTTCAAATTGCTGATAAAAATCCCCCTATCATGTTGGTCACATTTTTCCTTATATTCCTTTAGCTTTTCAAAAAATTCTTCTTTATTGATTTATTCTCCCTATTTTACTTTTGAAGTGCTTGGTTCCTCCACTAAGATGGGTACATTTCCCATATTGTATGGCATAATTTCCCATGAAGAACTTGCGGGAGGTGTGGAAGTAGTAGGTGTTTTTTCTTGTGATGCAAAAGGAGAAGCAATATCTATTTCCATTGGTTTTGTTGGATCTAAAAAATGTAGGTTACAAATCCTAAGAGGATGCCAGACTCTATGATCAGATTTGCAACATTTTTGAACCAATGAATGGAGTTAACCTAGATGCTTGATGGCTCCCTACACTTCAGGCTCTCCTAAACCTAGGCAGGTAGACCTTGATAGCTATAGCAGATCATATGGCTTGATTGAATTTTATGGATATATCCATAGTGGCATAGAATGTGGGATAGATGATGGATTGTAACTAATCCTACTCCTAGTGTGATAATTGAAAATTATAATATGAAAGTGGATAAGTAGTGTACAAAGTGGACTTGTGCTTTGTTGGATAAGTGGAGTCAATGAAATTATATTAAAAGTGGCTAGTATTGGTTATAATTTTGATTGCTTGGCACCTAGTTTTGTTTATATCTTGTATAAACGTGCAAAATGTGACTGATAGAATCTTCTTATTGATCCAATTGATCCTACTAGGTTACTATGATTTATTAAAAGGATTTTAATCCTTCCTTGAAGGAACCAATTAACATAATCACACAATGACAATAAATGTGTATTGACAAATAAAGTATATCGTTAATTTGAATAACAAGATAACATCAATGTGGAGACAGTATGACAATCTTATCAATTACTAATCCAAATGTTACTCCCATGTTACTATAATCAATTAAAAGGATTTTAATTCTTTAATTGAAACCAATCAACTTGATTACACAATAGCAACAAATGTGCATTGATGAAATTGGATATCAACTTGGATATACAAATTCAAATAATAGAGAAATAAAAATGTGGAGACAACCAAATAATTTTTTAAATAAACAAACAATAGACAACAATATTGAGTCACAAAAAATTAAATATCTTCCATTGATTCTCTACCAAAATTTATGCATGCATCATGGTCCATATAGTATAAGCTATATGATAAACATTTTGAAAGTATCTTCTATATATCTCCTCTTCTCTCCCCATTCACCCATACTATTCAATCGTTACATGTCCATCTTATATATATCAATATTTTTGAAGAGGGCACACCTCTTCATAAGTGTCTTTTTAAATTAACAACAATTAAACATTAACAATTAAGATCTAGTGAGCCACAAATGAACTTGTGTTATATGATCTAAATAATCTTGACCCAAATGTGTGTCAACATCCTTTGAAGCATTCCTTGTAGCTATCCCCATGATGACCATCTTCTGCAAATGATTACATGCCTCCTCCAATGTTGGATCCTCATTCTTGGCTACTTCTAAGGCTCCATGCAATATCAATCTACATTCTTTCATCCATTCACTCTGGTCTTTCAACTCTCCATTATCTTTGAACAATGTAGGCACCCCTTCCTTTGCAACATCAATGAACTCCTTTGAATATGCTTGAAGCTCCTTATAGTAATCCTTGAGTTTCCTCATAATATCCTTAGTAGCTGTGATGGCTCCAGTACTTCTTTTTTGTATTTCTTCGATCTTTTCCTGAATTCGGTCTATCCTCTTATGTTCTTTAACTACAGTGTAACTCTTGGAATGGGTCACCCAAAACTTGTTAATCCGAACCATTAAGTTAGTGTGCCTTTTCTAAAATATTGTAGAGAGTGTATCAAATATGGTTTTACTCACTTGAGTATGCACATTTGATTCTTCACTCTTATTCTTTGATTGGGAACCTTCTCCTTGAGTTAGCAATCTAGTAGATCCCTTGACTGTACCTTTGACCATATCTTTCAAAAATTATTTTCTTTGAGCATCTTTTCATTGTTCATTTTGTACATGTCTCATTCCTTGATGAACATCTAAATCTGTACTTTATTTAATTTGGCTACATTAATGCAAATGCCAACCATGGCCATAGGATCAACTTCCCCTACTTTCAGTGTCATCACATGGCCAAATGCCTTCTTAGTATCAATAATCGCAAATTTCTTATGTGGGGGATACATGGCCCAAATCATGAGAGAATTCTCATTATGATTATATCTTGATCTTGTGTATACTTTTGTAACTCCTTCTAGAATGAGCTTATGTGTAACACCATTATTATGCAAAAAACTATAAAAAACAAGAGCATTATTCAAATCTGAACCAGGGAAGATCATTACACCAAACTCCAACAATTTCCTTCTTCTCTCTGGAATCATATTTTTCATCTCATTCTCCACAGCTAATTTCAAGGTTTTCAACAATTGGGCTTCATTTCTAGGTGTGATATTTATGAAAGATTGCCTTATTGCTTTCCCGTTTTGCTTGTATAGGAATGATCTAAATTTAGGAGACCTTATAAATTGATCATCAAAAACAAAATATTTATAGGCTAACTACCTAGTATATGTGCCAGATGCATCTTCAGCTTCTTGTTCTCTATTGGGAGGTTGATACTCCTCAATTCTCAGTTTAGAGATTTTGTCAATTTGACCTTGGGGTTCTCTTTCATCAGAAGATTCCTCACCAGAGGATAACATCTCTGCTTCTTGTATTTCTTTTATCCTCTATTCAAATTCTCTATTATAGCTATCAATGGCCAATTCAACCTCCCTTTCTTCCATATTCTTGAATATATCATTATGTGGATAGGGTATATGAACATATCCACCCAAGTTTGTTTTCTTTCTAGAAAAATCAATATAACCCTTAGGATCAAATCCCTTTCTTGGTGGGTTCTTCTTCATATTGAAATGTGATAACTTATCTAAAATAAGATCATACCCTTCCTTTGAAAACATAATAAAGTCTCCAAAGCACAATGTACTTGGCATGAATGACTGTTTCTCATAGGCACTTAGGTTCATAACATTTGAATAATACATTTTTCTGACAATCTCCAAATATGTAATCCTATTTGGCATAGTTTTTGGTAAAAGGAAAGGTGTATCCTCAAAACCATATACCCTAATCATGGTGGCATCAACATAACAATACCAATCACCCCAATTATAACCAACAGTTGTAGGTCCGTTGAAATCTTTTGGCCTTAGAAATGTTTTAATCTCATTAGTTAATGAATAATCATAGGGGTGATTAGAAAACCTATACAGTATCTTGAAAAAAATATTCTTCAAAATAAACATAGTTGGAGTTGATAAACCTACTGTCCCAAATGGCAATCCATAATTGCATTAGGAGTGGCTGATCCTCCTTATCAAAATGTGCAATTCTCAGTTCCTTTGGCCACATTCCTGACTCCTGAACATAACACAATATTATGTGCATTAGAGGGGAGTAGTGTTTGAAATGCAGTGTAGGAGATCCATTCTTGATGGTCATTAACCCTGAATCTATCCCTCTAGAAATGTGTGAGGCATAATCAAAAGGCCTTGCATTGTGGCATTATATATCTATTGCAATCACCATTGCCCCTATAGACATGAATTTAGAGGCTTTAGTTCCCAATACTTGACACACTGATAAATATGTGCGTTTTAGATAGTGTAGTACCCCTTTGTGTCAGTCATTTTGGACTTTCGTGTGATTATCTATTTGTGGTTTCATTGTTTTGTTGGTTTGGTAGAAAATATAATATGTCAATAGTCTTGTTTAAATAAATAAATAAAATTAAAATTTAATTACAAGGTTGTCTAAAATGAAATTTGAAAATTAAATAATAATCAAATTGAAATTAAATTATTTTGTTAAAAGTAAGTATTAAATAAATTGATTAAGTAGTTTTGTAAAAATATCATTTTTGAAACTACAATTAATAATAATTATGGATGAGGGTTTATCCTAAAAAGACAATCATTTTAATATGGAAAAAGGAAAGTGAATTTAAGTAAGGAGATGGATGAGATTTGGATTGGATAATAAGTCAAGTGCAAAATAGAAAGTGTTATGAAAATTAAACAATTAAAATATTATTTCAAGTTGATTTGTAAAAAAGCTGAGAAAAGATGGATAATTATTTTAATATAATTCTAACAAATCTGGAAGACAAGATTTCGTTGAAGACAAAATAGAAAAAAGAGGAGAAAAGCTAACTATTTTAATAAAATGATTTAAAATAGATAAAGGAGACAAGATTTCGAATTGAATAGAAAAAAAAAGCAAGTAAAGGTGATTAAAGGAAAAAATATTGTACATGCACAACTAGAAACTGGATTTAAATGGCTAACTTACTAATTCTATGGATTTTATGTTTTTGAAAACTCATTACTAGATGTATGGAGCTAGTTTGGTGATTAAAAGGGGGGATTGCAGAGCAACTGCCCAACAGTTTGTTAACAGTATTCTGGGGAAGGTTTTTGTGTTAATCGTTATGAGTGATTCCCACAAACGAAAGCGATCTCTGGCACCCGATCCCCATTGAAGGGTACATAGGAAAGGAAATAGACTTTACGTTGAATCTTGAGCTTGAGATATTGCAGATGGTGGTTTCGGGAGCGCTCAGAAGAAGATCTCAAATCTGCTTCTTGTTCATCCCTCATATCTACCAACAACTAGACTTTGGCGAGAATGCAAAGGTAAGGATTATCGTTTCAAATAGAATCTTTTTGGCTAACATTGCTAGATTTATCCCTCTTTTATGTGGTTTTCTAATTACTATCCTAAAGTTGGCACTTTCAAATCTATCTCTATTATAGTAACTATCGATCCCATTCTTTGAGATTTTAGGATAAAAGTAAATAAAATAAAAATGAAACCCTGCGTCTTTATCTTGTAATCCACGTTGGGTTGTAGATTATGCTAAATCTATATTCTGGGAAACATTTTGGATTGAGTCAGTGTCTGCCTTATATGTTGGAGGTTGTGATTCTTTGACGTTTTCTATACACATCTTGTATCTCATGGGTGAATTCAAAATTGATCCCAACTTTATACCTTGTTGATTAGTGAAGTTGCTTCTATAAACCATTTCATTCATCTATGTAGTCAGTTGCCTTCTCTTTGTTCCAAACCTTGAATACATACCTCACCTTAGGATGTCCTTAACTACTACCATAGAACAAGTAGCCAATGTCATCTTTATCGCCTTGCTATGACAAGTTCAAGCAAGGATATAATATGGGTAAGATTTCATGAGAGATGATCAAATGACACAAGAGCTATAGCAGTTCGCTGGCCTCCTCACCCCATCATCCTGGGTTCTTGTAGTATCTCCTTGTATGTAGGGTCCAAGTAATCATTGTCTCCTTGCAGAATTTGAACATTAATTTGTGCTTAGCATCTCAAAGTCCTCATGTCATCTAAATCCATGAAGAGCACTGATGCTTGTGAAATAGGGTTGGGGATCTTCTTTTGGAAATCTCAAGGTTATCAAGAGCCTTTTACTTGCATTTCCTTGTTTGCTCTAACGACCCCTAAAGAATATTATCCGTTCATATCTCTAAGTCACCGCTGCCAGTGACTTTCTCTTGCTTTTTATTCCATCCTATAGGCAACGTGCCCATTGTGTTTCCTATGTGATTCTATTTGCTACATCATGGAGACTCATCACTCTAGTTCATGATATTCAATCTACTTGCAATTGGACTTATCATATATATTTATATAGATGTATGTAGTTTGCATGGTATCTCTTATTTAATCTATGTAGAAAAGACTAGGGTGCAATGTATATTTACATACATGCTTATAAGTAGGAGTAGGATCATTAAGATCACTCTGTATTATTTGGAGTTGTCGTGCCAATGACAAGGTGCATATAGTTACATAGATTTCATAACTATATATATATAAATATGTTGATATATTCCTATTGTTTCTGATTTTAAAAAATTAGTTGTAAGAATTGATTTCTATAAATATATGCATGTATGTATGTATGTATATTTCACATTATAAACTGTTGAAGTACAACTACATTTTGTTTTGAGATGTATATATCAATACATGTAGAAATACATAAAGGATGATGATAATAAAAGTGTATTTAGATTATTGTGAGAGAATATTTTGTCAAAGTAGTTAATAGATTATGTTAGATAAGTAAACTTGGAAGTTGAGAGTTGGTATTGATTTATTTATAGTTGAATAAATGAAATGAATTTTCTTTTATTTTGTTGATCATTTTTCTTAATTATTTTGTTAATAATTTTTCTTAATTATGTCAATATCATCTTTTGAAGGAGGGATTCCTCTTAGTTAATAGTCAGATAGCTAATTGATGTTGATAATGTTTCCCATTTTCTTATAATAAATGAAGTGTAAAGTTATTTATAAACAAATAAATTATAACTAATTGTTCACATCCATGGAGCAACGTATTTAAATAATTTATTGATTGAAGTTCTTCTATGTTGTGAAATACAAGGATATGTGGTTATTTCATTTTATTTAATGTGTGGTATGTTTTTAGGTATTTATAATTATGCGACAATAAATTTTTGTCATCAATTGTATAATTTTTGGGAAGTGTATGGTTTGAATGTAAATGAGTATTAGTATGGTTCCTTATAGTTACCCCTCTCTGTATGTAGAAACGTAATGAGAGAGTTCAAACATTTCTTGAGACTTACTCTTCTTGGTACTTTAGTGGAAACTTACGAGACAATTTAAGTGTTCTAATATTTTATTAGACATTTGGGAAATATGCTTTAATAACTCCTTTGATTATTATTTTTTATTATTTCTTAGTGAACGAGTGGCTATAATGTATTCGGTTGTTCACTATTTTCTAGGGTTCATGTAATGAGCATACTGTGTGTTTAAAGGTTGTTTTTGAGTGAAAAGATAAATTGTGTTGATGAGTTAAGCATTCTTGAATTGATCTTTTCTTTTGAGTTGTGAGTTAAAGTTTAATTTTATTTTATGATTTCATTCCCATGTGGTGTCCTTTGGGTTGCTTGGTTTCGATAGTGATTTCACTAGGTTTGTTTCAGATTTTTGGGTGATCTTGATGGATCCTTTTGTCATGGATTTCTTGAGTTGGTTTTGAGTTAGGGATCTTCTCTCATTTAATTTATGTTGCTTTTCATTTGGGAACCCGTATGATTTTTGTTTTACCCTAAGTGGTGAATTCTTGGTTTGTTGATTTGAGATCTTACCCATTGAATTTTCTAATGAACTATGTGTGTGTTTTGGAATCTAAGTTGATCTTGATTAACTGTGGCTGATTTGATGATTGTTGATCTCTAAATTGAATACTATTGGTTTCGCGGTTGGTTGATATCAAGAAGATTTTTGGATTATTGCTGTTGATTTTGAATTGAGTTGATTTTTGGTCATTTCTTTAAGGGGGGAAGCCCTTTGTGTCAAACAGTTAAGGAAATATTGCAAAGGTAATCTTGTTTCTCATTGGATCTTCATGGATATCGTCTTTTCTGAGTTTTTTGAGTGTAATTGAGATTTGGAGTTTATGTATGGGTTGTTCCAAACTTCTTGAGAAACTGTGTATATTGTTTTTGGCAAGATGATATATGCCTCGTGGGTGAATCAATTTGTGATGTTTTACTTTTCTTATTTTGGTACAACCCCTTATGCCTTGGATTCTATGTTTTTTAGTTTCTAGGGAGAGTGGCTCTACGTGGGCGCTGACACACAAAGGGGCTGTCAGGATAACCCACGTTAGAGTTAGAGTAATAAGTGATAACCTAATTAATTAATTAGGGGGTGGGTAGTAAAACATTAATAAGATAATTATGGATTCCTTGTCTTCCTATTAGGGCTTTCATAGACTAAAGGTGGGCCGAGAAGGCCGTGGTTGGTGAGATCGTTGCCTCATCTTCATGAGAGGTTAACAGTTTTGCATGAGTCACCCTATGGAGCGGCACTTTGAGATAGGCAACCAGGATAACCATCGATGGAGGTGGAACCTTGTGACAGGTTGTCTGGATAATCCATGTAAGGCCATGTGATGACACTCTCCTCTAGCATTCCCTTTGAGTTGTTTTATTGAAATCCTTTGGAAGTGGTCTATTGATATTATGTCTTGAGATTTATTGATGATATGATTTGTGACTTATTGTTGTAATATTTTGAAAGTGATTTATTGTTATGGTTCAAAAATTATTTATAGTTACTATGTTTTTGGAAGTGGTTTATTGTTTTTATGAAGTGATTTGTTTGGATGTCATGCTTCTATTTGTGGTTTTTGGATGTTCTATTTATCATTGTGTTTCTTACTCTTGTATGACATTGAGTCTTGCGGTTCTCTGTTTGGATGATCTTATCCAAGGATTCTTTTTTGTCATCTCCTTAGCATTGGGGTGTCTTTGGACCCACGTGGTTAGGTGGAATGTGCTAAGCACCCCATTGGGTCCCCAGTCGAGGATAGTGAGGTGTAGATTTGTGTTACTTGTAGTGACTCTGGAATTGTGTCTGTCTTGGTGCTAATTGTGATACTTTATACTTATCTCTTTAGTTGTATCATGCTATCTCGTCATATGGTTTCTACTCATGTGAGTAATGCTTTGTATCATTGTACGCTTGAACATTGTAATGAAATTTAATGGTAAAATCTTATGTGACTTTTGGTCCATGGTAGTTGCTATTCGATATGTTGTATCTATGGAAATATGTCCCTTGAGTTTATATGAGGATAGAGAGAGTTTCATTATGAGTTTTGAGTTAATCAGGTAAATGTTGTATATATGTATGTGGATGGTTTCTTATTAATGATTTTTCATGTATGTGTTACATTTGTAAATGTTTACTTTGTTATGGGGGTGCTGCCAAAATAGTGGTTTACAATTTCTGGGAGGAACTAATTTTTGCTGAAATCACATATTTTTAGAAAATATAATGATTTAAGCCTTGAAAAGTTCCATTTAAATAATTCCAATTGAAGAGGGTTTGATCAAACTACCTTAAATCAAACCCCCTTGGATAGAACCCCGCTAGTTTTAAACCATACCTATAACAGAGTCTCCTTTACACCTATCAAAATGCTGATAAAAAACCACTTTTGATTTACCTTTTGGGGGATCAAATGAATTCATTTAAAATTTATTTTTTGCAGGTATGTAGTCCTTATTATAAGCTTCCCCAAAAGTATAATTTTAAATAAATTTAATTTGATTATTATATTTATTTTTTATTTCCGTGAATGTAGGTTTTTCACCGAAAATCAAGATCTTTGTTCTGCACATGTAGAAAAATAAAATATTATTAAAAAAATTAAAAATATTAGTACACCAGATATTGAATTTCTTGATCCAACAAAAGAAAAAAATTTGAATTTCGATACATACAAAAAAAGTTAAAGCGTTATACGATCGTTATCTCTGAATTATAATTGGTTTGATTTCAAAACTTGATTAAAGAAAAAATATTCAATAAAAAAACAATCTAACCAAGTGGAGCACTAGATATCGAGTTGTAAATCTAAATTCAAAAGAATTAAATTTTATTCTTCAAGGAAAAGTTATGCATTATACAGTGAGCGTCACTTTTTAAAATGTTGTTTTCTAAAAACTAGTTTTAGGAGATGGAAAAGAAGTGGAATCTAGTTCCAAAAATTTTGAAAAAAATATATTTAGAAGCTACAGAAAAAATGTCACGAAACTCTAGTTTGTATCATCTTGAAATTCCTCATGGTTTAGCTACTATAGGTGCCTGAAAGTGAAGATTTACTTAAAAAGAAATATTTCAGTGTCCAGTTTGGCCAAAAATTGTAAACCACTATTGTGGGATCACCCATGGATTATATCTTTGGATTTCATTCTTTATCATTGTTGTATGGATCTAAGTTTCGTAATGTCACTTCATATACCCCAAGGGACATAAGTTTTAGTGAATTTGTTTAAATGAATTTCATGTCATAACTTAATGTGTATTTCATGTATGTTATGTTGAATTTAAAAATAAAGTGTGGTAATTGATGCTTTAGTTGTCCTTTGGGGTTTGTACGATGGGGCATTATAGGTAAGGTTCAAAAAAATCAACATGAAAATGAGGCATTTCATTTTCTTCAAGTGGAACAAGGTTTCCATCCTTCCTAGGATTGTGTAATTGCAATCTCCATCCTTTATAAGTTGTATCCATTTTCCAATACTCCTTTTCCAAATCCTCATGTACAATCAACTTGTCACATGTGTCACTTAGGTTAAAAACTTCACAAAGTGCAATCTTGGGCACATGTATGAAGGGTTCACCTTGCAATTAGAAGATGGCTTTAAGGCCTAGGTTGTAATGCTTAGCTAGAAGTTTCATGAGTTCTACATTCACAAATACATTTGGAACAACCAATTTTCCCAAATTAAAATTCCAAGGACTGCACACTAGTTCAAACCTATCTCTCTGACAATAGTGCAACATGAACAACTCATATCCTCTAATGAGAGTCCACACATCTCCTATATGTTTTCATTTTTCTTCAAACTTTTCTACATCGATCCTTAATTGTGTAGAATTTTTTGCTTTAGGTCCTAATCTGGGCAGTTGATCAATAAGGCCATGGTTCAACTTTTGTTCTTTTGTTTTGGATTCCACCCATGTTTCAATTTTTAATTTTTTACTTTTGGGTTGGCTAGTCTCGCCTTGTTGCTTCCTACTCTTTATTTTTGTAGAACTTGAACTTTCCATTTTAATCCCCTAAGGTGACAAAATTTGAATTATAATTTACCAACTACAGGGACTTTGTATGTTTACTTGTGAATTTCTAGTAGCACCAAATTCTTTGAGTCCAGTTCGATCTCTCATCCTTTCCACTATAACTTTTGGAAATTCTTTTGGTTTATTCTCCTTTCAATCAAAGAATATTTACATAATGTTCATTTGTGCGGCCATTAATGTCCATCTCTAAGAATGAATGCAATAGGTTTTTTGAATTTCCTAATGTAAAAACAACAAAAAAGATTGCATCAATGAAACCTTTCTTATCTTAGGCCAATCTATGTATCTAACTTGATGCCACCTTTGTTTATACATTCACAACAGATTTCCAAGACATAACTAAATGTCTTTTCAATGAGAATTGTCACTTTAATTCTCATACTTAGTTGGGAAGACAACAAATAATCTTATTGACACTATACAACTGCCCCTTTTCTTACATTTCAACTTTCATTACTTCAAAGAGAAAATGTGGAGTTTTCCTAATGTCAAGGTGTTCTAGACCACTAAAACCCTTTTGATCATTGCCCTGATTTCTTTCGACAAATTGTGTTTACTTCATGTTACCATCAAGATGACATGAACCATCACTAAGAGAATAGAATGCTCTATCGATGTACTTGGTCTCCTCGACATGTTTCTTCTACCACTTCATTTATTTGGATAGGTTGGTGAGACTCTCCCTTAAACCCCTTCATTGGTGTAACCCATGTAGTTAGAGAGATTTGAGGGACTTACTTTGATTGTATATGTCTCTCTGATAGTTGTTATCTTTCTTCATTAGTGAAATAATATATGTTTCTTGCCAATGAGGGATGCATCAGCATGACTCATGAGATCAACATTACTTGAATACTTCATTTCGATTACCTTGCTCTTGCTGATAAGCCTTCATCAGTAAAATGATAGGAATTTTCTTGCCAATTTTGTACACATGTAGTCTTCATGGTATTTGGTCAATGTGACTTGACTCACCTCCTCTTGATATGTAGAAAATGCTCAAATTGAAAAGCTATGACTTGCTGATCGGAGAGGCCAACACAAGATCTTCCCGATATGGACTGATTACCTTTGAAATTCTTGCTCAATAATGACCAAAGGAATGCTTATGTTTCAAATGCTAAATTAATGAGATCATTGGTTAATATGGGTTGTGAAATGGATCTTGTCACATAAATTTCACTAATTTGTATTATTAATAAAATTCAGGTTTGACAAATTACATGGGAGACAGGTGGGTGAAGGCCAAAAAAATGTGAGATTTTTTCTATTTTAATAGGCTCACAAGGTTGCAAATTTGGCATCTTCCCTTTTAATAATTCCAATTCATTCTACAACTACATTATTTGTTGTTGGCCTTTTCGATATTTAATCAATAAATCATTATACAATTTTCTAAACTTTTCCTTTTCTATTGTTACTAATTCAACCATTGCTTTTGTGAGCTAATCAATGTTTATTGACATGGTAGGAGCCTCAATAGTTGAGGTATCATACACTTTTTATGATTAAGCCCCCTCTATAGTTTGCAGATGGTTCTGCAACTTATAGATTTTTGGTGTTGGGGGCTAGGTCCTAGATAACCAATGTATCCCACTACTCACTAAATGTAGATCCTTGTAGTACAATATTCACTTCTTCCTTGGAATTGTATAGAGGCCTATCATACCTCTTCACTATCTCAAAAGAAATTGGAAAGATTAGGTCCCATTCTGGCAACAAAAGAATACCACTTTTTCTCACTAGCTCTCTACCCTCTTGTGTAGTTATTTCTTGAAATATTTCTTTCATCTCCTTTATTAATTGAACCTGAATGATTGCATTAGGAAACTAAAGGTGGAGGATCCTCTTCTTTACAATTTTATTAACTTATTCATCTCTTCTGGCTCTCCAAGAAAACTCCATGAATGCTTTGGATTTGACAAAAGATTCATCATCCATGAATTTGGTACAAGCCCCCTCTCTAATACCATCTTGATTATTCATGCTTGTGAGGTTTTCTTTGCTTAATTTGAGGCCAAGATATTGTGGTACTATATCCCTAGGGGGGGAAGGCATTCCCTACTACATCTCTTCCTCAATTATGAAAATTCCATCTTTTGAGTCTTCCTCATTATTTACTAGGCCAATTGATTCAAGCTTTTTCTTCTTTTGAGGTGGCTACCTAGGTGGTGATGAATGTCTAGGTGGTGAATCAATTTCAATGATTATAGGACCAATTGACCTAGGAGGAGATAGTGGTGGCATTTGATGTACTAATGAAGGGACTCTTTGTTCCTCTTGTTGGGAAGAGGTTGGCAATGTTTCCTTCTTCTCCTTTGCCCTGTATTGCCTCCTTTTGAAAACAATTACCCTCTTTTAGGGGTAGGGGATAGTATTTATTCCATCACACAGGTATCCACCTCACCTTGTTCCTCTATTTCAATAGCCTTTCCCTTTTCTTGAATTAATCTCCCCCCCTTCAAATGCCAAACAATTGTCTCAAAGTCCTAGAAAACATATTCAATTCATTACATTTCATTTGGAATCTCTTGACAAGTAGTAAATTGTGGATCCTTTGCTCTTATTTCCTTCTCTAATTTATTGAAGTTAATCTAATTCATTTTTCTATCATCTCACAATTGAAAGTAAAAAATATTTCTTATCAGATCTTCAGGGTTCAAGTAGAAAATTTGTGGATAAATTTTGAACTTCTAATTCTTGTTTTTAGCCATGCCATAAATCCCTTAGGATCATGGTTTCTTGCTCTCACCCTCCTCATCTAGAAAGGCTTGAGCACATAAAAAATATTATTCAATCCTCTTTTTATCATTAAAAAGTCAGAGAAACATGTGTATGTAGGGAAAAAGGTTCGTTTTCCCTAATCCTTCAAATGGTTATTCTCCAAATTTCCTAGTTGCCACATTACCTCCAAGAAACAAACTCTTTCTAGTACATCCCTTGGCAATATGTGTAGTGAGACAACTATGCCATATACTCTCAAAATTGTATAGCTAGTATAAGGGATAATGTCTCCCCAATTATGATCAATTTATTTAAATCTAGCCTCCTATCCTTGGGCCTAGGAAAATCATGCAAAGCAACAGGAATTCTTTGCATGTCCAAAATCAAAACTCTCCTTAGTTTGAAAGAAAAAACATTTTCAAACACCATATAATTGAATTTTCCATCATTTTTTGCCAAGAATTCTAGTCTAGTATTGGACAAGAAGATCCAAATTACTCTCCCTTTTCTCTAATGTCATATCTTTACCAAAATATGTTTCTCTCTTGAACATAACCATGTGCATGAAAAGAGAGTACGAGTAGAACTTAACCCCATACTCACCATTTTTTAGTTTGACTAGGCCCTAATGAATCTTTTCTGGCAAGTATCCTCCATAATCATAGAGTGTGTAGCATGTGGGATGTTGGATGTATTATGACATATACATCCAAGCCATGAGCATGCCTATAGTTGGGTCATAACTAATAGTTTGACACAAATAATAGAATGTTGTTTGGAAGTAAAAAACAATCATTTGATGAAGGACTCCTTATCTTATGGGCCCAAGATAATCATTTGACTATTAACAAATGCCAAATAGTGTGGAAACATTGAAATTTTGAAAGTATTCCTTACCCTCTCATATTTGGCCCTAAGTTCCTTCTCATCTATCTTCACCATATCCTCACTCCACTCAATCAATATAAAAACTTCAACAATCTCATCATGGGTGACTTTCACCATTTCTATTTCATGAAATGTTCTTGCAATCCTTGTGTCTGAGTCATAATTTGCAGACACTGCCTTTAATAAGTCCACATCCATATAGACATTTGGGACTATTAATTTCCCCATATGCGAATTCTAGGGGTTTCCCATAAGAATCCCATAGTTTCTATTTCCAAACCAATAGCTTAAATATGCCCATCTAGTGTAGGAAAATGTGGCATCCTTAATAGTACACTATTTGTTAATAAGCCCTTCTACAATTGGCTTTCCCTAGAACAACAATTCACCCTTAGGTTTCTCAGGTTGAAGGTTTTAATTGGTTAGTTAGATCTTGGAGAAGTGGTCTATGTGGAGAATTTAAACTAGAGGTTTGTTCTTTTGATGAAAACACTTTAGCTTTTGGTGCCATAATTTTAGGGTTCACACAAACTAGGGTTCCTTTCAAAAAAATATAAGTTTATGACCACGATATGGGTTTGATGCACACAAAAAAAAACTTAACAAAAATAACATTCAAATTGAACATCAAACCGTAAAATAAATGTAGCAAGCCTATAAAACCTACTAATAAAATGAAAGAGAAAGCAAAATTTAACAACTTTTAAGCTGTTGAGAAGTAAATTATCGATTTCACTTACTAGTTTGCAATTGCTTTGAAAAATCCTAATTTTGGTCATTGAATGAGCTTGAAAATTGTAGCAAGAACTCCTTGGTTTTTTTGAATGTATCAACAATTTGCAATTATGCTTTAAAGGGAGTTTTTATGGCTTTAACGTTTTCCAATTTGGTAGCTCTACGTCATATCCACCATTATGGTTCACTAACACGAACTAGAACAACTCATTTTCCTTCAAAATCAACTTTTAATGTTGATCATGATTATACTATGAGATGGCCATATAAATGTTCTAGATTTAGTTAAATAAGTTTGAAAAATTTGACCATGAACAATTGTCACGTTCGACCAATTAGAAAAGTCTATGTGGAAAAGCCTCCAAGTTACCTACGAGCTCCACCATCTTCACTAGCACTGAGAAAATCTACATGTTGGCCTTCCCACTCCCCTATTGGGTTTAGCCCATGCATAAATTTGAGTAATAGGGAAGCGGGGAGTGGTCCAGATTGAATCTAGCATGTCCAACTTGCAATCTTTTTACCTTTAAGGTGATCTACCTACGTGCATAACCCTTAAGCTTGACGAACAACTCAAATTAAAAGATCTAGCTCACATTTAAGACATGTTCTTTAAAAAAACTTTTAGTAATGTAGGCTTGAATACCTTCATCCTTATGCCAAAATATTTCATAAATATTTCAATCCTTTGTATAGTTCTTCCAATGGTGCAAATCGTTCCACATGGCATCTCCCCACTTCCCTATTGAGGGACAAGAGATGAATATGGCCCCCCCACAAGCTAGAAAGGAGTGGTCAAGATTGACCTATGTCTCCTTATCTCAACCATCCATTTCTCAAAACCCAACATTCGCTGCCTCCAAAGGATGATGGGACCCGTTGGCAGAGTGGAGACATGACACTTGCTCACTAGCCAGTGTGAATATTTTAATGGAAAATAAAACCCAACGGGGGTGCAGGGAGTGGTCAAGATGTAATCTTCCATATCTGATGACCTTCATTAAACTTTAAAGTTATGCTTGCACAAAGTTAGTACTTAAAAGGGGACTTGACTAGGCTAATGAATGACAGGGGACATAAAACTTTAGGTCAAGACTTTATACTAATGTTAAGATATTAAGGACAAGTTTAATGACATAGATAATAATTAATGTGACCAAGAATTGGTGACAAAAGGTCAATAATGAATTATAAAATTTACAAAGGGATTAAATACTTAGGGTTTTTTTAAAGGTTTAAGGCATACACATAAACCTTACAACAACTAAAAGAGAAAACCCTAAGCCATAATACCATTTCCAAACTAGAAAATACAACCAAATTTTGCAAGATTTCTTAGTGGAACACAAAGAATTTTGGGGGTTCCACCAATGGATCCTATTGGGAATGTCTATTCTTTCAAGATGGAACAAGATCATAGAATCTCAAGTTGAAGCAAACCAATATAGAGAACCAAAACTAGGAAACTACCCAGAAAAAGGTAGTCAAACCAAGTCAAACACAACCAAAGCAAACAATCCTATGTACAAAATATAAAAAACTTACAATATACATGGAAAATAACATATTTCAAGATAAATATGGCTTCAAGAACTATCCATGGATTGGAAGTTCAAGAAGTTCACCAAATAGATCCTGTAGAAAGTAAGAGTCTTCACCATGAGTGTTGCTGATTAGATAAGGGCCTAGCCACAATGCATCAAACTTTCCATTCTTTCGCTTGTCCTCAAATCTAGCATTCCACATCAACACCATGCCTCCTACATGAAACTTCCTTTCATATGCTTTCTTATGATACAAGTCCTTGACCTATAATTGCAACTTGACATTCTTCTTCTAAGCATCTCTTCTTGTTTCATCTACTTTCATCAATGCATCATTTTGGTGTTGCATTTCATCATACTCCTAGATAAACTTGTACATCTTCATTACATTATTTTGAGGCAACCTAGCTACAATACCATAGACCAAATCAAATAGAGCATAACTAGTGGCTTTCTTTATTGTCACTCTATTAGCCCACAAAGCCAACCTCAGCTTGGAGTCCCAACCTTGTGTTTTCTCAATGATTCTTTTTATGATCTTCATCAAGCTTTTATTGATTGAATTTGCATGGCCATTTCCTTGAGGGTGATATGGTGAAGAATAAGATTCTTGAATTCCATGCTTAGACAAAAGTTAGTGAATTCTTCTGATCTAAAGCATATTGCATTATTTGAGATAATTTTCTTAGGAACTCCAAACCTAGTTAGTATGTTATCCATCAAGAAATCAATGACTACTTTGCTTGTTGCTCTTTTTGTTGGAATGGCTTCCATCCACTTTGTACAATTTTCTATAGCCACAAGGATCCAAGAATGATCTACACTATACTTGTTAGATATTTCCCCAATGAAATCAATGCCCTACTATTGAAATGGTGCCTAGACTACAACTGGTCTAAGTGGCATATTACTTGAGAACTTCAACTTCCTAGAAAACCTTTGGCATGCCTCACATGCTTTTACCAATTTGTGAGCATATTTAAAAACTGTAGGCCACCAAGATCTAGCTCTTAAGACCTTATGAGTAGTGGTCTTAGCCATGTAATGTCCACCACACACTCCACTATGCATCTCATTTAGCAATTCAGAAGCTTTGGTTTTATCAACACATTTCAACATAAAACCTTCCATATTCCTCCACCATAACTCACCATTGATAATAACATACTTGATGGTTTGCAGCTTGAGAGTCCTCTTTTCATTATCAATTAATCCTTCAGGGAATTGCATCTTCTACAAGTAATAGATAACATTCTTATACCAATCATAGTTTTCCATATGACAAATATTTGATCTGTCAAAGTTATCCTCAAAATTTATTTGATTAGCATATAGACCTACTTCAACCATTAGCTTGGCTGAACCTTGTCCTCTCACGAACTTGGTGATTTAGATGTCAATATTAAACTCTTGTATTTTGTTTATCCATCTACATCTCCTACCCATGACCTCGTTCTAGGTGAAGATGTCCTTAATAACCGCACTAGGAACATATACTACAACTGTAGCTCCTACAAGATATGTTCTAAAATTCTTTATAGCTTTAACTAGTGCATATGCTTTTTTTTCAATCAAGTTATACTTTAGTTTTGCATCTTCAAGAGATTTTCTAAAACACTAACTCATTTGAGTTGCAAAATCCGATGAAAATGTCTGTTGAAATATGTATAATTTGATGTATTGTTGGGTGGTTGTAGAATTAGATGTGTAATTTTCATTTTTTTGAAAATTTATCCTTGACATTCGTCAAAATTTTGACGAACCTCGATTTCATCGAAATGTCGACTATCGGTTTTGTCGAAATTTTGAAAAACATGAAAAATAGAAAAAAAAAATTGTGGCCAACATAAAGAAAAGTGAGTTCGCGCCTGATTTATTGTGACAATGTTATTCTCTACTTGAGATAGTTTGTGGAGAATTATGGATGATTTTCTTAGGAAAAATCAAAAAAAATTCAAGAAGATATCACCAGGTTGATGGTAGTCATTGTCTTTTTGTAGAATTCAATTGTGAAGTCAAATTTGTAGTTCCAGGTTTGAAAATAATATTTTAAAGCAACATCTCATCAGATTTCATTTTTAGAGGTTTAGGGTTTTGAGAATTTCATGTCTAGATTTTGTTGTGTGGAATCACCATAAGATCACAACCAAGGAACATATTCTTGTGACTATAATTATGTGATCCATAACTCTATTGGTCATGTGGTACAATTGTGCTATAACAAATATAGGATGCATTCATGTGTGACCCAAGTTTAATGTGGCTATGTTGTGATAGAAATGGAGGCACTCATATAATGTAGTTAATTCAAGTTATATAATGTAGGTGTCAATCATCATTGGGTGCATTCAGGTTGTCTCAAGTTTAACAAGTTAGGATGTAATTATAGCATGATCGAAGAGTGATTACCTCTTGCTGCAATAAAGAGCCTATAACTCTGGTTGATATGCAGAGTGGTTGTGTTATATCAATTATGTAGTGCATTCAAGCACAACCCATGTTTAATGGGATATTCTAGAGAGTGATCAAGATTTTCTAAACCTTATGAATGTTACTTAAAAGTGTATAGCTTAAACTACAAACCAAGTTTGTTACATACTTGAATGTAATCTTGGGTTACCGCAAACTATAATAATGTGATTTGTTAATAACCAATATGGAAAGTATTAAAGAAAGACCCATAATATATAGGATACATTTCCCTGATCAGGTTTACATACCTTAATGATCAAACACAAGCTTCCCACACACTTTAAGATACAATCCAAGATCATACCACAACTTTGTCAAGACAACTAATTTTTTGACCCAAGATTTAAGGTTTTTTTTAGTACCAATAGAAGTATTGGTAAGAGCATGATTAGAGTACAAACCCTAGGCCTCTGTAGAAACATAAACAATAACTATAGTGGATTATTGAGGTTGCAATACCAGAAAGATTGAGACATTGTAGGTAATAACAAAATCTTTCAATCTAAATATTGTAGCCAATAACAAGCACACTATGTAGCTTACTGACATTTGTAAATGCAATCTACAGTAAGAAGAATGATAGTCACTTGAGATGTGACAGTCAAAAAGAGGCTAAGCAATGAAAAGATAATAAAGCTCAAACCTTGCGTAGTAAAGTGGAGATTTTAACAGTGAGTTTCCTTACCCCCTTGCCGACCTTAAGGGTTTTTCAAATGCTTTTGGTAGTGTTAGACAAGGAAAATGCAATCAGGGAATGACTATCCAAATGAAGTAATAGTGGTAATCATAGGTTCTATGTTTCTTCTTAGCCATTAATGTATAAGGGAGGTAGTGGATTGCATGTTTAGGCAGTGTTTTGAGACTCATCAAAGATGAGAGAATAGTGAATAATACATTGTGGATTGTGAAGTAGTGTCAATAAGGTTGAAGGATCTTGAGAACTACAATACCATGAAACAATGAGTCCCCTATAGTAAGTAGGCAGTCTATAGGGAATAGTTTGATTTTGTAGAAGGATGCTCATGAAAAGAATCTTCAAGTTATAGTGAGTGAGATATTTCAGATTGCAGTTGAGGGTGCAAAAACCAGTCTTAAAGGAAGTTAGCAAAGTAGTAAATGTGCAAGAAAATTAAATCATACACAACAAACAATTCACAATGTTATCTTGCATAACGCTTTCAGTTTGAAGAAAAAAATATCATTGTATCTTCATGATGAAACTGGTGACCTTAATGGTCAATCACTAGAAACCATTATTTTAAAACATGCTATTGTGCTTATGGAGGCAACATTTTAAGCAAGACAGTGAGTGGTGGTTTGGAACAATGGAAGGTATGAAAGACTTGCTTTATATGCATACTATGCAATCTAGCTTAAGACACCATTCTTAGAAGAGATTGAAGGTGGATTATGGAACTCAAGGGTAACCACAAAAATGATAAAAACAAAGACTGAGTTCTATTTAAAAGCCATGGTTATGAAGAGATTAAAGATGTCACATGCAAAACCCTAGTAGCTGAAGTAATGAATATAGTGCCAAAGAGGATAGTGTGCTGGGGCAGATTTAGGAGATCTCCACATTATCTAATTATAGGGAAATACATCATTTATTTATTTTTTAAATTAAAATAAATCATTCTAAATTCTATATAACATACATTGATACTTCAAAAGCCTTTGAAGAAATTTGAGATTATGTAAATATATGTCAAGTAAATACTTAGATTAGAAATAGTAGTGGAAAAAATGTAAGATTTGCTGAGTAGAGTAGGAATGAGATAAGCAACAATGAATCATATGCCTCCTTTCACACACATCTCCTCACCATTCTTTGTCAATTTTACGGAGACACTTATCCATTTTTGCAGTCAATGCTTGAAAATAATGTTTTGACAAAGGTTTTAGAGTATGTTTATTAAAATGAAAACTCCATTCTAGTGGGCTACACCTGAAAATAAGATTTTGACAAAAGTTTTAGGGCATGTTTATTAAAGTTTTGGAGTATTTTGGCAGGCTATATTCTTGATTCCTTAAATGATTTATTCAAATGGATTGTGACTAAATAAATGACTAACTATTTAGCCATTTTTATGTGTGACTAAATAATTTTTAATCAATGACCAAACTATTAATTTATTTTCTCATTTATAGTTGAGTTACAAAAAATGAGTAGAATTTAGTCATTTTTAGTTGTTGTGACTAACAGTTTTAGTCACCTATTCATTTAATTGCCAAATTCTACTAGTGTGTGCTTCCTTGTGCGATTAGGGCTCTCTCAATGTTGAGGTCCCTAAGGATAAGCTCACCATAAGAAGTGACACATTTCATCTTTAACTAAAAGGATAAATCTGTATTGACAATAGCAATGATGATTCTGACTTGTTGCTCCTTAGGAATGGGTCACTTGCTCTTACTAGCTTGCTATCTCCATCGTTGTAGGAAGTTTGTGATCAAGTTCGATATTCTAATTTTAGGAGTCTTAATGGTTGGAAATCATAGTAAAATTGGAATTTAATAAGTTTTGGAATTAGCATTTTAAAGCGTTTTTTGGGGTCATTAACTTGAGACTATCTTCTCTTTTGTAGGGGTGGTTGCATACAAAAAAATTTTGCTGTAAAATATCAAAATTATTAGATTTTGTTACCTTTCTATGAATAAAAATTATTGGAGTGTGAGTTTGATATTTTTTGAAGATCTAAATAGTCAAGCTTGGTAAAGAAAAATCATGTTAGATAATATTAGTCCAGAACAAAATAAAGAGACACTTGATAGATTGTGGGATAGATTGAAAAGAAAGGGTGATGAGAAATGTTAGTGTCCTTGCAATAATTGCAAGGGCTTAAAGATGAGATGAATTTTAATCACAACAGCTGAGAAACATTGTAGGAAGTATGGTCATATTAAAGGGGGGCACGATTATCATCCATTGGTAAGTTGTTCATTATATGTGTTTATATTGATTGAATTTGTAAATTTTTAGATCATTTTAACATTATATATATATATATATATATAAATATATAATCACTTGTTCATGATCATGGTTTATTTATGTCTATCATTATTATAGAGGTGGGGCACCCTAGGGAAAATGATATGGATTATCACAGATAGAGAATGTAGTTTTGCAAGTTGACGAACATGGAGTTGTGAATATCAAAGATGAAGTTAATGATCCTATGGAAGAAGATGATCATGCGCCAGAAAACATAGTTGAAGATGATGATACGAATACATTGATCCATGACACATTTAGTGGCAAAGCTGATCATGATGATCAAGATGACTTTGATGATGTTCATGATTTACCTATACTTGAGAAGGCATATGAGTCCCTTTATGAAGGCTCCCAAACAACTCTTCTCTTTGTTGTATTGTTGTTGAACTTGAAGGTTATGAATGGTTTATCAAACATAGCAATCTCATAGATGTTAAGGTATGTCATATATGTCATATTTTTTCATCTATTTTAGTTGTTAGTTCATCACTAGTAAATAAAGGATGAAATATGTACCATTAATATTCTTTAAATAAACAAATTATTTTTTGTTGTAGATTGATTGGTGAATTTTTGTTATTGCCATCAAATATTTTACCTCACTCATACTAAGATTTATCTGCCATTATGAAAGATATCATAATAGAGTATCAAGCAATAGATGCATGTCTCAATGATCATATTATATATCATAAACAATAGGAATTTGTAACAGAATGCCAAAATGTTATATCAATAGGTATTGAATAGATCAACTAACAAAAAAGGTGCCTTGCAAGGTTTCCTATTATATTTCCATTATTCCACATATGCAATGATTATTTAGGTGCGAAAGCTTAGCACAATTTATGGATTACTATGCACAAAATATAAGTGGAGATGACATTATTTGAATGCTTGCAAATGGTTTTTCATTTAGGGACATGGAGGAAAAATGACCACACTTTAGAGAAGAACCTCGTAATCTCAAGCTTTCATTGGGAGCGGACAATGTCAATCTATTTAGAGAGCTAAGATCTATTTACTTAGTGTGGCCTGTTTTTGTTATCAAAAATAACATTCCTCCATGGATGTCAATAAAGAGGGAGCACATAAGGTTGCCAATGACTGTTCCAGATATTTGTTTACATAAATTTTATTTAACGTAGTAGCATCTCATTTGTCTTATTTGTTGCATAATGACTTATATTTTTTTCATTCAATAGTCATGTACATTAATTTATATATATTGTAGTAAAATGGTTATAATAATTATATAGTGTTTATGTTCATTCAACTAGGTAAGTACCAGGTTAAAGATATGAATGTATATATTGAGCCTCTTATCAACGAGTTATTAAAGTTATGGAATAGTGTCACTATGTATGACGTCTTTAGACCAATAGGACAAAGACAATTTCAATTCCATGCAATGCTTGTATGGAAAATTCATGATGCCCCAGGGCTAACACATTTTTGTGGCATGTTATAATGTTTGATTGCACTTTAACAATATTTAATTTGATGAAGTAGATATCATGCATGTTTTTAAAATAATCTATTCATTATATATAATTATAAAAATTGACATATTTAATCCAATTATATATGATCTTGTAGGTCTTCAAACAAAGGAAAAATTTGCATGTCCAATTTGTGGTTCAAAGATGAAATCTCAAAATTCAAAAAGTTTAGGAAAGTAGGTGTTTGATGAGTATAGACACTTTCTCCATAGAAATCATAAGTATCGAACTATTGAAAAACATCTTTTCAATGGGAAAGAGGATACTACATCAAAACCACAAAGAATGACACCTCGCCTATGGAAGTTGGAATATAATAGAATTAATTGTCAAGTTTATACATCAGATCAAATTATTTATCTATGATATATGATATGTTTTGAATTTTTATTTTTATTTTGTGTTCTGTTTACTCATGTTGTAATTAAAAATGATTGTCGTTAATTTTTTTGACCTATATGCTTCATGAAGGTCGTCAAGGCATTAATGGTTGACTTCCACAGGGACTTAAAAGTTATCACAAACAATTTAGTAGGTTGCCCTACTATGAGCAGCTACAAATTGTGCATTTGTTTGATACAATGCATATTGGAAACAATATAATAAAAACATTATGGAAAATATTAGATGGAAGGCATGACAAAGAAAAAATTGTCAAAATTTGTAGTGACATTTAGGAAGCCAATCATGCAAAGAAAAATGTCATTCAATTAAATAGTGATAGAGACTAAACTAGTATAAGTTCCCTTCCTTGGTTATTAACAGAGTAACAAAGCAATGCTATAAAAGAAGTCATACGAAAAATTTGATTTCCCATAGGATTTGCTGTGAACATAAACAATATAATAACAAAGAAAGGTGAATTTGGGTTAGGTATGAAAATGCATGATTGGCATACCTTCATTAAGGTAATTATTTAGGTATATTATATACAATTGTATAATGCATGCACTTTTTAGTGTATTGTGTTTGCTACTTTTGGAAAAATAATGAAGAAATAATTTTATAATTGTTGTAGTATGTTCTACCTCCATCTCTCCCAAACAACTTTGACAATAATGTCAAGCAAGTTAGATATGATCTTGGAAAATACATGAGGTAAGTAGTGAGATTTGTTCAATTCGTTGTATACGTATTATAATCTTCATTTGTTTTACTTGTTATGTAATATACAATATTTTTTTGTTAAATCTCGTTAATATATTTGTGCCTTGAATCACTTGTAGATGGCTATCATCTAAAGAAATCCATAAAAAAGATATCAATTATTGGAAGAGAAAAATTCCTCGTCTAATGTGTGAAATGAAAAAGTGTCTACCTTTGACATTTTTTAATGCACAAGAACATTACCTCATACACCAAGTTGAGGAGATTGAATTGTGTGAACTTGTATACACAAGGTCAATGTGGATGGTTGAGAGGCACTTGAAAATTTTGAAGGATTTGGTTAGAAAAACAAAAAATCTTGAGGGTTCTATGGTGGAGGGATATATGGTATACCGGACCATGGTGTACATTAGTGAATATCTTCCTAAGTTTGCAACAAAGATCCATATAGATCGCATTTGGGATCCCAACTCCATTAACAAATTTGAAGGGGAGTACCTGATGGGGAAAGGTAGATTGATGAAAGTGAGAGGTAATTATAAGATGGTCACAAAGATTAATTGGAATACATTTTACATATGGTTTTTATGTATATTGTACTTATTTAATTTTTAATCTTCAATATACATCAATTATAAATTAAGGTCATATACTATGGTATTTAACTAATTATATGTCATTTGTGAATTTAAAATTTTTTTGATACAATTGGTCAAGAGTGGGATGCACTACATTCAAGTACGTCGCCAACAATCTTGATTGGTTGAGGGTATGGATTGAACGATGTCAACAATTTTGTCACGCATTAACATGGGAAGTTGTGGCTTCATTGGTTAAAAAAGCTCATTGTAATGGATATTCCAATGTTACACAAAGGGAAATTGATTTAGCATATGGTTTAAGAGATAAACAGGTATGTATAAATATATTAATCACCCATATTATTTAATTATTTTCAATTGTATTGATGTATATATATGTTGAGATTGTTTTCTTTGCATACATTTGACCAAGAATAAATATGTTTATCAACCGATGATATTACAATAATCTTTACATGTTTGACATATTGCAGGTGAAACACCACAAGGCTATGTGGTGCAGTGGTCGTAAATTTTGAATCAAAATGTTGGATGACATGAAGAAAACTTGTGATTTTGGTATAACTGTGGTCTTTCAGGTGACTAATGTTTCATTTAGAAGTGACATACATCCAGAAGTCTCAAAAAATTGATACTATGGGATTTTGGATGATAAACTTGAGTGTGACTTCAAGTCCTTCAGATTAATTATGTTAATCGTCCTATTGTATAGGCCCTACAATTGAATGAAAATGATCCTAAGAGAACTATTATTTAATATGATAATCGATTTACCATGGTTAATACAAAGTTGATCGACTGAGCTAGAAATGAGCCCTATTTTCTTCCAAGCCAATGTGAGCAGGTGTTTTACATAGAGGTTCCAGGTAAACTAGGTTGGTCATTTGTTGTTAGACATGATCCAAGAGGAAGGCCAAAAAAATATAATGTGTTGGAAGAAGAAGATACCAAAGAACTAGAAGATGATGTAGATGATAATTAGGACCAATAGTTAGTTGATGATGTCCCTGATGAAGATGTCGAAGAGGGGAACTAGATCATGATGATGTAGGAGTCAATGTTCATGAAGATGATATCCGTGTGGATGATGACATTATCGAAACTAATATTGATGACAATGATGATGATATGACCAATCCTTACAATGTTGAATCTAGATTGGATGATACAGACAAAGAGTTGGATGAAGAAGAAGATCAATGACATTGAAATGTATAAGTTATGAAATTATATTATCTATTTGATAATAATTTCTTGATAGAATTATATGGGTATGTGTAGGATCATGATGGAAAAAATAGGCCCAAGTAAGTGGCAAAAAACATAAAAAATCAGAATTAGAAAACTTGAATTAAAAATTTGAATAAGTTATCTATATTATTTCAAAAATATGTAATAATAGAATCTATAGCAAATTGAATGTAGTTTCTAAACTACTAGGTTTGTTTAAAAAGAAAATAAATCTATTTGGTGAAAATTTGAAATTTCAGTGTAGTAGTACTTAAATTTTAGGGAAAAAATAAGAAGTAGGTGTCTATCTGACCACCCTAACCACAATAAAATGATAATATTTTTTTATAATATTTTATATATAAGTAGAGGACTCATGTCTCGATGTGATACATTTTTTTGTAATTTTTTTAAGTAAATAATTAATTATGAATTTTTTATTACAACTTTTAAAAATATAAAAACTTGTATGTCGACCACCTTAACTTAGTCAAAACTTCATGAAATTCAATTTTTCTTTTTTAATCCTATAGTATCGAAGAATAGAATGTGACATATGTTTTGGATTGAAAAAATGTGATATTGTTTGAAAGCTATATATGTTTTCAATCAATCTATCGTCGAGGACTTTAATTAAGTAATTTGAATAGAAAATGAATAATAATTACTTATTAAATTCAAAGTAAAGCATAATTTATATTGGTGGAAAGCTGAGAATCTTTTTTAAAAACCCTTCTCATTTCATCAATTTTGGGTAAAAAAAAGTCATCAGCCACATGCCCATCATATTGCCACTTTTTGGCCCATCATGATCCTTCACATACCCATATTTGACTTATGTGGTTACATAATTAATTCATGATGTTTTTAATTTTTATGTCATTAGATAATTAATTTAATGATGTGCTTTTTAATGTTTGAAAGGTCAAAAGTTTAAAACATTTCAATAGTGATGTTAACAACCTTGAAATTAGCGTGTTTTATGTTTCATGTGATCATAAAAGATTAAAAAGTCAGTTGTAGAGGTGGTTGTTCAATGGTTGACATGTAAAATCCTTTAAAAGGAATAAAGTGATCATTGTAATAGTTGTTGATGGTCGAGGATTTAAAATACAAGCTCTTGACATTCAAAAATTTGTGTTTTTCTTCATAATTTTTTTATTTTTCTTGTTATGTAGTAATGTATGATCACATGCAGCCATATTTTGATGTGAAATCAATTCCAGGTCATGAAGATATGTGTTATCTTTGATTTAAATTTTATTTGAGGGCTTTAGGCATTGATTTGAGTTAGAAAACTTCATTTCTTTTCATATAGCCCAGTTACCCTATTTTTGAGGGTTTTGTAGTCCAAACATGATATAAATGGGCTCTTACACTTTTTGTGATTACTGTAGCTTGTGTAAGAGGCCCCATGGATGCTGTTGTAATTGTAGGATGCATGAATAAGGCATAGGATGATAAATAAAGAAGGTATAGCTACTGTCCTCAAAAGTTTTATGAAGAAAAACATGTGAAATGAGAGGTTCAAGCCTAGGTTTCAACAAAATATGTATGGGAGATCTTATTTTATAAATTTTTATCCATGTACAAACCTAATGGATTTTTTTTGAACACTAAATATAAATGATATACATACACACACACACACACAGACATATATATATAGATTTCTTTGATCATATGTTGCATTTATTGTTTGAGGAGAGCATCCAATAATTGCATTTAAATTTACATTTAAAAATACATATACATTCATATGAATGTATGTATGAATGTATATGTATTTTTAAATGTAAATGTAAATGCAATTACTAGATGCTCTCCTAGAACAATAATGCAACATATCATTGAATAAATCTATATCTATGTATATAAATGTGTATTTCTAAATGCAAGTGTAAATGCAAAGACCATAAGGTTTTGTAGTGTTATAAATACAAAATATTCATAAATTAATATAATTGAAATTCTAAAGTCTTCAACACATATAATATGAAATCGATCAAACTATTAAACTATATGAGAAATAAATGAAAACAGTAAATGCATATGTATGTGTATTTGTAAATGTAAGTGTAAAATAAATAAGAATAATGAAAATTATAAAAGAATACAAGGAAAGGTTTATAGTTTAGAGTGGGAGAGAGATAGAGGGTAGAGGGTTCAAGGGTTTATAGTTTAAGGGTTAATGGTTTAGGGTTTAGGGTTAAAGGTAGAGGGTGTTGGTTTGTTTTTTACATTGTAACCAGGTTGGTCTATAATCTACCTATGGGATTGCCAATTCCAATCAAGGGAAGCTTGAACGACCTGGACCAACTGACGAGGACTTTAAAAAGCCTCCTACACTTTGGGCTCTATAAGACCTGGGAGGGTGATCCCTTAATGTGTTTACAACCTCTACACCAATATCGTAAACAACATTAGCACATAATAGATAACCCCATTGAATAGCTCAATAAAATAGGATAATATCAAATAAAATTGGTTGTTCATCGATAATATCAACTATGTAAAGCATGAGATAACTACAACACAATCCATAGTAAAATATAGTCATTAATTTGCAATTTGTAGCAAACAATAGGAAAAGACAAACAATTATTGAACTACAAAAATAAGTAAAACTTAGATCAGTGTCATATATCCATTACAGGAGTCAAATTCATAAGCATCTAAAGGTTTATGACAGATTTAATACATAACATATAACTTGTAAGATCCCTAAAAATATTGCATTACAATTTCATCAATATGCATTCTCACCCAATACTACTTATCAAATCCTTATATAGAACATATCTGCCTATAATCCCATTCAATCATTTTAATTAATTCCTTGAATTAAAGCTAAAATATGTATTATACACACCACAACAGTGAGATGAATGAAACGACCTTAGTCATCTTATTGAAAATTTGGATATGCATGTATAGTGGAGATACACGAGTTTGAATTTATCATTTCAACTCAAGTGCTAGTACTATTGTACATTATTAAATCCCCATGAATTCAAAACTGATTACAAAATAACTCAAAACCTAAATTGTATTTCTCTCTAAAAAAATTAGACTTTACAATTTTCTCTACAACTTCACCTAGACTCGACCAAAAATTATCTAACTTGCTAACCCATACTTCTGCCCTTGAAATCCTTCTTATAGAAAACGAAGGAGAAAAAAAGCATCAGGCCATAAAGTACACATGTCACCAGCCAAATGAAGCATATGGTGATATTCCAAAAAACATTACAACAACCATCACCCTAGAGAATATTCCCATTCATCATGTCAGCTGAGAAAAATTGAGGCAACAACAAAAAACCACAAGAAACCCACACCGAGACCACCATCAAAGAAAAAATGGAGGCCGTTGTAATCATAGCATATGATTTACCACCCATTAGTAATTCATTCTTTTATTCCTCCTCAGTCAAATATTTATTTACCCACCTCTGATAATCTTCATCAGTTAGCCAGTCAAAATTAATTACCTCATTCACCTTGGCATTATAAGGTGTCTATTTTACTACAACCTGATTTACATCTCTTTCAAAAGATCCCAAAAATGAGTTGGTACTAATGATTTCGTCCATACAGCTCACCAACAAGTCATAATCTAAGTCATCACAAATTAATTTAATTTTATCATTGATGAGCTCACTTGCCTGATCCTACCACTGCTAGAATGACCTAATTTTCCCCTGCTCATCAATTATATCAGGTAACAATATGTTACCCCAATCAATGAAATTCTTCACCAACTCCCTAATCTTCATGCTCAAGTCATTTGGTAAGGTCTAAAAACCTTGCAATTATTTGACTAACACATGAGTAGGCTTTAATGATTGGGGCCTATTGTTTGTATCAAACCTTGAGGCCTTATACATGACATCCAGATCACTGGCCCTAGGGATCCAATTTTCAATCAATGGTATCACTACCTCCTGATCCATATCAATATTCTTTATTGCATCTAATAGAAAATAATATAAAGAATATATAGATAGCAATTTATTATCAACATTTTCATTCAAATTCCTTAAAATAGTACTAACAATCTCTGTTTCTTTGAAAGAGATCCCTCCACACTTACCCTCAAAGATTCCTATAACTCATCAATTCTTTGCAAGAGCTTCTTCTTTGTAGGATCAATAGAGCACTATGTTTCTTCATCAATTTCCTCTAAAGAAGGGGTGAAGGCAGAATTTTGACTGGGAGACCCTGGTCTGGAAATAATTGGAGAAGCAAGAGGCACTAACCCTATTTTGGAAGGTAATGTATTGGTCCCTAGAGCATTGATGTCTCCCCAATCTTTCTATACCTGAACCTTTCCACCTTAGTTTGCAACTCAATATTCCTCTGTTGCATTTTGTTGTATTCTTCAATCAAAAGGTTATACTTCTCCATTAGGATTTTCTTTTCAGCCTCCTCCCTTTTAGTAGTATTTTGGGCCAATTTTACCTTATTTACAATTAAACTAGTGGCCTCGGTCGTTGAGGTCTCTGAAGCTCTCTTTATTATTAATCCCCCTCTAAAATTTGGATTAATGTCTGTAATATTAGGCTTTCTCCCTTGTGGGGCCAATTCCCAAATTGCCAAGGTTTCATAGTCTTCACTAAAAGAAGAATTTTGAAGTGATGCCTTAACTTCTTCTTCAAATTCTTGCAAGGGATGCTTGGACTTCATAATAACATTAAAGGCCACTGCATCTACAATGTCTCATTCAGGAAAAATCGATACACTAGCCTAACGCACCAATTTGTTTCCTTCCTCAAGAGTGATGTTCTTAAATTCTTCCATTAATTCAACTTTCACTTCCTCATCATTCTTCTGGTTTGACCTGTTAGGTCTTTGTTCTCTTCTCTCCCTACATTTATTTTGATATTATTCAAACTTCATCCTCCATACCAATTGCATGAATACAAGAGTCTTTACAAATGCATTGTCATCTAGAAATTCCTTACATGCTTCCATTCTTGCATCTTGTACACTTTTTCCTTTCATATCTAAATTAGATAAAACCAATTCAGCCGGCCTGGGAGGGGAAGGCATACCAACCTACATATCTTGATCAGTAACAATAATTTCATCCATAAAACTCTCCAGCGTTTGATCGGTTCTTTTCCTTTTAGGGCTTGGCTCAGATGGTGGTGATGGGGGACTATCTTTTGGTGATGACTCTAAATCAATGATCTTAATTTCCCTAGGCACTTTAAATTTTGGACCTAATTGTGAAGGAAACTTCATAATTTTCTTCCCTTTTCTATCCACTTCTTCCTCATCACTATTACTATCCTTTTTTCTCTTGTAAATGGGCCACTTTTCCATAGGCTGGTATGTTGGCCTTGTTTCAAATGGTCTGACACCTTGTTCTTGTACACCCAAACTTAGCTCTAAGTTTAGTTTTTTGGTTCTCGAAGTGCCCATAATCTCTTTGAAGTTCTCCATTATAAAATCAATTTTCTTATGGTGGGGACTGAACTCCAATAGTGGATCATATTTCAGATCCATGTTGTGCACAATATCTAATAGCTTATCATAATCTATCCATTTCTCCTTGTTCAACTCCTGCTTATTTAGGTCGAACTCATTTTTTATCAGGTCCTTAGGATAGTTGAACTCATGCACAAACTTGCCAACCTTTATTCTTTGTCTAAAAAGGGTAAAGAAACCCTCAAGATCATGCTACCGCTTTGGACTACATCTCAAACGATAATCCTCAAAAAATTTCTCAAAGTGTACCCAACCTCCTTTTGAAAAGGAAAAATCAAATACCATTGTATAATTAGGAAAAAATGTTCTCTTACCCCTCCTTGTGAGGTTGTCCCCATGGATGCAACCTATCTGCCACATAACTTTTGTAAACCCCACTCTTGGTGGGACATTGTATGGTAGTATATGAGGGGCTCCTTGAAAACCATATACCCTCAAAACGGTGCTAACTAGGTATGGGATAATGTCACCCCAGTTATGGCTGACTTTTAATTTTGGTTTCCTCCCCTTTGGCCTGAGGAAATCATGTAATTTCTCAAGAATCCTAGGTACATTCACCATCAATCTAGCCCTCAATCTAGAAGCAAAACAATTATGAAATTGCACATAACTAGTGCTTTCCTTTTTACGAGATAAATCTACAACCCATATTTGTACTGGCAACCTTTCTCCATCAACCGATTACCTTAATTTCATCTTCTCAGATAAGAAGTCAAAATTCTTGAATAAAAACATATGCATCAACATAGAATACCAAAAGAATTAAGTGCTAGTTTCATTTTTTTGTAGCTTTGACAACCCCTCATGTATTCTCTTAGCCAAGAAAGAAGAAAAGTCATATGCGACAAAGAAGTTAGGGTGTTGTATTTGTGCCCCCATGAACATGTATGCAATGGGCATCACCGTACTAGGACTGAAATTGAAAATCAGACACAATGAATAAAAAGTGGCCAGGAAATTATTTGCAAAACAATTTAATCTAAAAGGTTCTTGGTCACTGGGGCTGATATGAAATCTTGAGCCTCCTACCCTAGCCAGATGAGATGGAAGAAATTTACCTATGAAAAGAGACTTCAAATTTGCATATTCCTACTTCATTTCCTCAAGGTTGATAGGAACCAAGTCTTCACTCGGTTCACTCAAGTCAAAAAACTATTGAATATCATCTCTGTTAATGATTAACAAAACCTTTCCATCATTATCCCTAATTACTCGTGTGATAGGGTCATATCTTGCAACTACTGCCCAAAGCAGGTTTATATCAGGGAAAACATTCAGTACCACCAACTTCCCCATATCATACATCCATCCATTTGAAAAAGGGTGAGGAATATTCCTCAATCCATACTACAATTTGAACATTTCCAAACTGGTGAGAGGAACCCTAACATCGACTATGTTGGAAAAATTGTATATTAACCCCTCCCCCAGGATTTTCCCTCACATCAGAACCAATCCCTTCTTTCTATCATTTGTTGAAAAGGGAAATTGATCTAGGAAATCATCATACAGGTTTCTTTTGAGATAGTTTGCCTGGCTAGAATGTTGCTTGGGTGGTGCCATCTCAAACAAACTAGGGCTTCTTATAACTTCACACTTCAAATAGCTAGGACTAACCAGAGATATGAAATTACAAAATAAAATATTGCAATTTCTCACAATTTAAATAAACTATAGCCCTAAAATGTTTATCAACAAGCCCTATGATAAGTACAAAAAATATTTTCCTTAATTCAAGCACAGAATGACTGGGAAACACAAAAATTAACTCACAAATCTTATCGTAGAAATACCAAATTTTGGCTATGAGGGTTCACAACCTTGCTCTAAGCTCTAAAACTACTTTGCAAAATACCTAAATGCTTTGTGACACACATAAAGTAGGAGAATTTATTTTATTTTGATCAAATTGTGCTAGTAAATTTCTCATCTGCCATTAAATCTCACTCATGCATTGCACGAATGGCTCCAACCATATTTGATGCAGATTTAAATTCGAGCGATTGATCCTTCAACATAGTCATTGGCCCTATCATTACCCTCAAGTAGCTTTTCCATCAATATTATAACACATCTTTCAATTTTAATCACATGCATCTTAAGAGAACTTTAGTAACCCACCTTTTAATGTATTTGAGGCCGGATTAATGTGCCATGGTATTTCCTTTATTCTTTCGGCTTCATCAGATGAGACATGTGGCGACCGCCCATGATATTGTGATCGAGGTTGGGGCCATCGTAGGATGGCGGGGAATGATTGAGATCAAATGGTAGTTGATCAACAATCACACAATTTCATCCCCCAAATGACATGTGGCGCCTGCCTGCGATATTGCAATTGGTAAAAATCCTGTAGCTTCCGATCAGGCAATGGCGAACAATCGTTGATATCGAAGGAAATTTGATCAATGGTAGTGCGAATTTGATCCCTTCTACAAAATAAAACATTCATTAAAAAGGACAAGGGGACATCACTAGGCCAATGGTAAACAACGACATAAGTTGTTTTTTAAAGATGAAATACAGGGCCAATCAAGACTTAGGAAATAGAACCTTGTGGAGGAAATAAAGTATTAAAATCAAAGACACTTGGCCTAGACAAACTGATATGACATAATTTGTTTTAAAACCCCATCAAAAGTAACAGTGAAATAGAACCCAGCCAAAGTGTGAAATAAACATTAGGGTTTTACATGAAGACAAAGCTAAAACCCCAACCCTTAGAAAACTCAAACAACATGAAAGACCAGAGACATAAGGCAAGGCATGAATGAAAAACAAGGAGAAAAATATTGAAGTTTGATTAGTGACTCCAATTAGGGACATTCGTTCCACTGGAATGAAGTGAGAATCCAGAATGTCAGGTAGAGTAGACCAAGATGCAGAGACAACCAAAAAGGGATTGTTTAGAGAAAACAACCCCAAATATGTACAAAATATATACAAAATATACAAACCTCATAGTTTCTGTTCATATACACTTGTTCTATGGCCTTGGCTTCCAAAATGAAACCTCTCCTGAATCATAACTACTTAATTGTCATTTGTAACTTTTTGTTTCTTGTATGCAATCATGATCCTTGTTGGATCAATCATGATGACCAAAAACCCTACATGAAAGGTTATGAGCATAGCAATTCTATCTCAATCACATGATATGAGGGTTCTATTGTTGTCACAAACCTCTTGCAATGACATGTTTTTAATAGGCATATTATCTGTGTTAACTAGAGTTGATGTTTCTTGAATGTGTTTTCCTTTTATGCATTTCCTTAAAACATCATGCATTGAATGTTATCTGGCAACTTGTTTGCCTAATGTTTGATTGTGAAGGCCTTTAATAGATCCTTGTGCAAATTTAGATTTTGCTTTTGTTGTTGTCGTTCATGAGGCCATTGTAGCATGCATTGTTGGTTGTCCTTATCAATGAAAATGACCTTTACCTATTGCATTCACTTTCAATAGTACACCCATGAATGAATAATATCAATCCCCTTTGCCTCTTGTAGCTAGCTCTTGAAAAGGTGTTTTCCTTGTACTTGTATCATGAACTTGATTCAACCATTTCTCTTCTTTTTTATGTGTAATAAATACACATATTATCCTCATTTTATCTTTATTGGACAACCACCTGTCACATATGTGGGTGACCTAACAACTCACCTTCCTATGTGATGTGTGACTATCCAATCAGGTTATGGTGAGAGGGGCTTGAAAACAACTTGAAATGCTTCCTCATTGTTTAAAAGATGCATAATTTAACTTGATGCATCTATGAAGTCACTTCCTTTATAAATAGATCATGGATCATCTTAAGAATATTTAAGGACATATCAACATAGTATGTTGCATCTTTTGAATCTATCCTTTCCTATCCTATCTTATTTTACTATTCTTTTATTGTATTGGGAAAATCCTAAGGTTGGGGTATTTCCTTTGATTGAATCCATCTATCTCTCTCCTTTCTACCCTTAACCCTTAAACTCCAAACCGTTAAACCCTCTACCATCTACCCTCTCTCTCTCTCTCTCAAGTATCTCCCTCCTACAGCCTCTCCATCTCTTAGGTCTTTATCTATCTCTCAGTCACTCCCTCTATGTGTCTCCCCTCTACCCTGAAACCCTAAAGCCTAAACCCTTAACCATAAACCTTAAACCATCAACCCTTAAACTCTAAACCCTTAAACCATCTACCCTAAAACCTTAAACCCTTAAACCTTAAGGGTTTAAGGGTTTAGAGTTTAAGGGTTAAGGGTTTAAGGTTTAGGGTTAAGGGTAGAGGGAGAGAGATAGAGAGTGAGTCGAAAGAGATGAGAGAGGGAGAGGGGTAGAGGGAAAGACCTGGAGAGAGAGCTGTAGAGGGTGGGGTTTAGGGTTATGGTAGAGGGGAGAGAGATAGATGGATTCAATGAGAGAGAGGGAGGAGTGGGAGAGATAGAGAAAGTAGAGGGGTAGGGTTTAAGGGTTAAGGGTTTAGGGTTTAGGGTAGAGGGTAGATGGTTTAGGGTTTTAGAGGGTTTAGGGTTAAGGGTGGATGGGAGATAGATAGAGGGAGTGAGTGAGTGAGAGAAAGACCTGAGAGGGAGGAGGTGAGGAGAGAGTGTGCTATATAAAGGAAGGGAGGTTAAGGGTTGAGAGAGACCTAAGAGAGGGAGAGGGAGTATGATGGAGATAATTGAGAGAGAGAGAGGGAGGGAGTGGAAGAGAGATAGAGGGAGGGGGGGTTAAGGGTAGAGGGTAGATATTTTAAGGGTTTAAGGTTTAAGGGTTAAGGATTTAGGGTTTAGGGTTAAGGGTAGAGGGAAGTGTTGGGTTTTGTTTATAATGTAACTAGGTTGGTCTTCAAATCTACCTATGGAATTTCCAATCCCAATCTAGGGAAGCTCAAAGGACCTGGACCAATTGATGAGGACTTTAAAAAATCCTTCTACACTTCAGACTCTGCAAGACCCAGGAGGGTGATCCCTTAATGTGTTTACAACCTTTGCACCAATATTATAAACAACATTAACAATAACAAATAATATCATTTAATAGCTCAAAATAATAAGATAATATCAAATAGAATTGGCTATTCATCAACATTATCAGCTATTTGGAGCATGAGATAAATACAACACAATCCCAAGATGAAATAGGTCATTGATTTGCAATTTTTAGCAAGCTCTAGGTAAATACGAAAAAATATTGAATCATACAACTTAGATCAGTGCCATATATCCATTGTGGGAGTCAAATTCATAAGTATTCAAGGGTTTATGATAGATTTAACACATAACATATACGATCCTTGATAACATTGCATTGCAATCTCATCAATATTTATTCTAACCCAATACTACTTATCAAATCCTTATACAGAACATATCTGCCTATAATCCCATTTAAGCATTTTAATTAATTTCCCTTGTCAACAAATGATACGAAGAAGGGATTGGTTTTGATGTGAGGAAACAACCTAGGGGAAGGATTAGTGTATAATTGTTCCAACATAGCCTAATGGAACATTGGATCTTTCCTCATGCTTGGGAAACCTTTCACCAAAAGATTCCATGAATGCATCTTACCCAAAGTATGCTTTAGGACCCCCATGCATACAAACACAAGGATTGTCATTTATCATCTTGCAACAGTGGTACCTAAGATGATGGTACTACCCCTCCCTTGGACATTGCTCTCTTCTTACAATTGGATACATCAATCCTCCTTTTGATTTTTTCAAAAGGATATGAAATGATTTCTAACCAATGCCTTATTGGGTCAATGAGATCACCAAAAGTCTATGACTTGTCAAATGAAGGTATATTATTGACACCTATCCCTTTTCTATTCACTTGTTAGGACTTAGTAATGACTATCCAAAGAGAAAATGAGATAGTGGCAACAACCATTTATATTATTTATCTCACTACAATCCATTTCATGGCTATAGTCATGTTGTCACCCAGTGTATATTTATTTTTTAAAATTCATAGATAACATGAAGACAAACTTATAGCCTTTAATGGTACTACTCTTATTCATGACTATGCTTTGTTCCCTTGAACCACCATGATTTATGATGGTTTTTATGCTGAATGTCTTCATTAAAACACCCCTATGCAAGAATATTCCTTCACTATTATAGCCTATTGCTGAAATGGATGGTTAATGGTATGAAAAGTTAAAAATACAACTATGCTTTGCTTCCTTCACTACTTGTTGTTGATTGTTTACTTTTGTTCGTACGCACATGTACCATTGTAATGCTTGATGCCCTACATGAACCTGCATGGCTATCTTTTAGCATAACCTCATAGTTGTTGTTCATATACACTTGTACTATGGCCTAGGCTTCCAAAATGAGACCTCTCCTAAATCATAACTGCTTAATTGTCATTTGTAACTTTTTGTTTCTTGTATGCAATCATGATCCATGTTGGATCAATCATGATGACCAAAACCCCTACATGAAAGGTTATGATCATAGCAATTGTATCTCGAGCACATGATATGAGGGTTCCATTGCTGTCATAAGCCTCTTGTAATGACATGTTTTCAATAGGCATATTATCTATGTCAACTAGAGTTGATGTTTCTTGAATGTTTTTTCCTTTTATGCCTTTCCTTAAAATATCATGCATTGAATGTTATTTGGCAACTTGATCACCTAATGTTTTATTTTGAAGGCCTTGAATAGAGCCTTATGCAACTTTATATTTTTTTTGTTGTTGTTGTCATTCATGAGAACATTGTAGCATGCAGTGTTGGTTGTCTTTATCAATGAAAACATTGACCTTTACCTATTGCATTCACTTTCACTAGTACACCCATGAATGAATAATATCAATTCCCTTTTCCTCTTGTATCTCTTGCAAAGGTGTTTTCCTTGTACTTGTATCATAACCTTGATTAAACCATTGCTCTTATTTTGTTATGTGTAATAAATACACGTAGTCTCCTCATTTTATCCTTATTGGACAACCACCTATCACATTTGTGGGTGACTTAACAACTCACCTTCCTATGTGATGTGTGACTATCCAATAGGGTTATGGTGAGAGGGGCTTGTCAACAACTTGAAATGCTTCCTCATTGTTTAAAAGATGCATAATTTAACTTGATGCATCTATGAAGTCACTTCCTTTATAAATAGATCATGAATCTTCTTAAGAAGATTGAAGGACATATCAACACATTATGTTGCATCTTTTGAATTTTTCCTTTCCTATCCTATCTTATGTTCCTTTCATTTCTTGTCTTATGTTACTAGTCTTTTATGGTATTGGGAAAATTCTAATGTTTGGGTTTTGTATTTGACTGAATCCCTCTATCTCTCTCCCCTATACCCATAACCCTAAACCATTAACCCTTAAACTCCAAACCCTTAAACCCTCTACCCTCTTACCCCCCTCTCTCTTTGTCAAGTCTCTTCCTCCTACCCCCTCTCCCTCTCTTAGGTCTTTATCTATCTCTCACTCACTCCCTCTATGTGTCTCCCCTCTACCCTTAAACCCTAAACACTAAACCCTTAACCGTAAACCTTAATCCCCTAACCCTTAAAATCTAAACCCTTAAACCCTCTACCCTCTACATTTAACCCTTTACCCCATATCTCTCTCCCACTCCTCCCTCCTTCCCTCTCTCTCAAGTCTCACC
The DNA here is from genome assembly GCA_007258455.2 of Sequoia sempervirens. NCBI lineage: Eukaryota > Viridiplantae > Streptophyta > Pinopsida > Cupressales > Cupressaceae > Sequoia > Sequoia sempervirens. The sequence continues at coordinate 139,594,880 of VDFB02000002.1, read as the reverse complement.
CTCCTACCTCCTCTCCCTCTCTCAGGTCTCTCTCTCTCCCACTCAATCTTATCTCGTTCCCCTCTACCATTAACCCTTAAACCCTCAAACCTCTACCCTTAACCCTCTATGTACTCTCTATCTCTCTCTCCCTCCCTCCCTCTCTCTATCACTGAATCCGCTATCTCTCTCCCCTCTACCCATAACCCTAAACCCTTAACCCTTAAACCCCCAAACCCTCTACCCTCTCTCTCTCTCTCAAGTCTCTCCCTCCTACCCCATCTCCCTCTCTTAGGTCTCTCTCTCTCTCCTCAATCTCTCTATCTCTCTCCCTCTACCCTTAACTTGAAACCTTAAACCCTTAATATTAGGTGTGTATTAAAACATTATAAAAGTATAAATTTTTGGAGTTCTATTAGGAATTGAATTATAAATGATGATGAATGGGAAAATCTAAGGAACTTTAATATTTTCAACTAAAATGTTAGAGTTCAATTAGGATTAGTGTTCACTTAGGGTTAGGTTTAGGGTTCAATTAATGTTCAATTTGGGTTAGGATTGAGGATGAGGTTGGGGTTTAATTAAGGTTATGAATTCAATAAGAGTTCAAATAGGGTCAAGGTTAAGGTTAGGGTTGGGGTTAAGGTTCAATTAGGATAAGAATTAGTGTTAGGGTTAGGATTAGAGTTCAATTGTAGTTGAAAGTTAGGTTTATGGTACAATTAGCACTAGTTTTCAATAAATGTTCAATTAGGGTTAATACTTAATTAAGGTTAGTTTTAGAGTTCAATTGGGGTTTGGGTTAGGGTTGGGATTATGAATCAAGTAGGTTTGGGTTAGTGTTTGATTAGAGTTAGTTTTAGGGTTTAGTTAGAGTTAGGGTTAGGCTTAGGGATAGAATTCAATTATGCTTAGTGGTCAATTACAATTAGATTTAGTGTTCAATTAGGGTAAGGGTTAGAGTCCAAATAGGGTTAGGGTTTAACTAGCATTAGGATTAGAATAGAATAAAGTTTTGTGTTTAATTATGATATCTAGAATTTAGTATAATTTTAGAAAATGAAATTATTTGGACACAAAGAAAAAAAAATAGAAAAGTTGATTTTATATAGATCTCATTTCTTAATTTATTCTAAAATTCTAATTAATAATTGTTTAATTAATATAACATTAATATTTAATTTAATTTAATTTAATTGTATTAGATAATTAGTAAAACTAAATAGATAATAAATATTTTATGGATTTTAAAAATTAGAATTTAGTTTAATTTTATTTGTAATGTCAAATATTAAAATTTTATATTGAAATACTTAATTTATTTTAAAATATTTATAATTAATGTTCAATTTATAAACTAATATTAAGACATTAATAAATATAACCCGTGACATAATGTATTAAAGATGCATCAAAGTATTTATCATTCCTTCAACTTCACTGGATGAGACACATGGCTTTCATCCATGATATTGAAATCAATAAAGACCTCACAACTTTTGATCACGCGATGGCCAACAACCGTGGATCTCAACCATTAGCAATCCTGTTCATTCAACATAGTCACTAGCCTTGTTATTAACCATTGAGCACCTTTCTACTAGGATTGTAACATCTTCGTTGATTTAAAACACATGCATCTTATAACTAATTTAGTAACGCATTATATAATGTGTTAAGGATGCATCAAAGTATTTATCATTCCTTCAGCTTCACCAGATGAGACACGTGGCACTCACCTGTGATATCACGATCAACTAGTGGGGTCATTGTGGGATGGAAGGGAATGGCTAAGATCACATGACGATTGATCTATGGCCATGTGAACTTGTCCCTCTCCAAAATAAACACATTTATTAGGGGAGAGGGCCCAATACACGTGGCACTCACTTGTGATATCGCGATCAACTGGTGGGGTCATCATGGGATGGCGGGAAATGAATAAGATCACATGATGATTGATCTACAACCATGAAAACTTGTCCCTCTACAAAATAAAAAAATTTATTAGGGGTGAGGGCCTAGTACACATGGAATTCACTCGTGATATCACGATCGATTGGTGGGGTCATCGCGGGCGGGGAATGGATGAGATCACATGACGATTGATCTACGACCATTTGAACTTGTCCCTTAGTAAAATAAAAAACATTTATTAGGGGATAGGGCACACTCAATCATCATGATAATACCCAGTCTTACCACATATTTATACTATATATTGTAAATAGACAGTCCAAATGTAAATAAAGAAAAAACCAAATGTTGATAAAAAATGGACCCATACATGAACACATGAGAACCTCTAAAGGTTAAATGAAAAAAACATAAATACATTCATGAAGAAGTGAAATAAGTACTTTTTTGTTTTAAATAAAATATCACAACTATCCACTATAAGTATATCATTTAAAAAATAAAATTATCATTTAATAAAATAAGACACTCACTTAAACAAGTATTGTTATCATAGTGAAAAAATAATGTTCTTATGTGTACAACAATTGGGGTAGCAATGTACAAGCATTGGATAATTTATATTAATAATTTGTCTTGCCGATCTAGCGAGTTACATGATGAGTCACACCTCCAAACCTTAGTTATAGATAAATAAGAGACTAGTCTACATTTCAAAAAAAAAATGAAGGTTCTATGATATTCTAGTCAATTGCTACATGCTGAGAAAGTTAGCCTGCATGACTACTAGGCCCTCTCCCCTAAAGGAATAAGGGAACATCACTAGGTCGATGAAAAACAATGACATAAGTTTTTTTAACAAGGGAACACAGGACCAACAAAAGACTTAGGAAAAATAATTCTAGGAGAAGTAAATAAAACAATAAAACAAAAGGGGGCCCAACCTAGACGTATGAAGCAATGGGGCTTAGGTCATTTTAAAGACTTCCCAAAAAGTAATAGCCAAATAGATCCCATCCAAAGTGTAAGATTAACACTAGGTTTTCAATGAAGATGAAGGTAAAGCCCCATCCTTAGGATTTTTCCAAACACCATACATGACCAGAGACATAAGGAAGGATAAAACAAAACATAGAGAACAAAAATTTGAAGCTTCATCACTACCCATAACCCTAAACCCTAAACCATTAACCCTTAAACCTTAACCCTTAAACCCCAAATCCTTAAACCCTCTACCCTCTCTCTCTCTCAAGTCTGTCCCTCCTACCCCTTCTCCCTCTCTCAGTCTCTCTCTCTCTCTCACTCCATCTATCTATCTCCCCTCTTCCCTAAACTCTAAACCATAAAACATTAACCCTTAAACTCTAAACCCTTAAATCCTCTACCTTCTACATTTAACCCTCTACCCCTTATCTCTCTCCCACTCCCTCCCTCTTTCCATCTCTATCTCAAGTCTCACCCTCCTACCCCATCTCACTCACTCTTATCTCCCTCCATTCCACCCTTAACCCTCTACCCTTAAACCATCTACCCTTAACCCTTAACCCTCCCTACCTCACTCTCTCTCCCAGTCTGTCCCTCTCTCTCTCAAGCATCTTCAATATCCTACCCCTTCTCCCTCTATTATGTCTCTCTCTCACTCACTCACTCCATCTATCTCTCTCCCCTTAACCCTAAACCATAAAATCTCTACCCTCTACCCTTAACCCTTCCTTTATATTTCTCTCTCTCAAGTCTCTCCCTCCTAGCACCACTCCCTCTCTGAGGTCTCTCACTCACTCACTCACTCACTCACTCACTCACTCAATCTCAAGTCTCTCCTCCTACCCCTTCTCCCTCTCTTAGGTATTTCTCTCACTCACTCAATCCCTCTATATCTCTCCCCTCCACCCTTAACCCTAAACCCTTAAACCATCTACCCTGAACCCTTAACCCTCCCTCCTACACTATCTCTCCCACTCCCTCCCTCTGTCTTTCTCAAGTATCTTAAATATCCTACCCCCTCTCCCTCTCTATGGTCTCTCTCTCACTCACTCGCTCCCTCTATCTCTCTCCCCTTCACCATAAACCCTAAACCCTAAACCTTCTACCCTCTACCCTAAACCTTCCCTTCCTTTATCTCTCTCTCTCTCTCATGTCTCTCCCTCCTAGCACCACTCCCTCTCTAAGGTCTCTCTCTCTCTCTCTCTCTCTCTCTCTCACTCACTCACTCACTCTATCTCAAGTCTCTCCCTCCTCCCCCTTCTTCCTCTCTTATGTCTTTCCCTCACTCACTCACTCCCTCTATCTCTCTCCCCCTCCCTTAACCCTAAACCTTTAAACCATCTACCCTCTACCCTTAATCCTCCCTCCCTCTCAGTCTCTTTTAAGTATCTTCAATATCCTACCCCCTCTCCCTCTCTTAGGTCTCTCACTCATTCACTCTATCTCAAGTCTCTCCCTCCTACCCCTTCTCCCTCTCTTAGGTCTTTCTCTCACTCAGTCAATCTCTCTATCTCTCTCCCCTGCACCCTTAAACTATCTACCCTGTACCCTTAACTCTCCCTCCCTCACTCTCTCTCCCACTCCCTCCCTCTCTCTCTCTCAAGTATATTCAATGCTCCTACCCCTCTCCCTCTCTTGGGTCTCTCTCTCACTCACTCCTCCATCTATCTCTCTCCCTTAGCCCTAGAACCTAAACCTTAGCCGACCCTCTACCCTCCTGCCCTTAACCCTCCTTCCCAGCTACATCTCTCTCTCTCAGAGTCTCTCCCTCCTAGCACCACTCCCTCTTTGATGTCTCTCTCCACTCACTCACTCACTCTATCTCAATTCTCTCCCTCCTACTCCTTCTCCCTCTCTTATGTCTTTCTCTCACTCACTCACTCCCTCTATCTCTCTCCCCTCCACCCCTTCCAACCCTAAAAGACTTTAAACCATCTATCCTCTGCCATTAGCCTCATCCTCTGTCTCTCTACCACTCCCTCTCTTGGGTCTCTTGAGTCCGCTCACTCTATCTCAAGTCTCTCCCTCTACCCATTCTCCCTCTCTTGGTTGTTTCTCTCACTCCCTGCGCTCCCTCTATCTCTCTCCCCATCACCCTTAACTCTAAACCCTTAGATCATCTACCCTAAACCCTTAACCTTCCTCCCTCACTCTCTCTCCCTCCCTCTCTCTCTCTTAAGTATCTTCAATATCCTACCCCTTCTCCCTCTCTTAGGTCTCTCTCTCACTCACTTACTCCCTCTATCTCTCTCCCCTTAACCCTAAACCCCAAACCCTCTACCCTCTACCCTTAGCCCTCCCTTCCTTTATCTCTCTCTCTCTCTCTCTCAGGTCTCTCCTCTAGCACTCCTTCTCTAGGGTCTCTCTCTCTCTCTCTCCACTCCTCACTCTATCTCAAGGTCTCTCTCCTGCCCATTCTCCCTCTCTTGGGTCTTTCTCTCACTCACTCCTCCCTCTATCTCTCCCCTCCAATATAACCCTAAACCAGCCAAATGATCCACCCTCTATCTCTCTCCACTCCCTCTCTCTCACTCTCTCTCAAGGATTTTCAATATCCTACCCCCTCTCCCTCTCTTAGGTCTCTCCCTCCTACCCCTTATCCCTCTCTTAGGTATTTCTCTCACTCACTCACTACCTCCATCTCTCTCCTTTCCACCCTTAACCCTTAACCCTTCCTCCCTCACTCTCTCTCCAACTCCCTTCCTCTCTCTCTCTCTCAAGTATCTTCAATATACTAAGCCCTCTCCCTCTCTTAGATTTCTCTCTCTCTCACTCACTCCCTCTCTCTCTCCCCTTAACCCTAAACCCTTAACCCTCCCTTTATCTCTGTCTCTCTCTCTCTCATGTCTCTGCCTCCTCGCACCCCTCCCTCTCTGAGGTCTCTCTCTCTCTCACTCACTCTATTTCAAGTCTCTCCCTCCTACCCCTTCTCCCTTTCTTAGGTCTTTCTCTCACTCAATCACTCCATCTATCTCTCTCCCCTCCACCCTTAACCCCAAACCCTTACACCATCTACCCTCTATCTCTCTCCCACTCCCTCCCTCTATCTCTCTCTCAAGTATCTTCAATATTCTACCCCCTCTCCCTCTCTTAGCTCTATCTCTCACTCACTCGCTCCCTTTATCTCTCTCCCACTCCCTCCCCCCCTCTCTCTCTCTCAAGTCTCTCCCTCCTATCCCATCATCCCTAAACCTTAAACCTTCTATCCTCTACCCTCAACACTCTTCCCCTCTCCCTTCCCCTTCCTAATTCTCTCTCTCTACCTCTCCCCTTCTTCCCCTCTTCCCCTATCCATTCCCCCTCCTAATTATTTCTCTATATATCTCTCTCCCTTTTTGCCCCTTCTCTCTCATTTTCTCTCTCCCTTTCCCCCCTCTCTCCCTTCCCCCTCCTAATTCTCTCTCTCTCCCTCTCTCTCTCTCTCTCTCTCTCTCTCTCTCTCTCTCTCTCTCTCTCTCTCTCTCCATTTCTCTCTCTCTCCCTTTCATCTCTCCCTACCTCTCTCTCTCTTTCCCACCCTCCACCTCCTAATTACTCTTGGGTATATGTGTGCAAAAATTAGATATCAATTTAGATCAGGATATCAGTTATAGCATAAAATATTACATTTTAAATTTTTTTTCAAATTAGATATTAGACATGAATTGGATATCCAAAAAAAATTAGATATCCAATTTGAGGTACTTTCGCTTGGGCATATCTATGGAGCAATGTACTGATAGCCAACCCAAAAAAAAAGTCAACTCAGGATTTTCACATTTTTTGGTGAGTTCAAAATGCTACTTTTTTCATGTTGCCACTTTTTGGCACATCATGATCCTGCACATACCCAGGTATAAATTAGGTAGTTTTTATTGCTAAGGTGGATCACTCCTTTCTTTGAAGGTGATACACTTATGATTGGGTTAAGTATTATTCATTTCTTTAGAAAATTCCTACTGCCTTTTTGATAGGTTAATTATGATTTGATTAGATGGGTTATGAAGCACTTATTTCAAACAAATATCTTTTTGAAAGAAGTATATTGGCATGAAATTAAATATGATTTGTATTCCAATGTAAAAACTACAAAGAATGGAAACAATTCTTTCAACACATAAACTATTATGTCATATTCAATTAAAATGAAAAAGCTTATTCTACATTAGTTAGGATCCACAACTAAGAAAATGATCTAAAGTTACTTATTTATCTTAGAGGAACTAAGTATATAGTATACAAAGAAAACAAACAAATCCACAACTACCCCTAATTTGAAGGAGTTTAGTTTTCTCCCCTTTTCTTATCTCACTAATATTTTTTAATTATTTTAAAGAGATGAAGGGTCATAAAAAAACCTTATTCAACCCAGTAAATAGCTTGGTTAATGAAACTTGAAAAAAGCAACAAAATAGTTGCTACATTTGGCATTTCATGTTGAATGAAGAGTGGTGACAATAATCTACTTATAGTTTAATAAAACACTATTTTTATAAGAAGGCTTGACATTAGAAAGATAAGTGTTACTTATAGTTCAATAAAACACTATTATAGTTTTACCAACATATACTATTGTATGCTTTCATGGCTTCTTAGTTAATATATGGGGAGAGAAAGAGAGAGAGATAGAGATATATGGGAAGAGAAAGAGAGATGGAGATATATGGGAAGAGAAAGGAAGAGAGGTGGAGATAGAGAGTAGATGGATAGGGGGGATAGGGAGGGAGAGATGGTGAGAGATAGAGAGGGGGAGATAGAGAGGGGGAGGGAGAGAAAAGGATATAGATAACAAGAGATAGAGGAGTGAGAGGGAGATAAAAAAAGAAATAGAGATAGAGATATAGAGTAGGAGAGATGGAGTGCATGAGAGAGAAAGGGGGAGAGGGAGAGATAGATCAATAGATAGAGGGGGGAAGAGGCAGGAGTGACATAGATAGTGGGAGATATAGAGATATAGAGAGTGATAGGGAGAGATATATAAATCAGCCTCCCTATATCTCTATCTATTCATCCTTATCTCTTTGTCTCCCTTTCTATTTGTATGTGTCATTATCTCCCTCTCTCTCTGTATTTTCTTCCCTATATTTATCTCTGTCTCCTTAAGTGTGCAATGGGTACATCGAAGAGGTCTTAAAGCAGAATTATCATATATTTAATCAAATGGCATGCTACCTTGAGGATAACTCCCCAAGGTCACATGCCATCCTTGGATTGTTGACATGAAACAACTAATAAAGATTAAGTTTCTCTCTCATATTAATATATATTACTATTATTTTAAATATAATATTTTTATACGTATTTAATAATTTTGTTAAAGAATATGATATATAATTATAATAAGTTGAATAATTATATTATTTATTATGTAAAATATAGCTAATATATACTTAACTATATTGTAGAATATTAAAACCTAGCTAAATGGTGCCAAAATTTTGAACTTAATTAGCATATTGTAAAACCTAATGAAACCAGGTTGTAGCTCATCAAATTGGAGAAGTGAAAAGTCAATACCAACACTGAGGAAGAGTTTGGAGTAGTGAAAACAAGGTCAATGCCAGTGCCGAGGAAGAGTTTCGAGTAGTGAAAATAAGGTCAATGCCAGCGTAGAGGAAGAGTTTGGAGTAGTGAAAAAAAGGCCAATGCTAGTGTCGAGGAAGATTCTAGAGTTAAAACAAGGTCAATACCTGCGTCAACGAAGAGTTTGTAGGAGTGAAAATAAGGTCAATACCAGTGTTGAGGAAGAGTTTGGAGGAGTGAAAAAAAGGTCAATACTAGCGCTGACGAAGAGTTTGGTGGAGTGAAAAGAAGGTCAATATCAGCATTGGGGAAGAGTTTGGAGGAGTGAAAACAAGGTCAATACTAGCACCGAGGATGAGGTTGAGGGCACTCAGGAAAAATCAATGACCAATGGGAAATGAGTACTATAAGTTTGGCACCCCCATTTTCTTTAACCTTCAATTTTCATTCCTAGTTTCTAAAGATCTTCTCGTACATTGGCACCCCCATTCTCATAAAATGGTATAAGATAAGATAAAAAATAAAATAGCTTAGTCTTTCCCACTTTTATCCATTAGCCTCAGGTCTTGGAAAAACTCCCATAATCTACCCACATCTTAGTTGAGGTCTAGGATTTCATCACACATCGCCTTCATTGCATGAGTCTAAAGTAATTACAGACTTACCCCAAGCAGATGCTAGGCTAAGGTGGATCTAAGGAATGAAAATAGAGGCATACAATTCTTCTTTAATACATCCACCACAAGCATATGCACGGTGTTTGTTGTTTTTACAGTAAGCAAGTTGATCTTCTAATCTACCTATGGAATTTCCAATTCCAATAAAGGGCAGCTCTTAGGACCTGGACCAACTAATGAGGAAAGACCTCCTAAACTTTGGGCTTTGCAAGACCCAAGAGGGTGATCCCTTAATGCATTTACAACCTCTGTACCATCATCATAAATAATATTAACAACAACAGATAATCTCATTTAATAGCTCAACATAATAGGATAATACCAAATAGAATTGGTTATTTATCAATAATATCAACTATTTGGAGCATGAGATAACTACAACAACATTTCATAGTATAAGATAGTTATTGATTTTCAATTTGTAGCTTGCTCTAAGTAAAGACAAACAAATACTAAACCATACAAATAAGTACAACTTAGATTAGTGCCATACATCAATTGGAGAAGTCATATTTATAAGCATCTAAGGGTTTATGACAAATTTAACACAACATATGAGATCCTTGATAACATTACTTTACAATCTCATCAATATATATTCTAACCCAATACTACTTATCAAATCCTTATACAGAACATATCGACCTACAATCCCATTGAACCATTTTAATTAATTCCTTGAATTAAACCTAAAACAAGAATGATACACACCACAACAGTGAGATGAATGAAACAACTATTGATCATTTTATTTAAAATTTAGATAGGCTTGTACAATGGAGAGACATGAGTTTGAATTGATCATGTTTATTCAAATGCTAGTACTATCATAAAACATCAAATCCCCATGAATTCAAAACCTACTAGAAAATGAATGACTCAAAACCTAAATTGCATTTTTCGTAAAACCATCAGACTTTACAATTTTCTCTACAATTTCATCTAGAATCGACCAAAAATATCTAACTTGCTAACTTGCACTTCTAGCCTTGAAATCCTTATAGAAAAATAAGGAGCAAACAAGCATCGGGCAAGAAAGTACACGTGTCACCAGCCAATTAGGCTACCTTGTGATATTCCAAAAATTTGTTACAATAGCAATCTCCCCAGAGAATCTTCTTGTTCATCATACCCGTTGAGAATGGTTGATGCAACAACAAAAAACTTCAAGAATTTTGTGCCTAGACTATCACCAAAAAACAAAACTGGAATATGTTGTAACTGCAATAGTTGATTTGTCAACCGTTAGCAGCCTACTCCTTTTCACTCTTCCTTAGTTAAACATACATTTACCCATTTTTGGTACTCTTCATTAGTTGACCAATCAAAATTGATCACCTCATTGACCTTGACACTATAAGGTTTGTAATTAACTACCACCTGATTTGCTTCTCTTTCAAAAGACTCCAAGAATGAGCTAGTGCTAATGATTTTGTCCATACAACTCACCAACAAATTATAGTTTGAGTTACCCTATTTTTGAGGGTTTTGTAGTGCAAACATGATATAAAAGGGATCTTACACTTTTTGTGATTACTGTAGCTTGTGTAAGAGGCCCCATGGATACTGTTGTAATTGTAGGATGCATGAATAGGGAATAGGATGAGAAATAAAGAAGGTATATCTGTTGTCCTTAATAGTTTTGTGAAGAAAAACATGTGAAATGAGAGGTTCAAGCCTAGGTTTCAACAAAACATGTATGGGAGATTTGATTTTATGAAATTTTATCCATGTGTAGACCTAATGGGTTGTTTCTGAATACTGAATATAAATGACACACACACACACACATATAAATATATGTATGCATGTATGTATGTATGTATGTATGTGTATTTTAAAATGTAAATGTAAATGCAATTATTGGATGCTCTCCTAGAACAATAAATGCAACATATCATTAAATAAATCTATATCTATGTATACAAATGTGTATTTCTAAATGCAAGTGTAAATGCAAAGAGCATATGGGTTTGTAGTGTTATAGATACAACATCTCCATAAATCAATGTAATTGAAATTCTAAAGTCTTCAAAACATATAATATGAAATCGATCAAACTATTAAAGTACATGATAAATAAATGAAAATAGTAAATGCATATGTATGTGTATTTGTAAATGTAAGTGTAAAATAAATAAGAATAATGAAAAAATATAAAAGAATACAAGGAAAGGTCTCCTCCCTTCTTGGTAGTGATAACCTCCTCCACACACAATCCTTAAAAATTATGAATAGAGGAATATAATTTTTGAAGAACTCAAAGTTGATTCTCTCCTACTTGATACAATTAGTCATTTTATCCTTACAAACATTTATAGTGATTACTAGAGGCACATAGACCAATTCTTCATAAGAGAAGAATTTGATCATAATTTTCCAATGATGGCATTATGAGAAAACCTTAGGTTAAATGAATAATTCCTAGCTAATTTCTTTAAATCATGTCTAACTTTATAAGATAAAATTGTTGCTATGTGTACTTGGATACCATGGAGAAAGTCTAGTATTTGGGCTCATTCATCAATCATCCTACCTTAAAACATACCAAAAGTCTCCTAGCAATTAGACATAAGATAATTTAATATGACTTAAAAAGAAATCATTTCCAAAGCATAAACTTATGATGACTTAACCAGGCCTAGTACACACTCCCTCTCCATTAACCACTTAGACATATGGAAATTAAATATAAATTTGCTGCTATTTTAAGTCATGTAGGTTTCCAATAAACCACTTGGTGGTGTTTCCCTTCAATTTTATTTACTTGAATTAAGAGAAAAAGTCCTTTGATTACAATTAGAGAATACATTTGAGGCCTTGGTTGTGTAACTAGTGGACAATAGTCACATTTAACACTTGTTACAAAGTTTGGGAGTTAAAAAGTTAAGTAGATTTGATTTGTGATGGACACATTTGGATGGTAGTAACAATAGTTTGCAATCTATCAAGACTTGATTACCTTCTAACTTGTGAAATTCTAGCGATGAAATGATAGATTAATCATAATGTCACCTTGGGATCACATCACCATGAAAGAACTTCATCCAATATCCTTATGAGTGCAGGTATTACCAAATAGGCATTTTTCAGATTTGTCTTCCTCTAGTGAAGGAAATTTAGGAAGAGAAGAGGAAAGTGAGACATGTAGTATGTCTAAAAGAGGGAGATCAACTAAAGGTCAATAATATTAGAAGAAAATTCCGTAAATGCATGGAATTTTTTCTTGTTGAAGGGGGTCATGTTCTTATGATGATGAGAGCATAGGTGATGTTGAGGTGCCCTTGAGGTACAAACACCTATAGAAACAATGGGTACCTAAGGAACTTCTTCCAATAAACACTAATTTTTGTGTCAACGAGAGGATATATCGCATAGCACCATCATCATTACATGGTTTGGGCCTATTTTGTATGGACGACATAAAGGTCTATTATGAAAAAGTTACTAAATTGATGGAGTATGTCGAACCCTATTAGAGTTACAAATATTGGATGCAACTGGTTTGATATACACGAAGTATGTGTAGGTATGCACTATCAGCAAATTATATACAACTAAAAGATAAGTATCAAAATAAAGGAGTGGCTATGTACATTGAGGAAAGTCCAAAAGCATCAGAGAATATTGTAGGGTTTATAAACAGTACATGACCTGGGTCAACAAATAAGAAAACCAATTGCATATTCAAGGCACACGAGGGAAACCGTGTATTCGTATGTGTGATAAAATCAATAATTGGAGGGGAAGTGTTGCTAATCGATTACAATTTGAATCACTTAGTTACAAACACAATTACTATGGGGGTGGTATGTACTATGTACTATTTTACCCAACCTCCAATTAATGACTCTAATATACCATTTTATTCTTATGTTTTTTTTATAAGTCTATTGGTTTCATTTCGGTAATGTTTTTTATATTTAATTTTTGTCATAGCGGGACATTGATCGTATGGAGAAGGCTCTAGCCTAGAGCACAGATTGCAATGTATCTTTAGGTGCTTCTACCCAATAGGTTTACCTCATTGTAATTGTACAAATTAGATATGAGCAAAATATTTTATTATTATGTTCTTTTCATAAGTTTATTGGGTTAATTTTGATAATGTTTTTAATATTCTTGTTGCAGTTGACTGATAGGGGAAAGGCACCAATAGTAGAGGAGAGCATCCATAGTGAGGTACAGTCAATATTTTGTGATGATGATATTGCTTATTTATCAAAGCCTCTCGATATGATAAAGAAGATAAAAAAAAGCAATGAAGAAATGGTTAAGTTGATATTCATAGTGCCTCAAACAAATGAGATAAGAAAGAGGGTTAAAATATTGTTTGAGAGATTACAAAATTTGCAAGCTGTTATGAGGTCTTTAATTATAACATAAGTTCATTCATGGTTTTATATTTTGTACTCTTTTATGTCATGAACTAAAATATGTGTTATTTTTACAAGGTTATTTGCCTCCTCATGATGCTCCTGGCCATGATCAGGGTACTGCAAGTGCTTCTCAAGGAGTAGGGGTTGGTATAAGTGTCTATTTTGATCTTCCTACACATACATCACATCATCTAACCACATCATCCATGCCTATATTTTCCTTTGAAATGTCGGCAACACATACCATGCATGCATCCATTAATGCACCCTCTGGTAGTGAACACAGGCCAAAACATGCGTCAAGACATGTACCTGGGGATGCAAAGGCCACTAGTACTGGTGATGTTTTAGCAGCATGTCCTAGATCTTCCCATATTACTAGTATAGAAATATTTCCAGTCACACTTGTGGTGATCGAGGATTTCATTCCCATAAAGATAGAGAAGATCCCAGGTACTTTAAATTTTTTTAATTATTATTATATATAATTCAATTTAAATTTGCTTATTGATTGCTCTTTTTAGACTATTGATCCCATGATCATTTTGTAGGAAATGATGTTTTTTATAAATATCTAAGTGATATTACATTGGAGCTCTTCGGGCCCACCATATGTACACTGTGGAATACCCAAAATCAAGATTTAAAATATGAGCTCATTAATCGTTTAGTTGTGTTGTTTGGTAATTAAACATTCAACTGAACCAAGGTCCTTCACAAAGATGGTACCTATCTAAAGTATGTGAGGGACCAATATAGGTCACATTTAGAGCAGACCAAAAAGTACGAGTGTACCCCCATGACTTTAGAGAGGGAGTGGAAGGACTTGGTGTCGGATGGAAATGAGAAGGCTGAAAAGAAAAAAGGAAAGACACCATCAGGCCAAGGAAGGTGTGTGATACTATCAACAATGTAATTATACATTGATTACTCTTTCTTTTTACTTAATCTAACATATTTCAAACTTTTCATAGGCTACTCGACACATCGAAGGCAACAAAGGCAAGAATAGAAAAACATGGGCAGGACAAACTTGGCTCTGGTGGTTATATGAAATTAGCCACATGAACTGTAAGTATCAATAAATGAAATATAGTATCTAAATAATAAATTGAAAACAATTTTGGTTTTATCACACCATAGAAGCAAAACTCATAATCTTATGCAAAAATTTTGGGCTCTGAATTCAATAGAGTTCCCATAGAAAATGACTTGAAGATTTCCTTCCAGCAAGGCTATGGAGCCATGGTTGAACGACTAAGAGTCTTGACTAGGAAAACACAACCTTCCACTACATCAGACACATAGGAAAATTAACTCAATAAAGTTTATTTAAAATTGAATACTTGTGCAATATATTCAACATTAATTTCCACCATAAAGTAATTACATGCCTATTTGTTTTAAACATTCAAGCAATGATAATACTACACATGCCATTGGAATGCAGCTTGGTGAGGGTGGAGTATAACCTACAAATGAAGGTCATGGTGTGCATCCTAGTATTTTAGAGCATGCAGAGCGTGATCAACATGTTAAGCATGATTAGGCTAGAGGAGATGAAGAACATGATGTGGCCTTATCAGGTAAAGAGGACCACTCTAAAGTTCTTTTAAACATAGTTAATTGCAATTGGTGTATTAATTAATGTAACCTTTCCTATTTCAACTTTAGAGCATGTAGAGCGTGATCAACGTGTTGAGCATGATCAAGCTAGAGAAGATTAGGAACACGATGTGGCCCCATCAGGTAAAGAGGACCAATCTCATGTTCTCTTAAACATATTTAATTTGAAATGGTGTATTAATTAATGTAACCTTTCGTGTTTCAACTGAAGATCAATATTTAGAGGGTGTTCAACATGTTGAGTATGAGTCTATAACAAAAGTTCAGGAACATGATGTGGAACCATCAGGTAAAGAGAACCACTCTAATTTTCTTTTAATTTATGAAATACTTGTAACAATAATAATAAAACATATCAGTTTAACATTTGTTTCTTATTGTAGCAGACCTCCCCTTGCAGCGGCGTCCACGTGATGAGTAGACAACTAGGAGTACATTAAGATCATGAGTAGAGGGAAGAAAAACTAAAGGGGGGACATTTATTGATTTAGAAAATGATACTCCACATTAGATTTATCTAGCTTTAAAAAAGAAACAAGAAAAAAGTGATTGTAATCATATCATGACAACCATATTTTTGATAATATGTAAAAACTGAAAGAATGAATATTATATGTTAATGAATGAATGCGAATATGTTAATTAATTAATGCTATATGTTAATGAATGAATGTTAGATGTTATTAATGGATGAATGAATGTTATATGTTATTAATGGAAGAATGAATGAATGTTATATTTTATTAATGGATGAATGAATGATTAATGTTCTATGATTGGGTATGGGGAATTAAGAGTGATGTGAGTGGGGGGGGGGCAAATGAGCTTCCATTGTCATGTGGCTGGTCCTGTTAAGTAGAGAATATTAAACTATTCTTGAAACAAAGAGAAGCTCAATAAGGTAATGCACTTTTCAATATAAGAAATGCATCATTTGAAGCATCAAACCAATATGCAAAGATGAAAGAAAGTGTTAAATTTTCACTATGGTGGCAGAAAATTGATTCTTTATACCCTGAATCCATGCTTTACATAATAATTTGAAGTTGTTTCCATTCCAATGTTCTGAGTTTAGTTTGTTTGTATGGCTTTGTATGAATACCACATTGTGTTGTGTGTGGATTTGGTTTCAAAGCTCTATTTCTTCTTTTTTTAGTGGTGACATAACTCTAAAATTTGACTTTTGTGCATAACAGGTTAGTGGAAAAATTGACAGCTTTGAAGGTTTTAGAGGCTCGATTGAAATAGATACACAGATATTTGGATCTTGTTGTTGATGGGAGGCTTGGACTTAACCATGAAATTTTGTACCATCTGGAGGTATGCAAAAATTTCTCTACTTACATTCATTCTTGGTCATAAATGTTGTAAATGATATTAAAGCTTCAAAATTAAGATTCATTTTATTGTTATAATGATCAAAATGTTATACTTTGCTATACATTCAAGCATTCTCTTGCCCCCCTACCCTTTGCTCTCTCCCCCCTCCTTTTAAGAATTTTCTTTGTTATAAAAGATTCACATTCCTGTCTCATTTACACAAATTTATCTAAAGCGCTAGAAGTGAATAAAGATATGTAAAAGATGATGGATTATGTATAAACAAAAACTTTCCATCTTATAGCTAATTAAATCCTTAATATTTGAATAGTTTAGAGATTGAATAATGCTTGTATATGCATGTGTAGCAATAAGGGATCCTATGTGAAGATTGAAATTTAAAACATCACTTTGATATTTTTCCTTAGGCAATGAAATGATATTTTGAGTAATACAAACCTACACACACATTGATATTTTTCGGCATTGCGTTGAATAATTTTTTTTCTCTTATACCTACCCTTAGCTAGACATGGAGGTATATTATATTGGTTTCTAGATTTATTCTGTAAGTAGTTAATTGCACATAGGATGACGATAATCTTCTTAATGTCTTGTGTGAGGTGTGAAAGCATATAAATCACTTGCTGAAGGCATAATTTTGTATTCATCCAAAAATTGGTTTGTTCTTTTTTTATGTTTCTTGCATGTGTTTTTTTTAGGCTCTAGAGATGTAGCTTGACTCTTTCCTTTGCACTTTTCATCTATTTATATGATTACAGTAGATTGTCCTCATAATTTTTCATGTAAATTGGTTTGTAACCTTATTTTCTACCAATCAATTTGCAACCACTCACATATTAAGGACCATTTCACTAACTTGTAGTCATCCATTACTTCATATGTTGCAGGTTGTGTTTGTGTGC
The DNA here is from genome assembly GCA_007258455.2 of Sequoia sempervirens. Taxonomy (NCBI): domain Eukaryota; kingdom Viridiplantae; phylum Streptophyta; class Pinopsida; order Cupressales; family Cupressaceae; genus Sequoia; species Sequoia sempervirens. The sequence goes on along the minus strand of VDFB02000002.1, from coordinate 139,577,570 downwards.
CAATAAATCCTGATGATTGTGAGAACTTTAATCCTACAAGTGTACCCAATCTTTCTCAAGTAAAAGCCTTACCTTATTTTATAGTACTTTAAATGGTTAACTAAAGGTGCTTTTTTAGATCTGAGATAGTTGAACCCTGGATTAAAAATGGTATTAGATGCATAGTATAATGATAAAACTTGTGTATGTGCAAGATCATGATGGGCCAAAAAATTGCACTATGATGGGTATTTGGCTGATGACTTTTTTTATACCCAAAATTGATGAAACGAAAAGGGTTTTTAAAGGAGATTCTCAGCTTTCCACCTGTGTTGTGAAAATGTTAGTATCAAAATGAAATAACAAAAACACATAAATGAAACATTAAAATGAAGAAAGTGAGATAATTTGAAATGAAATCAAACAAATAAGACTTCTTCAAAACTGTTCCATTGTTCTCTATCTCTAGTGATTCTCTTGAAGCAGCCGTTGTCAGATTGTATAAGCAAAGCTTCTCAGAATGGCAACCTATAGAACGAGTATGAAAAAGGGGAATAATACTCTATCCTATATGTTGATGGAGTAAAATGCTGATATAGATATGCATAGAGGCTGTAAATTATGCACAGGGGCTGTGGATTATGGATGTTATTGAAACTAAACTATGAGGATGATTGGCTATGATATGCTATGATTCTAAAAGCTATGGATGCTATAAGACTGTGCTATTACAATTTTGGTATAGTTTCCTTGTATGAAAGCTTATGTCCTTTTTAGAGACTCGATAGTCCCTTTTATAGCTTTTTGCAGGCAAGAACCTGGCTGGCAAGGATCAATGGCTGTGAGGTTGTCTGGTAAGTTTGAATGGTGAGAGATGAAGAGGTTGAGAGGAAGATGGAGGATGTTGGGAGGTTGGAGAGAAGAATGGAGGATTGTCTTCAACCCACAGAAACAAGCTTGCACAGGAATAGAGAAATTTAATTTTCTGTTTTGGAAGTTTGTTTCACGGTTGTTGAAGATTAACCAATATTAAATAAATAGATTTATTTAATTTTGTGTGAGTTTGATTTTTTGATTTTTGGACTATAGAAAATTTAATTAAATATTTGAGATATTTAATTGCAAATAGGACTTTAGAAGAATTTAATTAAATATTTAGAATATTTAATTGCAAATGGAATTTAGAGAAATTAATTAAATATTTGGAATATTTAATTGTAAATAGAAGAATACTTAATCTTTATTTGAATAAAATATTCAAGCCAAGATCATGTGATAATTAATATAAATAAATAGTAATGTTTATTTAATTAATTAAGAAATGACTAAGAAAGTGATTAAATAAACCTATTTATTTAATCCAAATGAAAGAATGAACAATATAAATAAATTATTTAAATTTATTTATACACAGATTGAATTCAGAAATTTAATTAAATATTAAAAATATTTAATTAATTACTAGACTATTGTGATGTGACCATTTTTAGATGTATACATTTTGCCCCTCTTTGAAGTGATGTGTTTTACGCATTGCTTCAAAGAATTTTGGAAATTTTTCCCAGATGCTGACTATTGAATGTTTGCTAGGTATATGCCCCCTCGAACGATGAATCAATAAAATTTGATTTTTTTCTCGAATTTTTGAATTTTTCTAAAATTTTTGATAATTTTTTATTTTTATGATTTTTATGATGTTGATTCGTCATTCGAAGATTATGATGTGAAGAAATGGATGTGAAAAGATATAAGATGAAAATTGATGACTAAAATTGCCCCTACTATGTCAAAATGTAATAAAATACCCCAATTTTGCTTTTAAATAGGTTAAAAATGTCATTTTCCATTTTAACCTAGTAAAAAGTGAAACTTTGAGCTCTGGAGTGAAAAATATGGCACTTCCTGTCCACCAGCACCGTTTTGAGTGCATCCGATGATATTAGCGACCAACACACTATGGACTTGCGGTATGTACCCCATTAAACGTTTGTAATTTGAAAATTTTCCGTTTAGGGTTCATTTTTCAACCTTTTTATAGCTTAAAATTGTATTTTAGCGCCTTTGATGCTTTTCATAGTGCCCTTGAGAATTCCTGTAGCGCATATGATAGTATAGCGCTCATAAGAAGTTTTGTAGCACCTTTAAGAATTCCTGTAGTGCATATGATAATATAGCGCTCATGAGAAGTCTTGTAGCACTTTTGATGATTTTTGTAGTGCCAATGAGAATTTCCATAATGCCCTTAATAATTCTTATAGTGCCCATGATGATTTTGATAACAAATGACCTTGGAGTGAGTGTTTGTGAATGAAGATGTTCTAATTTGATGATGTGATGAATTTGTTCCCAAAGTTGTTTGGAAAACAAACAGTAGTTGATAAATTTGTTTCTAAAGTTGTTAAAAACAAATAGGATTTTGATATGTTTGCTTCTAAAGTTGTTAAAAACAAACATGATGTTGATAGATTTGCTTCTAAATTTGTTAAAAACAAACATGATGTTGATAGATTTGCTTTCATGATGATGAAAAACAAATAGGCTGATATTCAGATTTGAATGATTTGATGATTTGATATTGATGTTATTTTGATTTGATGATTCTCAATAGGAGAGATTGGGCATTTTATAGCTACGGGAGACATTCCCAAGGACATGGAGTCTAATTCCTCAGCTTGTACAGGTGGATAGAGATGTGATTGAGGCATGTGGATTGACCTCATTACTTGACATGTTGGAGGTGCGCCTCAACAGAGGCTTGTTGACAGCACTTGCATAGAGGTGGCATAGTGATACAAACAACTTTCATTTGCCGACTGGAGAGATTACATTGACTCCATAGGATGTATATTGTATCATGAGGATTCCGGTGATGGGCGAGATTGTGAGATTTGATAGCCGAGAGGCAAGAGGCACTGATGCATTGAGACAAATATTCGTAGATGATCAGATTGCGGGATATTTTATTCCATGGGGTGTGATTGCAGATTCATATGCACCATTACCTTCTGTACTTGCAGGATTCATTGGAGTTGTGTTGTGCCCCGACCATAGGTCAAAGGGCTTTGCAGTCAGATGGGGTCGTGTCCTTGAGAGGATGGTGATGCAGGGCACACGTTATGCATGGGGATCATGTATGTTAGCACATTTGTATGATGAGCTACATCATATTGTATATGGCAGAGGTCGCAATTTTGTAGTTGGTTGTTCACTGTTATAGATATGGGCATGGGAGCATTTTGCTATGATGCGACCATTGACTCAAGGACAACCACCAGCCGGTCGGCCATATAGATTCAAATATGCATATATTATTACTCAACCGAGGCTTGGCAGCGTCTTCTAGATGATCGGGATACAGTGTGCTCGCGACCCTATGTAGCTTGTGAGGGATGGCTAGAGGATACTAGGGAGATGCCCTATGTTTTTACTACTAGATATTTGATTGGTCAGACTCCTTAGATTATTGAGAGGTTTTTGGTTGGTCGGGTATATCGACAGTATGGTCAGCCTCAGGGCATGCCTACGGGTTTCGCTATATATGCGCGCTGATAGCAGGAGATTACAGTGTGGGGTCCACGGATTTCATATGACATAGCAGTGGCAGAGTTTATCAGTTTGGGAGCCTAGATGTGGGACTATAGACCTGATATTCTTGATGGAGGGATGATGGTAGAGTATGGGCAGTTTATGCTAGATCATCTTGTGCCACGACTATTTGATCCTGATGAGCTTGTCCCCATTGCAGAATAGGAACCATAGATAGCCGGTCATAGGCGACCGCGAGAGGCAGCTGTAGAGAGTGATGACTGCAAGGAGGATGATGGTGAGTCATATAGTGATGGAGATGATAGCAGTGGGGATGAGGGTGATAGAGGTAGAGTAGGTGGTAGAGGTGGTAGAGGCGGCAACAGGTTTGGTAGAGGCAGTGACAAGGGTGGACCATGGATGAGGCATTTGATACCATCATTGTTAGTAGATCTAGCGGTGTCAGCTCCATCATCATCTACAAATCCATTAGCATCAAGTCAGATAGCTACTTTGTAGAGTAGAGTGTAGAGTTTACAGGATTAGTTAGCATAGGCATAGGCCTTAGCTACACAACTATAGGGACAATTGACAGCAGTGACAGCTAAGAGAGATACAGCTAGACGGTAGGGTCAAGAGGCCATGGCTCTAGCAGATAGTCTACAGAGAGCATCTAGAGGTGGTATGGTTAGAGAGTTGACTAGAGCCCTCCGAGAGGTAGAGTTCTATCGGATTAGATATCATGATGCAGTGCCTCCTGAGCAGCGAGTGAGCTTTACAGAGTCTCGATCTACCCGTAGCCACTCTTAGAGTACCAGCAGAGGAGTATCATAGCCATTACCTCTAGGGGGTCCATCAGGGATAGGCAGAGTAGGTACATCTGGTGTAGATGGGAGAGGTCCCAAAACACCATCAGAGGATAGCACTTCATAGTGCATTTTGCATGATGTTGTATTTATATCTTGTTGTAACATTTGTATATGGATTAACATGGTCCCATTTTTGATGATATTATGTCATGCGGAGGTGACATCTTTGTATATGTTTGACATTAATTTTGAGATATATGATATGCAACGATGATTTGTGATGATGAATGCTTCTATTTTCTATATGGATGTAATTTTATGTGAGGGTTTCATGATGCATGATTTATGATGTGATATATGATATATGAAAAATGATATGCAATGATGTGAAAATTTATGATAGATGCGTTATTACTTTCCTGATGTAAATATGCATGAAAAATGTATGAAATGATGCTTTGTGAATGTCAAAATGTACTCAGTCATTTATTCAAAAGATATGAAACATTTGATACTTTTCCAGCTTTTGGAAAAATCTATAAATGCAAAATAAAAATCCTAGAATGAATGTGATCTATACTAACCATGCACGATATTTGTACAATCATTGCTATTTTGAGAGCTTATTTGTGCTTTTGTGTCATCATAGAGCATTGAAATGTTGAAAGTTAATACAAGCATCAAAGGGTATGTTAGCACCAGTGATGACTTGAGTATTGCTTTCATAAATTTTAATATAGCAAGATAATACAAGCATCTAGGTATAATTTAACCAAGATGTACTAAGTAGTTTTTGCACAAACAAACAAGATTTAATCCTTTTCCCATGAAAATTCTGAAATGTCATCAATGATACTTAGTAGAGCATGTCTTGCGACCAATTTGCATAGTACTACTGATTTCCTCTCAAACAGTAAACAAAGAAAATCACATTCCTTCCTTGCTTTTCTAGTTTAGTACATCATCAAATTGCTCCGGAGATATGATAGAAAAATCAATCAACAATTCAAATTTTGCTTAAGGTATTCCAAACATTATTCAAATTAAGATCATCCAACCTTTGTTATCAACAGTGATGTAACCATGTCTGTTTTTATTTTGTTGTAGTTGTGTTTGATCATTTTGGTTGATTTGATTGGTATTTGTTTTGATCATGTTAAGTGGCTTGATTGTCATCGAGTGATCATGTTGGTGTTGTAGTTGATTCATTGGGTCAATATATGTTGCATGCGTTAAACTGTTAGATGTTTGTTGTGAATGTCTGAAATCCTTTTGCTCCTCTCTTGTTGAGTTTGTGTTTTGCCCCCAGCGTAAACACAACTTGGTTATTATGGACATGTACAAATTTCATCAAGCCATGATGAAATGCAAGGATTCCCATTGTATGATATGGATATGATAGGTATGTACAGATGATAGATATGGGTAGATGATATCGCAACTGCAAATGCAAGACATAAGCTAATAGATGGAGGAGCCCATTTTGAGGACACATAGCACCTGTTTGCCAAGTTTTCACCACTTTTTTTTATTGCACTTTTTGGAAGACCTTTTTTTTATTTTTATGGATTTTTTCAGGACTTTTTTATGATTTTTATGGATTTTTTCAGAACTTTTTCTGATTTTTATGGATTTTTTTAGGACTTTTTTTTATTTTTATGGATTTTTTTAGGACTTTTTCTGATTGTTAGACATATAAATTCTTTAGATGATTGCTATTGATTGGTTCTTCAAACAGATACCCTTTTGTTGTAGATAACTGATATGCTTCAGAACCGTATGCTGCAATGATAACAAATGGACCAAGCCAGTTTGGTTCAAATTTACCTTTCTTTTCCCTGTCTTGTTGGTTGTGTGGATTTTCCCTCAGAACTAAATCACTTACTTGAAATGTCCATGGTTTAACTCTATGATTGTAGCTACGGGACATGATTTGTTGATAACCCTTTAAATTATCTACTGCATGTTGACATCTTTCATCTAACAATTCAAGCTCTTGGAGATGAGATACTTGATAGTCCTCATCATTTATCAATCCCTTGAGTGAGACCCTTAGTGAAGGAATTTCTACTTCTAATGGTAAAATTGCTTCTGCTCCATATACCAAGGCATATGGGGTAGCTCTTGTTGGTGTGCGAATGCTAGTTCTGTATGCCCACAAAGCTGGATTTAATTGTACATGCCAATCACGACCAGCATGATTTATTGTCTTTTTCAAGATCTTCAAAATTGTTTTGTTTGAAGCTTCAGCTTGACCATTTCCTTGTGGATAGTAAGGTGTGGAGAACCTGGTTTGGATGTGAAATCTTTCACAAAGTTCATCAACATCCTAATTCTTGAATGGTCTTCTATTATCAGTGATGATGGAATTAGGAATTCCATATCGACATATGATGTAATTCAGGGTAAATGAAGAGATTTGTTTACCAGTCACGATCATCAAAGGAACAACTTCAATCCATTTTATGAAATATTATGTAGCCATGATGATGAATTTATGCCCATTTGATGAGGAAGGATGTATTTTTCCAACAAGATCTAATCCCCACTGAGAAAAAGGCCATGTTCGAAGGAAAGGTTGTAATTCTTGTGCAGGTGCATGAATAGGATTCCCATGGATCTAGCATTTAGAGCACTTCTTGACAAAAGAAAAGGATTCTTTTTCCATGGTAGGCCAATAATATCCCATTCTAATAAGTTTCTTAGCTAAAGTTAAACCACTTGAATGAGTTCCACAAATACCACTATGTACCTCTTGTAAGGCTTTTTTAGATTCATCATGTTCAAGACATCGAAGGAGTGTACCATCAAGACCACGTCGGTAAAGGATATCAGCAATCAAGGTGTAGCGGGATGATTGTCATATGAAATTCTTTTTTTGGTTTCAGGATAAGTCTGGGGGTAAGATGTTATCTTTCAAATAGGTATAAATCTTGCCATATAAAGGTGAATCAGAACTAGTTAAATGGTATATGACTTGGATTTCAGGATTATCATAGGTTGGAGAAAACAATTGTTCCACCAAGAATTCATATCGTCTTTCATTTTCTAATAATTGTAATAAGGAAGCAATTGTAGCCATTGCATCTGCAACTTTATTATCAATTCTTGGGATTTGAGAAAAAATTATTGTAACAAAATATTTTTTAAAATCATCCACCATGTTCTTGTAAAGTAGCAACTTGTCATCTTTAGTCTGATAATCATCATTAATTTGATTAATGACAAGTTGTGAATCACCATAAACTTGCAGCTCTGTAACTCGCGATTCGAATGCTATCTTCATACCTGTGAGTAATGCTTCATATTTAGTTATGTTATTTGTGCAGGAAAACATCAACCGATATGATTTAGGTATTTTATGTCCTTTAGGTGTAACAAAAAGAATCCCTGCCCCTGAGCCATGTTGTGTATAAGATCCATCAAAATATAATGTCCATGAATTCTTAATTGTTGCTGTGAAGACATCTGCATCAAGAAATTCAATGTGTAGTGGATTTTCTTCTTGTAAAGGTGCATCAGCCAATTGATCTGCAATGACTTGTCCTTTTATAACTCTTCGATCTACATAGTGAATTTCAAAATCACTTAAGATCATTACCCATTTTGCAAGTCTTCCTGTTAAGGTAGCTTTACTCAAGACGTATTTTAGTGGATCAATTTTGGTTATCAGCTTAACTATATGAGCCAACATATAGTGTCATAATTTTTGAGAAGCAAACACTACTGCGAGGCAAGCTTTTTCAATGGAAGTATAATTTAGTTTGTGACTTGTTAAAGTTCTGCTGATATAATAAATGGCTCTTTCTTTACCTGTAGAATCTTCTTCTGCTAATAACGCTCCCAAAGATACTTCTGTTGAGGAAATATAGAGTATGAGCAACTTTCCTGGTACTAGTGGAATTAGAATTGGTGGATTCATAAGATATTGCTTGATCTGATTAAAGGTTGCTTCACACTTTTCCTCCCATTTCAATGGGACATTTTTATGCAATAGATGTGTAAATGGTAAGATTTTGTCTGCCAGTTGAGCTATGAACCTTCTGATGGACTGTAATCATCCTTACAGTGACAGTGATCAGAGCTGATTGATATTTTGTGGTGGCGGCATGTCCATTATAGCTTGCACTTTTCCTGGATCAACCTCTATGCCTCTTTCTGAAACAATGTATCCTAGGATTTTTCTAGATTTAATTCCGAAGACACATTTCTTTGGATTGAGTCAAACATTGAACTTCTCCATTCTAACGAATATCTTTGACAATATTTCTAGATGTCCTTCTCTTGTGTGATATTTGGCCAATAAGTCATCCACATAGTCTTCCATAAAGGTGTGCATCATGTCATGCAATATGGTGGTCATTGCTCTTTGATAAGTAGCTCCTGCATTCTTTAACCCAAATGGCATGACATTCCAGCAATAAGTCCCCCAAGGACATGTGAATGTTGTTTTATCCTAATCCTCTGGTGCAATTTTTATCTGATAATATCCTAAAAACCCATCCATTAAAGAATACATTGCATGGCCAGTGGTGAAATCAATAATTATATCTATGTTTGGCAAAGGAAAATCATCTTTGGGACATGCTTTGTTTAAATCCCTAAAATCTGTACAAACTCTAATCCTTCCATCTAGTTTGGAAATAGGCACGATATTGTAGATCCATTCTACATAATCAATAGATCAAATGAATCCAACATCTAAAAGTTTCTTTAACTCTTCTTTAACTAATAATGCAACATGTGGATGGATCTTTCTGAGTTTTTGCTTCACAGGTTTTACCCTTGTGTTTATAGATAGATGACGCATTATTAGATTAGGATCGAATCCTGGCATGTCGGCATATGACCAAGCAAAGTTGATTTGATTATCCTTCAAGAACTCTGTGAACTTAAATATTTCCTCCCACGTTAATGATGCTGCAAGTTGCAAAATTTTTGGTTTTTTTGTTGTACCTGTATTGATTGATTCTGTTGGTTCAATCAAAATAGCAGATCTTTCTTGATAGTGCTTAGGAAGAGTGTCAAATTTCTCATCTTTCAGTGCCTCAAAAAGGTTTTCACCATTGGATTTTCTCTTTATTTTTCTCTTGCTTTGATCTACCACTACCATTTTTTGGTTTTCAATAATAGATCCATCTTTTATTTCATTTATTTTGCAGCTAAGAGTCTTGACACCCTTCCTATCAAAATCTTGAATATGAAATTCTTTGATGAAACAATTGTTTTCTTGATTAGATGAACAAAGGAAATTTACAATGTCCTCATCATCATAGAATGTAGGAATATGAATAGGTGCATCATTGTCCCAGTCAATAAGTTCTAGATAAACTAAAGGTATGGGATCATTAGGTTGGGTAAGATCTTGAACTGTCAACATCATGATATGGTTGTAATTTTCTTGATGGACAACGTCTACGATGGCATTCTCTTGTCGATTATCAATCTCATTAAAATCTGAATCATCCTCACTTGAGTCATCATCATATCATGGTACAAATTCAAGGGATTGTGTTCCTGAGCTTTCTCCTTGTATAAGAACGGGTGCATATTTATGTATGGTATCAATTTGTTTGTCTCTCCAAAATTCATCATTATGAATGGTGTCCCATTCATATTCATTAGAATTAGTATCTGAACTATTCTTCAGCTGTAAAACTGATTCATAAGATTTATGTAAAGTGACATCTTCATGGGATCTATCTGAAATTGATTCTTCTTCATGAATTTGTTGGACTTGCTGTGAAGTTGACTCTTCTGTATTTTTACCATATCCAAGTCCTGTTTTATCATTTGGATGTATTGAAATAGGTTGAATTGGCTCAATAATACCTTATTTTCTTTTTCCTATAGGTCCATTTCCTTCATAGCCCATTCTTTGCATGATGGCATACCCTTTACCATATTGTTCAGTAGGTAACTTGATGTGCAAAAGAGATTCATCTTCATCTTTGTATAACCAACTTAAAATATTTTTCTCTATTTCGTTCTAAAATCCTTTCTATAAGTGTATGGAATTGAGGATCTTGTTCTGCTTGTTGAAGTTTTTCTTCTGTTAAGTCTTCAATATGAAATGGATTTTCTTCTTTCTCACTATTATCCCCCATTTTGTTTATGGAACTTTTTGCTTCGTCTTTTTCTATGTGCTTCTTAGATCTCGTAACAAGAGGCATAAGCTTTATCCAAAGTTTTACTAATTTTTTATCAAAAGAATGAATAGTGCAATGTGTAATGAAAGTCAGTATAGAATGAAAATTCTATGACTTGAAAGATTCCTAATCTTTAGCTTGTGCTTTTCCCTAAATGAAAGGATGAAAATCCTGTTGGCGGGAATGTAAGCAAAAGATCAAGAAAAAGAGAATTTTGCACTTTATGAATTTTGATCATAGGTTTGTAAAAAAAAAATAGAATTGTGGTAAATGCCTAATGTGATTGGGTTTCTATTGGGGAAATTGATTTGGACAAGTAGAATATTCAATTGCGGGTTGGGGAATATAAGAAGAACAAATATGTTGACTATGGTTATGCCTTTGAGAAAGGGCTCCTCTTTGAAAGAAAGCTTGCGAGTATAATGGTTCTATAGCATAATCATCAGAAAAACCTCTAACACAATCATGATATCGATGGAGAAAGGTTCTATATTTTAGCAAGACTTTTCGGCTTTGGTACAAGAATCGTCTTTTCTTCAATAGTTTCTTGTAACTAAGTGGTTTCTTTGGCCTTTTGACTCGTTTGAGAATGGATTTCTTGACAAAGATTGTGGATTTCCAATCTCTTAACATGAGAGTAATCAAAGTAATCACAAGTTTTGGAAGATCTTTACTGAATTAATGTATTGAAAAAACATCAAGCAAGTTATGGAATAGTTGCGTTTAAGTCCCTATACTAAACATTAAGTGTATGATCAAAATGTTTTCAAAAAATTGTTTTCACAGGTTTTACACATGATAGATAGATCAAACAGACTCACTCTTAGTACTCAAGTAGGTCATCATAGTAATCAACAACCCACATCTTATAACTGCGTTGACTCACACAGTCATGTCACCCCCGAAAGGGCACCCGTGTTTTTGTATTTTCTAAGTGTGTGCTCAGAGTGACGGAAGTGGATACTAGATCCCCTGAGCAAACGGTCCTTGGCAGTTATATGGTGAGTATCTTGGGGGTATATTTTTCCCTCCCCTGCACTATGATTATTATGATGTTTGGAAACTAACTTCAGTTGGATACTACACTAAGTTCGTAATAAGGATTTCCATTTGGTGCGGCAAATGATATACTCCCTCGAGAGACCTCCCAAACTTTAGAACAAATGCTTTGGGGATGGTTATCTTGCACACTACCAGCAAAAAAAGGTTTCCCTAGATTTTCTTTAAATTTTATAGTGGGGTGGAATAGCCTAGCTTTGGCTTGAACCCACTTGAGTTGTTCCTCTTGGTTGAGTAATTTTTCCCACAAGAGCAGGCTCTCTAAAGGATGTAATGAAAACAGTAATTTTGCATAGAATTGAAAAGGCAAGTTTGGTATTTTGATCACCCAGTTAAGGGGAGAGCATAGACCTATTGCCACAGACAAAGCAAACAAATTGTTCTTTTTAAAATCCAAATCACAATGATTTACTCTAAGTGAAGATGTTGCTTCACAAAAGCATGACGTTCTTTTTAGTCCAAAATAAAAATGAAGTGACTATCCTAGGATTGCTTCATTCTTTTTCATTTAAGTGACTATCCTAGGGTTGTTTCATTCTTTTAAAACCTTTACTGGTCGTGGATGCATCAGATCCAGTCAAACCTTATTTAAGTTACAAATTACAATTGCAACCTTTTTGAAAATGTGCTAAAACAGACATTAAGGGCGCTAAAACAGAGTTTATGGGGGGTATGAAATTGATCAAAAGCGCTTTGAAACAACTCAGGGGTGTTATGAAATCAGTCAAAGGTGTTGTAGAATGATTCAAGGGTGCTATGAAATGATTCAAAGGAGCTAAGGAATCTCTCTAGGGCACTGAAGAATCAATCAAGGGCACTACAGAATCAGTCAAGGACACTAAGGAATCCCTTAAGAGCATTGCAAAATTAGTTAAGGGCTCTAAGGAATCCCTTAAGGGTGCTGTAGAATCAGTCAAGGGCACTGCAGAATTAGTCAAGGGCACTGAGAAATCCCTTAAGAGAACTACAAAATTAGTTAAAGTCAATGCAAAATCTATTATGGGCACTGAACTAGGTGTGAATTGTGCTGAAACATGTTAAATGTACTAATACGCTGTTTTTAGTCGTAACCTGTCAGAAAAAGTTGTAATAAGATGTTAAAATTGGGGCAAGAGCCCCACGGTGGGTGCCAAAAATGTGTTGTTAAAATGTTAGTATCAAAATGAAATAACAAAAACACATAAATGAAACATTAAACTAAAGAAAGTGAGATAATTTGAAATGAAATCAAAAAAACAAGACTTCTTCAGAACCATTCCATTATTCTCTATCTCCAATGATTTTCTTGAAGCTGCTGCTCTCAGATTGTATAAGCAAAGCTTCTTAGAATGACAACCTACAGAATGAGTATGCAAAAGGGGAATAATACTCTATCCTATATGCTGATGGAGTAAAATGCTGATACGAATATGCATAGAGGCTGTAAATTATGCACAGGGGCTATGGATTATGGATGTTATTGAAACTAAGTTATGAGGACGATTGGCCATGATATGCTATGATTCTAAAAGCTATGGATGCTATAAGACTATGCTATTACAATTTTGGTATAGTCTTCCTGTATGAAACCTTTTGTCCTTTTAGAGACCTGGTAGTCCCTTTTATAGCTTTTTGCAGGCAAGAGCCTAGCTGGCAAGGATCAACAGTTGTGAGGTTGTCTGGTAAAATTGAATGGTGAGAGATGAAGAGGTTGAGAGGAAGATGGAGGATGTTGGGAGGTTGGAGAGAAGAATGGAGGATTGTCTTCAACCCATGGGAACAAGCTTGCACAGGAACAAAGAAATTTAATTTTCTGTTTTAGAAGTTTGTTTCATGGTTGTTAAAGATTATCCAATATTAAATAAATAGATTTATTTAATTTTATGTGAGTTTGATTTTTTATTTTTGGACTATAGAAGATTTAATTAAATATTTGAGATATTTAGTTGTAGATAGGACTTTAGAAGAATTTAATTAAATATTTAGAATATTTAATTGCAAATGGAATTTAGAGGAATTAATTAAATATTTGGAATATTTAATTGTAAATAGAAGAATACTTAATCTTTATTTGAATAAAATATTCAAGCCAAGATCACGTGATAATTAATATAAATAAATCATAATGTTTATTTAATTAATTAAGAAATGACTAAGAAAGTGATTAAATAAACTTATTTATTTAATCCAAATGAAAGAATGAACAATATAAATAAATTATTTAAATTATTTATACATAGATTGAATTCAGAAATTTAATTAAATATTAAAAATATTTAATTAATTACCAGACTATTGTGATGTGACCATTTTTAGATGTATACACCACCAATATAAATTATGCTTCACTTTGAATTTAATAGGTAATTATTATTCATTTTCTATTCAAATTACAAATAAAGTCCTAATTGATAAACTGATTGAAAAAAATCCATAGCTTTCAAATGGTATCACATTTTTAGAATCCAAAACATGCATCACATTCTATGCTTCACATAATATAGGATTAAAAAAATAAAAATTGAATTTCATGAGGTTTTGACCTAGTTAAGGTGGTCAGACATACGCGCTTTTTTATATTTTTCAAAAGTTGTAATAAAAAATTCATAATCAATTATTTACTAGGAAATTTAAAAAAAAAATATGCATCACATCAGGACTTGAGTCCTCTACTTATATCTAAAATATTATAAGAAAATATTATCATTTTATTGTGGTTAGGGTGGTCAAATAGACACCTACTTCTTTTTTTCCCTAAAATTTAACTACTATGCATTGAAATTTCAAATTTTCACTAAATAGATTTCTTTTGTTTTTTTAAACAAACCTAGTAGTTTAGAAACTACGTTCAATTTTCTACAAATTCTATTCTTACATATTTTGAAATAATATAGATAACTTATTCAAATTTTTATGTCAAGTTGCCTAAATTTGATTTTTCTAATTTTTTGCCACTTAAGGGCCTGTTTTTTCCATGATGATCTTGCACATACCCACTTAGGTCCATTGAACACAAATTACGTGCATAATTTAATGGACTATGAATAGTGTTACAATTATAATCATTTCTCCTTTACCTACCTCTGTATTAATGAAAAAGATAGATCCCTATAAATCTAACCATGAAAGTGTTGAAATCTGTAGGACTTGGGAAACTATCGAACATATTATTTTTGAATGTTTTTATGGTCAAGAAATTTGGTACTTATTCTACCACAAGCTGAAGGTCTAGAATAACAATGGTAAAATTAATTGGAATGATATACTATTTTGTAATTTCAAGCTCAAGTTTGATTGTAAGCTATTAAGTAGTCAAAGGAAAGTCTCGACAACCCCCAAAGTCACAATGATAAGTTATCATTTGTGAGAATCATAGCTCGATACACTTAAGACCGAAGGAATAATTCTTAGGGATACTTAGAACGTCAATATGAATGCATGGCACCATAGTGACATATGATCTATTGGCTATTAGTGAGACTCAAAACATTGATGAGACTGTGTGACACCAAAGCAATATGTAATATTGATTGTCGAAGAGACTCAAGGTGTCAGCAAAACTACATGACATCTCAACAGGTGTCTAATAAACATGGAAAATGACTAAATAAAATAATTTCCTAAAATTTGAATATGAAGGGATGTGACTTGATTGATCTCTCACCGATGGTACATTTCAACAAATATTTAAAACAAAATTGCATTGTTTCATCAAAATTTTGATGAAAACAACTGACGAATCAGCAAAAAGGTCTGACAAAGCTAATATAGCTACAACGAAGGCTTCTTTGTAACTCCTTGTCCATTTCATTGCAATTTTGACAAAGTCCACTTACAAATAATAGAAAAGGTTCGATGAAGTTGCTTAGCTGTGATGAAGGCTTCATCATAACTCCTTGCCCATTTCATCATAATTTAAAAGAATGAAATTGATGAATCACATAAAAGGTCTGATGAAGTTGCTTAGCTGTGATTAAAGCTTCTTCGTAAATACTTTCCCATTTTTCCGAAATGGTGACAAACTTCTAGTGTTCTTTTGACACCCATTTCGTCGATATTCTAATGAACATCTGAGCCATTTTATGATGCCGATGACTGACGAATCTGTGTTGTTATTTTGGCATTTAATTCATCATCGGACTTGTGATGAAAAAACAATGATGAAAATGTTTTGGTCATTTTGTCACTTTTCTGACGAAGATTTTTTGAACCATCGATGAATGTCCTTTGGAAAATGGTATCAAATTTAGTAGTGAAAAAATGGGTTGTTCAAAACCCTCCTGATTCTTTTACAACAACATTGTAGCAATAGTGTGAAATTATGCAAATGAGAAGATTTGCAGTGGCTTGGAGAAATCAGGAGTCCTTAGAACCAGGGCCTCGTTAATTGCATGCTTTATTTCTTGAAAATCCATACTGGGCTCTTAAGTCCACTCCACTTTCTCACCTTTTTTCAACATCTTGGATATAAGGTGAGTGATCTCTATAAAATTTGTTACAAATATTCTTAGGAAATTTATCTGACCAAACAATGATTGAATTCCTTTCTCATTCTTTTGTTATGGAATTTTATCAATGGCAGCTATCCTCTCAGGGTCAATCCTCACTCCTTTTGACATAATGTTTCCCAACAATTTTCCTTTAATAACCCCAAAGGCACATTTCTTTGGGTTGAGTGAAATACCATACTCAAGGGCCCTAATAAAAATATTCTCCAAGTGCATGCAATGATCTTCCTCTTTCTTGGAGTAAGCAGTTAAGTCATCCTGGTATATTTCCAAAAGAAAATCAATAAAATTAGAGAAAGCTATGTCCATAACCCTCTAAAAAGTTTCACCTGTAGTAGTTAATCAAAGTCACATTCTTGTATTGCTTAGAATCCTTCACCTTAAGTTGGTTATAGCAAAATAAACCATCCATCATGGATAATAACTCCCAACCAGTCACCTCCTACAACATGTCTTCCATGTTAGGTAATAGATATTATCCTTTAATGAGGATACATTGAGATTCCTGAAGTCAACACATAATCAAATATCTCCATTCTTCTTTCTAACTAGCACTAGATTAGACACCCAAGAGGAGTGCCTAATTGGCTTAATTATGCTAAAATCGCTTAGCTTAACTAGTTCCTCTTGTATTTTTGGTGCTAAGGTTGGATTGATGGGTATTTGCTTCTACCTAAAAGGCTTTGCATTAGCCTTTAGAGGAATTCCATGTTGAAATAATTCCTCCATGTATGCTTCCAAGTCATTATATGACGAAGCAAATACATTTATATACTTTCTTAGCAAAGCAATCAACATTACCTTGATCTTGGGCATCATTTTCTTTCCCACATCAACTTTTTAGGATCTTTTTCAATTCACAAGTTTACTTCTTCCAAGTCGTCTAGATGGGTGGTAGTTTTCTTGGAATTTATTTTGTCTTAGTTTTCAAAAAAAATTCTATAGGGTGCATGGCCCTTAGGAATCTTATTTGTCTTCAACTATATGACCTCATTACCAAAAACTATGTCCTTTCCATCCATTTTTTCAACAAAGGCTCAAAAGTAAATCTCTTGACTGTCATATTCATCTATACATTTCAAAAATCTTAGGATGTCTTCATCATCATTGAAGACTTTCCAATTGTGTATATTATCAGGGATTGAAGGCCTTGTTTTTACCTCAAACTTAGAGATACCAGTGAAAGTTATGTCAGTAGGCCTAACTGTAATGCTTGCTAGCAAATATGCCTCTCTATTTGTGCCTCTCTCTATCCAATCTATTACAAATGCATCAATCTGCTCAATGGAATCCTAAACAACATTCTTGTATTGCTTCAATCTCTTGTTCTTTGATGCATACTTGGATCTAACTTGGGATATTACAAACTCTGAATCACCAATTACTTTTAGCTTCTTTATCCCATGTTTTTTTACTAACATCAACCCCAATAACCATGCCTCATACTCTGCCACATTGTTTGTACAAAAAAAAGATAGTGAAAGAAAATTTAAATGTGTTGCCACTAGGTGAAATTAATAATATTCCTACACTAGATCCATCTTTGGAGCTTGCACCATCAAAATACATTATCCAAAGATCATCATTTCCAAAAAAATTAGTCATTTTATTTTCAATAGGTGCAGGCTTCTTGTCACTTTCTCTTGGTAACTCTTCTACCTTGAAATCACTGACTTCAATATCTACATAATGAACTATATCATCCTTATTAATGTGCTTAATTATGTGTGGTACATTTTATTTTCTAACTAGATTGACATCTTTCCATTAGGAAGGTGGAAATAGACATTTCACATTGCATACTACCCCCCATGGAGACACTCCATTTTTTTGATAGAAACATACCATAATTTGGTGGAATGTCTACCACCACCACACTCATTCTAAATTCCTTTTTCTGAAAATGTAACTAGGTTATGTGGGATTTCATTTATCACATAAATCATGGGGACATTCCTAGAATCCATAGCAGAGTATTTTCCTTGGGTACTATCAATTTTCAATCCCATTGCTTCCATAATCTTAGTTGGCATAATATTATTTGATGCTCCTAAGTCGATCATACAATTCTTCAATAATTTTCCATCTACAATCAAGTTACAAAAATTAGATCTATATTTCCAAGACAGGAAATTATTGAATTTGTTAGATAAATGTGAGGGATCTCAATTATTTTTCCCTCAACCTCCTTTTCCTTCTTTTATTTCCTACTCACTCTAGGTGGAGTAGACACCACTCAATCATTACAAGCTATAGTAACACCATTGACAAGGGTTACTACATTTTGTTTATGTTCATCAATTCCCACCATTTCAAACAAAGGAACATAAACTTTGACTTGACTAAGTAATTGACATAAATCAACACAGTTATATTTAGGTAGATCAATTAGAATCATACATTGTTCAATGTTTCCCTCCTTTTGTTGCTCACCTTTTGTTTCAACTTTAGGCTTAGCATCCTTCTTCTTAGGTTCAAAAGTTTTCTTTTGTGCTTTCTCCTTGTAGGATAGGGGGACCAACCACACGAAGGCTCTAGGTCATAGAGAGCCAAGAGCAAAGAGTGCCATAAACTACCTTAGGTTGGATAAGAGTTCTTAAGTCAATGATAGAGAATGAAGAGAAATATCAAGTGCTTTTGTCACTCTACTAATATGAATGTTTGGATGGGGCTAAACGAGCCAATTTCTAGAACCCAAACTATACCTTAGATAGCTCTCTACCCAAGGACAACAAAATAGGTTAGGGATGACATCACAATGTGTTGGTTTCTCTTTGGGGTGCTAGTCTCCATACAACCAAAAAGTGTAAAAGTATAGTATGAACTGCTAGAAAACCTACTGACAATCTAGGTAATGAATTCTAACATATTAAAAAAAATGAAAAAATATAAGAAATTATTTTAAAGATGATAAAGGAGATGATAAAAATGAAGGTGACAAAGATCACGTCACTAAGAGTTTAGTTCCCAACAAGCTCCACATGTACCTATACACAACTAAGAGAGGAAAAACGTTGAGGATGTATAGGGGTTTGTCTTAGTCAAAACCCCACTTTGGTGTTTCCACCTCCACGAATAGCCAAGAAAGCCATGAGATAGAAAATGTGATAAAGGAAAAAGTAGGAAAGAGTATCATAAATTCACAATAACATTATGTTGCATAAATCAAGAAATTATGATATCACCATCTCAATTGAGGTTCCCTCAAACATGTAGAGGAGGATGGAAGATTGGTAAGGTCCACACAACTACAACAACGAAGAAGGAATCCCTTAGGACACCAAATCAAAACTCCAATGGTGGAAAATGGTGTAGCAAGATGTGAAGATGTGTTGAATTGCTCAAGTAGTGCTCAAAAGGTCAAGCTCATGTGTAGAATTGTCCAAGAGATTGTAGAAGATGAAATGAATATGATATGGATATATTTGAATATAAAAATGGGAGAGAAAGATCTGTTCTTAGGTTGGTTGGTAAAAAAGAGGCATTACGATTCATCCCCAACATGGAATATAACGTCCCTACAAATTCTAGAGGCATGAGTCTGTTAGGGATGACAACATTCCGTGTAGAAATCTACGTGCCAGAAGTGCATCCTCGACAAAAATTGCCCCACTAAAACAAATGACAAGTGCCAAGTGGATGCAAGGCAAGTAGGTGATGTGGAATTATTTATTCAGGCTTGATTTTTCTAAAGTAGATGATGTAAAAGGGGAATTTGTGAGAGGGTACAAATTCACTCCTATACACACCTTCATAATTGGAGACTTGACTTCTCCATCAAATTTTGGTTTCTCAGACTTATTGGCCCAAATTTTTATCTCCCTTACCCTCCTTGACTTTAGGTACATCCACTTTTCTATCAATTTTTTATTCTTTTCCTTTAACATTCTACTCTTTGATGAAGGGGTTAACATTTCCTTGATCACCACTGACCATCCTATTTCTCAGATGATAGGAATGCTATCGTCCTAGGTTCCAAAAAACATAGGTACCTAAAATCTAACTTACCTAGGTTAATCGTTGGACCTAAACCCTAAAACGTAAACCTAAAACCCTATTTACCCTAAAACCCTAATATTTTCACCTTTTAGATAGTGCAACTTGAACTTGTATAGTCAATACTTTCAATGTAACCTTTTGTGTTGAGAAATGAAGAGATGTTTCTTAACTAGTTCAACAAATCATAGCATAAATTTATGAGGTTGATCTAATTAGGACTGATCATGTTGCTATGTTGCACCATTACCACAATCAACTATAGTTTAAACATTCTCATTTTTTAGTATGGTTACAAGTTTCAATCTCATTAGGATTGATCATGTTGCTCTCTCTCATTGAGTAATTTCAATTTGGAAATTTCCCTCCTTCCTTGCTTTATTCTATGTCCTCCTTGTCATTGGTTCTTAACTTTCACTTCACATAATTTTAGAAGTATCCCTCCTTGGAGGTTTCTTACATTTTTTATTTGACATAGATATATTTTTATGTCATCAAATATCTAAAGAATTATATAGTAAAGATCTAAAATTTCTTCCATTTTTGCATGATAAATTATGCACACCAATTCACACGTATAAATATGATTTCATTGTACAACTAAAAAATTTATAGAAGTCTTTGTACTTAAAGAAGCCATTTTCAATATGTGAATAGAGCTCAAGCTTATCTTTGTTTATTTTGTACATTGCAATTTTACCAATAGCAAATATCTATGTGTCCCTTTGAATGTCTTCTATTAATTATTTATTCTTATCTTAAGTACACTTTGAAAACAATGAATGAGATTATAAATTATTAATGTTAGAGTTAAACTTATTTCTTCTTAACTACTTTGTCCCACTATAGAGAACTTACATGTCTCTTATCATGAAATTTAAAATTTTAGATAAATCAATTTATGTCCTTGGATTTAATTAAATTCTATGTCATACTTGATAAATATATTGATATACCTTAGCTCTCTATATATACTCTTGTTGGGAAACAATCGTGCAACTATGAGTAAACTTACCCTTGCAACAAAAGATAAAGCTCTAGACCCATAAAAACTTAGAAGAATAAATTACTTATTGACAAATTAGTTAATTAATGATGGGCTTGATATTTATGAGCTCCATTGAGCACCCTTGTCTAACAATAATCCTAATATATAAATAGAATCTAGTATAATTTTTATTTGAATTAAACTACATGGTTTTCATCATTTACCCATTTTGACACTCATTCTTGAGTTGTTCATAACCTAGATTAGTGGGGACTATTGGTGTAATTAATTATTTAATAACACTTTAGCATAAGTTTACTTAGGCATATTTTATTTCCTAGGTTAATTCTTATCCTTATCTTATTGTCTTTTTTCTCAAGATAAGATTAGGGTTTTGCATTATTTCCTTTTTGAAGGCTTTTGTATTATTTGTAAAAAAAATTACTTTCAATAATCACGATGTTGATTTTTGCTTGCAGAGAGTTGCTCTGAGAGTTTACAAAACTTCTCTTTTTTTGTTTTGAATATCTATTGTATGTGATAGGTGATTGCTTGCAGGTGATTCTTGGGGACTGTGAAGTTGGTTTTTTCAACTTCAACATGGTATCAGACCTCTAGACCTATCGGTACTTGTTTGTGATATGAAGATATTCTCTCGCAGTGTCTTTTTTTGTGCAAGGGATTGAAGTCATTTTTTCATTTTTGCTTCATAAATCCAACTTCCACTTAGTTGTAGGAAAAGTGATTTCTAATTTTTGTAGCTAGGGTCGAAATTTGAACTGGGTATCTTTTAGATTTTTGATATCTTGTATGGATCTAGAGAAAATTGTTTTACAAAAATCGACGCGTGTCATTTTTCTCTTGGTTGAAGGTTTAAAAACATTATTTTTTTATCTTCTGCTTCCTGGATCAAAAAATGATTTTTGGGTTTTGTTCTTAGCTTCAAAATATTTTTGGGTTTTTGTTTTTGTCCACTCATTGTGAACAAATTTTGCAAAAATTAAATCAAAAGTAAACATTTTTTGCTAGAAAACCCATTTCCTGCAGGTTAAATTCAATTTTTTAAAAAATAATAGCTTTTGGCCATGGTGTCGGATTTTCACAAGATATCATCAGAAAGCTGGTTCCAACCTCTACAAAAATTTGAGGTTAATTTTCATCATGGAAGTAGATGTGAACATTGGTTTATGCATGCACTCGTTTTTGTTTTCATGCACTAGGTTTACATTTTCTCCATAGTTTATGCATGTTTTGCATTCTCTCCTTTTGCAATAATTGGGTATTGTAATAAATGAACTGATATAAAGTTCCATCAAGGGAGGTTTCTTACATCTCATCTTCATATTGGTGACAACTCGCACGAGTTTATCTGGATTTTTCTGTTTTTTCTTTTGGCCTCATCTTACTTAGATGGACACATTTTTGGTTCACATCGATTCACAGTTCAGATTGGGAGTTTATGGTTATTGATCCACATTAGTTCAGATCCTTCTCAGTTTGAGGGCCATGTTTTTATGGTTAATGTTCCAAATTCTTTATGGTACTTGTTCCCATGGAAGAGTTTTAGTCATAGTTTGGCATCAACATCGAGATACACAGTTTTCAGATTTTGTCATCATCTCATCTATTGTTGCTTCACAAATTTTAGGGTTGTTTCAGTTTGTGAGTTTTCTAGTGATCTATGGCATTGAGTCTGCTATCAAATTATTATTCTATTTTTGGTTTCTTGTAGACAAAAATATCTTTCCTTGATTGTTAGATTGCGATTCTAGTGTTACTCCATAATGTTCTTCCAATGCTTCTCTGCAACAGTCATCTCATTGTAGGGGGAGTTTTGTCCCACTAGGTTTTCCTTCTCTACCTCATCATTTCATTTGTAAATGAGTACCTAATTGGGCCTTGTTTCCGGGACTCATCTCTTGCATAATAATTTTCTTCTCCCTAAGTTGCACTTATGGGGGGTGTTGGTGTAATTAATTATTTAATTACACTTTAGCATAAGTTTACTTAGAGATATTTTATTTCCTAGGTTAATTCTTATCCTTATCTTATTGATTTGTCTTTTTGCTCAAGATAAGATTAGGGTTTTGCATTATTTCCTTTTTGAAGGCTTTGTATTATTTGTAAAAAAATTACTTTCAATAATCATGATGCTGATTTTTGCTTGCATAAACTTGCTCTGAGAGTTTACAAAACTTCTTTTTTTTGTTCTGAATATCTATTGCATGTGATAGATGATTGCTTGCAGGTGATTTATGGGGACTATCAAGTTTCTTTTCAACTTCTGCAGGGACCTTTCCTTCTCTTTTTCAACCTTTATATATGTAATAGAAGATACTCTAAACAACCCCTAACCTCCTATTAACACCCAATTTGAGAAATTAAAGTTATATATCTACATGTGTCTCATTTGAATTCATTCTTTAGTCCTTTACCTATAGAAATTAAATGGTTCCTCACCTCATGTGAACACAGTTT
This sequence comes from Sequoia sempervirens, assembly GCA_007258455.2. Taxonomy (NCBI): domain Eukaryota; kingdom Viridiplantae; phylum Streptophyta; class Pinopsida; order Cupressales; family Cupressaceae; genus Sequoia; species Sequoia sempervirens. Next base: position 139,554,100 of record VDFB02000002.1, on the reverse strand, counting down.
CTATTTACTAATCTTCTTATTTAATTCTTCCAATAATGATTCAAAGAAGCCTCATTGTTGATATTGTAGCCTTTTGTGAGCTTTGAATTCTTGATATACATTTTATCCAACTCCTAATTTAAATGTTGATCCATCAGTTTATTTAAATATAAATCTTACGTCTTTACCTTAGTCCATGTGGTTGGTTTTATTTCTTTTAAATAAATCAATTAATGTATAACATCAAATTTGGCTATATTTTAAGTATCAAGTGATATCTAGCTAAAAATAAGTTTATGGGGCCTTCTTTTAGGGGATTCACTTAATAAACCAATGGCATAGTGCATGTATTCATAGGGTTCTAATAAAACCCCCTAATTTCATTTCCACCCATTAGAGTTATAGAACTTGTTATGCCTTGCATAACCCCCCAAGTTCCAGTTCTATTTCCCCTTCTAGTTTTGGTTCTGCTAGTTTCCTGCATTTGTTTGTTTCCTTTTTGTTTTGGGTGGATGCGAAATTGAGACCAAAACCTAACTTTGGAATATCTTCCAACTTCTATTTTCTATTTCATTCCTAGTTCTAGGTCCGCCGGTTCTTTGTTTATTTTGGTGGAAGCAAGACGCGGACCGAAACTGAACTCTAGAATTTTTCTAAGTTCCAGGTTCCACCTCTGATATGGTCCCAATTCTGTTAAACTTGTTTGTTTGTTTGTTCCTTTGTTCTCTTCTTTTGGTCGTGGGGTTTTTTTCTCCCCTTCATTTTCTTCTTTCTTGTCTTTTTCGTCGTTTCTTTGTGTGTTGTCGAAGGCGGAGCTGAGATGGAATACGAACCTAAACTTTGGAGAAAGTTCAGTGTTAGGTTTTTGTTTCGCTTCCACCCCCATTATGGTTCACTGAGATTGGTTTTTTCTTTGATCTTTCTTGCGTTTGTTTCCATGTTTGTTCCTTCTTTGGTCTCTTTTGTGGGACTAGGTTCAGGAAGGATTTGGGATATGAAGTTGTTATCAATTTCACTTTCCTCATTTGGTTCTGACTCTTCCCCTACCCTGCTGTGGACTTTGGTAAGAGGTCTCGCCAATCTTGCTAATGACTTTTGGTGTCGTCGATAGGTATTTTGATATCGGTATAACTCTTACCGCTCATTATGACCTCTTGCTGATAGTTATAAGTTATGTCGATAGCGTCAGTAAAGCATCGTAGTGTCGGGGAGACATGGCTAGTGTCTCAGCGACATGCGATTCCTTTTTTGTTCTACCCTCGCCCTACTCTGGTCCCGGTTCTAATTTTTTTTTTTTTTCCCCCACTAGTATTAAAGGTAAGTGTTGTTTCTGGTTTGTATTTGGTTCTACCTCCGCCAGAGTTGAGATTTTGCTAAGTGTGAGAATGGAAAAGGTATGAAAGATGATACTAAGAATGATATTATTTATGCTTTTAGAGGACTAATTAGGGAAATTTTTTGTAGGGTTAAAGCATAACAAGAGCAGTTGATGCCGCCTCACAAGAAGATCAACTTGCAGAAAGATTTGGACTGAAGGAAAGCATAAAGGATGAAAATGCCATGAGTCTTGATGGTAGATGAGACATCTACTGATAGAAGTAGATTGACATTAATGACAAAGCCTCAAAACATTAAAGGCAACTCTATAAAGGGAAGAATGAAGAAAGGTATGGGCAATGTGGAGGAAGTAATTAATAAAAAGTTGCATTGAAAGGGGTGCTCTCAGATTGCTTTGCTTTGGCTCTTCTTCAAGCATTTTGGGTCCGAGTTATGTGGAAAATCCTAGGCTTATCTGGTTTGTGCCCTTTCATTTAATGTTGGCTTTAACTTTATTTCAAACTCTTCGAGGGTTGACATATTCTGTAATTGGTTTATTGTAAACCCTAAATAGGGCTAACTCATTTTTGGTGTGTTGGGTATATATGGCATTTTCTCCTTTTGTAAAAGGATCTTCTTCCTTTTTTATTATTAGAAAAGTTAGCATTAAGAATTAGTAAGGTAGGGGTTTTGCAGTAGTTAAGCATTTTAAGTTCAACAAGAGGAAGTGATGTATCTTCCATATTTTCTTAGTATAGATGGAGATAATTCAAAGACATGGGTTTCTATACGCTGGTGATCCTGCCAAATTTGTAAATGGTGTTTATCTGTTTCACCAATAGTAGAAGCAACTAGATTTAAATCTACTTCATATTGTGCTCTAGAGTGGTATTCATCTTGGTTGATCATTTGATTTGAAAAGCTTTCAGGGAATGTAATTTTATCCATATTTTTTCTGAATGATGATTTGCAATCTACTGTTGAGGTTTGCATTGTAAATGAATGAAAATGTGTATTAATTACAAGTTAATTTTATTCTGTAGTTTTAGTTTGGGAATTCCTTGGAAGATAACAAGTTTGATTAGTTGGATGAATCAACATTCTTTTTAGTTTAAAAACCTTGGTCTATCTCTTTTTTTGTTTCTTTAAAACCCCTGGTTAAAGTAGGTTTAAATATATGTTTGATCTTATAACAATCTAGAAGCTCAAAACCAGCAGGCCCCTTGAACATTGTAGCCATATTGACCACTTTGTGAAACAACAACGTTGTGAACCAACATCAAAGACCTTGGGAGGGGATCAATTTGATTACTGATTGTCTTTTTCAGAAAAGGTGAGATATTTTACTCTTATCTTACCTACATGTTGTGGGTCAACCAATGGCACCATCAACAGATCTAGCGCTAGAAGGAGGGCCAGAAGAGAAAACTAGATAATATTGGGTTTTCCTCACCATAGAGGTCCCATAGAGTTTTTTAATCAACTGACAACCCACCACCTTTGATAATAATCAAGACCCCAACAAGACACAAGATTCACAAGACTAGGGAAACCATTATACCACCCTTATCAGCTCCACTCATTCCACCAAGATTTTCACCAATACCCTTGTGGGTACCCGTGAATCCACCACCAATTCCATCTCAAGTGCCATTATAGCTAGTTCAGCTCATCCAACAGCTGGATCAACCCCCACCACCACCACCAATGGCATTTTTTTATGAATAATCCCTCTATATTGGGGACTATTCCTAGAGGCTTTCATGATATGCCTAAGAATCCTGAAAGATTCTATCCCAAATACATTAATGGCAAATCATGGAGTGCTCAAGAGCACATACAAGCTTTTAAGGATGCTTGTACCAAATCCCATATAGCCCACCATGATGTAGTTTGTAGGTTGTTCCCTTATTCATTACAGGATATGGCATACAACTGGTACCTAAATATTTTACAAGGTTATATTCTAAGTTGGATAGACTTGGAGAATGCTTTCATCAATCGGTTCAGAGTTTATGTGGATCAAACCATTTTTTTCCACCAATTTACTACCATTAGGAAGGAGCCATGGGAATCACTACCCTTATTTAATACAATATTTCAATGAATGTATAGGAGATTGCAGGACCCCTATCTAGTTGTTGAGAATAGTTCCATTCAGGCATATTTTAGAGTTATAGAACCTTTGCTTGCTCTATTCCTAGAAGGGACTTATCAGCCAGTAGATATTGATTCCCTATCTAAAGTATATCATCTCACCATCAAGCTGCAACAACAAACTAGCTCTCAACAAGGAAATTTGGGAGGAGGTTTTCCTTCAATGGGGTATTAGATGCCTAATCCAACCCCTGTATTCAATACTATCCCAGGGATGTCTCCTTCCCATTATAGGCCTATGTTTGAGTTGTAGACTCAATCTCCTATTCCATTCTTTGCCAATGGAGCTCCTAACTTCTCCTAGCAATCACCGACTCATCATAGTCGACATGGTCATCATAATTAAGCTAGAGCAATAAATCTTGTCGGTCAGCCACAAAATCAGAGTGATGAGAGTGAAAAGACAGTTCAAATCACAAATGAGGTGGATACCTTATCAAAAATGATATGGCTTAGCTTAAATTGAACCCCTCTCAGAACCAAGGTAATTATGCTAATCAGGGCAATTATCAGAATAACAACAATCATAGCTAGAGGAACTATCAAGGCCAAAACTTCCCTAACCAAGGATATCAAAATAAAAATAGAGGATATAACTAGAGGCCTAATAACAACTGACAATGGAATATAGGGCCAAATAATGGTGGGGTTTCTGACAATTATCAAACTTATGAGGACACGCCGCATGTTGCAAATGTGGCTGACCTCAATTTTATGACTAACTGGTGCAGGTTGCATGATACTGCAACTCATTTCAAGGTAAACTTCCCTAAAATGGAGAAGATCATAAAGATGGCAGAGGAAGATTCCCAAATGTTCCAAGGGAATTTAAATCAAGGAGGTGACTCAATAGATACATCAATGGTTTATGACCTCTTTGAAGAAGAACCTTCATTCCCAATGCAAAATGAGAATGAACTAGAGGAAGATGTGTATGATGCCCAAGCCTTTTAGACAAAGGGAGGACACTTCCTAAGAAACCAGAATAAGGGTCCATTCACTACATTAGCACCACCTAACCATATGGTGCCTCTGAATCAGGGTGCTAATAACAACCCTCCTCCACCAAAGGGTCCACCTAACTTTCATAACAAAGGTAATTCATTTGTTGTTTTCAAATGTAATGCAAGCTATAACATAGAATTCAATATTGTTTCTAAAATGCAGAAACATAAAACCTCTTTATCATACTTTGACATCCAAAAGTGGTTCCTTGCCCAACAAGAGATATTGCTGAAAGCTTTGGAAGAAGCTGATAAAAAAAAAGGGAAAACCAAGGTGCACCCACTGCAGACATGAACATAGCCTTGTTCAAAAGCAAGGTAGGTACCCCACCATTTCTTTTAAGTTTGAGAATCTATGGGAAAAATCTACATAATTCTTTGCTAGAATTAGGGGCTTCTGGGAATGTGATGCTATTTTCTATATGTAAGAAATTGGGATTGAGCCCTATCTAAACAAACAAGAAGGTCATCAAAGTTCATAAAATAGAGGTTAATATAGTTGGAGAGTTGAGAAATATACATGTACAAGTAGGGTTTGACCCTAGGATTTTAACCAATATGGATATTCAAGTAGCAAACATTGCCGAGACTTATGGTATGCTGTTGAGTAGACATTTGATGAAAAATATAGGGGGATATCTCTCCCTCGACTTTTCACATATGTGGCTACCATGGAGGGGAGTGTCTATGCAAATTAGGATTGAATGTGAACCTCGCCTCAAACAAATCATCACCAAATATGATTGTCCCAATGAGGTAGCTTATTTTGAAATTGAGATAGGTGTTTATAAAAGAGAGGAAATTATGACCTTTTCAGTTCTTGATTCTAATGATTTTCAATGCAAAAATTCCTTGATCCCATGATTAATGAAAATAGATAGGTATTGACCAAGAAGCTGCAACAAGATCAATTGGTCTTAGGGGAAGATATTGATTCGCAAAGTCTTCTAATCCCTAACTGGTGCAGGGTACACTAGCAAAATCATTCGGAACTGACCTGCCAACCCTGCATTGGTTTTTTGAACCATGTTTTCCAAACTAAAGAGACCCACCCAAGTCACCTTGAGGCTACTTCAAACCAATTCTCATTCAAAGCCAAAAATGCAATAATGTTAACCAAGGATAATATACCTTTAGAGGAAGTCCCTCCTCAAACTAAACTTATCCCAGTCATAAGGCTGGAACAATATAGTCATGTTGAACAACCCCATCGTTTGTTTGATAGCCCTGCACTCATAAGTATACCAAAACCCAAGGGATTAATCAAAGACACAAGTGACTGTCAGAAAGATATCCTAGGATTACATAATATATCAAAGCAGGAATCATATATTGTACCTAATGGACCTATTGAACATCTGTTCCCAATATTTGATGCAAAAGATTAGGTGGCCTCACTTATGGTTCATCTTATCTAGACACCCACAACAACCTCAAAGGGATCAACCCCAGCTCATGATCAGCTATGGACCCTCATGTTTGATGAATCCAAATCCAAAATAGGGTGTGGTGCTGGAATTGAATTAACCAGCCCGAAAGGGAAAACATTTTTTGCTTCTTATAGGTTACAATTTGGATGCACTAACAACATAGTAGAATATGAAGCATTGGCTTGGGAACTGAAGTTGCACATCAGAAGAAAGTCACTGCCTTGATGGTTAAAGGAGATTTGGAAGTGATTATCAGGCAAGTACACAGCTAATACACATCACAATAAAAGACTGGCAGCTTATATAAATTGGGTATGGAACCTGATTGAAGACTTTGATGCTTTTGGGATTAGTTTAATGACTAGAGAGGAGAATAAAATAGCTAATTCATTAGTTGTTGCCACAAGTACCCTGGAACCCATGCAAGGCTCCAAGCTTAAGATATTCTCAGTGGAGTTGATAGCCACCCTGACTGTTCCTGATAATGTTAGGAACTTCCAAGTCTTCGATGATGATCAACATATCCTTTCTTTTCTAGCAAGCTTAGATGTTTTTGAAGGATAGGTCATTGATGAGTCTGATAGGGATCAAGGAGACTAGAACCCCAAAGACTGTGATAGAGAGGGGGTCCTCAATTTAAAAAGTAATAGAATTCCCAAGGGAATAGTGGCCTTAGAAAGAATTTTGATTCAAACCCAAGGTCTCTGGAAAAGGTGTCAAACAAAGATAAAGGAGGTGAATATGAAACTATTAACCTAGCTGATTCTGGCCTTGAAAGAAATGTTTACATAGGGAAAGCCTGCCCTAGAGAAATTAGAAAAAATATAATGAGGGCACTAAAGAGAGATGTTGCTGTAATAGCTTGGGGGTATGAATATCTAAAAACATTTGATACTTCTATGATAACTCATACTATTCCTTTGAATCTTGAAGCAAGACCATTTTGGCAAAAACAATGTCCTGTCAATGCCTTGATTGAACCACTAATCTTTAAAGAAGTTCAAAAATTTCTTTCTGCAAGAATAATCTTCATTGTACAACATTCAACATGGGTGGCTAACTAGGTTCCAATTCATAAAAAGAATGAAGAGATCAGGCTATGTGTAGATTTCAGGAATCTGAATAGAGCTTTGGAAAAAGACAACTACCCACTCCCTTCTCTAGATGAATTCTTGCAAACTATCAATGGGTCTTAGATGATATCATTCCTGGATGGTTATTCTGCATACAATTAGGTGATTGTTAATTATGAAGATAGAATGAAGACAACCTTCACTACTAAGTGCAGAAATTTTTCTTACAGAAGGATGCCATTTGGTTTGATAAACATTGGAGCAACCTTTCAGTGTGCCATGGATGTAGTATTCAAAGATTTGATTGGTAAATGCATCATCGTTTACATGGATGACCTGACAGTATTTTCTAAAGATAGAATAAACCATGATGTAGACTTGGCTAAAGTTATTGAAAGATGTTTCCAACATGGTGTCTCTCTGAACCCTAAAAAGCGTGTGTTTGGGGTTTTTGAAGGGAAACTTTTGGGACACATGATCTCAGAAAGAGGGATATCGATAGATCCAAACCGGGTTGAGTCTATTTTAAAGTTAACCATGCCAGGAAGTAAGAAGGAGATGAGATATTTCTTTGGAAAGATCAATTTTGTGAGAAATTTTACCATAGGTTTTGTAGAGATTGTTAAACCTTTGAATGAAATGATGAAGAAAGATGCTAAAATAAAATGGAGTAATGAGGCAAAGGCTTCTTTTTCTCAAGTCAAGCAATCCATTTTAGAAGCACTAGTCCTCACTAGCCCTGACTACTTTAAGTCATTTTATATTTATTCTTTTGTCTTTGAACACTCATGCGCAACTGTTCTAACATAGCAAAGAGGGGAGGGGAATGAGAGGCCAATTTCCTTCATGAGCTCTCCATTCAAGAATAGTGAAGTCAAGTATCCACCTCTTGAGAAACAAACTTTTGCACTAGTTATAGCTATCAATAAGTTCAGGCACTATATCCTTCGAAGTTAGATTATTGTTGTCGTTCCTGATGCGGTTGTAAAGTCTCTACTTATGTAGAGTGAGTTGGGAGAATGAAGGGGGAAATGGATGGCTATTCTACAGGAGTTCGATCTATAGATTCGCCCTATGAAACTTGTCTAAGGTCAAGGCCTATCTAAATCAATGATGGAAACCGGTAAGAACATTATTTGTTAGCAGTACACAACATAGTCCTTTTCTAATGACCCTTGGTATGCCGATATTATTTATTTCATGCTCAATAATTGGTGCCCAGAGGGAATGAATACAACTCAGAGGAGAGCACTAAGAATGAAAAGCTCCCATTATATGCTCAAAGGAGGATTGTTCTATAGAAACAGTTTTGAAGGAGGTTATCTACGATGCCTTGATCAACAAGAAGCTAGGCATGCAATTGCTGAATTTCATGGAAAACATGGCACATGACACAGATCAACAGATTCTTTGGCTCATCAAATCCTCAGGTCATGATATTATTTGCCCCATGTGTTTAGGGATGCACATCAACATGTATGGACATGTCATACATGTCAGACTTCAGCATCAAAGGAGCATAATTCAGTAATGCCTCTACAACTAGTATACGAGGTAAGACCATTTTCCCAATGAGCACTTGATTTTGTTAGGGTAATTAAGCCTAATTCTTCTGCAAGACACAAATTCATTTTGACTACCATCGATTACTGCATGAGATGGAAAAAAGGTATACCTTACAATAAAAACACAACAAAAGTAGTAATCAAGTTCCTCACTGAATGCATCATGACTAGGTTTGGAGTACCCTTTGCACTGGTATGTGACAATGGCCCTACCTTTTGTTTTGCCAAGTTCATTTCATGGGCTTATGATCATAATATTGTTTTAAAATATTCCTCAAACTATTATATGCAAGGAAATGGAGTTGCAAAATCAACTAATAAGTATCTCTTAGGAGTAATTAAAAAACTGTTAGAGAACAATCCTAAAGACTGGCATACCCAGTTAAGGTTTGCTTTGTGGGAAAATAGGACTAGGATCAAGGCTTCTTTAAAGAATTCACCATTTAAGATATTCTATGGCCAAGAGCCTGTGTTAAACATTCACTTGTAAATACTTGTCCTGAAATTTATGTAAGAATTTTACTTTAATGATGATAGGATTGAAGTAAGGTTAGCTGGCTTGCTAAAATGAGAAGAGTAGAGAGATCCTACTTTGCAGCAATTATTTAGACCCTAGGCTATTGTCAAATGTTGGTTTGAAAAGAAGTGCCAAAATCAAGGCTTTCAGGATATCAGACCTTGTGTTGTTGTGGGATAAGGCTAACAAAAAGAAAGGCGATCACCAAAAATTTGATAAGCTTTGGTTAGGTCCCTATGAAATTGTTGAAATCCTAGGAGAAAATGATTTATAACTAAGCAACTTAACATGAGTTCCTCTTTCATTTCCTGTCAATGGACAATTTCTTAAACATTACTTTGGATCGTGAAAGATCTTGTATTCTTGATGGGTTGTATATATGTAAATAATTTTTTGTTTTTGTTTGTTTGTCATTTGTTGTTTTCCTTGCTTTCCTTTTCTTTTGTTCTTTTTCTAGTTGTTCCTTCTTTCTTTTTTTTCTTTGTGGGGACCTTCATTTTATGCAGTTGTAAGGGGGTTGTTATCTAAAGTATGCTTTGGTTTTTAGGAGAGAGGTTGGTTTAGATATTTTCATGTTTTTTGGTTGGATGATTTTGTCCTAAATTCATTGTTTTATGTCCATTATCAATGAGAGTTGTGGAAGGTCTTGAAAGCAAGGTGCAAAGTAAACAATCTTCATTAACTATGACTAAATCTGCACAAATCAATAGAAACATCTCCTTTTGTAATTGTATATTTGTCTAAGGGTGATGGTGTTGCAAGATTTGAGTGAAAATTTTGATTCCCCAGATTCTGTTATGAGGCCCATGGTAGTTTTCAACCCATGATAGATGTTAGAAATCTGACATATTGAGAAAGAATTGAATGAAATATCTAAAACTCCAAGAGAAAAGAAAAAAAATAACTATATAAGAAAAGAAAACTCAATATGAATGGGTGATTCCAATATCTCTACTGGGGCTATGGACGCCTGACTGGTAGTGGAGCAATGTTGTGAGAAAACTAGAGGTATCTCCATCAGAGCTATGGACGCTTGACTAGCAACAGAGTAATTCCTAGGATATCATTGCACAACAGCTAAAGGGAATCAACTCATGTAGTTCAAATCTTGCACATTATTGTTCAAAAGATGAGGAAAACTTTGTAAAAAGGTGATGCACCATCAAGCACACACATAGATTCAGGGGTAGCCAGTGTTGATTTACATTTGAGATTCTAGCTCAATGTTGTTTGTTGAAATTGACCTAGCTAGAGTTGTAATGTCCATAAACCAGGAGTTGTAGGTAGTTGAATCCTTTGGTTTCTTGAAAATGGTTAAACCATTTTTCACAACCAAGTCGCCATTTGTTATGCCTTGCATAACCCCCCCATTTTAAACTTTTTTAAAATAGGTCTCCCTTGTTTTTTTTTGTTTCCTTTGGCCTTTTGTTTTCTACCTTAGGAATTTTTAGTTTTATTTTGGCGGACACAGAATTAGGACCAAAAACTGAACTTTGGAGTTTCTTCCAAGTTCTTGTTTTTGTTTTGTTCCTAGTTTCGGTTCCACCCCTTTGTGCTTGTTCTTTTTGTTCTAGTAGGCACAGGACGCAAAACTAAACTGAGCTTCAAATTTTTTTCTAAGTTCCATTTCTATTTCCCCTTCTAGTTCTAGTTCCACTAGTTTCCTACGTTTGTTTTTTTCCTTGTTGTTTTGGGTGGATGTGGAACTGGGACTGAAACTGAACTTTGGAAATCCTTCCAAGTTTTGGTTTTTGTTCCATTCTTGGTACCGAGTCTGCCAATTTTGTGTTATTTCTTAGCAAAAGTGGGATGCAAACTGAAACTGAACTTTGGAACTTTTCTAAGTTCCAGTTCTAATCCAGTCTTGGTTTTATCAAACTTGTTTATTTGTTTTCTCCTTGGTTCTTTACTTTTGGTCATGGGGTGCTTTTCTCCCCTTCATTTTCTTCTTTCTCATCTTTTTCATCATTTCTTTGTGTGTTTTCGGAGGCAGAGCCAAGATGGAAACCGAACTTGAAATTTGGAGAAATTTTAGGGTCATGTTTTTGTTCCACTTTCACCCCCATTGTGGTTTGCCTGGGATTGGTTTTTGCTTCGATCCTGCCAGCGTTTGTTTTCATGTTTCTTCCTTGTTTCATCTCTTTTATGAGGTTGGGTTCAGGAAGGATTTGGGATACAGAGTTGTTATCAATTTAACTTTCCTCATCTGGTTCTGACTTTTCCCCACCCTGCTATGGACTTTAGTAAGAGGTCTCGCCGATCTTGTTGAGGACTGTTGGTCTTGCCGATAGGTATTTTGATATCGGTATAACTCTTGCTGCTCATTATGACCTCTTGCCGATGACTGTTGGTCTCACTGATAGGTATTTTGATATCGGTATAATTGTTGTCGCTTGTTATGACCTCTTGTTTATAGTTATAAGTTATGTCGATAGAGTCAATGAAGCATCGTACTGTCGGGAAGAAATAGCCAGTGTCTCATCGACATGCGATTCTGGGTTTGTTCTTCCCCTGCCCTTCTCTAGTCTCGGTTCCAATTTCATTTTTTTTCCGCCCCCATTGGTATTAAAGGTAAGTTTGGTTTCTAGTTTAGATTTGGTTTCGCCTCCGCCAAAGTTGAGCTTTTGCTAAGTGTGAGAATGGAAAAAGTATGAAAGATGATACGAGGAATGATATTTTCTATGCTTTCAAAGGACTAATGAGGGAATTGTTTTGTACAGTTAAAGCATGATGAGAGCATTTGATGCGTCTTCACAAGAAGATCAACTTGCAGAAAGATCTAGACTGAATTACAACATAAAGGATGAAAAGGTAACGAGTCTTGATGGAAAATGAGACATCTACTGACAGAAGTAGATCGGCATTAATGACAAAGCCTCAAAGCATTCAAGGTAACTCTACAAAGGGTAGAATGAAGAAAGGTATGGGTGATGTGGAGGAAGCAGTTAATAAAAATTTGCATCAAAAGTGGTGCTCCCAGATTGCTTCGCTTTGCCTCTTCTTCACGCGTTTTGGGTCGGATTCATGTGGAAAATCTTGGGCTTATTTGGTTTGTTCCCTTGCATTTAATGCCAACTTTAACTTTATTTCAAACTCTTCGAGGGTCGACGTATTCTGTAACTGACCTAATGTAAACCCTAAATGGGGTTGACTCATTTTTGGGGTGTTGGGTATATATTGCGTTTTCGCCTTTTGTAAAAGTATTTTCTTCCTTTTTTATTATTAGACAAGTTAGCGTTAAGAATTAGCAAGCTATGGTTTTTTCAACAATTAAGAATTTTAAGTTTTAACAAGAGGAAGTGATATATCTTCCAGATTTTCTTAGTATAGATGGAGATAATTCGAAGACATGGGTTTTCTGTACACTAGTGATCTTTCCAAATTTGTAAATGTTGTTTATCTATTTCACCAGCAGTAGAAGCAGCCATATTTAATTCTACTTCATATTGTGCTCTAGAGTAGTATTCATCTTGGTTGATCATTTGATTTGAAAAGCTTTCAGGGAATGCAATTTTATCTTTATTTTGTTTGGATGATGATTTGCAATCTACTATTGAGGTTTGCATTGTGAATGAATGAAATTGTGTATTAATTACAAGTTAATTTTATTATATAGTTTTTGTTTAGGAATTCCTTGGAAGGTAACAAGTCTGATTAGTTGGATGAATTAACATTCTTTTCAGTTTAAAAACCTTGGTCTATCTCTTTTTCTATTTCTTTAAAGCCACTGGTTAAAGTAGGTTTAAATAAATGTTTGATCTTATAACAATCTAGAAGCTCAAAACTAGTAGGGACTTTGAACATTACGGCCATATTGACCACTTTGTGAAACAACAACGTTGTGAACCAACATCAAAGACCTTGGGAGGTGATCAGTTTGATTGTTGATTGTATTTTTTAGGAGAGGTAAGATATTTCACTCTTATCTTACCTACATGTTGTGGGTCAACCAATGGCTCCATCAAAAAAACTTACCTCCCTATTTTCACTAAGAGGTATCTTATGTACCACATATAGATCTAACTCAAAACTATTTATAATTGAATCATCCCATTTATTAAAGGTTTATGTTCATAAAATGCCTAGACAAATTATGACAAATATGTCACCCTCTACAAAGTTCTAATGTAGAAGAACTTATACTTGACTCAATATATGAGTTCCCTTTCCATGTACACAAAATTTACTTTAGTGCATCCTTAGATATTTTAGGTATCTTAATTATAGTATACATATTGATCTAAATTATATAGTGGATTTATATTTTAGATACACTTGATGATTCTTCTTGGAAGGGTTACCAAAAGGTGTTCAATAATTAGTTGTAAGTAACATGTAGCTAGGATTAAATATTAAAATTTTATGAATTTGGTGTGACAATTATCTCCATTTTTAGTTGCATTCTAATAGTTGGTAGTAACAACTAACCCTTCATATTAACAACCACACACTGGACTTAATTTAATGTGTACATGCTATGGATTTAAATAATGTTATGTATTTTTTAATGTTATAAATAGAATGGTCTTCAAATGAAATGTATTTTGAATTTTTGTATGTTCAATGCAATTTTTAAATAATTGTCAATTTGTGTGTATTATTTAATTAGTTTGTTGATATATATTTTTTAATTATTTAACATGCAGTTTCCATTTCATTATAATCACATGGATACCAAATTTAGCATAGAGGATTTTATGCCTAATGCACAAATTCCTACTGATCCCATACATCTAGATCTACCACCACAACAAAACCCCACACCTCCACACTCTCCACCTTCTAACCCCCCACCCACTATAGTAGGTCTGGCTCAATTGAGAAAGAGCATTAGACAAAAACTTGTTTTGATTTAGGGAAATATAGATTTGATAAAAAATGAGCCTAAAATCCTCCCCATCTTGCATGGTTTACATTTTCAATACAAACTATTTTCTATTATGTTTAGTCTATTGATGCAAACCTAGATAAGTTCCATCAATGAAGAGAAGAGAGGAGACAATTCTATGTAGATGAATTGTTCTATAAAGAAATTAATGAACTTAAAATCACAAAACAAGCCACATGCCAATATCTTTTTAACCCCTGAACAAACCAACCAATTCCACCCACCAAAAAAAATAAATTCAATTTTATGGTGTAGGCACCCACAAATAGCTACACATTTTTGGGATAGATGCTCGATGGTGTTTGATAATCCACCACATGGCAATTATGAGTTTCCCCTATACTTTTTGAGAAAGTTATGGGTCGACTTTGAGTTGGGTTTAAAACCCAACTATTTTGATATGAGGTCATTTCAGGGAGTTGGGCATGGGATGCCCCAACATAGACTAGGAGCACGTGTCAATCCTTAACGACGTTCTTTGATTGCTCCTATTTTTCCTCCTCCTTCTCCTGGTGTTCCATTGCATTTCAGCAGTATACCATGTTATCAACATTAGGAGCACTGAGTTCACTTTCAGGACATCTCACTTATCAAACTACACACGTGGCAATTGAAGTGGTCAATAGAGAGCATAGAGGCTCAGGCTATGCGAATACTAAGGAATCCACTTCAAGTGACCCACATGCATCTGGGATGGAGTTACATATGAATTTACTATATTTTGAGGATCATCCTACATGGGTATGTTCATCTTTTGAACTAAAATTTAATTTGTTTGAAATGTGCAAAATTCATGTAAATAATTTAATATCAAATTATATATATAATATAATATTAATTCAACAAGTATTTGATGTAGATGAATGATCAGATGATGCCTAGAACTCAATATGATCATGTCTATATGTTGAGTCCTATAGATATGGGCTCACCTTTTGGTCAAGTACTTGAACCAATATGTATTAAATAATTTGTGTATATATCTAATTGAATTTGAATTTTTACACGTGTGAAATGATATATTATATCTAGATGTAGGGAGGTCATATGATACCTAGTACTGACCAACTACAAGTTATGGTGAGTGCTCCTAAGACATCATCAACTCAAGTGCATTCTTTCAAAAGTTTGTTAAGTTTAAATTAAATACAAATCATAGATCTAATTTAATTTGTTCATTTACATACATGTGTGAATTTGATCTATAAAAATTGTTGTACATCTATATGAAGGGATTTCATGAGATACCCATGGTAGGCACACCTGAGACATCATCAACATTTATGCATGGGCAATCTCAGGTCCATGATCATGAGGTCATAGCATTTGAGGTTGTAAACTTTAACAAATCTCCTATATAATTTTTATTGACCTTTTAAATATATATACATTTGAGGTTTTAACATATTGTTTACTTTATATGAATATGTAAGATATAGTAGATCAAGCATTTGGATCTTCTCAACAGACAGTTATGCTACTCGTTGAACAAAATGTGCCAGTAGATTCACATGATCATATGGTAATTTATGCATACTAAAAATCATTTTTATTATATTTACTAGATATTTAATTGAAATTATTTTTATCTAAAAGTTTATATTTTCAAGTTTAAATATGTTTAATTATATCAAAATAATTTCTAAATAACTTTAAATCTAATTTCAAGTTTCTTGTACTCTTTTACAGCATGATGTGGGTACATTTATTTGACATGGAACAAAGAGGATACTTGATATGACCGATTAGCCTGATAGGTAGATGGTTTTAAATTTTATGGACTATAGATCTCTAGAGTTTTATTTAAATATATGTGTTAGACTTGACATATACATTTTGAACATGTTATTTTATTGACCATTTCACATACATTATATCGATTAACATTATCATTTTTTTGTTTATTTATATTAGTTGAATTTAATATGATGATTATATGCACTCACGTATGTATACATATTTTATATATTTTTCAAGTAATGCATGCACTATATAATCTATAATCAAATTTCACATAAATAATTTATCACATGGTTAGGTGACAAATTAAAACATTCCTTAAATAGTTTGGATCATATTCATAATAAACTAAGGGTAGGTAATTTTAACTATTTTCCAATTCTAGCAAATATTTGAATCAATAAAAAAAAATCTATCTCTTTGTATGAACAAAATGTATAATCTATACAATTGAATAATTATATAAAATGTGATAAATACAAGACATGAAATGTATAATCTGTAAAATTGGAACAAGATATTTAAAAAGTGACTAATAAGTTCATTGAAGTTCATACATTGAAGAAACATATATGATGTATATTGATGTTTAATACAACTATATAACACGATGAAACATATATGTGCACGTAGATACAATTAAAGCTTTTCAACTTTTAGGTCAACACCACAAATTGATATTTACATAGTCTCTTGATAAAATAATTTTATAGTGACAATCACATGGTAGACCAACTTAATGAGAACCTGCAAAAATAATTAATGTAAGTAAAGAAACTATAGTTTTTATGAGTCATTTAAGTAAATAATTCATGTGAGAAAAGAACAATATGTAGTAAAAGTTAGAAAATTGGATCTTATAAATTCCATATAAATTGAAATGATGTTTTCCATAGGATGGATTAAGGGGACCTAAGAAGATATAGCTTAAGGGGGGTCCTAAGAGAATTCCTTAATGGGAGTTAAGAGGAAGGGTTAAGGGGATGCGAGAGGTTGGATTAAGGGGAGTTGATGGAATGAGTTAAATGGATGTAAGTGGGTGGATTAAGGGGAGTTGGTAGAATGACTTAAAGGGATGTAAGAGGGTGGATTAAGGGGATGCATGTTATGAACCCTATGATATGGCTTAATGGGTCCTAAGAGGATAGCTTTAGGGGAATTATGAGAGTGACTTAAGGGATGCAAGATTTCCGATTAAGGGTATGTAAGAGGATATGACTTAAGGGTCCTTTAAGAGGATGGCTTAAGGGGATGCAAGAGGGTGGATTAAGGGGAGTTGATAGAATGACTTGAAGGGATGTAAGAGGGTAGATTAAGGGTAGTTGATAGAATGACTTGAAGGGATGTAAGAGGGTGGATTAAGGGGAGTTGATAGAATGACTTAAAGGGATGTAAGAGGGTGGATTTAGGGGATGCATGTCATGAAACATAGGATATAGCTTAATAGGTCCTAAGAGGATGGCCTAAGGGGAATTACGAGAGTGACTTAAGGATATGTAAGAGGATATGACTTAAGGGTCCTTTAAGAGGATGGATTAAGGGGATGCAAGAGGGTGGATTAAGGGGAGTTGATAGAATGACTTAAATGGATGTAAGAGGGTGGATTAAGGGTAGTTGATAGAATGAATTAAAGGGATGTAATAGGGTGGATTAAGGGGATGCATGTCATGAACTCTTGGATATGGATTAATGGGTCCTAAGAGGATGGCTTAAGGGGACTTATGGGATTGACTTAAGGGATGCAAGATTGTGGATTAAGGGGATGTAAGAGGATACGAATTAAGTGGTCCTTTAAGAGGATGAAATAAGGGGTTACAAGAGGGTGGATTAAGTCAAGTTGATAGAATGACTTGAAGGGATGTAAGAGGATGGATTAAGGGGAGTCGATATAGTGAATTAAATGGATGTAAGAGGGTGTTGAGAGAGAGACTTAAGGGGATGCAAGTGGATGGATTAAGGGTAGATATACGAGGATATGATCAAGGGGTCCTAAGAGGATGGATTAAGGGGTGTTGACAAAGAGACTTAAGGGGATGCAAGTGGATGGATTAAGGGTAGATATATGATGATATGTATTAAGGTGTCCTAAGAGGATGGCTTAAGGGGTGTTGAGAGATAGAGACTTAAGGGGATGCAAGTGGATGGATTAAGGGTAGATATACGAGGATATGGATTAAGGGGTCCTAAGAGGATGAATTGAGGGGTGTTGAGAGAGAGACTTAAGGTAATTCAAGTGGATGCTTTAAGGGTAGATATATGAGGATATGGATTAAGGGGTCCTAGGAGGATGGCTTATGGGGTGTTGAGAGAGAGACTACAGGGAATGTAAGTGGATGGATTAAGGGTAGATATATGAGGATATGGATTAAGGGGTCCTACATAATGGATTAAGGGGAATTAATAGAGAGACTTAAGGGGGTGAAAGATGATGGATTAAGGGTTTTTAAGAGGATTGATTAATGGTTTTTAGTTTTATATTTATACTATCAATTAAATGTATCTAGAACTATATATAGTTACATGTCTCTAGGTTTGAATTCCATTGTAATATATGTGCATCTCCTCTCTTTTTTGTAAAGAATCTAGTTTTGGAAGACCTTAAAAAAAATGATATAAAACTTTAATTAGGAAATGACTAAAGAAATATATATATATATATATATATATATACATATATCAATTAAATATATATACAACTATATACTTACCAATATTTATTTACTTCATTGCACAATCTGCATCCTCTCTTTTTTGTAATGCATCTACGATTGTCTCATGATCATTCATTGAATTTGTCCATAAAAATTTATTAGTAGGCCTACCTTGATATCTAACTAGTTTTATATTGGTTTCCAAAATCAAATGTAAATAATGTATAATATTCTTGTGTCTTTCATAATCTTCAAATGCAGGCAAGCCATTCTTTCTTATCAAATATTTTTGAAGCCAGGTTCGAACAACAACCATTGAACTAGTTGGATACTCAAAGTTGTCATCATCCACTCTAGGATGTACCAACTTATGTTTTCTCTCAACACATCTGGCCAACCAATACTGCATCTCCTTTTCATTCCCCTTAGGTGCAACAACAACATACACATGTCCTACAAAAATAAATTAAAAAATCAATAAAGAGTGACTTATATTTAATTCACATATATAAAGATGCATACATATAAAATTCAACCCAATAAATAATGTACCTTCGTGTACAAGATCTAAAACATGATCATAATCATCTAATGTGAACACTTGATTATCTTCAATTTTTGTTCCATGTTGAAAATGTGTTGATGTAGTTGTTAACTCTCTTTGTTGCCATTGTTTGATCCATTGCATATTTTCACATGCCTCCCAATCACCTACAATAAAAAAATGACAAAAGCATGCCAAGTCCCGTATCCATATTGTCCATGTGTTTGCATTCAAACTCTTAAACGAAGGCCATTTTGTAGATCCATTAATTGTTTCACAATCTTGTTGAGAAAAAATATCATTTTCTTCAATTAACCAAAAGAAGCCTCTAATTTTTGAGCTCTCACTTGTTCTTGTAGATAATTTGGTATTACACCAATCGGCAATTGCACATGCATCTCTAAATTTCATAGCATCCTCAAATTTTAGTTGCTCTCTAGCAAGAGCTCTTTTCACACATGCACTTGCTCCATCATGTTCTCCCTTACCATGACCAGCTTAAAAAAAAATCCATATATTGTTGGATATTATTTTTCTTATGAACTCTACATAACCAATAAAACATTCTAGCATCTTTGAATTGACATGTGCAATTATCCGACCATATGAGATGTTCTAGCATTTGAATTCCTCTCTCTTTTAAATGTTTATAAAATATATCAAAACAATATTAAACAAACTTAGATGAATGTAATTTATTATCACTTACATAAAAATGGTACGCTCTCAAAAAATTTCTATTATCTTCTCTACTATCATCTACATGTCTATAAACAATATGAACAAATATAGCTACTTACACTAAATTTTAATACTATGATTAAATTTCTTCTTCTGGAGCAATAGTATAATTTTCAGAAAAATCAAAAACTGACAATATAGTTCCAATTGGAAATGTGCTTTTACATAAATGAAATTGATTATCAAGCCAATGAGCATGTTGAGAGCATTGAACATATTTAGGTACACTCTTATCTTTAAATTCTTTAATAAATGCATGCACACTAAATTTTTCCACAATTAGATCACAAGGTTTTCCAAAATTTCCATCTTTTAAAGAATACTCATCATTTTTTAATTTTTTTTACATCCACTAATTGTTGTCCAAATTCATTTAAACCACTTTCATGCATACATTCTCCTAATAGTGAAAAGTAACCACATCTACCGTAGTCTCTAGAAATACATGCTTTTAAATAAAATAAGTTTCCATTAGATGGTTCACAAAACAAACCTACTATAAAATCTTTGATTCTTTCAGGTGGCATATTAATACCACAAATGTCCTGCATAATTTGGTTAACATGAAAAATGCATCATATATATAAAAAGCTATCATAATAATAATAATGAAATTGTACATAATTCTTACAACAACAAGAGATTCATTGCTTATTTATTCTAACATACCAAGGTTTACACTTTTCAAATGATCTTTGACTTATGTTAATATTCAATGTTAAGATTGGAGCATCTATTTTTTTTTTATATAATTCAGTTTGAGTCATATCTAAGAGATGCTTTGGATTAGGCTCATGAATTTTGGAACCCACCCTTAATTTTAAGACATATCTAATGTTAGGTGATACTCTTGTATTATCATGCCAAAATATATCGATTAAATATTTAATTTCATTAGTTAATTTCATGTATGATCTTGAGAGTCTACCACTAAAACTCGAACATTGATTAATTGGATCCTTTTCAATACTTTCTCTTCTTTTAGCAACTCTTATCAATGTTTTAGGATTTACTTTTATACATTTACTAATCTTACTTAACATTCTTTTATTTGAAGTTGCTTTATCAATTAGAGCAGTTGTTCTTGCACAATGAGCTGCATTCTTATCTTTAGATTGAATTTTCTTACCTATAAAATCAATAGCATTAGCAACACTAGATATGACTTGTTCTACTAGATCATCTCTCTTTTTTGGTTTTACAAAATACCTAATTTTTTCATCACTTTTCTCATTTTTGACATTATCATCAATTGCACCATGCATTGACATTGGAATCCTAATTTCCTTCTATTAAAAAACATTTAATATATTCTATTTCCATAAGTTCTAATTTTGTCTCCAAGAAACTTTACCACAAAGGTTATCTAGCACATCTTTTTCAATTGTAAAAAAAATAGTTTCACCTTCATCAGTACAAGGGGTTTCATTTTCATTCACACAAGGGGTTTCATTTTCATTTTCAAATGTAAAATGGATTTCATTCTCATTTGCATTCCCATAAGATTTAACTTCATCATTTTTTTGTTTTTGCATTGTTTCAACCCTAGAATTATTGGTATCATCAATGCTGTATCCAACTTCATCTAAACAAGCAAGATCAATATTATCAAGAATTGAATTTGAAAACATACCTAGATAGATTTTTTGAATAGGTGCATTTTCCATATCATTGGGAGGTGGATTTGAAGACATACCCAAAGTTGTTTGCATAGGTACCATTTCCATATCATTCAAAGTTGAAGTTGAAGGAATAGTTAGGTTTTTCTCCATAATTGCATTTTCTTCCATATTAGCCATCTCCACATTTGCATCATCTACATTCATTTCATCATTCATGGCTTCCTCTTCAACATTCATAGAAATAGATACTTCCAAATTTTTCATTTGACGAATCCTTTCTCTTCTATCCCTTTCTCTTTTTGCCTCCATTTCTTTATTTGCTTGAATTTCTTTGGGTGTCATTAAAATTCTACATTTTTTTGTTTGTATTTTCTTTGATCCCAGGTTACCAAAATATTTTTGATGAAAAAAGAAATGATTCAAGTAACCTATTTTCAAATTTCCATCTCCTTCAAATATTCAAACAAAACTATGTAGTATGAAGATCCTTTCTTCTATAAACTTTGAAGTACAAAAACACCATGAATACATCCAAAAGTTCTCTTTTTCCAAATCTTGTTGTAAGATATTCTTGTACTTGATTCCACTTCAAAAAATTCAGCCTACACTTGTCTCTTCCAACAATTTGAATAGAACATGCCCTACACAAGGAAAATTTGTAATAAAAGATGTAGAAAATGACACTTTCTGACCGTACTACAGAAAAGGAATGTTGCAAGAAAAACATGTTTTATTAGTATTTTCCAAATTGGGAAAAAATGACTATTTAAGAAACATGTACGCATTTTGAAACAAATACACATTCTATTATAGGAACATGTACATGTTATATAATGCATATGTGTTACCTTTACCCAATGGGTAATAAGATAACACATGGGAATTTACACCTTTCATTTAAATAATGCGTACACGTTTTAATAGCATGCACATGTTATTTAAAAATTGAATTCGCAACCCACATGTAGCCTTGGTTTTAGGCTCAGTAAAGGCTTGGAAATTTGAGCCTTAGCCTTTGACTTGCAACTAAGAAACTAAGGCAGATTTTAGAAGAATGTCAAACTTTGGCAATATGGCTAATGGACTTTTTTTCTAAATCAATCTATAAAATTAAAACCCATTAGAGAACATGATGTCTAGTTTTTGAATATATAATTTTTATTAATATTGGATTATGTTTGTTATTTTTTAGTTAATTTCTAAGAAAATTAGGCCTTAAACTTTAAATATTATGTTTTTCTTGTTTTTTAATAATATTTTTTTGGTTAAGTTTCTTGTAAAAAAAATTATATGGCATCAATCTTCAGATAATTCTCTACACAATGAAAAAAAAGATTCATTTTTTTTTTAGTTTAGGTCCAATTATGTTATTTGTACACAATTTTGAAAAACAACAATTAAAGCCAATAAAAATTCAATTAAAAAAATTATTCAACAAAAAAATACCAAAAAATTTCATGTTGTTAGCTCTCTTTCCCCAAAAGGAATTAGCAAAACACTTTTATTTGGGTCAAAAAGTGGTGTCCGTACACGCACATGGTATGGTGAAAAAACATGGACTTTTAAAAAGTGGTTTTTATATATTCTTATCAAAATTTAATTTCTATAATATGGGTATTTGAATAATTTACATATTTGGAAACTAGTATTGACTTTTTTAAAGATTCATTGTTGAAGTACCTCAAATTTTCAGTCCAAGTGTGACAAATTCTGAAAAACAACAAAAACACTTCCACTTTTTGAGCTTTTTGTGGACCCAACTTCTTGCATCAACCCTTTCATCAGTGGAATTTGCATTTTTTTTTGCAAAGGATTAGGTGTGACTTGATCTATTTTACCTTTTTGATTATTTAGGACTGAATTTCCATTCTTCTAGTTAGTTCTATAAGCGTAGTCTTTGAGCCTTGGGGAATTTTCATTCTTTTGGAACTGTTACTTGTTATTTCCAAGCCCCTTTTCATTCTTGGCCATAGTATATTTGATATCCTTTATAGTATTCATCACATTTTCCCATCTCTCATGATAAGTAGGATTTGAGCTATAGGCCTTTTCTTGCTTATCCTTGGGTTCTTCAAGATTTTGATATCATTTCTTCTTCCAACATTACTTGAAGCTCTTCTATTACTTTCAATGTGCGAGGAAATTTTGAATGCATCCCTCAAATTTTGAGGGTCTGTAACTCTTAGGCTATAAGCCATATTAGCATCAAATGCATTACAATAAGTGACAATGTATATTGAATCATTCATCCTCAAATTTTGTGGCAATATATTCATAGCCTTTTGGAATCTAATATTGAAATTAGACACCATCTCATCTTGTCCTTTGGTGACATTGTTAAATTCATTGAGCATAAAACTAGGGTTACTCTTATCTGCATATTTTTCTCTAAATAATTCCTTGAATTCCTCCCATGATCCAATGCTACCATCTGGTAGACCTCTATACTAATCCCTAGCATCCTCTATCAAATACTGCATGAAGAATTTATGTTACTTGAATTTTAGCTTGCAGCTGAAATCAAGTAGCTTAGTGTTTATTCTTTTTGTGTTTTGTTTAAACATTTAAAAGATAAACCATAGTCTACTAAGTCATCAATATGTGTGAAAGATATTTTAAAATGAAATAGATTACATTTTATTTCAATCTTGCAATTACAACAAATGAGAAAGAGAACCATATGTGTTACAAATGCAATCTTTGTTGATAATCATGAAAGTGTTCATGTCCCTCACAAGACAAGGGAAAAAATTTACCTATTCAATGACAATAAAGAAAATCATATACATGAATAAGTAAAAAAATACAAATGTGCATACAAGGAAGAAGACCAGTCATTGCCTAAGAATGACTGGTTCTAGAGGTGTCATCTTGTCATGCTGCTACCCCCAAGCTGCTTGTGTCTTTCGTATCTCCATAGTGCTCCTAGCTCCTACATTTGGGAATAACAATGATGTTAGAGCAATGATCTAAGCAATGAAAGATCTCAAACCTTACATGAACATTCTCCTATTCATGTATAAACTAATCTCTAGATGCATTGAATAAGCAACACACCATAAGTGTCCCTGAAAATGAGAAAGAAGTGACCAAACACACCTATGATATGCTTTGTTTTTCTAACTTGTTTGCTTCATGTACAGATTTAGGACAAGTCTTGTTATTGTTATGATTCAGTTAAATACAACATGTGGGATAAATGTGGCTCCCATGAGTGCAGAGCTCAACATGCTACCCTTTGATGTTTTAAGAGGAATAGGAAATTGAGCAACTTGATTAAAGACATACATGTTAGTAATGCATTAAATCAATATGGAATCACACCAGTTGATTAACTTTCATTATCAGATTTAAAAGATGCATCAAGTTCAATTATGCATCTCTTAAATAATGTAGGAGAAATCAAGGCATGCCTGAAATCATCATGAAACAAATGGGGCAGCAAGAGGGAGAAATCCAAGGTATTGTCAAGTCGCTCTCACCTTAACCCTATTGGACAACCACACATCACATAGGATGGTGAGATTTTATAAAATCAACATAGGTGACATGTGTCTTCCCACTAGGTTTAAGGTGAGGAGACAATGTTTAATTGTTGCACATGAAGATAATAAGGGCTAAAAAGAGGGAACAATCCAAGGTAGCAAACATGTGGAACAATAAACATTATTGTGGAATCCATGAAGGTTGGGGTAGTCCTAAAGAAAGGATGCATGCTACATGTCATGAACAAGATAACAACAATGAATAAAATCATTATCTCATGCATATGAACAACAACCATGAATTCATGAAAAAGATAGCTAGATCATCACCTATGAAGAGAATGGGGGAAGCCTTATGAGACATGCAAATGATAATAAAGGTAATATCTTAGCCATTTAATGTTATAGTGCAATGCATGGATAGCACTAGAGAAAGTAAATAAAGTTCAAATGGCCACCAGTGACAAGGTATGGGGCTCATAAGTGACTAAGTGACACAAGGATGAATAATGCATATGAGATTGCCAATGAAAACCACTATCAGATTAAAGCAAAAGAACATTGATGTTAAGATACATTAAAGTCTTAGGAAATCAAGGAACTATGCATTATTAACATTGAACCAATCAATGATAGTAGAGCTCTTTTCTAAGGTATGAAACAACCAATCATGCTACATGACAACAAGGTCCAAAAAAAAGAAATGTTATTCAGAATGCAACACCAATGGAACTAACAAAGTTCAAGCAACATGATCAAACTTTCACTTTTGATGGAGACTAAAGCAAAGATGTGTTTGTCACATAAGATGGCTTTGTCATTTTGAACACAATTGTCCCCATTGTTACAAGATAGGAGGGGTAGAGTTTATGAGTGTGCAATAATCATGATAATCCTATAGTCATCAAGATAAAATTAGGATTACTGATCTCATGTTAAAGGAAATACTATGAAGCATAAAGAACAGTTAGATCTTGAGGGTTCGTGATCCTTGAAGGGTAATGACAGTGTGTGGTGAGAAAATAACCAATGAACCAAAAGCTATCTCTCTATGAGGAAATAAAAAATACACTCAAAACCATGGGCACAAAAGCTTGTCATAAAAATTGCAATATTGTTCTCAAGTCACTGGAAAGAGAAGACCAAGACAAGGCACTAAAGCAATTTAATGAACTGAGAAAAGGATGACAAAAACAAAGTGGTAGAATTTGTGAAAGCAATGATCTTCAAGAGAGTGTTATAAAAGGTGATCAATTGGGATGATCAAAACAATGTTTCTAAGAGTTCAAAATAGTGCTACTACAAAGATATATAGAATGATGACATGTCTCTACCACAAGGCTATCAAGAAAATGTAAGAGTACAATATATAGGGTTCAAGAAACAAACAATAAAACCATTGGAAAGCACATTACCAAATGGATAGATGACAACCACATTAAAGAGAAACCAATTAAAGTTTCTTAACAATCAACAAGCAAAAAACAATATAGATTGAGTTACAACATGTACTTAGGAAACTGTTGCATTATCAATACTTTGAGAAAGGAAGGGTAGCTTTGACTTGGTCATTAGTGATGTATATATGCCTAGCATGGATGGCTTCAAACTCCTCAAACATATTAGATTGGAGATGGATCTTCTTGTCATCATGATGTCAGCAAATGGAGAAACAAGTGTAGTAATTAAAGGAATCAAATATGGTGCATGTGACTACCTACTAAAGCCTATACACATTGAGGAGCTCAAAAATATATGGTAGCATATAATTAGGAAGAAGAAAAATGGGATAAAAGAATTGGAGAACTCTAGAAGTGTTGAGAATAGTGACAAGCTTAAAAAGGGTTTATATGATGTTTAGGGAGGAGGAGGATGATTTTGATTAGGATAATGATGATCCTACATCCCTGAAGAAACCTAGGGTGGTCTGGTCTCTGGAGCTCCATCAACAATTTTTAGTGTTGTAAATTAGCTTGGAATTGACAAGGTTTTTTTGAAGAGGATTCTTGGGATGATGAATGTTGCAAGCCACCTTTAGAAATATAGAATTTATCTTAGAAGGCTGAGTGGAGTGGCACAACAACAAAGTGGAATGAATTCTTCCTTTGGAGGAAATACATAGATTAATTTTAGTTCCATGGGACTTGGAAGGTTTGACCTACAAAAACTAGGAGCATCAGGCTAAATATCACCTCAAAATTTGATGTTGTTGCAAGCAAGACTTTTGGGAAAACTAAATGCAAAGAATGGTTTGGGAATTCCTGGAAAGGCATTCTTCTTACCAGCTTCACTTCTAGGCATAGATTCTAATTCTTTGAACAACTTAAGCTTTGGCCAACCATTAATGAATAGTCTAGGTAATTTACTTCAGGGTTTTCCTATTGGTTTCCAATTGAAGCAAAATAATTAGTTACACCCTCATATTCCTTCATATGGGGATGTAGACCTACCAGAGAATGATACATCTTTAGCACTCTAATTGTTACCATGACATCTTGCAATAGGTATTGTGAATCTTGGAGATCTGGGCTAGGTGTGTGGGGTAGATAACAATGTAGGTTTGAATCTATACAATAATAGACTAATGATAAATTCAATTGAAAACCATGCAAGAGTAGCTCATGTTTACAAAGTGATAAAACCCCATAACAATGTTTATGCCCTATCATATCATGATGGAGATATTTCAGAATCCCACTTGGGTTCTTTTAAAACAATTTTTTTGTATGGATAGAAACAAAACAACAAAAGGAAGATTTGGTTTTTATCTAGGTTATCATAAGTTCCAAAAACCAAAAGAGAAATGCATGAAGGTTCTTTTCTAGAAAGAAAAAAAAACATTAAAAAGCTCAGGTTTTCCTTTTTAGTTATAGACTGATTCTGAGTTGTTTCTTCAAGAACACAAAAACCCACTTGGGGTTTTGTACAAAAATCTATTTTTCTAAAAAATACAAAAAACCCACTTGGGGTTTTTACACAAAAATGCAGTTACAACTCTGACCCAAATCTAGGTTTCATATTTTAACAGAAACACAAAACCCACTTGGGGTTTGAGCTAAAAAGGGCACTTATAGAAGCTTTTAAAAGCTATCACAAAGTTTGAAGGAAAAACAAAAAGAAGCAGAAATTCTTGTGTTTGCACATTTGGATCTCTAATGAAATCTACAAGAGGATGCAAGTTTCGTACAAGATATGTAATGAAAAGTATTTTCTTTCTTCAGAAGGTGCCTTGAGACCCACAAAGAAAATTGTATGGCTGTGGCCATGGACATAAGGTTTTTATTTTCTTTACATAAGAAGTTAAAATATTTTAGAAAGGAACCAATTTTCAAGCAATTTCTAGAAATGAACAAAGAAAAGCTAATTCTTGTTTCATGATGACAATAGAGGAGCTTAGCTTCAAGTTTTTAGTCTCTAAAATAAAAAAGAAAACCAATACATGGGTCTAGTAAAAAACTCACCTGAGCTATTCTACTCATTTTCTTGTTTAGGAAAGCTTTTGTCACATAAAAACTTCCATTTAATCTTCAAAGAATAACCTCATGGCGGTTGTGAACAAAGAAAATATTCACAAGGAAAGGAAATAACACCAAAATTATCAGATGTATTCATGTCCATGGCCTAAAATGCATCAAATGGCCTCCAAAAAAGGTAAAAAATACACTTTTGACACAAATGAATGCATTTACCTGCTATTCCATGCATTTTTTCATCAAAATTATTCAAGAATTGGCCAAAAGTCACAATTTTCTATGCAAACTACAAACCTTCATGGTGGAAGCATGTTTCTTCTAGAATGCTCAAGCTAAAAAATGAAGTGTGTTTTCATCTTATTCCCATCATTTTGTTAGTTAGGGTTTCACCCTATTCTTTGGTGGCCAATGGGAATTTTTTTCCATTTAAAAAAAAAAGCAACACATTAAATTGTGAAGTGGTGGTTGAATGCCATGACTTAGGTATTTCTTTCCTTATGTCTTTTTCCTTGTTTCAATTTGCTAAGTGCCTCAAATTCAAACATGTAAAATGTGCTAAGTCTCACATGTATGCATTTGACCTTTGGTCATCATAATGCCTTAAAGACTTTCAAATGTGCCTTCCAAGAAGTGTGGAAGCCCTTCATGACCATATACGCTGAATTTGGGCCTTTATTTCTTCCTTTGAAAAAGTAGAGAGTATTGACCATGTGTAGTCTTGAAGTGAAAAATGAGGTAAAGGAAATGATTAAGTGCCTTGGAGGTATTTTGTCCTTGTTTAATGCTTTTGAAAGCATTTTTGATATTTCATTATATTTTGCATCTTATTTCAAAGTAATAAAGATATCATTTGAGTGATTTTCAAATCACTTTTATTATGTATTTTTAATGCAAATGTAATGTAATTCAAATAGGTGGTGGGACCCTCTTCTATTTTGATTTAAAATGTAAAATAACTTGACTAGGTGGTGTATAATGAATCACTTAATCACATTATTATCTTTAATTTTTTTTTTTTGGAGTCTTGTGATTTCAAAACACACATATTGGATAGGTCAAGGATGGGAGACAAAATGATGATTTGCAGACATGAAGAGAGTGTGTGAGTGGTGAATTTGACTATTTTGGAGAAACATGTCCTATTTTGGAGGTTTTTTTGTTACACTTTTTGGATGGCTATGGTCTTGGCTTGACCTTGGACTATTTGGAGGACTTTTTGGAGTGATTTTAGAAGGTTCTTTTTTGGCTTCATTGTTGCATCCGATAAAAACCTTCTAGATGGGCATGTGTGAGGGGATTTGATGGGTTTTTCTTAAGTATCTTCATTTTGGAAATTTGGAGGGAGTTCTTTCTTTCCAATAGAGTGATAGCTTTGATTTTTGGAGTTATTTTTTAGCATGGAGCAGTATTGTAACTCAGATGGACTGTTATATAGTGAATAAGTTTGAATTAATATATTAGAAAAATTTACCTTCTTATTTTCATGTTTTATGGTATGCTATTAGTGATTGATCAATTTGTTTTGTGAAATTCATCTTTCCTTGCAAACTTTTCTCATGCTTAGGCACTTGTTTAGTAGAAAATGCATGTTAACAGGTTATAAG
The DNA here is from genome assembly GCA_007258455.2 of Sequoia sempervirens. Classification (NCBI taxonomy): domain Eukaryota; kingdom Viridiplantae; phylum Streptophyta; class Pinopsida; order Cupressales; family Cupressaceae; genus Sequoia; species Sequoia sempervirens. Next base: position 139,524,310 of record VDFB02000002.1, on the reverse strand, counting down.
TTGTTTTAGTCAATAGTGTTGTTAGTTGTGAGACTTTTTTTTCCTTCTAAAAGTCCTATTTAGAAACCTTCTTATAATTTATTTATGTGAAATGCATGTGAAAATGGGTTGTGTAAGCAGAGTTTTATGATATTGATTTGAATGTGAGAGGATGTTATCAGGTCTTGGTTAGTTTTGGTGTATCACCTTAGGTATTTTCAGTTTATGTTCATTTTTCATGCATTTCTTACCCTTTACCTCAAAAATTAGTAGTTAGGTGGCATCAAAAGGGGAGCCAACCCATAACCTGGAGATCTGCTTTCAAATAGGACACCCACAACCTGGAAGTAGTCCCATGTTACATCCAAACCTACTAATTTCATTAAAAACTTGGCATTATGGTACAAATTTGGATCACTAATAATTTCATAACTACATCCTCATGCTCTACCTCATAATCATCCAACATATTTTGAAAAACCCTTAAGTGATCCTCCCCATAAATTGCATTGTTTCTAGTAAACTTGCTGAACCCAACCCTGATATATCATTATCAATGGGATTTTGGCATCTAGGGATCCCATCAAAGCATAATAGCCTATATCTTTCCAACTACATAGGCCACCTATGAAAATAATTATCTTTTTCCTCATTACCTCTATTTTCTTCGCCACCTCCTCTCTTATGATCCATATTTCTATTGGTAAATTGATTGTAGGAACAATCATTATTATTTATGTTCAAGGATTTGGAGTTATGGGTGGATTGATCTATGTTACTTGAAGTCTTCCCATCAAATGTGGGTGTAGGATTTATTCTTGACTAAGAGGGATCTTGTGAGCTAGAGGCAATGCCACCATCTTCTGAGCATGAAGTTTTCATGAAGTCAATATTTCTCTTCATCTCAACATTAGTCTCCATGATTTGCATCTTTTATAACTCCTTTTGTAGATCGTCATTCTCTTTTATTAATTTATCTACTTCAAACTTAGATTTAGGTGACATAGGAGGCTTTCTAGATGTGGATTTTTCATTAATATCCAAGGTTTTCATGGGTTGTTTAACTTTATCAAGTGGTGAGTTGGAAGTGTTTGCAGTAAGGTGTGGAGCAAAAGTATTAGAGACTGTGGATTTAGTCCAGGTATTGTTACTAGTATCTTTGGTAGGTGTAGGCTTACCTTCTCATGAAGGATGAAAAATACAAAAGGACCTATGGTAATTGGTTTAGAAGTCTCATTTGATACAATTTTTTTAACGCCCCACCGTGCGAACCCCAAAGGACAAACACACGAAAATTACTGCACAATTTTATTTTTTAAATGCACATAACATACATGTAATACACATCAAGTCATAACATGAATTTCATCTAAATAGATTCATTAACTCATACATCCCTTGGGGTACACGAGGAGTCATTACGCGACTTAGATCCATATAACAACAACAAAGAATAAACCCAAAGATATAAAGTAAACAATAACAACTATAACACATACATGAAAAATTCATTGATAAGAAGCCATCTGAAAACATAAATACAACACATACATGATTAACTTAACACATTAAATAACAATCACCATGGCCAATATCCACACGAGGTTTAATGTTACATTACATTACAGTACAATGTTTAAGAAGTACAATGATACAAAAGTGTTCCAAATATGAATGGAAACCATACACAAGATGCCATGATACAATAATTAGAGAAATACAAGTATCAAAACTGGCTCCAAGACATATACAACTCTGGAGTCGCTGCAACAGCACCAATCCGCACCTCTCGATCCTCGACTGGGGACCCAATGGGGTGCTTAGCACATTCCACCTGACCATGTGAGTCCGAAGACCCACCCCCCGTGCTAGGAGCTAACAAGAAAGAGACCTCAACCAAGAACATCCAACAGAGAACCACAAGACTCAACATCATACAAAAGTATCATAAAACTCAAGGATTAGAATTACATAATCAACCACATCCAAGAATCAACATAATAACTTAAAGGCATAAGTCTCATCACCTAAATCAAAGCAATAGCCAATAAACAAATAACCAAAGGATGATCATGAAACACTTCCAAAAACATAATACAATTCCAATAACATCATATAACAGTACCATAAGAGTACAAGGTCAAAACCCAAACATCAACAAGATTAATACAAGACCACAAAATACACCAAAGATCAAATAGGGTAAAACCATAAATCAATTCAAAACAACTATGTTTCATCAATTCAAGACAAAGAACCACTTCCAGAGGATTTCCAAAGAAGCAACATAATAAGGAGTGTTAGAGGAGAGTGTCATCGCATGGCTTAACATGGATTCTCTAGACTACCACTAACGCAAGGCGCCGCCTCCGTCTACTGACGAATTATCCAGACAACTCAAGCCCTAGGAGCCGCCTCCATCTATGGTTATCCAGACTACCTTTTTCAAGGTGCCGCCCCATAGGGTTGCTCATGCAGATCCGTTACCCTTCGTGAAGACAAGGCAACGAACATGCCAACCATGGCCTTCTCAATCCCCTTTAGTCTGTGGTAGCACTCAAAGGTGGATGAGGCATCAATTATCTTTTTAATGTGATTCTACCCACCCCCTAATTAATTATTTAAATTATCACTTATTAAATTCACTCTAACTAGGGCTATCCTGGCGAGTGCGCCGACCACCCACTTAGAGCCACTCTCTCTCTCTAGACACTCAAAACATAAAACCAAAATCCAAGGGTTGTACAACATAACAAGAACATTATATCACAACAGAGCAGCATGCAAGGCATTACCCATCTTGCCATAAATACATAATCAAAATCTCCATGATTCCCGTACAACCCTTTCAAAAACATGAAACCAAAACATTTGCCACAACAAGGGCACATAAAAGGAGGAACATTAACCAATAGTAAAATAAACCTCTGGAAGATTCTCATAAAGTTACACTAGGGTTTCCCCATGAAAATCTGACAACAATAAAAGCAAAACCTTAAAGAACTATTTTCAAATCAAAATAAGATCAACAACTCCCTTAAACAACATCAACAACTTCGATACGAACTAAATCGGACATCCAAGGGAAACCTCTATTTTCTCCTCTCGGAATACCCATAATTCAAAGAACTTTTCAAATTTGACTCATTAACAACTCAAGTAGAACCATCAATCATGACAAAGTTAACATTAACCAATTTGCCACTTAGGTAAAGAACAAAAGAACACATACTGGTTCCCAACGAATAGCAACATAAATAAAATGAGAGAAAATCTCCAACTCAAAAATCAACTCAGGAAAAGTCACCTTGAAAGGGTCTATCAAAACAATCCATGAACCACACATTCAAATACAATATAACCATTCATTCAATAAGAAGTAACTTGAAACATTAGTTTAAAGATCAATCATTTCCAACATTTAAGGATAGCACAATATTACGAAGTGAAAATAAAATCTAATGGTTTAAGCCATAAGACACTATTCACAAGTATACTCTTTCAAACACAAATATATTCCAATTTACACATTATAACAACAATCTCCCTTCGAAGATCAACCCACTCAAACCAACAATTTGATCCTGATATCAATCACAAGTATTTTCTAGAACTGTTCTTATAGAAATCCCACAAATCAACTATTAAAAGAATATGAGGGAAATTGACTTAGAAAAGATCATCTAATTTTATTCATTTACATAAACCCTTTGTTTAACTAAATATAATTAATCAAAACATTTATCGAATCAACAATCATTCACTAGCCTTTATCGTAATACCCAACTATTTAAAGTTTTCAAATTTATTTACTTCCATTTATCTTATAAATCAATTCTCCCACCTAAACAGAAATAATCCTTATCGCCAATATTATCTACATACATCAACAACATACAAAACTCTACTTTTCATTATTTCTAAGTTAACTATCCCACTTGAAACTAATCAAATTGAGAATAAACTAATCTATCAATGTTACCCAAATTATTAACATAAGGAAACTCTCTCTCTAATCACTTTACTAACCTACTCAATAACATAATACCTAACTTAACTACCTAATAATTCTAATTTTCTAACTCCTATAAATAAATCATTTTCTGAATATAAACACATTAATTACAAAGTCTTAAGGAATAATTCCATACAAGGAAACCATCAAACACATCAACCTTGAAGAACACTATCTTAAAACACTTACAATGAACAAGCCATTGAGACATCTCCATAAATATCCCACAAATAACACCCATCTTAAAACAATTAAATAACACTTAAACCAATAATCAAAACACTTTGTTTAAAACACATTTACTCACACATTATAACCATAAAGACCTTCCTTTAATTTAAGCATTATTTCAACGTTTTTACCACTTATTTTAATATATCCACTTAATTTAATTAAGAGAGTATTTACTACAAATAATTATATTTAAAATAACTATATCATTTATAAGATAACCAACTCCATCAACTGTTTAATACGAATCCTAATTATAACTTTAAAATGTAATACTAAGATGACAATTCTATAATTTACAACTTTATTATAATACTAAGGTGACGACACTAATAGATTATTTCACACAGTAGTTTGATAAATAATTATCATTCACAGACTCATTAGATAACAAAAAGGTAATTAAAACCATTTAACATTTAATCAGTATCATTTAAATTAATTAACCTATGAACCTGGAATTTATCCTCACTTAAAAATAACTTTATCATTAACCTTCAAGTAAAAGAAACTATGTAAATGTAGAATCACTTATCTCCTTTAGTGAACCCTAAAACTTAATTAACTATATAAATCGATTTACTTTAACTAAATACACAGTTCATTTATCTACAACAAAATTAAATACCTAATTCAATAATGTTTATTCCGTTAAAATCTTTTGTTAAATAATATTTTACTAAGCAATCTATTGAAATAACCATTTTCACTTTAATTATTTACCTAAAATAAAATTACACTTTTACTTAACTCACTACCTTACAGAACATTCTAACACTCGATTCATATTTTACTTTTACACCACCATAAAATCATAAACAAAACAATTAAAGAAATTATTCATATTTTATAAACATATTATATAAATACGAACCATTTTCTTTTGAATAATACTCATCATACAAATCTGCTTATATATTGAAATAACCTCATAAATCCTAAATATAAAAGACTACCTTCACTTCAAATCTTTTAACCTATAATTATGTATCTATACTTGTTTATATCACCATACGCATATATATATATATATATATATATATATAAAAGAATAGTAATCAAAAATATATAAATTCAAAATAAATAGAAAGTCACTCATATATGTAGTTGGTAATTCAAATGCCCTAACTCAGACAGGTTGACAAAGAAATCAGAGAGGCTATTTAATTTTGTACAATGTTTCAACTCATATATATATATATATATAATCTTCACTTTCTGATTAAAAATAAGAGATCATTTCTCTAGCTGGGATAAAATCTAATTCTTCACAGCACAACCTTAACCTAAATAAAATTAATATTTTACTTATGATTGATTTTATATTTTATTTATTCAATTTTTTTAATATAAATAAATCATTTCCCTCCAAGTATTACTCCCCTAATAATCAATTTATTTTAACCACTAAGTTTAATAATTAACAAACTACAACCTCGTATTTTAAGCATAATGCCAAAACTATAATCTGGGTATTTGAGATTTTTGGACAACAAATAGAAAACTGGATTTTGGAGAAACCCTTTAAATTTACCAGCAAACTAGTTTGTATAAAAAATGTTATGGATGACACAACTAGACTGTTTGAATAGAGTCACAGAAACAGTTCATTTACAGACAGTTTACAGTCTCAAAATACGTATATTGAATACCATATTTATGTAAGTATATCTAAAATGAAAGGAAGGAAAATACAAATTTGTACAGCCCGAAAAATAAGACATTTAAAATAATCAGCTAAATTTTGAAGTTGGCATACAAAAGATTTCAAGGAAGAAGGAAATCTTTCACAGGAAAACATCTATTCACTATTTTGTAAGGAAAATATTTAAAAGAAAACCTGGAAGTCGCTTTCCCTTTTGAATTCCTCTTCTTTCTTTCTTTTCAGAAACAATCTCTTTTCTTGTTCCTTCCTTCGTGGAAATTGCTTTCAGTAAAAATTCCTCCCTCTCTTCACAGGTTGCCAATTATCTTCCCAAAGTCCCCCTTGGCATTCGGAAAAATCACCCTCTTATTTTTTTTTCTTGGTCAGTTACCAACCAAGAACGAATTCCCAACCACCGAATGACTTTTCACCTTCCCCAAACCGAAACTTGAATTTCAAATAATATTTATTTGCATGTTTATTGTTTATTTAATTATAATATTCAAGTTTGATTTATTTAGTTCATTTAAAATATTTTATTTGCCAAAACACAGAAGTATCATAACTTTTATTTCAAATCATGCTAATCAATTAAAATCTATTGGCAATAATATTTACCCTTTTAAAAATTAATAATATTTTATTAGAATTTATTTTGTCACATTACTTACCATAATAACATTATTAACTTATCAATTATAATTAGGTACCAACTTTTACTGGCTTTTCTCATTTTTTTACCTTCATTCAAACTTAAGTAAAATTTTAATATCTAATCCTTTCTAATATTTTCTCACTTTAATTAATCATTACTTTATGTATTTATTTAATTTAATTTCAACCAATAACTTCTTCTATTTTAAATTACTTCCACTTAACTCTAAATTTTAACTAAAACAAATTTTCATAAATAATTAACTTTTAATTAAAATATAATTCAATAAATATTTTTACCGTAATTTATTTAAACTTAAGTACAATTTTAATATTTAATCCTCTTAATATTTTATCACTTTTAAATTTATTAATTGAATTTAATCATTAAATGATAATTACCTTTCCTCATTTAATCTGATTATTTTAAATAACTAACTCCCAATGATAATTAAATTGACGTTTATCATTGAATCTAATTCTTTATTTAATTCCAAATGAAACAGGTAACCTTATAATTAAATTAATTTTATTAATCAAATCCAAACATATTATTAGTGTTACCTCATAACCTTAAATTTAAATTAAATAATAAAATCACCACATCATCATGACATTACCAACAACAACTTACTTAACATCAACGGCGACCGAAACGGAGGGCACTACAATTTTCTTACCAAAGTTTCTCTTTCAATCATGGCATTCTTGATCTATTGTTCTCTTTCGTTTTCCTTATTTCTCCTTATCTTAGCCTATATTTGAACCTCTCTTCTAAGAGCATTAACATCTCCAAAAACCTCTTTAGGATATGGGAGAGTGCTTTATGAACCAGAAGACTCTTCTAGATCTATTAGGTTTTGGGCCTCTTCATTTGATCTAATTAACAAAGGAGGTGGTAAAGGTGAATATCCATTGGATGTGGGAGGGGGAATGCCACCAAAAAAAAAAAAATTAAAGTAGCAACATTAGAGTGACAGATCCTACTTCTACTTCTACTTTATTTGGGCCTAGACCTATGAATACTAGTAACAATCTTATTTTCACAATCTTCTTCATCCTCATAGGATAACCCTAACAAATTCTATTGGCTTTCATGACTACTAGAATTTCTTGGAGGAATTTGATTTTCAAGGATAGGATGTGGAGTGCACTTGTATTTACATCCTTCTACACCCATGATTTCTTGGGAGTCTTTTGAAACAAGCCTTCGCACTTTTCTTCTGAATGCTGCTTCATGTGAGCTCTATTCTTCCTCATCTTTCTTCTACAATTCTTCCTCTTCAACACCTTCTTGATTTCTTCAGATAATGCACACTAGTGTAGAGACTTTAGAGTCACCACCAAAAATTATTGGGAATTGTAAATAGTGATGAAAAATATGTAGATCTTCAAAGAATTACAAAGATTTCCAAACACAATGAACTCTTAAGCCAACTTTCAACACTCTAGGTGGAATATTTACATGGACACACAAAGAATTGACAAGATTAATGCAAATGAGCTTAAAAATGATAAATGGTGGTATAATTCAATGAGATTTGGAAATATTTGACAAATATTTGCAAAGCTTTACACCCCATTATGAATCTATGTGACTCTAATTTTAATGCTTGGACAAAGCATACTGGGACATGAAGTATTTTCACAAATCTCCCTAGTATGGGTTGGTTGGTTATTTATTGATCACAAAGAGAACTTTTGTAATGGGAATACAAAGAAAATTTTAGAGTTCCACTGAGTCACTGATGGAACTCCAAAAATTCTTCATGTTCCATTGATAAATCTTGCAAAATCTAGTTGTCTTTCCTAGTTTGGAAATCATCTTATGGCTTAGGGTTTTCTCTTGTTTTTATTCTAAGGTTTATGTGTATACCTTAAACCTTTAAGAAAACCCTAAGTATTTAATCCCTTTGCAAATGTTCTAATTCGTTGTTGAATTTTTGTCACTAGTTCTCAATCACATTAGTTATGATCTATGTCATTAAATTCATCCTTTTTACTAGCCCCTCATCCTAAGGTTCCCAGTTGATTACATGTTAAGTTATTTTGAATATTTATGCATTATATGGGTCACAAGTCTTCAAATATTTGCTAAGATGGTCCTAAGTCGAGGTTTTAATATCTTATCATTAGTCTAAAGTATCAGCCTAAAGTTTTATATCCCTCATCATTAATTAGTCTAGTTAGGTCCCCTTTTAAGTACTAACTTTGTGCATGTACAACTTTAAAGCTTAACACAGGTTGTCAAATCTGGGAGATTACATCTTGACCACTCCCTGTGCCCCTATTGGGTTTTATTTTTCCATTGAAATATTCACATGGGCTAGAGGGTGGGTTTCATGTGTCCACTCTATCAGCGGGTGACATCATCCTTTGAAGGAAACAAATGCTAGGTTTTGAGAAATGGGCAGTCAAGAAAAGGTGATGTGGGTCAATCTTAACTGCTCCTCACCAGCTAGTGGGGGGGCACCTTCATCTCTTGTCCCTCAATGAGGAAGTAGGGAAAGGCCATGTGGAGCTATCTACATAGTTGGAAGAACTATATAAAGGCATGAAATATTTATGAATATTTTTACATAAGTATGAAGGTATTAAATCCCATGTTACTAAAGGGTTTTTCAAAGAATATGTCTTAAATGTGAGCCAAATATTTTTATTTGAGCCATTCATCAAGCTCAAGGGTTATGCATGTAGGTGGATGGACTTAAAGGTAAAAAGAATGCAAGTTGGAGGTTCTAGAGTCAATCTAGACTGCTCCTTGCCTCCCCATTAATCAAAGTTATGCATGGGTTAAACCCAATGAGGGAGTGGGGAGGCCAACACATGGATTTTCTCAGTGTTGGTGAAGATGGTGGATCGTGTGGGTGACTTGGAGGATTTTCCACATAACCCTTTTTGATTGGTTGATGGTGACAGTTGTTCGTGGTTAGCTTTTTCAAACTACTTTGATTGAAACTAGACTATTTGTTTAGTCATCTCACTATATAATCAATGATCAACATTCAAAGTTGAGTTGGAAGGAAAAGGAGTCGTTCTAGTTTACATGAGTGAACCATAATGGAAGATATGATGCAGAGCTACCAAATTGGTAAGCTTTGAAGCCATAAAAAATTGCTTTAAAGAATAATTGTAGATTTTTAATAAATTCAACACAACCAAGGAGATATTGCTACAATTTTCAAGCTCATTTGATGACAAAAATTACGGTTTTTCAAAGTGATTGCAAACCAGTCAGTGAAATTGATACTTAAATGCTTCTCAATTGCTTAAAAATTGATTAATTTTTCTTGCTCTTTTATTTTATTAGTAGGGTTTCCAAGCTTGTTTCATTTCTTTTAAGGTTTTACATTCAATTCAAATGCTATTGCTATTAAGTTTTGTTTTTTATGCCTCAAACCCATACCTTGGTCATAAAATTATATTTTGCTAAAATGAAACCCTAGTTTGTGCTAACCCTAAAATTATGGCACCAAAAGCTAAACAATTTGTGTCTAAGAAAACCCCTCTAGTTCAAAACCCCCTACTTAGACCCCTTGTTCAAGATCTAACTGACCAGTTGAAACCCTCAACTTGTGGGAAATTAAGGGTCAATTGTTGGTGTGAGGCAAGAAATTTGTAGAAGGGATTATTGAAAAATAGTATACTATTAAGGATGTCACATTTCCCTACATTGGATGGGTACAGTTTAGTTGCTAGTTTGGCAATAGAAATTGTGGAATTCCTATGGGAAACCCATAGAATTTGGATATGGGGAAATTGATAGTCCCAATTGCCTATATGGATGTGGACATATTAAAGGAAGTGGCTAAAAATTATGACCCATTCACAAGGATTGTAAGAGCATTTGATGGAATAGAAATGGTGAAAGTCACCCAAGATGAGATTGCTTAAGTTTTGAGATTGACTAAGTGGAGTGAGGATATGGTGAGGATAGATGAGAAGGCACTTAGGGCTGAATATGAGAGGGTAAGGAATATTTTCAAAATTTTAGTGTTGGAGCATTATTTGGCATATATTAATAGTCAAATGATTATCCTGGGCCCATCAGATAAGGAGGCCTTCCCCATCAACTATTTTGTGTCTTACTTCCAAAGAACATTATATTCTTTCTGTCAAATTATTGGTTAAGACCTAACTATAGGCATGCCTATGGTTTGGATGTATATGACAACAAACATCCAACATCCCACATGCTACACACTCTATGATTATGGAGGATACTTAGCAGAAAAGATTCATGAAGGATTTGTCAAAATGAAAAATGGTGAGTATGGGGTTATGTTCTACTGGTACTCTCTTTTCATGCACATGTTTCTATTCAAGAAGGCAATGTATTTTGGTAATGATATGGCATTGGAGAAAAGATAGGGTAATTTGGATCTTCCTGTCCAATACTGAACTATAATTCTTGACAAAAATGATAGAGAATTTGATTATGTGGTGTTTGAAAATGTTTTTTTCTTCCAAACTAAGGAGAGTTTTGATTTTGAACATGCAAAGAATTCCTTTTGCTCTGTGTGATTTTTTGAGGCCCAAGGACAAGAGGCCATATTTAAGTATTGATCTTAATTGGGGAGACATTATCCATTATCCTAGCTATATAATTTTGAGAGTATATGAAATAGTTGTCTAACTACACATATTTCCAAGGGATGTACCAAAAAGATTTGGTTTCTCAAAGGTAATGTGGAAACTAGGAAATTTAGAGAATAACCATTTGAAGAATTAGGGAAAGGAAACATTTTTCTTTGCATACACATGTTTCTTTGACCTTTTAATGATAAAAGGAGGATTGAATAAGATTGTTGATGTACTCAAGCCTTTCTAGATGAGGAGGGTGAGAGCAAGAAACCATTATCCTAGGGGATGTATGGCACAGTTGAAAAAACTAAAACAAATCCCTATGATTAGCTCCATTTTTTTCTCTATTTTTTGCTTCCACCCATTTTTTAAATTTATTTTTCTTGATTTTTTGGAAAATTCAGTGCTTTTTTTTCAGGATGGTGCTATTTTTGGCATATTTTGTGCCAACTAGAATAAGCAAGCACTAATTCAGGCCCAAATTACCGCCATGATTAGCATTGATATTAATGTCTAGTGTAGTGCCCATATTAACACCTAGATTAGTGCCAAAAATGACACCTATGGTAACGCCAAGATTAGTGCCTAAATTAGCAACCAGATTAGCATCTACATTAGTGCTCATATTAGTGCCTGATGTAACAACTATTTTAGCACCTGCTGTAGAGCTTATTTAGTGCCTAATTGTTTTGATCTAGCAGGGATTAAGGGTGTTAGAAAAAACAAATCCTTCCCTAAATATTCACTTGCCTTCATTTGCTTTTGTACATTTCACTTGTATCAAAAGATCTGTTGTCTTTTACTTTTCATTGTATTTAACATGAAATACAACAATTTATGTGACAAGATCCATACTATCACTAGCATTCCCTTTGTATGTACCCATTTATTCCTCCAGATAATCATAAACAAAGCAAATTTTGTGTTTATTACAATACATTGTGTAGATTAAGGGTTGAGGGTTGAGGGTTGAGAATTGAGGGTTAAGGGTAGTTTAAAGTACAGGGTAGATGCATGGTAGAGGGTAGAGAGTGTAAGGAGTTATGGTTTAAGGGTTGAGAGTTGAAGGTTTAAGGTTGAGGGTAGATGGTTCAAGGATTAGAGTTGAGGGTCCAATGTATAGGGTAGAGGGTATAGGGGTTGAGGGTAGAGGGTACATGAGGGTTGAGGGTTCAGGGATTAGGGTAGAGAGTTTACTTGGGTTTAATGGTTTAAGGATTAGGGTTGAGAGATTACTAGGGTTGACTAGGCTAGAGGGTATTGGGATGTTGAGGGTAGAGGGACATAGATGGTTTAATTGTTTAGGGTTTAGGGTATTCGGTTAAGTGTATATTGTTGAGGGATTAAGGTTGAGGGATTAGGGTTTAGGGATTAGGGTAGAGAAGGAGGGATGGATTAAGGGTTGAGGGTGGTTTAACATATAATAGGATAGAGGGTAGAGTTGGTAGAGGGTGTAAAGGTTTAGCATTTAAGGGTTGAGGGTTAAGGGTATATGGTTCAAGAATTATGGTTGAGGGTTCAATGTATAGGGTAGAGGGTATAGGGGATGAGGGATTAGGAATTAAGGGTATTTGAGGGTTGAGGGTAGCGGGTAGAGGGTTGAGGTTTTAAGGGTTGAGGGATTAGGGTCGAGGTTATAAGAGGGTATTGGCTGGTTAAGGGTAGAGGGACATAGAGGGTTTAATGGTTTATGGTTTAGGGTATTGGGTTGAGGGTATAGGCTAGTTGAGGTATTAGGGTAGAGGGTAGAGGGTAGAGGGTAGAAGGTTTAAGGTAGGTTTAAGGTTTAAGGGTTTAGGATTGAGGGACGTTAAGGGTTGAGGGTAATTGGTTTAGGGTATAGCTAGGATGTTTGAGGGTATATGGTTGAAGGTCAACTAGGGTTGAGATTCCAATGTAGAGGGTAGACGGTATAGGGGATTATGGTTTAGGGTTTATGGGTTGAGGGATTAAGGTTTGAGGATTGAGAATTGATGGTTGAAGGTTTAATGTATAGGGTAGATTAGAGGGTAGAGGGTTTAAGGGTTGACTCTTGAGGGTTTAAGGTTGAGGGTAGAGGGTTGAGGGTATATGGTTGAGGGATTAGGGTTGAGGGTCCAATCATGTATAGGGTAGAGGGTACTATAGGGGTTGAGGCTACATATATGGGATTTCATTGAGGGATTAGGGTTGAGGGTCAAATGTATAGGGTAGAGGGTATAGGGGTTGAGGGATTAGGGTTTGACTAGGGTTGAGGTAGAGGGTAGAGGGTAGAGGGTTAATTAAGGGTTGAGGGTTGAGGGATTATGGTAGAGAGTTTAGTAATTGGGTTTAAGGGTTTAACCAATGTTGAGGGATTAAGGTCGAGGGTAGAGGGTATATGGTTCAAGGCTTAGGTTCTAGGGTCCAATGTATATATAGGGTAGAGGGTAGAGGGTGTACAGATACTTTAGGGTTTAAGGGTTGAGGGTTGAGGGTTAAAGGTTGAGAGTAGAGGGTTGAGGGTCCAATGTATAAGGTATAAGGTATAGGGGTTAAGGGATTATGGTTTAAGGGTACTTGCAGAGGGTTGAGGTTAGAGGGTAGAGGGTCGAGGGTTTAAGGGTTGAGGGCTGAGGGATTAGGGTACAAAGTAGTAGTTTACTTGGGTTTGAGGGTTTAAGGGTTGAGGGTTAGGGTCAAGTGTATAAGAGGGTATTGGGTTGAGGGTAGAGGGAAATAGAGGGTTTAATGATTTAGGGTATAGGAAATTGGGTTGAGGGTAGGGGGTTGAGGGATTAGGGTTGAGGGTAGAGGGTAGAAGGTGTAAGGCTAGTTTAGGGTTTAAGGGTTTAGTGTTGAGGGACGTTAAGGGTTGAGGGTAGAGGGTTTAGGGTATAGCTAGGAAGTTTGAGGGTATAATATGGTTGAAGGTCAATTTGGGGTTAGGGATTAGGCTTTGACTAGGGTTGAGGGTAGAGGGTAGAGGGTTAATTAAGGGTTGAGGGATTATGGTAGAGAGTTTAGTAATTAGGTTTAAGGGTTTAACTAGGGTTGAGGGATTAGGGTAGAGGGTAGAGGTTATATGGTTCAAGGATTGGGGTTGAGGATCCACTAATGTATAGGGTAGAGGGTATAGGGGTGGAGGGATTAGGGTACTTGTAGAGGGTAGAGGGTTGAGGGTTTAAGGGTTGAGGGATTAAGGGTTGAGGGTTGAGGGATTAGGGTAGAGAGTAATTTACTTGGGTTTAAGGGTTTAAGGGTTGATGGATTAGGGTCAAGGGTATAAGAGGGTATTGGGTTGACTAGGGTAGAGGGATGTAAAGGGTTTAATGTCAGTTTAGGGTATAAGAGGGTAGAAAGTTTAAGGTCAATTTAGAGTCAAGGGTTTATGGTTGAGGGAAATTATTAAGGGTTGAGGGTAGAGGGTTTAGGGTATAGTTGAAGGTAGATTATGGTTGAGGCTCCAATGTAGAGGGTAGAGGGTAGAGGGCTTAGGATTTAAGGGTTGAGGTTTGAGAATTGAGGTTTTAGGGTTTAATGTATAGGGTAGATCAGAGGGTAGAGGGTCTAAGGGTTAAGGATTGAGGGAAAAGGGTTAAGGGTATATGGTGTATGGATTAGGGTTGAGGGTCCAATATTGTATAGGCCAGTAGAGGCTATAGGGGTTGTGATGTAATGATAGGGAGGTCTTTAACCTAATCAACACAATTTGAGTTCTTACAACCACTTTTGCAATCTTCAAAACCCTCTATAGGGTTAACTTCTTTGCAACCAACCTACTTTCCTAGTAGGTAACCAAACCTTGTTTTTAGGTCTTATCTCTCAATCACTCTGACAAAATCACCAACCACACACCATTTTTTGCACCCATTATTCCTATTCACAACATATTATGAATTGACCCTAGGTCTCTTTGGACCAACTTCCCTTAAATTGACTTTTTGTAGTAAGAAGGGATGCAATTAGGCCACTTTTACAAAGGAAATCATATTCAATCTTGCTGCCAACTCAAAATATAACTTGATAGACCTTAATCTACCTCCAAAACCTTATATTCTCCAACCCTAGATTCAATCACTTTCTATGGCTCTCTTTCATGAAACCCTACTTTTCTACCAAATATGTAAGGGTTTATTGAAAAACCCATCTTAAGACCTCATAAAAATTTGAAACCACTTCAAAAATTCTTTATTCTACCTAAGAAAGCTTAATACACCCTCAAATGATGCTTCTCCCAAAGATCTTTCACACTTTCTTCTTAAAACCACTCAAAGACACCATTTTCACTCTTTTTCCAATTAGGGCTTAATGCCAAAACATAAAATTGGCCTTCACTATCCTTGTAGACCTTCAAAAATGTCAAAATACATTAGATCACACTAAAACTATCTTTTTATAGCCTTCCTCAATCCAAATTCTTCAACTTTCCCCCTCTAGCATTGCTTCTAAGGCCTAAAATCTATGTTTTCCTATAGAAGCAGCACGGAAAATTTCACCAAATGTATTTTCTAGTTGTAGAACCAAGATCCTCGTACCTATAAAACATAAAAAACAAACAAACTAGAAGATTCAAATTCAAGCTAAGATGAAAGTTCCCCATAAAATCCATTAGCAAAGTTCAAAATAGGAATAAAAGCAATAATACAATAAGAAAGCAAGGAGATATATCAAATCCTATTAAAAACATGAAAACTCTTGATCTTATGGGGGAGTTGGTGCCAATTTAATGTGGAAATTGACCCTTTCCCAAATAATATGCAAGCTTTGATGATTTGATGAAGATGTGATCCACTTGGTGATTGCTTCAAATGAACTCCATGGAAAAAACTTGCAATAACCTAGCTATGGTTTTGATGAAATTGATAAAAATGCCAATGCTTGAAGATGAGATTGAGTATAATAAGTTTTCTCAAATTGTGGATGGATCAAATGAGGAGAGAAACATCTTATTTATAGAAATACAAGATGGAGGAATTCCCAAAATGAAGCAATGTGGGATTAACTTTCAACCAATGGCCAAATTCTAGTTGTCAAGAGATGAATGGATGAAGGATGTGCACATTTGGATGAATGTGCCCATAAATGCCTTTATTTGAAATTTGAAAATAGTGAAATGACAAGGTGTATGAAGAGTCAAATGTAGTAATGGCGACTTGGCTCAAGGTAAAAGGACTTGTAAGATGAAATAAATTCCTTGTTGGAACGACTAAGTCCACTTGGAGGGATTTCAAATTTGAAGGAATATTCCTCTTTTATGCCATGTTGAGAGAAAACAGAGATTTAATAAATGAATTAAATCTATTTTCATGTGCAAGTGGAAAAAGCTAGAGGATGGGACATGGATTAGGATTAAATTAATTTAATGAGGGATTAGATGATGTGACCAATTGATTTAGATTTATGGGTTGACTTAAATCAAAAGATGAGAAGAATATGATATAAAGATTAATTAAATAAATATTTTTGATTTATTTAATTAAAGGGGATGAATGTTAGATTAAATCAAATAAAGTTTTAATTTATTTAATTTAAGAAGATGAATTTAGAGATTTAATCAGATAAGATGAATTATTTAATTAAATAGAGATAATTAGATTAAATTGATTTAATTAACAAAACAGAATGAATTAATTAGATAAATGATTTATTTAATTAAAGGAGGGAAATTAATGAATTAATTCAAACAAGGGTACTCAATTAAATATTTAGACCAAGGGATGATTAAAGATGAACTAGTGTTAGTAATTGGGATCAAGTGTGTAATTCCAAGCAGTACATTTTACATGTCTACATTTTGTCCCTATTTGAAGCAAAGCTCTTGTTGCATTGTTTCAAAGAATCAACCATCTCAATCAAAAGCCAATTTATTTTTTTTTTATTTCAAAATTTGTGCCATTGCTACCCCAGAAAGAGGAAATATGCCAATATACTATCCCCTTGAGAGATTGGACGAAAATTTTGATTTTTGGGTGATCTCATGAAAAGGAGGGACAAGGTACCTGATGGGTCCAGAAAGGATCTGGGAGGTCAAAAAATGAGATAAAATGCCAAAAATGGTGCAAAACGGCCCTCGGTTGGGAAAAAATGGGATTAGGGAAGCAAAACCTTAGCAGGATGACTAAACGAGGTAAACAAACCTTAATTTAAAGGCTTAAATAGGTTTTGAGGGGCCATTTCCAATTCATTTTCACATTCAGCCTTGAGAGATTTTTTAATTTTGAGCTCTGACACCTTGGATAAATGGTACAACAATAGCTCCCCATGCACATTTTTGACAGAGTATAGATGTGTCAGAGGCTTCCTGGCACTAGACCACCGATGAGTCAACTTGACCTGAGCTTGTTTTCAATTTTTGTGCTCATTTAATGCATTAGGAATCTTAGTCTCTAGGAGCGGTGCTATACTGTGCCACAAGAATTTTCAAACAACATCGCTCAACATTAAACTATGCCACCATCACGAGTAGTGTTGGTGACACAGTATGGAGTTTAGGGTTAAATTCCAAACACATATGCTTTTGCAAGGTGCACCATCATGGTGCTCTTTAGAATTAGGGTTTTCACTTAAACTAAAATTATTTTACAAACTACAACACTGCAGTGGTTTTTGGGAGTTTTAAGGTCCTAGCGACATAGTTTGGAGTTTGCAAACTACATCGCCTTCACAGGAAGCAATGATGAGGTTGTTTTTGGGATGCTAAGACAAGATAGGATCATGATTTTCTCAATGAATTTTAACATGGTGACTCTTACTAATGGAGGAGGCAAGAGAGATTTATTCCTATAAGCATAGGTCCCGAGAGATTTTGTGCATTTTGAATGACTTGTCCGATCGACATCAAGAGTACCTAGGAGAGATGGGACTTTGCTACATCACTTATGCATCACCCATGTGGAAAGAATTGGGCATAATGGTGGAACTTGCAGAGAGATGGAATAGTGAGACATCCTCATTCCACCTTCTGATGAGTGAGGCCACAGTGACACTTGAGGACATGTTGTAGATTATGATATTACCTATCCATGGTGAGTGGGTTATTTATGATATAGATGCTGGGAGGGAGGCTTGCTTCGATGTTATGCGTACCAATCAAAGTTTACTATATGAGGGCCAGATTGAGCTAGAGCATTATAGGCTTGATCTATCACTATACCTCTTGGTTATTGCAGCCATCATATCAGGTCTCATCGCACTAGATTGGCGGGGCTGATACTTCAATCCTAGGTGGGGGCTCGTTTGGGAGAAGATGGTTTAGCAACAAAAACTATTTGCATGGGGGGAAGTTCTGCTAGCCTCTCTTTATAGAGATTTGTGTGAGTTTTCCTATCTAGATGGCAAAGTACTTGGGGAAAGAGTCACACTCTTGTACATCCGGGCATGGAGCACATCCCCGTGCTTCGTTCGAGAGTGGTACTACTTATGATGGAGCCAAATGATTTGGTTGTTTGGTGATACAAAGGAGGTATCTCCTTTATCCACACCAAGAAACATGGGATTCCTCATTGGTGGAGGGTCCTTGATAATTTATGAGTGTTTACATGACTGTCATACCTTGGATGGCCTGTATGGTTCAATGATGTGCAACAACTTTTGTTCACTTTCCAGGACAAAGTGATGGAGGCGCAAGAGCATGTGATGATTGAGATTTACCTTCTAGGAAAGGTTCAAAGATAGTTCAGAGAGCCATCTAGGATAGCCCTGATGATCAATATGTGGCTATTCTTGTGAGGACTACAAGCCAGAGTTCTTGGGGCCATCATATACAACCACAGGAGGTGGCTGCTTCTTTCAGATAGTTGGTTACTAGGCTATGGGTGTATGACCAAGGACAGGAAAACCCAGGGAATACATGGCCTACAAAGATTGGTTTCGACCACTGGTAAGGCTCATAGTTCTGGGGACACCATCTACTTGATGTAGAGTGAGAGGCAGGGGAGAAGAAAGAGGCTGGGGGGCATGGGGATCAGATCAGGGAGGTTGTGGGCCACCATTGGTTCATCAGGTTTAGGATCAACAAGATCAAACCCAATAGGACGATCAAGATTGAGTATGATAGGACTAGGTACATTAGGATAGGTTCCCAACACTAGCTAGAGCTTTGGATTAGGATTAGCCACCTGTACAATGACCACCTTAGCTAGTCCCCAAAGATGGCCAGATTTTTTAGTTGTAGGCCTAGGTATAGGAATTGATATCTGAGTGAGATTAACAATGGGTAGAGTGGGAAAAGGTGGTCCTATAGAGACAGGCTACAGAGTTATAGGTAGTTGCCATGATGGGTTGATGACAGCAGTTAGAGTGCATGGTTTCTTGCTCCTATCGGAGCACAATATCGCTTCGAGCATATAGGGAGGTTGTTCAACAGGCTAATTATTATAGATTGTACTATTACTAGGCTCTTCTATGAGTAGCCTGAGTCCCAGGCTTCTCATAGAGGATAGGGCAAAGACCTGCAGAGGATCACAAAGGAAGAGCAGGTGGTGAGGGCAGTAGCTAGTAGGGATAGGCCTAGTTTTGATTGAGACAAGTTTCTTTTTTTGGTCCTGATGGGATTATTTTTAATAGCCCTGTGGGCCACTGTACTCATTAACATACACATGTACATTGATCTATTTTTTTTTACCATGATAATGTGTTATTTTGATGCTATATGAGATGATGATGTTTCGATGACATGCGATATGTCCTATTTTCACTTTGATGCATTATGGATGGATTTTAATTTCTAAATATTATGCAATGATTCTATCTTACAATGCTATGATGAATATGCTATGTGATGATGTATGGATGCATTTCTTTAGTACCTTTTCTTATGCATTTTTAATGATGTATGCAAAATGTTATGATGTGCCAATGCTTAGACTAACTCTGGATCTATATTATGAAATGATAGATGGTATGTATTTATGATGTTATGATGATGAAATGATAATGATGATTTTATGTAATAATGCATGTATGATGGTATGTGATGAAAGTTATATGTGTAATGATGTTTATGATATGATATGATGGATGCAAATGATGTTTATGACATGGATACTTTGATATATGATATGCGATGGTGTAATGGATACTTATATGTGATATGGGATGATTATGCAATTTTATGATATGGTGAATATGAATGATGCTATAATGTTGTGGATGTTTATAATGCTATGGAATGATTTTATTTATGTTTATGTAATGGATGCTTATGTAATGATATATGATTTATGAGATGGTTTATGAAATGTTTATGCAAATGAATTCTAATGTAATGATTCATGAGATTCTTAGAATAACCAATCCATTATTAAATATGAATGGGAATGCAATGTTATGATATGATTTATCATTTCCTATATGATATGCAATATTGCTGCAAGAGCACCTAGTCTCCTAGTTGTAAAATTTCACTTTTTGTCGGTTGATAGGTGGTGAATGGGTTAGATCAATATGTTTTAGGTTTATTTATGATAAATAAGGTCAATTAAGACCATTTAAGGTGTATTAGGTTGATTTCTTTTGAGTCTTGGTAGTCAAAAGTGCAAATAATACATTCTTGCTACAAAATTGTTAACATTTGAATTTGTAGCCTTTTGAAGGAAAATCCTTGAATTTGGGTGTAAATGTGCAAGAATGAGGTCTAATATGTTGTAATAGGGTGAATTAGAGGTGTTAGAGTGATTTAGGATTTTTTGGGTGTCAAAATTAAAAAGTTGTAAAGTTTATGTAATATTGTCATATGCAATTTGTCTTAAAATGCAACTTAATGAAGATTAGAAGGTCTTAATGATTAAAAATCAGTTATAGGTGTTGGAAGAAGTTGGAATGAAACAAAAAAATGTATAAGAACCTTCAATGACTTGAAAGAGGAGTGGGTTGGAGATTGGTGAGCCTTTTTTGATCAATAAAAACATTGTTTTTTCAGAAAATTACTATTTTTTCTCTACTTTTGTCATTGTACAGATCTGTACAGAATCCAAATGCTCTGAAACGTTTTTGGAAGTTGTAGACCTATTAATTAGCTTTAATTTTTTTCAAATATGAGGGTATAACTCCTTGTTTTGTGAAAGTTATTCAATTTTTATTGCTGCTACCTTTTTTTTTCTAGATTTGTGGGTTGAGGGTCTTGAAAAAATGATAAAATGACCCATTCCACTTTTTTTGTTTACTATATCTTGTGGAATGGGTCCTATAACATGTAAATTAGATGTTTAACACATTCAATATGCTGTGAGATTGAATTGGTAGTGAATGGGTGGAGCCCTAGGATTGGAAAATGTGTGTTTCCTCTTGGAAAAGGGTGGTTCAAACCTACGAAATGATGAAAAAATGATGCCAAAGGCCAAGTGAGTGTTTTTTGAGCATGGGGGAACAATATTTGATGTGTCTAAGTAGTTGGTTTGGCTGGGAGTGACTGGGAGTGTGAACTTTTAATAAGGGTACCCTAAAACCCTTGGTTTCTACATGTTTTTTGGAGGGTTTGAGTTTAAGAGTGTATAAAAACAAATGATGACTTAAGACCTGGGAAATATGTGGTTTTGTATCATTTCTCAAGACTTTTTTTTGGTTTGGTGGTTTGGTGATAAGATTAAAGAGGGGTCTCTTTGTAAAAAAGGCCTAATTAGAGGCCTGAAACTGTGAAATTCTTGATTTTGCAATCTTTAATTCAAAAGAGTAATATCTGAGTTTATGATATGATGAATGAATCTAAAATGGGTGCTTGATTCTATGTTTTATTTCTTTAGTGTTTTAGAAGGATCTGGTCTAAAGACTAAAAAATCAGTTTTCTTGTACTGCAAGGAATGCTAGTGGTAGAAGGTGAGTTTTGAAGGTTGTGAAGAATCTAACTTTGAGATTGATTTTAAATGGATAAATTGTCATCATTGGGATGTTTAGAAACTTTTTTAGGGCCTTGGTGGAGGGTTGGTGTTGTTTTTCAAATTTGAAGGGTTGAGACCCTTGAGGGTGAGTTGATGCTTGGCAAATTGAAGGTGTTTTCGAGAAGGGTTCATTGTTTCTAATATTGACATTAGTTTGTTGAGAGCTATTATCCACTTAGGCTCTACATCATAGTGGTATCAGAGTAGGGAGTAGGTTTTGGTTTGCATTTTGCAGGTTGAAGAAAAGGAAAGGTTGACAAGATGTGTCCAAAGAGCAAAGATATGGCTAAAGAGACGAGGGAGATGAAGGAAAGGCATGCAAGAGAACTCAAAGAGTTGGAAGAGAGAGTCATAGCCCTAGAGACAAACAAGAGAAGAGATGCTGAAGAGAGTGAGCCTGAAGAAGAGGAAGATGAGGAGTTTTAAGACATGGAAGAAGAACTTGATCCAAAAGACCAAAGAATGGCAAAGTTGTTGAAGGCAGTGAAAGGTGACAAGCCTAAGGTAAAACTTGATGTTTCTAAATATGGTGGTAGTCTAAATGATGAAGAACTACTTGATTGGATTGCTGAATTAGATAACCATTTTGAATGTGAAGAAGTTCCTGAGGAGCAAAGAGTAAGGATTGCAAAGACTAAGTTGCAGGGTCATGCGTTGGTATGGTGGGATTACTTTCAGTCTGAGAGGAGGAAACAAGGAAAGTCTAAGATCACATCATGGGACAAGATGATATCAAAATTGAAAGGTAAATTCTTACCCAAAGGCCACCAAGTTCAAATGTTTAAGAGATTACAAAACTTAAGACAAAGGGAAATGGATATTAAGTCTTACACTGAGGAGTTTTATAAACTAAGTTTAAGATCTGGTCATCATGAGAATGAAGAAGAAAAGATTGCTAGGTATGTTGGTGATTTAAGGCTTAATATACAGGATGAATTGGTTTTGGCTAACCCTAGGAGTGTAGAGGATTGTTATCAAATGGCAATTAGGGTGGAGGAGAAGCTTAAAAGGAGACAAGAGAAAGCAGTAAGAGGAATACCTTCTACATCAAAGTAGCCAAATGAAGATCAAGGAGAAAACAAAGGTAAAGATCACAATGATTCTAGAGGTGGTTTTGGTTTTAGAGGTAGAGGAAGGTTTGGTATTGGTAGAGGTTCTAATGATTTTGTAGGAAGGTGATCCACATGCAATGAGTTTGGCTATCCTTCATGGAAGTGTCCTGAGAGGGTTGGTAGTTCTTCTAGTGGAGACAAGAAGATTGATAGAAGAGCACAATTGGTACAGGAAGAGGAGTGTGAAAGTAATTGTTCTCCAAGTAGGAATGCAGATCCTGAGGTTGGGGAAATGTTGATGTTGAGAAAAATAATCTTGAAGGCAGCAAAAGAGGAAGCACCTTTGCAAATTAAAAGTCTCTTCAAGACAAACTGTAAGTGCAAGGACAAGGTACATAGAGTGGTCATTGATTCTGGCTCAACTGAAAACACGGTGTCATGTGAAATAGTCAATAAGTTAGGATTGAAAAAGATTCCTCATGAATGTCCCTATAAAATCTCATGGTTAACTAATGATCAATCTTTGTTGGTGAATGAAAAGGCTATAGTGGATTTTCAAATAGGTGAGTATAAGGACAATGTACTTTGTGATATTTTTCCAATGGACTGCTGTCACATCATCCTTGGAAGGCCATGGCAGTATGATAGGAGTGCCATCTATGATGGGAAAGAAAATAAGTACTCAATCTTGAAAGATAGACAACAGTTTGTTTTGACTCCTTGGATAGGGGATGAGAAAGGAAGAGAAAAAGTCATCATGTGTGGGAACAAGGAGCCCCTAAATGTTGTGAAAAAGGTAATAAATTCTAATGATATGCACAAATGTAATTCTGAAAGTGCAGGCATAGTAGATCTAAAGGTAAATTCAGGGTTAAAGAAAACAAAGACAGTGAATGTATAGGACACTGTGCTGGTAGGTACTATAGAGTGCCCTGTGGTTATGAAAAAAGTTGAGAAGCAATCAAAATATGATGGTACAGTGAATACAATGAAATGTAAGGACAAAAAAGTGGTACAAAACACTGACAAAATAGTAAAAGAGATGACAATGATGGATGAGCAGACTGGGCAGAACATTGGGGACAGTTGCAAGTATGAGAATAAGGAAAAGATGTTAAAAAATTATGGAATGACTAACAATTGTTTGTGTACAGGGATGAAGACATGTGTTATAGGTATTTGTGAAGGAGTATCATCAAGTTTTGAGCATATGACTGATGATAGACCACTGACAGGTCTGAATGCAAGAGATGAATTGTTTTCAAATGCAAAACACATTTATGTAGGGCAGTTTGCAAGTTTCTCAACAATGGACCAATGGAGAGAATTTGAAGCACAAATGAAAGTGATAGAAGCTTGGAGAACTTGGTATCTATATCAACTCATGTGGCATGAGTTCTTTCTTTATGGCAGTGAATGGTGCAAGAGCACCTAGTCTCCTAGTTGCAAAATTTCACTTTTTGACGATTGACAGGTGGTGAATGGGTTAGATCAATATGTTTTAGGTTTATTTATGATAAATAAGGTCAATTAATACCATTTAAGGTGTATTAGGTTGATTTATTTTGAATCTTGGTAGTCAAAAGTGCAAATAATACATTCTTGCTACAAAATTGTTAACATTTGAATTTGTAGCCTTTTGAAGGAAAATCCTTGAATTTGGGTGTAAATGTGCAAGAATGAGGTCTAATATGTTGTAATAGGGTGAATTAGAGGTGTTAGAGTGATTTAGGAGTTTTTGGGTGTCAAAATTAAAAAGTTGCAAAGTTTATGTAATATTGTCATATGCAATTTGTCTTAAAATGCAACTTAATGAAGATTAGAAGGTCTTAATGATTAAAAATCAGTTATAGGTGTTGGAAGAAGTTGGAATGAAACCAAAAAATGTATAAGAACCTTTAATGGCTCGAAAGAGGAGTGGGTTGGAGATTGGCGAGCCTTTTTTGATCAATAAAAACATTGTTTTTCAGAAAATTACTATTTTTTCTCTACTTTTGTCATTGTACAGATTTGTATGGACTCCAAATGCTTTGAAATGCTTTTTAAAGTTGTAGGAATATGAATTATCTTTAATTTTCTTCAAATCTGAGGGTTTAACTCCTTGTTTTGTGAAAGTTATTCAATTTTTATTGCTGCTACCTATTTTTTTTCCAGATTTGTGGGTTGAGGGTCTTCAAAAAATGATAAAATGACCCATTCCACTTTTTTTGTTTACTGTATCTTTTGGAGTGGGTACTATAACATGTAAATTAGATGTTTAACATGTTCAATATGTAGTGAGATTGAATTGGCAGTGAATAGGTGGAGCCCTAGGACTAGAAAATGTGTGTTTCCTCTTGGAAAAGGGTGGTTCAAACCTATGAAATGATGAAAAAATGATGCCAAAGGCCAAGTGAGTGTTTTTTGAGCATGGGGGAACAATATTTGATGTGTTTTAGCAGTTGGTTTGGCTGGGAGTGACTGGGAGTGTGAACTTTTAATAAGGGTACCCTAAAACCCTTGGTTTCTACATGTTTTTTGGAGGGTTTGAGTTTAAGAGTGTATAAAAACAAATGAGGACTTAAGACCTGGGAAATATGTGGTTTTGTATCATTTCTCAAGATTTTTTTTAGTTTGGTGGTCTGGTGATAAGATTAAAGAGGGGTCTCTTTGTAAAAATGGCCTAATTGGAGGCCTAAAACTGTGAAATTCTTGATTTTGAAATCTTTGATTCAAAAGAGTAATATCTAAGTTTTTGATATGATGAATGAATCTGAAATGGGTGCTTGATTCTATGTTTTATTTTTTTTGTGTTTTGGAAGGATTTGGTCTAAAGACTAAAAAATCAATTTTCTTGTACTACAAGGAATGCTAGTGGTAGAAGGTGAGTTTTGAAGGTTGTGAAGAATCTAACTTTGAGATTGCTTTTAAATGTATAAATTTTCATCATTGGAATGTTTAGAAACTTTTTTAGGGCCTTGGTGGAGGGTTAGTGTTGTTTTTCAAATTTGAAGTGTTGAGACCCTTGAGGGTGAGTTGATGCTTGGCAAATTTAAGGTGTTTTCAAGAAGGGTTCATTGTTTCTGATATTGACATTAGTTTGTTGAGAGTTATTATCCACCTAGGATCTGCATCAAATATGTAGGGTGAATGCAATGGTGATGATAATTTGTGATTAACTATCATGGTACCATGTTAGTGCAAAAACCAAGAGGTAGAATAAAGCAAGAGATTCCAACAAGACATGAGATGATAATGATGATGATTACTTGCTAAGGAGTTGGGATTTTCAAAGGAACAATCACCTTATATTTGATTACACATATAAGTATGATGCATCAAGATATAAAGAATCAGGATGGCATTGTACCTAGTGTGATGGACTTTGACTTGACAATCAGATAGGAGTATTCTTGTTCACACCTGGCATGCGAAACCTTATTCAAAATATAGTTTAGATATTCCAAACATATCAGACAAAAGCATGGAAAAAAAAGCTTTCCCATGTGGTCAACAAGATGCTTAAAACATCCTCCCTACACCCAAATGAAGCACGCATGAGCAAGGTTATATTACAAAATATCCAACATGTACAACATATAAAAGATAATGATTGTTTTCGCATTCCTATCTATCTAAATCCTTCATTTTGGACATCATCAAAAGGTCATTGAAATGAGCGCAAAAAAGATAATTCAAAAG
This sequence comes from Sequoia sempervirens, assembly GCA_007258455.2. Taxonomy (NCBI): domain Eukaryota; kingdom Viridiplantae; phylum Streptophyta; class Pinopsida; order Cupressales; family Cupressaceae; genus Sequoia; species Sequoia sempervirens. Next base: position 139,497,634 of record VDFB02000002.1, on the reverse strand, counting down.
ACAAAGATAAAGTAAACAAACAAGCTGATGCTCTTCAATACCACTAGCAAGGACTAAATTACAGTGATGCCTGATGTTGATGTCCATTGTAGGAAGGATGCATCCTAGGAAATGATGATATTAGATGATAGGCTACCGACACAAAGAGTTGATCAACTTTTTTATGTATTCAACTAGACCTTAGACTTTGACATTTTGATTTTTCACTTTTTGATCTGCTAGACTTGTTCCTAACTGTTTTACCAAGGGTTGAAGATGATGATGATTTATTATGATTGGTGTTTATTACAGGTGAAAGTGAGATGAGACAAATGGATTTTTTCAAATATTTTGACTAGGATACTAACCTAAATACCTACCCTAGAGGCCTCGGGGGATGATCAATAGATTATCCTTGCCTATGTTATACACACAGAGACCACATAGTTCAACTGACACAAACTGAATTATTGATGAGATATGAACATATGGATTCCTTGTTTATTATGACAGAGTCCTAAAGGACTGACCTAGGTGTCTCAAGGGATGATCAAACATCAACCTTGCCTACGCTCAAGGCTTAGAGACCTGTAGTTCAACAAGATGCCTCTGTCTTTGACTTTCTGAATGACTTTTTGACCTATTTTTAGATTTTGATATGTTTTGAATGTTTTTAGATCTTCTATTTTTTTGATGTTTTTTGGATGTTTTGATTTTTTTGATTGTTTTTTTGGATTTTTTAATTTTTCTGATGTTTTTGGATTTTCTGATTTTTCTTTTCTTTTTGGATTTTCTGATTTAGGGACTTCAAGAACATACACAAATATGATTTGATGAGAACATGCCCCTAGCATGATGCAATAGACTACTCCTATAAAGGTAGGACAAAATGACTTTGAGGATGGCCCAAGTAGTACTAGGAGGGATCATGACATGAACATAGGACCAAGATATGATGTAGATGCCAAACGAATGATGGATGGTGATATGGAATGTGATGGATGACAGAAGCATAATGGATGGATGATGTAGAATAAGTCGTGAAGATCCTCGTGGATGGAAAGTGCTTATTTACACAAGACACCTGTTTTCTAGGTTTTCACCAAGGTACTTGCCCAAAGCGCCACTGAAATGGTTTTCACTAGCAAACAATTTTTCTCTTTACTATTTTTGATCCTTTTTTTGTTTTTTTCTCTTTTTTTGTTTTTTGATTTTTTCAGGACATTTTCTAATTTTTTTGTATTTTTGGTTCTATACCTTGAAAGATTTAGGCACACATTTTTTTTAGATGGGATCTATTCATGGGCTCCTACAGAGGTTCCCCTTCAGGTGTTAATAACTGATATTCCTTTAACTTGTAGTTCGCTATGATGTTGAATGGTCCCAAATAGTTGGGTTCAAATTTTCCTTTACCATTTGGATTTGGGATGTTCTTCTAATTCTCCTTTATCACAAGTTCTCTATCCTGGAAGGTTTCTCTCCTGATATTTTTGTTATAGCTCCTCTTGAGTTGGTTCTAATAGACTTGTAAATGGTTTAAGGCATTCATACGTCGCTCATCCAGTAGCTTCAACTCTTTCTATCTTGATACTTGGTATTCTTCTTCTATGCTGAGGTTTTGCAGTGATATTCTTAGTGATAGGAGCTCAATCTCAATGGGTAATATGGCTTCTAATTCATAGACCAGGGAGAAGGGGGTGGCACCTGTTGGTGTGTGGATGCTAGTTTGATAGGCCTAGAGGGTGGGATTTAGCTGCAAGTGCCAATCATGACCTCTATCATTGAATATATTTTTGAGGATTTTTAGAATGGTTTTATTGGTCGATTTTGATTGGTCATTGCCTTGGGGATATTATGGTGTGGAAAAGTAATGTTGGATTTTTCATTTGTCGGATAGATCACAAACCACCTAATTTTTTAATGGTGTCCCATTATCTGAGATAATAGATTGGGGAACACCGTATCAACATATTAAGTAGTTTAGGATGAACTTTGATATCTGCTTTCCAGTTATGTAAGTCATTAGTATGGATTCTACCCACTTGGTGAAGTACTTAGTGGTGGTAATGATAAACTTGTGGCCACTAGATGAAGTGGGAGAGATTTTCCAATGAGATCAAGACCCAACTACAAAAAGGGTCATAGTATGACAATCAGATAGAGCTCTTGAGATGGACCATGGATGAGGTCCCCATGTTGATGGAATTGTAGACACCTTCTAATATATTCATGTGCTTCTCTTTCCATAGTAGGCCAATAATAACCCATCCTCAACAATTTCTTGGACAAGGTCATTCCACTCGAGTGTGAACCACAAATATCATTATGCACCTCAGTTAAGTCATTCAATGCCTCCTCAACATTTAGGTAGTGTAATAAGGTTCCTTCTATGCTCCTACAATAAAGGGTGTTTCCTAGGATGACAAACCAAGATGCTCTCTTGACAAAGGTTATTTTTAGGCTTGAGGGTAAGTCAGCAGGTAGGACCTATATTCACAAGTAGATATAAATGTCATGGTACGAAGGATCATTGGGACCAACGATTTTGCACAAAAATTCTAGCTATGGTACCTCAAATGTGGGTACAAGAAGCTGATCTACCAAGAATTCATGTCTCAGGATGTTTTGAGGGATATCTAGTAGGGATCCAATCATTACCACAGTGTCTGCTACTTTATTGTTTTCTTTGGGAATCTACTCAAATGTGATACCAATGAATGATTCTTTGGGGCTCTCTACCAATTTTTTGTATGGAGTCAGCTTATCATCCTTTATTTGGTACTTATCATTCACTTGATTTATTATCAACTGGGAATCTCCATATACTTTGAGGGCCATGATGTGCCATTGGAGTACTATTCTTAGACCTATAGTTAATGCCTCATATTTTGCAATGTTGTTAGTGCTGGGGAATGCCAATTTGTAGGATCTAGGTATATAGTCTCTTTGTGGGGTGATGGAGAAGACACCAACTCCTAATCCATGTTGTATGTAGGATCCATCAAAGTAGAGTTTATAGTGGTCAGCTATGTTGAGATTGAATTTGGATTCATCTAGAAATTCTGATATGAGTGGATTCTCTAAATACATAGGTGCTTCTGCAAGCTAATATGTGATTCCTTGACCTTTGATTACTTTCTGCTCCATGTACTCGATGTTGTATTCATATAGAATCATGACCCACTTGCTCATCCTCCCTATGAGAATTTCCTTTGACAATAGGTATTTGAGGGGGTTGATCTTGGCGATGAGTTTGATATTGTGTGCCAACATGTAGTTTCCAAATTTCTATGAAGCAAACACTATTGCTAGACAGGATTTTTCAAACACAATTGTTGTTGTTGGTGACACATAGAGGATTAGTGGCTTTCTTGGGATAGGTGGCATGAGGATCAGAGGTGTGAGTAGACATTCTTTAATTTTGTTGAAGGCTTCTTCACACTTTCCATCCCATTTGTACACTACTCCCTTGTGAAGTAGGCAAGAATATGGGTTTTGCTTGTCTACCAGTTGTGCTATAAATCTATGGATGGACTGAAGCCTACCTTGGAGGCCTCTCAACTATTTCAAATTTTTGGGTTCCTCCATCTCGAAGATTTCTTTTACCTTGGTGGGATCTATTTCAATATCCCTCATTGACACTATGTATCCCACCAACTTTCCTGATTGTATGCCAAAAACACACTTCTTTGGATTTAAGCGAACCTTGTATTCCTCCAGCCTATCAAAAATAGCACTCAAGGTTGCTATGTGATCTCTCCTCTTTCTGGATTTTGCTAGCATGTCATCAATGTAATCTTCAAAATTTTTGTGTGTCATGTCATGAAAGATTAATGGCATGGCCCTTTGGAAAGTGGCCCCAACATTCTTTAGGTTGAGTAGCATCATGTTCTAGTAGTAGGTCCCCCATGGACAAGTGAAGGCCATTTTATGTTGGTCTTCTTTAGCAATCATTATTTGGTTGTACCCAAAGAAACCATCCATTAGAGAAAGCATTTAATGTCCCATAGTCATGTCCACAATCATGTCAATGTTAGGCAACATGAAATCGTCTTTCAGACACGCTTTCTTTAGGTTTCTAAAAAATGTAAAGATTCGGATGCCCCTATCGGGCTTTGAAACAAGAACAAAATTTGATAACCATTTCAGGTAGTCAACTGGTCATATGAATCCTACATCAACTAGTTTCTTCAATTCCATCTTGACTAGCAAGGCATTCTGAGGATGCATTTCTCTGAGCTTTTGTCTAATATGTTTTACTTTGGAGTAGACTACTAGATGGCGGATGATAACCTATGGATCTAACCCAAGCATGTCTGCATAGCTCCATGCAAAGTTAATTTTTGTTCTCTTAAAAAGGTGGCTAGGAGCTCCTATTCAATTGACCATAATGACTCTTCATAGAATGTAATGTGTGGGGTTTCTTCTATTCTCAAGTTGATTGGGTTGAATTTTTTGGCTAGGATCGTTGATTTTTCTTGATTGAGAGTTCTGAGAGGAATATTGAATCCACCATCCTCGGGTGCCTCAGAGAGGTTTTCACCATTGGATACATCCTTTATTTGTAGTATTTTTAGGTCAAATAGTGCCATAGTGTGGTTTTCACTCAAGGACCTAGAGATTATTCTCAGTTTTTCACTTTTGCGACTAAGGGATTGAATCATTTCCCCATAGTATGCATGTGTGTCCAGCTTGATGATGAATCCTGCTTTATGATTCCCACATGGAATATTATCCCACAATCCCATGAATTCTGAGAGTGCCTCATCATTTTTAAATGTGTCAAGAATTGGCAGTCCTCATTGGTCCTAATCAATGAGTTGTGGGTAGACTAGGCAAATTTCATGGTTTTAACTAGTTGACCCAAATGATATGGTACTAAACATGAGAAGTGTGGTGTCCTGAAAAAGCATAGGTAGGTTGGTTATGGGATCTTCATCATCACTAATACTATAAATGTTAATTATGTCAAATGTGAAGTTGTCTATGACTCGACCTATAGATGTGGGTAAGCAAGGTTTGGCTTCTGATTGCTAAGGATTTTTGACCTTCTTAACCAGGGGATTCCAACCACATATGGTTATAATTAGAGGGGTACATCTGAGCCCAATATTTTTCATTCACATCTTAGGAATGATGGGTATTAGAAGCCTATTGTCCTTTTTTCCAAGCCTTTGGTTTTTGTCATAGCCCATGAGAAGCATCATTTGTAAACCCTTACTACTATCATCCATTGGTAGATTGGTTGTTGGTATATTTTCTTGATATAGGAGATGGGATAGGTCCTCCTCTATTACTTCTTGGTTGAGATCTCCCTAACTTTTGAAGTTGGAATATCCTTCAGTGGATGTTTGGGATGCAGAGGCTTCATTTGATTGTGGTTGTCCTCTTGATTTGGGAGATTAAAGTAACTCTCCTACCACAAAAGCATTTTTGGGAATTGTATAGTTTCCACAACCATTGTCCTCGATGATGAATTTGATATCATAGATGGTGGGGATGGTGGGAGTGGCAGGTGTCTCTATCACAAAAGTTGAAGCGAGAGTGGCTGGGTCAATATATGGAGTTAATGGACCTTCATCAATTTTAGGCACTTGAGGGATGTTATAATATTTTCCCTCTAGGTTATTGCAGTAAGAAAATGGTTTGGGATCCCCATGGATGGTGACCTCTTGGCCTTCATATGTGAATTTGACACATTGATGGAAGGTTGATGTTACTGCTTTCATTGCATGAATCAACAGATGCCCTAGGAGAATGTTATAAGGCATATCAAGGTCAAGGACCTGATAGGTGGTTTCCATGATTGTTGGCCCTACTTGAATAGGGAGTTGGATTGTGCCTTTGGACACTCTTTCTTGATCATCATACACCTTGATTGTGATGCCTTTTCCTTTGTTGATGGAATCCTTTGAGATTTTCAAATTCCTTATGAGCTTAAGGGGAAAAATGTTTAAAGTTGCACCTCTATCCACCAAGACTTGTTTGACTTTGTTTTTATGTGTTAGGACCTCCAAATGGAGTGCACTGTTGTGAGATGGTTGAGTGGGAAAGTATTGATTAGAGAATGTAAGGAGATTTGGGGTGATAATGTTTCTGACCATAGCTTGGAATTGTTCTGCATCAAGATCCATGGGGACGATGGATGAAGTCAATTCTTCCTCAAGCATCCTTTTATGGGCTGATGAAATTTTTAGCAACTCCATGATGGAGATTTGTGTTGGGATTCTTTTTAGCTAATCAAGGAAATTATAGCCATTGGGAATAGATCTTGGGTTGGAATTGGGTGCTCTATTTGGTGGAGATGACCCTGCAATGGCAATTTTTTTGCCTCTTGTGGTGACTCCACAATCAGTATGGGATCCTTTGATGGTGATAGTGGTGAAATACTCATCCATGGATGTGATGACATGATCATACATGTGATTTACACTGTTGAAGGTGCACTTTCCTTTGTCATTTTTATTTTTCCCTTTTTTATGATTGGGCATCAAATTTATGTATATCTTGAGGTTCTGATTTCATGCTGGTTGTTCTAAATTTATGAATTTTTGATCAATGAGTTTTTGGATTAGGTTTTTTAACCTCATGCAACTATTGGTGGTGTGTCCTTTGATTTTTTGAAAGTGATAGAGCTGGTTTCTGTTGTACCAAGGTGGTTTCACATCTAGTTCCTAGTAATTCTCATAGATGGGAGCCTTGATGAGGTTTTAGTTTAATAATTTCTTCATGATGACCTTGAGTGGTTCCCCAAGGGTAGTGTAATTCCACTTCAGGGAATTTTTATTCCACTAGGGTGGTCCCCTTTGATCATTTACACTGTTGATCACTTGATTGTTTGGTTATTATGTCTTTGCGTTAGCTTGATGATTGTTTTGATGGTGGTTTTGGGGTTGCTGTTGGGGTGCGGGTTTGTTTTTTTTAGGGTATTAATGAAAAATTTGGTGTCAATAACACCATTTTTGGTAGCATTTTTGTTTCTTGCCCATGTGTGAGGTTTATCATTGTAACTTTTGGATGGGCGATTGTTTTGATATTGAGAATACATAGGTGATCCTCCTTGTGAAATAAGGGCTCATTCAATGTTGAGCACCTTGGAGATCAGTTGGTCATATGTGGTGATACCTTGCACTTTAAGATGGAATGCCAAGGTGCTATCCATAGTGGATATAATGGTGCAAACTTGCTATTCTTCTGGCATGACCCATTTGCTCTGATTGGCCTTGGATCACCATCATTGTAAGAAAGAAGCAAATGATTCATTCTTACCTTTTTTTAGAGCTAATAGTTCCTTGAGAATGACATCCATACCGCTATTAAATGTGTAGTTTTTGATGAATGTGTCTACTATCTCTTGGAATTTTTTGATGCCTGGAGGGAGGTGAGAGAACCACTCCATGGTGTGCCTAGCCAAACTTCTAGGAAATAGCTGCATCAGATAGGTATCATTTTATGTGACTTCCATGCAATGAACTTGGAATTCCCTAATGTGATCTTCAGGGTTTCCCATCCCATGGTTTCATTACAAGACTCCTATTAAATAGGTAAGAACACAAGTTGTTGGGTGTCTTTATGGTTCTCCCTGATTGAAGATCAAGTACTTGTTGTGAGAGTAACTTGATTTGTGTTGGTACATCATTTTTCAGATCAGGGGGTGGGATGAAGGTGTTATGTGGTGGTTCATTTGTTGGAAAGATGGGTGGATTGGTTGTTGTGTTGATGGATGGTGCTTGCACATTTTGTTACACCAAGTATGCTCGCACTTGTTGCTATATCAACAATGCTTGTTGTTGGTCCTATTGTTGCTGTGCTAGTAGTGCATGTTGTTGAGCTTGTTGTTGTTGTTATGCCAACAACGCTTTTTGTTGGGATGCTAATCGAGTTGCTTCTTGCTACTCTTAGAATTATTTTAGAGCTTGCTGATATAGTTGTTGTTTAGCTGCTTGTTGGTGTGCAAGATATTGTGCTTGTGCTTGTGTTTGCTGAGCTTGGTATTGGGCTTGATCTTGTGCTTGTGCCTGGGCCTAGGCTTGTGCTTGTTGGGAAAATTGTGCAATATGTGTAGCTTGTGTGGCTTGTGCAGCCTAAGCAACTTGAGCAACTTGTTGTTATTACAATAAGGATTGGGATTGTGCAACTTTTTGTGCTTATTGTGCTTGTTGCACAGTTTGAGTGGCTTGAATTGCTTGTGTTACTTGAGTATCTTTTGGTGTAGCTAACTATGTTTGTGCTTGCTGAGCGACTAGTTATGCAGCTTGTCAGTTTTGGATTTTTTGAAGTTCCTTTTGATAAGTATCATGTTAAGCAACTTGTAATGCAATAATATATTAGTTTGATGTGTTTGAGTTGGGTGGTGGTGGTGGTGGATTTGGAATGGTGCTTGTTGTGGTGATGAGAGGAACTGTCATATTGATGAGTTGGTTTTGAGTGGTGGATGGTGCGATCGATATGCTTGGTCCTTGTGAGACCATGTTTTGAGATTTTAGGGGATTGTTGATGATGTGATGGTGGTGGTTTACATTATCAGGATGGTTGCAATCTATTGTTGCGATGTTGATGGGAAAATTTAGGGATTTCATATGATTATTTGATTGATTCACAATGTGTTGATTTGATTTTGTTGATTTATGTTTGGTAAAGGGGGAAGCCCTAAACTGAGAGGTGGTGTGGATATTGATGGTAATGGTGGAAGTGGTGGAAAGGTGAGTGGAAAACTCCCTTGGGGGAATGATGAAGATGTAGTGTCAAAAATGCCCCCTGGTCCAAATAAATCCCCTTCTCCTTGTGAGGTCATAGGGAGAGAGGTTTGAGGTGTTAGATGAAATGATGATGATGGGTCATTAGGATCATGAAAGGTGAGGGGGACATATGGGTGTGATGGATTTTGGGGTATGGTTTTCCCCAAGATGGTGTTTACATCCAAATTATGATTGTTCATTAGCAGGTGTGTAAATCATTGAGAAATGTGCTCCCCTTATTAAAAATGGGTTGAGTTGGAGCAATGGATGATGCAATTTGGGGGATGGGTTGAGTGATGCTTTGGAATGGAGGTGTGGATGAAATTAAGGTTTTGGATGAGATTGGAGGCATGATCCCAAAAGATGGTTCCATAATGGTTCTCACATCGAAATTGGAAGGGAGTTTAGCCCCTTGTTTTGCTAATTCAAGCATGTATATTGAGGGATTGAGTCTTATCATGATGTTGATAATTCTATGATTGTTAGGATTTTGGACCATTTCAACAATCTCATCTTGTGACATCCCAAAGGGATTATTGGTAAGATCCTCCACTTGGCCTTCCTCTTGAGGATTTTGCAATGATTGAAGGAAAGTTAGTTAGAGGATTGCTTGATCCAACAAGATTCATTTTGGAATTGGTTTGACTTAGGTCACTTGAAGTGGATGTTTCTTTGTTGGCTTACATGTTACTCTTGTGTTGAGATCTAGTTTGCACCATCAAATAGGGATCAATTTTCAAGAATGTGGGAGATGAATCTCTAATTCTTTGGATTGATCTATCTTTAGGTACAAAAGATAAAATTTAGGATGTTTAAAGATCAAAGATGAAATGATGAAGTGTGTGAAATATGAATGATATGGATGGTGAAACTCTTAGAATATCTTGAGGAGATGCTAGAATCTTGTGACTTTTTGGATTTGTGAATTTGTTTGGATTTTTATTTTGGATTCTTATATTTTTTTTGGATTTTGATTAACCTTGATTTGATTTTGGATTTCTTTGATTTTGGGTAAAGAACAAATAGATCCCAAGATGTTGGATATAATCTATGGGATAGACTTTCTCACAAGATGATAATTTGACTAAGTGTAGGGTGAAGGATGCATCTACCCACACTTAACCAAACAAGATGATAATTCAACTAAGCATATGGAAAAGGATGATTTCAATATTTTCAAGAGTTGTTGGTGAGATGATTTGGGTTTGATGTTTGAAAGATGGGTGAAGGTTGGATTTTGATCCTATGTGTACCTAAAAAGGCTTTTGTTTACAAGACCTTGGTTTTGAAGAACATGCTTTACTCTAAACAAGATGCTGAAATTCCTAAAAAATATTTTGATTTTGACAATAATAGAATGAGTACAATCTAGGGTTGTTTCTTGAAGCTCTTCTATAAAAGTTGAAAAGTAATCTTTGTCTGAATTTGTAGAGCGTTGAGAGAGGCTTTTGATGTTCTTTTGGACTAAGAGCTTTTTATTTTGGCTTCTAGATTTTTATCTTACATGAAATCATTTGAGACACATGTGTGGGGTTCAATTGCTCTTAGATTTTCTTAGTGAATTATTTTTACCACAAATAATTCTTGATTATATTTTCAAACTAGGTGTCCAATGTTTTAATTTTTTCTCATCCCACAAAGTGCATTATGTGTAACTTTGATGAAATCAAGGAAACATCTACACATTGTTGACTTTAGTAAGCAAATTGAGATATAAAATCAAGTGTTTAGAAACCTATAAACATAGAATCCCAAGGAAAAGTAGTACCACATGAATTTTGTCAATGGTATTTGCTTCCTAAAGGGTTTGAAGTTTTCATGACAATGTTGAATGTTTGTTTTTGAATGTTTATGAGCAAGAAAAGTGTCTTGTAACCAAGAAAAAGTACAACCCTATGGGTATGAAAGACTGTATTTGTTGAATCCCCACTTGGACAAGTCGAGCTATGCTTATTTTTAGCGAATGGTTAGATGCTTGACCCGACTGGATCCCCTCCATGACACTCACTTATATGGGGCAGCCAAGCACTAGTACCCATGAAAATCCCATGACATACTTTCCATTTCTACTAAAAACTATAAAAGTGTGGGGTGACTTCAGAATGACAGTTCTTCCACCAACAAATAGATCAAGGATTTTGGCCTTTTCTAAACAAGGGTTTTTATTCAGACTTTCCATTTGTAGGGATTGATCCATGTGGTGAGAGACCATTGCTACCCATCTCATCAGAACCAACCATGTGATACTAGCCTTTGTTCTAGTTTACACACTCATATACTGGATGGAAATACACTTTGCTTTAGCATGTTACTAGTTGGGTTGTTCCCTTGGGTGATTACTTTTTCCCACAAGGCAGGCCCTCTAGGATAAACAAAAGTGATTAAACAATATTTGTAACTCGATCAATCTTTGTTGCAACAAAAAGAGAGATAATGTACACAATACCCTCCACTCTCCACTCACACTCGCAAGATGTGTTCAATTTTAATCCCAAAATGAAATGTGGAGGCAATTACTTTACCCAACTTAAGATCACCAAAAGGACTTTTGATTCTCAATATCTCCATGAGATGTGAGAGAAGTGCATATGTCCTTTTGATGGTATTACTTTGAGTAAGCAATTGCAAGACAAAAAAACACTTGTTCCTTCCAAACCCACAAATCAATAATGAATCCTTTATAAGCACCAAAGGAAATGTGGAGATTGCCTTGTTCAATTGCTAATCCTCAAACTAATCTAGTAAGTTTTTCCTAAAGTTATTTTTAAGCCCTTTGTAACAAAAATTTGAAATGTTCTTTTTAGAGCCCAAAAGAAATTTAGTAGGTCCTAAGCACATGAAAGATAACAATTTTTTAAGAGAAATTGTGAATTCTCTAAGAGTGTTAAAAAACACTTGGTATCATGAGAGAATGATGTCATTATGAGATGTCCACTAGATTTCCTTTCTTTACCTTGAAAAATCCAACCTATCAAGAAACCACTTGGAACTGCAAAACAAACGTTAGGAAGGAAATTAAGAACTCTTATGATCAAAATTAAAAAAAACACATCATAAAAACTGAGATTTCACTATTTCCTTTACTCTAGTAGTGGAACTTGCAGAGGAAGTGTAGTTTAAGGAATCCAACAGTGCTATATAGAACCACTTGTTATTTAGTGTCATTTTGCATTAAAGGAAGAGAGTGTGATTGCTTTGCTCTTTTTCACAATGGTGTAGTTTGTAATTTAAAAATTCTAGTGTGTGAAAATAAAACTAGCAGTGTAATTTAGAATTTAGAATTCTAGGTAGGAACACTAGATCGTCATTGTTTGAAGTTTGAAATGGTTCTATATGGAAATGTTGGAGTGCCAACAGTTTTGTATTGTGATGCTAATCTACTAGTGGTACATTACCCTGTAAACACCAAAAAAGAGAAAAAATCATGAAATTTTTGATAAAAACTTGATCTAAACGTGAGATTTTCCCTCCTAGTGCCAAAATGTAGAACCAAGATCCCAATGCCTACAAAACACAACAAAAAAACAAATTAGAAGATTCAAATGCAAGCTAAGATCAAATTTCCCCATAAAATCGATTAGCAAAGTTCAAAATAGGAATAAAAGCAAGAATACAATAAGAAAGCAAGGAGATAGATCAAATCCTATAAAAAACATGGAAACTCTTGATCTTATGGGGGAGTTGGTGCCAATTTGATGTGGAAATTGACCCTTTCCCAACTCCTATGCAAGCTTTGATTATTTTTTTAAGATGTGATCCACTTGGAGATTGCTTCAAATGAACTGTATGGAGAAAACCTACAACAACCTAGCTATGGTTTTGATGAAATTGATTAAAATTATAATACTTGAAGATGAGATTGAGTCTAACAAGTTTTCTTAAATTGTGGATGGATAAAATGAGAAGAGAAACCTCTTATTTATAGAAAGACAAGATGGAGAAATTCCCAAAATGAAGCAATGTGGGACTAAGTTTAACCAATGGCCAAATGCCACTTGTTAAGAGATGAATGGATGAAGGATGTGCACATTTTGATGAATGTGCCCATAAATGCATTTATTTGAAATTTGAAAATAGTGAAATGACAAGGTGGATGAAGAGTCAAATGGAGTAATGGCCACTTGGCTCAAGGCAAAAGGACTTGTAAGATGAAATAAATGCCTTGTTGGAAGAACTAAGTCCACCTAGAGGGATTTCAAATTTGAAGGAATATTCCTCTTTTATGCCATGTTGAGAGAAAATAGAGATTTAATAAATGCATTAAATCTATTTTCATGTGCAAGTGGCAAAAGCTAGAGGATGGGACATGGATTATGATTAAATTAATCAGGGGTTAATTACTTTAATGAGGTATAAGATGATGTGACTAATTGATTTAGATTTATGGGTTGATTTAAATCAAAAGATGAGAAGAATATTATATAAAGATTAATTAAATAAATATTTTTGATTTATTTAATTAAAGGGGATGAATGTTAGATTAAATCAAACAAGGTTTTATTTAATTTAATTTAATAAGATGAATTTAGAGATTTAATCAAATAAGATGAATTATTGAATTAAAAAGAGATAATTAGACCAGACTAATTGATTTAATTAACAAGAGAGAATGAATTAATTAGATAAATGATTTATTTAATTAAGGCAGGAAAATTGATGAATTTAATCAAATAAGGGTATTCGATTAAATGGTTAGACCGAGGGATGATTAAGGAATTCGTGTTAGTAATCAGGATCAAGTGTGTAATGCCAATCAATATATTTTACATGTCTACACCAATATTAAAATTCTATTCCTACCTCTAAAACTACAATATTTAGGCCCATTCCACTAAGGCACAACATTTACAGTAGGTGGAATGGCCTTTTAATTCATTCTAACCCTCAAAACTCTTAATCACACCCTTAAACAAGCTATTTTAGAAAAATGAATAAATCTCCCTTCAAACACAATGTTAGAACCTCAAAATAGATGAAAATTAAAACTAACTCTAGCCTCAACCAAATCGACAAGGTTTCAGTTCAATTTTCTCCTATACGAATCTGTACTAGGCCTATAAACAAGAAATTTACACATAAATATATGAAAAATAGAGATATTCTTCCAATTTTTTATTCAAAAACTATCTAGCCTCTTTTAAAACAATATTTACCACACATTTAAACATTTTTCCACCTAAAACAACCACCTAAACTAACTCTTTAATTCCCATGACCATTGGGCTTCCACATGTAAACATTTTTTGCATTTTTGCTTGATATCTTTTCTTGTCAATTTGCAATTTTTACATTATTAACTCAAATGACCCCACACCGACTCCTAGAATAAAACAACATTACAAAATGGCCTATCATGGCCTTACTTGACAACATCATGACTAAAACCATATAGCTAGATTCAATGCACAAAATGGAGCAACATGGTGGTCTGCATCAATCACCCACCCATGAAATCTTTCCAAGACCCTTTTTAGTCTTCAACTCTTGGATTGCAATAACTCTTTGGTCATAAACTCTTTGATGCTCCTCCTTATTCTTTCAATAGCCTCATATTGATCTTCATCTTCACCTTTGGCTTGAACTTATCCATGCAAAATAGTCTTCTTGTTGCCTTGTCATCTTGCATATGCATCTTCATGCTCTGATTTGTCACCATATGCTTCATCCATTTGCTTCCACTTTGTTCTTCGGCTTGATTCATTGTAAAATAGTCCACACTTTGTCTTACCTCTTTCATCTTGACCCTTGGTTTGACTCCCATCAAAATAATTATCAAAACAAGGAAGTAATAAAGGGCTCCCTTCACTCTCTACCTCTTAAGCTTTCTCTTCACTACCATCTTTTGCTAGACTCCAATCTTGGAAAATATATCATGGTAGAATAAAACTACCCACCAACCTCTCTTTCCTCTAAAGGACAAATCATTTTCCTCCCCATAGCACTATCTCTCTTCTCCACTTCATTTGGAGACTTCACAAACACACTATTTTCAGCCTTCTCTTGGCCTATCACTGTCAACTTCACATCTTTAGTCCCTTCCATCATTGTGACCTTCCTCAAAGTATTTTATTTTGCATCTTCACCTCTTGGTGTGACTGTAACCTTCCTCTCAACTCTCTGTGTATGCTTAATTCTGGCCACACTTCCTTGTTTTTGACCTTCCAACTCTTTACCTTGACTGTCCACACTTTGTATTTGATACTCTATCTCAAGGAGCTTTGTCCTACCAAGTTTAAGTACCTTCAAGCTATCAACATATAATTTTCCACCATCTTATTTGGACTCCAAGCTCTCATATTGATTCTCTCTAATCTCAACCATCTCAAACTATTTCACTTGCCATTTTTCTTGGTTCTTTGCATCCTCCCTTCTCATAACTTGTATAAGACTTTTTGCCTCTTTTATCTTTGTATTTTCAAACTCATTTACCTCTATCTTAGTAGTTCTTGATTTCCCATTGTTCTCATTTACCTTCAAGGGACACAACACTTCCCCAACCATGATCTTTTCACTCTTCAAAAGCCCATCTTGGCTTATCTTAGTCCATTCACTTTCTTTGTTCTTATCCATTTCCTCTATCTTCATTCTCTCTGCCTCTAAGACCTGTTTCCAAAAGGTCTACCATCTTCTTTTCCTTCAAACATCTATTGCACTTTATACTCTTGTCCAATTAGTGGACAATACACCTCTCCTATTGTGACCTTGCTAGGCCAATCTTTCCTTTCCTTTGGCAACTCACCTTCACTCTTCAATATCTCATAATTTCCTCTTATTAGGATCTCTACCCTATGAAATTTATTCTCACAAACCTTTGTATTAGATTCACAAATCACTATTTTGACAATACTTGACTATTGTTTAACCTCCTTTTCCTTTGCTTGAAAAAATTTAGTCTCTCCTTTGACTTCACCATGATTTCCAAACTTGTCTTGATTAGTCAAGGTAATTTCACTCTTGATATTTTCCCTCTTAATCTTCATCACCAAGTCACCATCCTCTTTACTTTACATCATTGTATCCTTTCCTATCCTTGTTGTCTCAACATGTTTTCCCTTTGTAGTGGTTGCACCCTCATTGTAGTTGTCTTCCTCATGCCTTATAAACTCTTTTCTACCCTACATTATTTCTTTTTCCCTCTTGCTCTATCCTTGATCCTTTTCCACCAGTGGAATCAATGTAAAAGTAACCCCATCCTTCTCAATCTTATAACTATTATGCCTTCCATCATACAAAGAAAACCTTTCAAATTCCCATGGTCTCTATAGTAACAAATGACATATACTCATAGGTACCACATCACATAAGATTCTATCTTTATAACCACCTATACTGAAGTCAACCCAAGATTGATCCTTGAACAAAAGAGTATGTTCACCATTCAACCAAGAAACATAATATGGTGTTTCATGAGGTATCCTTACTAAATGCAACTTATCAACCATTTCTTGTGATACCATATTATCTAGGCTACCAAAATCCAGCATTACAGTACATACCTTGCCATTACACTTATAGGTTGTTTTGAAAAGTGCCCTTATTTGTAGCATCTCCTCCTCTTTAGTCAATTCTATAACTAGGGCATTCATTTTGTCCTTTCTCTAATGTAACTCTTCCTTCCTCAGATCAGTATTGTGCTCTAATACCAATTGATGTAATGATAGGGAGATATTTAACCTAATCAACACAATTTGAGTTCTTACAACCACTTTTGCAATCTTCAAAACCCTCTCTAGGGTTAACTTCTTTGCAACCAACCTACTTTCCAAGTAGGTAACTAGACCTTGTTTTTATGTCTTATCTCTCAATTAGTTAGGAAAAATAACTAACTACACACCATTTTGTGCACCCATTAATCATATTCACAACATATTATGAATTTACCTTAGGTCTCTTTGGATCAAGTTCCCTTAAAATGACTTTTTGCTCTAAGAAGGGCTCCAATTAGCCCACTTTTAAAAAATAACTCATCTTCAATCTTGCTACCAACTCAAAATATCATTTGAGAGACCTCAATCTACCTCCAAAACCTTATATTCTCCAACCCTAGAGTCAAAACTCACTTTCTATGGCTCTATTTCATGAAACCCTCATTTTCCACCAAATATATGCAAGGGCTTATTAACCCCATCTCCAGACCTCATACAAACTTGAAACCACTTCAAACCTTCTTTATTCTACTCGCACAAGCTTAATACACCCTCAAATTATGCTGCCCTAAAATATCTCTCACACTTCCTTCTTAAAACCACTCAAACACGCCCATTTTCACTCATTGCCCAATTAGGGCTTCATGCCCAAACATGAAATTGACCTCCACTATCCTTGAAAACCTTCAAAAACATCAAAATCCACTATATCACACTAAAACCATCTTGTTCTAGCCTTCCTCAATTAAAATTCGTCAACTTTCGCCTTTTAGCCTTGCTTCTAAGGCCTAAAATCTATATTTTCCTATAGGAGCAGCGTAGGAAACTCCAACAAATGTACTTTCCAATATTAAAATTATACACCTACCTCTAAATCTACACCAATTAGGCCCATTCCACTGAGGGAAAACATGTATAGTAGGTAGAATGGCCTTTTAATTCATTCAAACCCTCAAAACTCTTAATCACACCCTTAAATAGGTACTTTTAGAAAATTGAATAAATCTCCCTTCAAACACAATGTTAGAGCCTCAAAATAGATGCAAATTAAATATAAGTCTTGCCTTGACCAAATACAGAAGGTCTTAGGCTAGTTTTCTCCTCTATGGAACTATACCAAGCCTACAAACAAGAAATTTCCACATAAAGATATGAAAAACAGAGATATTCTTCCATGTTTTTATTCAAAAACCATATAACCCATTTTACAATGAGATTTACCACATATTAAAAAAATTTCCCACCTAAAATAACTACCTAAACTAACTCCTCAATGCCCATGACCATTGGGTTTCCATGTTGATGATGGTGCATGTAAACATTTTCTTACATTCTTGCTTAACAACTTTTCTTGTCAATTTGTAATTTTTACATTATTAACTCAAATGACCCCACATTGACTCCTAGATTAAAAAAGGATTACAAAATGGCCTATCATGGCCTTATTTGACAACATAATGACTAAAACTATCTAGCTAGACTCAATGTGCAAAATGGAGGAACATTTTGCTCTGCACTAGGTTGAGAGTACCTAAAAGGTTGAGGGTTCAATGTATAGGGTAGAAGGTATAGGGTCTATGAGGGATTATGGTTTAACTAGGGTAGAGGGTTGAGGGTTAATTAAGGGTTTAATATATTTTTGTCCAATTTTTTGAAAAATTTAGCGCTATTTATCAGGATGGCACTATATATTTTTATCACTATTAACTATAAAAATAATATTGAGTTTGTAGTTAATTAGTGTTGAAAATATTTGAAAAATTTATTGCCACTCCTAGAAAATAATATTAGGCCTTATTATTTATGGGTGGTTGGGAGGGTGGCCCTTTAGGTTGGTGGAGGGATTCAATTAGGATGAGATGAGTGGCATCCACGTAGGAGAGACTAGAGCTGAGGTGGTGTTGGTTGGAAGAGTTGGTGGATCATCAACAATGATATGTATGAGCATTGATGAAGGGAAATTTGAGCTTGAATTTTGATGATGGCCTAGCATACGAAGCCCAATATGTAGGACAACTAGCCTTTCCAATAATTAACCTTTTGCTTGTGTGTAGATTGACATGCTTGATGAATGCAAGTTTATTTATTGGGAGGTGGTATCAGTTTGTGTAGCATAGTAAAGGTTTTAGGTGTTGGTGTTTATTTTATGGTGATGGTTTGGTTGGTGGAGTGTGCTTGGCCTTTGGTGTTTTCTATCATTTTATTTATATTACTAGCTCATAATGTGAGAGCCTTAGGAGATAAAATTTCCATAGCAATTCTCATATCCTAGAAGAGTATGTGTTGATGTTGTTGGAGCTAAAAAACCCACATTGGTTGTCTTGCACACCTCCATTTTCACTTATCCTCCCATATCCACCATATGCTCCATTTCCATTTCATAATAATTGACATTAGTTTAAAGTACCAAAATAAGGTCCTTGATAATTATAGTAAAGTGAAGTCCTTTCCTGGAATGTTCTCCTAGCAGCTCATGGCATGTCACCAAGACAATGCCTTATTGGAGAGAGTTTCACAATAGTCTCTTCGATACAAGTAGAAAGGGTTGATAAGAAATGTATACAATACTCTTGAATGTCTAAGAGACATTCAAATGTCTTCCCACCATCCTAAAGAGAAACATGTATAAGAGTCTTGGTCATGTCGAGGAGAGAATCTAACATGTCTCATTGCCAAATCATACAAGTTTCAACATTTGGGAAACATAAAAAATATCTCTCAGACATTGAGAGGTTATCAAAAAGTAAATAGTAAATCACTAGCAGAACAAGCACTGATGAAACAACAATGTTGAAGAGACATTGACATGTCGAGGAGAGAAGCAAAGAATTATATTTGACACTCAAGGAGAAAAGTATCAACAAGACATAGAAATATCGAACAGACATTAGATGAGGTCTCATCGACATCCTAAAAATGATATGTCGAGGAGACACTAAGATATTGAGAAGACATTATCAAAAGTATCCTCAACATTCTAGCACAAAATATCAATGAGACTAAGGGACATTAGAGAGAGGTGACCTTGGGTCTCCCTGACATAAAAAAGTCACATAGACATCATCAACAACTATTACCGTCGGGGAATAAATAAAGACATGTCAAGGAGACATAAGCTTGTGGGTAAGAGAAATACACCAGTGTCATCAACAAAAAATAAAATCATCAAGGAGCAAACTTATAAGTAAATATCAAAGAGACATTGCAATATCGATGAGAGAAGCATAAATGTCCCTTAGAAATTTCTCAAAAGATGGCCAAGGATATTGAAGAGAGATAAAGATGTTGTGATTAGAGTGTCATTGAAAAAATATGAAATAATTATCACTAAATTGATTTGATGGATTAAGTAATCAAAGATAAAATTACCATTAATATGAAAATTTTAAAGGAAGGTGGCACAAGCACCATTTATGAACCAGAGCTGGTTTAAGTGTGCTAAGATTTGATAAAAGCAACCTTTGAGAAATAAAAATTCACTGCACACTATGGTTAAGCATCTAGAGGATAGAGTTGCTCTACACCAAGATTGCATCTCTCTCTGAACAACATTAACGTCCTCTTCTTTTAATTGTGACAACTCATCTTGTGTTTTAATTCCTTTTCTATGTGGTTAATTACTGTATTTCAATATGGAAATTTGAAGGTGAAGAACATAAAAAATATGCAATGCAATATCATAGGTACACTTAACAAGGTATAAACAAGCAATAACTTTTGAGTAGATAAAGGTCATGAACATTGAACAAATAGTAGGACACTCACCACAACATTTAAGTAAACCTATGGTGAACACTCTCTTTTCCATTGTCAATTTTATTCCAAATTAAATCCATGAAGAACTTCGTCAACCTATAGATCTTATTGTTAGCCATAACTTTGATCCATGATTTCCATTTCTTTCATCAATGAATTCCATATCTTTGATCCATGAAGAAATTTTTCAACTTGAACATCCATGAATTCTATATCTTTGATTGGCTATTTTGAGCATGATGAGGTCCTTCATAAAAAATGAGGAGGCCTAGGTTGTGTAAAAGTAGATTTCCAACATGCTTTGCCTCTTTAGGAAGCCTCAAATTTGTGTCACAAGTTAGGCATAGAAAAATATTGTGGCCAATAAGAAGCACTCTTTTTCTTCTATGCCAGTTAGGAAGTATCACCAAACACTTGAAAATTTTCAATTTTTTTCCCATGATCTAGTTGGTCTTAGCTAGTTTTTTAATCTCATCATATTCACACTTGGAATGAATTTCATTCGCAAAGGTCGTTGGTCTATTTAACATGTAAAATAGAATGCCAATACTCCACTTCTTGAGCTCTCTTTCACAAGGTAAAAGCATGTTTTTTGGAGCAATAATCAAAGGCCTGCTTAAGCCCTTACAAAATTTTTATAAGCATGCCTTTGATTATTGCTCCAAAAAACATGCTTTTCCCTTGGGAAAGAGAGTTAAATAAGTGGAGTATTGACATTCTAGTTTACATGCTAAATAGATCAATGGCCTTTGTGAATAAAATTCATTCCAACTATGAATATGAGGAAATTATCAAACTAAATAAGAGCAACCAGATCATGGGAAAAAAATTCAAAAATTTGAGGTGTTTGGTGATGCTTTCTGAGTGGCATAGAAGAAAAAGTGTGCTTGTTATTGCCTGCAATCTTTTTGTATACCTAACTTGTGAGACAAATCTGAGCCTTCGCAAAGAGGCTAAGCATATTGGAAACCCACTTTTACAGAACCCTAGCCTCCTCATTCTTGATCAAGGTCATCAAATTCGAAATAGCTGATCAAAGAAATGGAATTCATGCAAAAAAGGTTAATTGAAAACTGCACATTAGAGTGTGAGGAACTATTTTCCACAATAAATTGAAAAATATTTTCACCACATGTTATCTTGTAAGGCCCAATTTTTTTAATTGTTGCTTGGGCAATCAAAAACTGAAACCTATCCTCGATGCTTGCTCAAGTTATGGCTAGCAACAGGATCTAAACGTTGAAGAAACTCTTCATGGTTGAAATTGGGAATAAGATTAATAGTGGAAAAGTGAATTTTGAGCATAGTTTTACTTAAATGTTGTGGTGACTGTCATACTATTAGTTCAATGTTCATGACCTTTATCTACTAAAAATTTCTTTCTCATTCATATCTTGTTAATTGAACCTATGATATTGCATTGCATATGTCAATGTTCTTCACCTTGAAATTTCCATACGGAAATACAGTAGTAAAGTAATTATAGTAATACAAAATACTTCCAATAAACACTAATCAAGAGTAATACAAAATACATTACAATGCCCTATTTTTTACAACTATTAGTGGGTTTTTTTTTTTACAACACTGTGTGTTTTACAATCTACAATTTAACAAAACAATAGTCAATAATTAAATAGTAATAAATAGTAATAAAGAGTGATAAAAAATACAGTAAGAAACATTAATAAACAACAATACAAAGTCTAATTCATTCAACTGTAGTGTTTCAAAAGACTAATGGAAAATCAAATTCAAAGTTTTAGTTTCCATTCTCATTTAACAAGTCATTCGACATCCTGGTTAGATTCACTCTTTACATTTTTTGACTTTACTTTTCTACCCTCATTGGAATGGTAGGGGCATCATATGCGAAGCCACTGAATAACCCTTTCATCATTTTACAGAACTGGTGTGGGATGGTCAAGCAGTGCACGCGGGGTAAGATACATCTCTCGTATGTCCTCTTTTATGTGTGGCTCAACAACATGACCATGCAATCACATTGGTTGGCCAAAAAAATGATCACCCTAATGTTGTATGGAGCTACTAAATATTTTTTGTAGACACCTCATATTTGAGGATGATTGAGGAAATGAATGTGGGAAGATGCCACCAATGATGTAGACACCCTGATCAACATCATATTTTTCCAATGCTTCCTGAAGCTAAATGTGATTGAACACATGATTCCAAACATACTTTGCACACAAAATTTGAAATTGAATATGATTTTTGAGCAGGTCCATGCATTTTGACAGGAAACTACATGCCACATCAACCTTAGAATAAGGGAGTATAGGTTCGGTGGGCTCAAGAAATTTTTCGATCTTGTGAATGGCATCCTCCACTGTATGACAATTGAATTTGAAGGCATGATGCAACCTCTTCATACTAAATGGAATTCCATTGTCTTCCTCATTGTCATAGGGAAGTTTCCCAATGTGAATTCTCGAGTTCAACATTTTTGGTTATGCTGTCAAAAAATAAGGGAAAAAGAGCTAGTAACAAATAGCACTGTGAGCATCTAGAAAAAAAATTGATATTTACTTCCAACTATTAATTCATCGACTACTTCACAACAAAAATAAACATTCCAAAACATTTATGAAAATAAAATATCTTAGTTAGATGAATACTATTTGTAACACTACATATTGGAAAACACAAGGTGTTACAAAAAACTGCAACCCACTAACTCTTGAAATGTATTCCTTTCTCGACTATGATATAATTTTTAAACTCATCTATTAACACAAAAAATTTATTACCACATGTTTGTCCCTTTATCATTTGAAATTATTCAATACATTGAATACTCTATCCCTTAGTAGGTTGGAAAACACAGTGTGGGATGTCAAATTACACTAAATATTTGCACGTTCGAAAACACATTATGAGATATTAGTACATGCTTTTATGAATCTCCCACTTGAAAAAGGAAATATGCATACATGAGTAATGAGAGTAACAATTATCCCTTTGAAAAAATCCAAGCCCATACCATTTCCTCCTATGCCATTTGTATTTCCTTGTGCATGAGTTTGCAGCAATTCAGATGCTACAAAGGGGACATTTTTTAGTGAAGTGCTCTTCCTATGGTATGTTCTTGGATTTTTTTTAAATGGATAATCATTACTCATGTATGTACATGTCCTATTTCAAGTGGGAAATTCATAAAATTATGTACTGACATCCCACACTGTGTTTTCCAACTTGCAAATATTCAATGCATTTTGATTTACCATCATATTACAATTTTGAAACCCACATTTTAGTCCACTGAAGATTTGTAATAATTTTTTTTTAAAGGAGTTTCATGAAATTCTCAATGTGTAAAAAACACGAGTTTCATTGTAACCATACTATCTATGTATAATGAAAAGTTGGAAAACATTGCGTGATATACAACACACAATCCACTGTGTTTTCAATATGGTTAAAATGTATAAAGTATATTCTTTCCTTCCAACCCTACATACAATGTTGGGTATTGACTCAAAGTTAAGTTCTTTTCATTTTGTTTGGGTAACGTTTTTATTATCTTAGATCTATAACTTAATCCATGTTGGCATTGTGGTTAGTTATTGTCAAGCTCCATTCATATGATTACAATTGTTCATTTGCATTGTGTCAAGTGTTAGCTATTCTTGTCATGGTTGAGATTTCTTTATAATTTGGTAGAACAAGTTATACTTTGAAATATCTTTATGATATACTACTATGTCAGGACAATAGGGATTTTTTCAAGGAAGCATTGATTAAAATTTGTTAAAAACATTTCAATTTTGTAACTGTTACCTCTTAAGGGAAATTCATAGAAGAAAGTTACTTTTCATTTTGAAAAGATACTCCAGTTTAGTAATACATAACATTATATATATCCTTCCATGTATTCTTTTGGAAAGATGGTGAGTATAAAAGAAGTATTATTCTCAGTTTAGAAATGGCATTTCATTGATTCATATTTGAAAGTTATTTGGATAACACATTTAGTGCTTTGTGAAAATAATCAATTATAATGATGTACTTAAACTTCTGCATCTAAATCTTGAGTGATGCGAGATCAGAAGATGTTGTAAAAGAAATAGAAGTGATACTCTCTATATCATTAAAAAATTGATTAAAAATGCTAATATATAGCCAATGAAGCATTGTAAATAGAAAGTTCTAAGATTAAGCCAATGAGGAAATCTTTCAGTGGTTTTTCTACCCCAAGAGGGTTTTCCACACAAGACAAATAGGGTGTTATAGTATCATTCATGTTTTATGGTTGTGAAGGTTTTTGAATTGCTTTAATATTACTTATCTCAGTCTAATCATTGCATTCAATTCATGAATATGCTAATCATTGAAATATAAAGAGCATATATTGTTCAAATTCATTAAAGGTGAAAATTCATCTACGACACTAAGTAAATTAGTATTTTTGTATTAATGCAGTTTGTTAAGTTGGTTTTAAATGAATTTCCTCCTGTTATCATATTTGTTTTGTTATTTTTGACTAATTTATTAATTATACTGATATTTTAATGAGTACGTGTTACAATGACAATCCATATCATAGTAGCTGCAATATTGATTGTCATGGAATTCCATCACCACAAGGCTAGATTTATTTGAGGCATTTTATGACTAAAATCCTTATATAGGTTATTTTGAACAAGCTACACATGCTTGCAAATAGTTCAATGCCTTGCTTCTATGGCTAAAAGCCTAAACATGTTCTTTTGAACAAGCTACACATGCTTGCAAAAAATCTATCACAACATAATAGTAAAAATGGAATCTAATGGCTTCGAACACCATGCATAATAGTAAATATCCATTGTTGAAAAAAATGTATCCAAGCATAATTGAAAATATGGATTGTCATTGCATTCCACCACCATCATCTTCAAATGCCATGACAAGCCATAAAAAAACAATGAAAAAAGTTCATTTCCTACTCTATGTCTTGTCATGGAATTCCAATCACCATGGTGTTACAATTCCATGACAATCCATATTTACTATTATTCTTTCGTACTAAACACCAAATCTTTTCCAACAAGAATATACATGCACAATAGGATTCCAAGTTGGAAAACATAGTGTGAGGCGAATATATGTTTGTAAAAACACAATGGGAACCCATAGATAAGAAATCATCCACATAAATAGTTCATTGCCTTGTCTATGGCTTGTCAAGGCATTCCAATCACCATGGTGTTGTAATCCCATAATAATCCATATTAACTATCACATGTGCTTTCATAGTAAACACCCAATGTTTTCCATCAAGTATATACATGCACAATATGATTGGAACTTGGAAAACACAGTGTGAGGTGAGTTTATGTTTGCCAAAACATAGTGGAAACCCATAGATAACCAATCATGCACAAAAACAACTCATTGCCTTGTCTACGTAAATCAACCTTTATACAATATTATCCACCTTATCTTGAAGAGTATGCAATCAGCCAATCAATTTGACTAAGATCCATTCATGGCATTTATCATTGTCCTAATGCAATGTAGATCCATCATAAATTGAAAAAGTTATAGTGTACAAAGTAGAAAATTTGACCTCCTAGGACTTGAATAATACCCTTATGATACTAGTCACAAAAAAAGATCCATTAACTTTGTGCTATGCCTTAGGTTGGAGATGTCGTACACTAAGCCTCCATGATTCTTGTTCAGAATTGCAAGTGAGCTTAGACTGAACCTACTTGGATAATTCTTCATTGCATTGAAGGATGTTTGAAAAAATCCTATTATCAATGCTTCGAGGACATACATCATATTATGAATCACGTGGCTGATTAATTGGTTATAAATCTGATATAAGAACCTCACAGCTAAACACTTCAATTGGTTACTATTCGATTGGTTTTGTTTCAGTTTACAGTTTTCTCTTGCTATAATCTCATTTGGTATGTGACATATTTCTTGGTCTTTCTATTTTCATTTTTCCCTTCTTTGGAGGGCTAATATGTATCTTACTTAGTTGGTTGTGATCTAGCTATCCTAGTTATGGCTATTATTTGAGAATAGCCATGGTTCTCTATATTTTTCTCAACAACTTTAATTCAATAAAAAAATTAAAAAATGTGCTATGCACTTGTTTAAATAGACAACTTTCACCAAAGAAAATTATGTAACTTTAGAATCAAACATACAAAATTATAAAATGCAGTAATATGCATTATGACAATTCTACAACATAAATCCATTAAGTCAATACTGAAGTAGCCCAAACCTGATATCAATTTGACCTTCCATCACACAATTTCATAACAAGTTATGTCCTCAATCATAACCACAATTATACTCTACATGGCTGTTGTAGCATCCATATAACAAGAAACTAATTTCTATGCCAAAAGATAAAATAAGGTTATCATATATGAAAAAGACAATTGAAACTTGTATTTCAGGGATTTCTTCTCTTAGGCTATGGAAACCTACTTTTCTTGGCATGTAAAACATGGCCATAATTGGAAATTAGTAGCATGTAGTAGTAAAAAATAGTCAATATTTATTCTAGTGTATACTTTCACACATGGACATATTGGATATGTGTATTAAGTTGAAGATTAGAAATACCTATAGATTAACCTAGTTTGAGCTTAGCATGCCTTTAAAATCCAACTCCATATCAATACAACAAAGCAAGTATATTATAAGCTCTGATGTCAAAATTGCATATTTGTATATCTGATTTACAATTTTCTTCTAGCAATTGAACATGTAATATGCAACAAATGGTGTGTTGTTTGGAAAAGAGAGGGAAGAAAATTATTTAAATTAGTTAATAAATGCACCTAACACTAGTTCCTGTGATCATTTTGCATACATGGCACAAAGAGGAAATAACAATATCAAGGAAAAACAATGTAAACTAACCCCATAAAATGATAGATTTATTTCAAAAGACTAATCATTTCATTCAAATGCAAGAAATGAATCAGAATACTTAAGATAATCTTTGAATTTTACCTAGGAGGCTATGGGTTGCTTCCCAATCCTCAGCCCATAAAGTTCCAGAGTTATCACATAAATCTAATACTAATACTAATCTTGTCATTCTAATGCAAGCAATAAAACAAACAATGAAAATGGTCCCTCAATCTTACCTGATGACTATGGGTTACCTTGTAGTTTGCATCCCCCAAAAAGGAATAAAAATGCAATAGAACAAAAACATTCAAGTGCACAACAAAGAATACACTTTAACAATGATTATGGTATGATGTATGGAAGCTTACACAACACAATGTGTAATGGATTCTCATTGTTAGCTTTAATGAAACCATAGACCATAAAATATCTACAACACTCTAAAGTAAATGGTAAAATACATATAGGATAATCGATAGTATGATTGCAAGTTGGAAAACACAGTGTGAGGTGAGTATATGTGTGCCAAAACACAATGGCATGCCCTATATAAGAGATCATACATAGAAATAGTTCAAAAGCAATCCCATTCCAATCACCATGGTGTTTGAATGTAATGACACTCTAGATCTAGTAATATGGTTTGATAGAAAACACACAATGTTTTCTAACAACTATTTACATGCATAGTGATTGGAAGTTGGAAAATACAGTGTGGGGTGATTATATGTCTCCCAAAACACAATGGCATGCCATAGATAAAAATTCATACATACAAACAATTCATTTCCTTATCTATGGCTTGTCATGTCATTCCAATCACCATGGTGTTGCAATGCCATCACAATCCAAATCTACTATTATGCTTCCATAGTAAACACACAATGTTTTCCAACAACTATACACATGCATAATGTGATTGCAAATTGGAAAATACAGTGTGAGCTAGGTATATGTTTGCAAAAATGCAATGGAAAGCCTTACATAAGCAATCATACTTACAAACAATTCATTGCCTTGTCTATGGCTTGTCACTAGATTTCTTTGAAGCAATTTTCAAATTGTTCACTACCTTGTCTCTATTATTGTTTACTATTATGCTTACTAATATGCTTTCATAGGCAGGATAGTCAACTATTTGAAAAAATGCCTCAAACAAATGTGGCCTCTTGCAATGCCATGACAAACAAATACAATTTAAAGTTACAATTATCACTCCAATATGAATGAAATGGAAAACCCTTATGGGTGTTTATAAAACACTACCTTTCATTACATTCCTGAGGTCTAAATAACAAAAGCTTGTAAAGACATTCATTTTGATTTCTAAAATTCTAAGATGCAAAACACAGGGTTTTACAAAACCCTAAACCCACTTAAAGTTTGAAAACAATTTACAAACAAAAACCCCCATTAAATTTTAAACCCCTTTACAAGTAACAACACAAATCATTACAAACCCCTCAACTCACTTTTTGCAATCTCCCCTTGCTCTGCAACCTTTCACTTGCAACTCAATGGGTGTTTTAATAACCAAAGCTTTGAACAAAAATGCAGCTTTAAATCCACATTTCATTACATTCCCATGGTTTTAATAGGAACACATCAAACAATACAAAAACACATAAAACAATACATAAAAACCTTCAACATAACATACAGTTAGTTAGAAACACCTCACCTCAACTCACTTGGTCCTCTCCCCCGCCTGCGGTGCGCCCTTGCTCTCCAATGTTTCAATTTCAACCTGCAAAATGAGAATACCCAAAGTACAGAGGGTTTTCCAAGTGAAATGTGCGCAACAATTTAAACCGCATCACACATCGCCCTTCAGACTTCCTACGCTAATGGTCACCTTCTCACACAAGGGAAAAAAAGGTAGTGTATAAAACGGTGGCGTATTACCCGCGACGGGACACCTCCTCACTTCCCGTGCCCTTTCCTTTGGTTGTCGGTTGTTGTTTCCGTCACTTCTATCATTTGTCTGGCAGGCCACACACTACGCTGTCTCTTCATATTATGTATGGTACCATGTATGTCATTATGTATGTTTTCATGCATTTTTGTATGTACATAGGCGCTTTTTGTCTAGGAGTTAGCCGGCTCCGCTTTCCAATGGGACTGGGAAAATAAATATCCAATGATAGCCCGTAGGGCATTCTCACTGTCCTTGCCTTTGGACTGGTTCCATCAATCATGTCCGTAGAAACAAGAAATAGATCTTCCAATGACACTTTTAAGATGCACTTCTTTATTATAAATTGAAACGACAGTCAGAGATTTGATGCATAAAATCAAGTGAGGTGGTGGAAAATTTTAAAGCAGAAGAAAGGAAGAATGAGGGACGATGTGTTCCTTTCCTGCAGAATTGGCGATCTATGCAGCATTCAAAGATTATATAGGGAGAACCTTCGGCTTCTGCGGGAGGTTGCATTTGAAGAAAACAGTCTTCTGCACATCTCTGCGAGGGAAGGGCACAGTGAAATTGTTTCATGGGATCTTACCAACTTGAGTGGTTACCGTTGTATAACGAAATCTCGCAACGCTGACGAAAATACGGCCTTGCATGAGGCTTCTAAGTGTGGAAATAGGCAAGTGGTAAGCACTCTGCTCGACTACAACAAGTCTGCCGCCTGTAAACGTAATGAGTTCGGAGAGACAGCTCTGATTATAGCTTCTCAGAACGGTCATGTAGAAGCAGTGAGGCTTTTGATGGAAGCCACTACTTGGTTTCTGATTTTATGGCCAAGGAATGACCACCAGACATGCCTTCACGTGGCAGCTTACGAAGGCCATCTAGGTAATACTATAACATTTATAGCTTACTTTCTGATTTTGGGATTACTCTATTTCGATAATCTGAAATAATGATTACGCCGAAGGCGTTCCCTCAATGAAGTTCGCCGATTCATTTTCTCTATCGACGGCCAAACTCGGATGCAAGACCATCTATAATACATCTTTACCGTTCATTATTTCTTTGCTACATTTATGGCACGACTTGACTGCTAATAACTACTCTTCTCTCGCAAACGTTGCATCCTACCTGCCCCTTCACACCTTCGTATGGTTTTCTCGCCAGCGACCAACAAATATCTTATTTGCGCAAATGTCTTTCTTGCAGATATTCTGTTCCATACTTATCTGCTAAAGACACATAGATTGACAGTTATCTGCACTGCACTGAAGACATAAAGATCATCAGAAGTTTACTTCAGACTTTGGAGGCGCTACTTCACTTTGTTTTCAACCGGGTCTGCTTCTAAACTTTCATCCTTTCATTTTAATGGATCCTCTTGTGATCACACTCCATGATAAGTTCTTCATGCACTTCTTCATCCATTCCTTCATCGTTTTGCATATACTGATCCATTTCTTGTGAAGACACCGCTTTAAAGCATTCGGTCAAACAACTCATTTGCTATACCCTCTGTTTCCACCTTTTTGTATGTATCGTGTTACCAAGACAGATGTAATTACAACCTCTCACAAAACTCCTCTTCTTGGCGCGGGTCATGATGCTGATAAACGGAGCGGAATTTGTTTAAACTCTGCCATTTGCATTGTTTAAAGGTTTCTAAAAGCCTTTTCAACAAATCTGATATGCACCAGACCAGTAATAAATCAATTTTGTGCATATTCTACAACCATTTCATTGAGCATGAACGTTTCATTGAGGCGCCTTGTCAAACAGTTGATGTGCCTTGTCCATGCTTGCACACTTTGTACATCTGACTGAACTATTTTGTGCAGACTCTGCACTCACGGTATTCCATGGGATCACAATCTCATATGAGGTATTCTGTCAAACAGTTTACGTGCCTTGTCGATACCTCCATATTTTGCAAGCCCTTGCTTGAAATCTTCAAAAGCATTCATCAAACGGTTCACGTGCCAAGCTGATGCTTTCACAACCCACTTGAATACCTACCAAAGCATTTTTTGCATCCGATGCCAAAGCATTCCCTTGAGGCGTCTCGTAACAGCAACCAACACAGGACTTAGGGTTTTTACAAATCACATTTGCCTGAAAATGTAAATGTTCTAAACAGACCCGCATCGCCCAACTACTTATCATGATACCATTTAGTGCACTGTCTAGAACCCAGGCACTCCGTGAAATGACATTTATTTGCGTGATTCTGTCAAAAGTTTCGCAGACCCTGTTTATATGCTTCCAGTGCCTATGCTTCTTTGTCGCATGCATGTTAACCAAGTCAGTTGCAGCGGCAACATTTGACTTAATTCCTCCATCCTTTGTGTTTCGATGGATGTTAATACCCTTGCAATCCTTTTCTCCCATGAGATGATACCCCATTGAGACATTTCTCAAATAGTTCACGGTTTCATAGTTTCAACAAATCTATCTTCTCAAACCCTACAATCATGGCGAACCCTAAGACTACATTCCTTAGATGCATTCTATGTAACAGTCTATGTGTTGCGCCTATGATCATTCATTTTGTGCAAATCTTGCAGCCATCCACTTCATGCGATAGCATCTTCATGAGGCATTAGGTTAAACATCGGCGTTCCCTCAATGAAGTTTGCCAATCCATTTTCTCTATCGACGGTTTAAAAAAGATGCAAGACCATTTCAAATAGATCTTGATAGTTCATTACTTCTTGTCGTCTTCCCTTCTGTCTTATTCGCACATTTACTGTGGATGGGAGTGGTGTACACTGTGCGTTGCAGCTGCCTTTTGCTTTCCTAGATGCATTTACTCTGGATGGGAGTCGGTCAAAAAAATATCTACTTGTTGATGCAGTTCGACTATTGACAAAAATAGAGCATTGGGAACATTTTGCGAAATCTTTCAAGGTAAATCATTTGCCCTGGTTTGAATTCTCTGCGATTCTTTCTTTCTTCCGTCTCTATTTCAAAAGCTGCACATTATTAGAAATTTTTGACTGGCTTCCGAATTTAAAGCAATAGTTTTGTGGTATTTTGCAGATTATATTTGGTTTGCTTTATTTTAATTCACAGATAGACAAAAATTGTGCAGAATCTTCAGGTACGTCACTTGCCCTGGTTTCAGTCACCTCAGTCGGATCATTTGTTTCAATGTTTTATTTGATCTGTAAAGTTGTTTTGGGTTAAAAAAAAATCACACAATAGTTTTTGTGGCATACCCTTTTCAACCTCCCCTGTATACAGGTAGATCCGTACAAATTTAGGGCATATCTTTTATATATAGGTAGAGCCATAAAAAATTAGTAACAAAGAACAAACTTATTTGTTATTCCAGTTTCATAACCAGTTTCAATGGCAATCCAATGAAGGAATATCCGGGAGCTGAATTACTTAGAGTTTGTTCAATTTTCTGTGATATTTTCTATTAAAATTAGTCACGGCAGAGTGGTGAGGAGGAGGAGTATCGGTGTTGGGTTTTGGCGGATGAGAGGAGAAATGCAAGGGGTTGGCCTTTCATCGATTTCAAAGTCCTAGAGCGGAACATTGTGTGTGTCAGCCTCCAAATGTGGCAGTCAAGAGGCATTTGAGATTGGGAGGAGTAATTATCTGGGTCGAGCTGTTCGTTTTTCATGTTGAAAAGAATTAATGGAACAAAATTTGTGAAACAACATTGAAAATAAATCAGATTTTGAAACAGTCAGGTTAATGTTGTGAAATGGTATCTATTTTTTTTGTTTTTAACTTTTGTGCCAAACCCCAGTGCTGCCCTGCTGCACCCATGTGCACATTTCAAAGTGTGATTATTTTCTTATTCTAATGATCAACCTGTCTATTGGCCGGCCTCTCTTTCTTGCACAGAGTTAATGCTAAATCTGTGCCTTGGAAAAATCTGCAAGACTTTTTATTGCTAATTTGAAATTTTTACATGATCTGAGATAAATTTCTAACACTGTAAAACTACATTCATAATGTTTGCCCCAAAGGTTTATTGGAAGGCTTTGAAAATGAATCAATAGAGGCATTTTTGTTAAACACTTCAAGTGCCTTTCCTATGCCTCCACATTTTCTATACATGTTTATCAGGGTAGTTGCAATTACAACATCTGAAAAAAATGCTCTATCCTTTATGCTTTGATGGATGTCCATACCTTGTTCCAAAGCCCTCATCTTTGCCCAGGTAGGGAGAATGGTAATGGAGGTTGCGGAGTCTAGATTTACGCCTGCCAATTGCATTTGCTTGAAAGTTTTTAAAGCTTTGGCTATCCTTTTGATTTTTTTCCATGGCTTTTCTTAAATCACATGACAGAAATTGGTGGGAATCATGTCGTGGTGGATGAGAAAGTCGAGCCTTGCAGCATTGGCTAAGCCATAAGTAGTAGCAACAAGGGCATATTAATAATAAAGCAAACTGAAAACCTCACCCCAAAATCTGTGGCACACAGTCTAGGTTCAATCAATAGCAGAGTGAATGAAACTATCATCCCAAATCAACATTCAGTGAAAAGAGAAAACACAATTTTATCCATTCTTCTCAATTCATCAAATATAATTTTCAATTGAAATTAAAAAATCAGAACTTGTGAATTTATGGGAAAGCAAATTACCCTTGGAGGCTTCCATGATCTGGGTGTTCCAAAGTACTTACATTATTTCAAAAAGCTTGAAATAATCCTTGCAAAAGCCATTTTGGGCATATCGTGCGATCATAGAATTCCATGAGAACATATCTTTGAGTCATTTTGCCAACCAGTTGTTGTGTTGTGTATGATTTCATAGATGTTGTAGTTGTAGTTGTGTTGTTGTAAACAATGCACTTTCAATTATGTTTCAATGGGCGTCTATACTTTGTTGCAAAGCTTCCCAATTTGGCACAGGCTGGAAGGATGCTGGCAAAGGTTGTGGAGTTAGGCTTTACACCTGCCAATTGCATTTTCTTAACGTTTCCAAGGCCTTCTCAATAGACCCACTTTGTGAATATCTGTCCATCATTCTAGTCTATGAGACAACATCTCTTTGAGGTATTTACTCAAATAACACAACTGCCTCATCTATACTTTTTATAATTTTCATATATGTCTAGCAGGGAACTTGTAACTACATCGAACATCAATCCCCTTTTGATTATGCTGTGATGATGTCCATGCCCTGTTCTAAAGTTTCAATTTTAGCACAGACTGGGAGGATGCTACCAAAACTTGTGGAGTCTGGCTTTACTTCTGCCAAATGCACTTGGTTATATGCTTGCGGAGTCTTTTGTACATTTCGAGCAATCAATACATCCCAGGAAACTGCATCTCTTTGGGGCATTTTGCTAAACAGTTTGCGTGCCTTGTGGTGTATGCTTCCACATTTTGCACACAAGTCTATCAAGGTATTCACAACTATGATGTCTGACATATATTATCCTGAATTATGCTATGGTGGATGTTCCTGCCCTATTCTAAATATCCCATTTTGGCATAGTCTGAGAGGATAAAAGGTTGTTTACTTTGACTTTACACCTGCCATATTCATTTGCTTAAAAGTTTCAAAGAACATTTCAACAAAACCCATTTTATAAGATTTATGTAAAAGCTATAATGAACACTTGGATCATCCTCAAACTAATTTCACTTTGAAAATATGTTCTACTACCGCCCATAAGAAAATCTTCATTTGGTTTACCTTTGATTTCCTAGGCAAAGCAATGCAAAAAGATTTCTTTGCAAAAATTTTATTGCAGGTAAATTTTAACAGTTAGTTTGTTTATAGGAACAAACAGTAATGAATTCAAAACTACTTGTAGCTTCATGACTTACGTAGCTTATCTGCAGGCTAAGAAATGTTCCATGACAACTAAGGCACCAATAAGAGAGACCAAAATCCCACGTATAATGTTTTCCAAAGATCATAGTGGAAATTAATTGACCTTTTTACAATAAGATAGAAGAATTTTATATTTAATTTCCACTCTTGGCGAAATATGAGATATTCAAAGAAATAATGGTGATGGTGAAAAGAAGAAAATAGTAAATCAACTAAAAATACACCACCCTTAAGTTGGTTTCCATCTTTAATATTCCTAGCAAGAAGGAAATAGATTCAATTCAGAAGAAAACAAATTTGTATATTAATATTAATATTAAATTAAAACTTAATATATTAAAAAATCTATAATATATAATTATTAAATTATAATTAAAATGTAAATTATACAATTAATTTATTTCTTTTATTAATTGTATTTATTAATATAATAATATATATATATATTATATTTAAATTATTAGTTATATATTTATAATTAAATTAAGATTTAATTATTTAAAAGTTTAAAATGGTTGTTACTATTAAATAGTTATTATTATTATATTTAATATTATATGCACAAATTAAATTATATATAATATACTTAATATTATATATAAAAATTATATTAATATTCTTATATATTGTATTCTAGAATAAAAAGTTGTTAAATATAAATTAAAAAATACGATAATTAATAATTATGATTTGTAATATAGTATAAATTAAATTAAATTAATATAAATATAATTATATATTGTATATGAATATTAATATTAAATTATAACTTAACATATTATACAATATAATATATATAATTACATTATAATTATAATTTATATTATATAATTAATTTAACTCTTCTAATAATTGTATCTATTAACATAATACTATAAAATATTATATTTAAACTACCAATTATATATTTATAATTACATTAATATATAGTTATTTAATAGTTTAAAACTGTTGTTACATATCTAAATAGTTATTATTAGTATATTTAAAATATTATATAGATTTTAAAATATTATTATTATTAACTTCCTTATTCAAAGGGTTTGTTTCTCATTTTTGGATCCCTATAAGTCGATGCATAGTTGATTTGAAGAATAAGTTGTAGACCAGGAACGCCCACTTCATCCTGCTAATCCAATAATTGCATCTGCTTGTGTTTAGAAAAATAGCAATAGCTTTCTCAACCAGCTCTAAAAGACTTAGAGAGAAAAAAATATCTATTAATAATCAATGGATACACACGCATGCAACACAACCCTTATGTTGCACGAAGGATGAAAGAGGAGGCTCGACTGCCAACACTATCAGCTTCCATCATTTGACATTCTCAAATACTTTTCAACAAGAAATTATAGGTTGGTATACTTATAATTTATCGCATTCTATTGTTCAATTAAACCAAAAACTTGCAGTTTCCTTTTTTGCAATTTGTCTTTGGGAGGTTCCTAAAAAAATTTCACTTCCTATTTTTCGTAGATTTTAACTCTTGCAATTAATAATTAAGTTTCAATTGTCAATTCACAAATGTTTAAGATAAATTAAAAATGCTTTGTATTACTATATCTACAATCAAGAAACTAAAGATGTATTTGCTTTTTGGCAGGGATTCATTTTTTTATGTAATGGAAGCACTTTTTTATGCACCAAATCTTTTCATACAAGCTACATCTCTCTGGAATACAAACTGTGTATGCCTATCATCCCCATTCATGTGCCGAGAGGGAGGATAATTTTCATATGTAAATGTTGAAAAATACATATCTTGATTATACTTTATATTACAAGATACATGTGTAGCATGTGTTGCTTGAAAGTTGCTCTTTTACGAAACTCTTTATTCTGCACATTTTCAGCTCACCTACACTTTATTAGGAATCTCCTATCAAGACTACCATGAAGATATTTCCTGCACACTGTACCTATTTTTCTGTTTGGCATCGTTGAAAACTCGACACAATGTGTGCTGAATCTTAAGGTAACTCACTTGTCATTATTTCAGTCATTTTTTTATGAGAATCTCACTTTTCTTGTGTTTTATTTTACTATTACATTTATGTTAAATGAAGGTGTTTTTATCTATGGATTTTCCAATATTAAGTCCTATTGTAATACCTACTGTTACAACTTTTCTGGCAACATCTTTTACTATTGAATGTATAGCAGTTGTAAATGCAATGGTTGCCAAACCTTTCCTGCTAACTAAACTTGAGGTAACTAACTTGCCATTATTTCTGTGAATTTTATTATGGGAATCTCTACATGGTCAGATTAGTTTTGTTGTGTTTAATTTCATTATTACAGTTCTATTGTTATCAGCTAAATGAAGGCATTAATTTTATGTTCACTTCACAGTATAAATTTTTGGCTAACTTTCTTTTCCTTCTTCTATTGAATGTACAACAGCTGTTGTTGAAGCTGCAAATGCAGTGGTTGCCAGATCTAATTTCACAATAGCTACAGTACATATCAAATCATCTTCATAAGTTAATCTTAATACATTGTTCTTTACAAACTTTATGACTTATACAGTAAATATTTCCTTGCGATTTTCAACCATTTTACTAGTTATTGTCCTTTGCAAAAATACCAATTCTACTGGTTCTTGTACTTTAAAGACAACATGTCAAAAGCCAAGGCACTGGCTTGACACAAACCAAATCTATTTAATCTTCACTGTATAGTAGATGTTGCTGCACCGTTGAATACACTGAATAGTAGAGCTCGAATCATCTTATAGATCTTAAACTATATTTCCTTGCAATTTTTAGCCTTTATACTGGTTATTGTACTTTTCCAAAATACCATTTGACTTATAGTTCAAAATCATATTTTCTTAATTATAATGAAACGACAATAAAATATATGTGCATAACTTCATTTATTTAAAAATATTTGACACTTCACATTTTACAATTTCTATCTTTCAAATACAATACCATAAATTAAAATATTGATCTCCACAAATCTTCGGCGTACCCATTGCACACGAAGGTGCGATTACTAGTTTATTATGTAATGGAGATGTAGTGAAAGGTTTAAGTATCACACACTAAGCTCTGATCAGGTCAAAATTCTTTCCCTTCTCCCTCTTGTCATCCGCTCAGCTCCCTGCTGCTGTTATGCCTTTTATAGCCGTCACATCAAACTTTGTTTTTTGAACAACTTTTTATCCCCGGTTACTTCCCTATTTGGACGCTTCTTGTACATTGAAAGAAATAGAGGTAATTTTTTTTTTTATTAATTGTAATATATTATTTTTACTTTTATTTTTTATTTTTTTAATATTTAAATTTTATGTTTATTTTTATTGTAATTTTATACTTGTTTAAAAATATGAAAATATAAATTTATTAAATAATATTTTATTTTAAAATTGGATATTAAATAATTTTTTTTTTTTAAATTGTTATATATTATT
The DNA here is from genome assembly GCA_007258455.2 of Sequoia sempervirens. Classification (NCBI taxonomy): domain Eukaryota; kingdom Viridiplantae; phylum Streptophyta; class Pinopsida; order Cupressales; family Cupressaceae; genus Sequoia; species Sequoia sempervirens. The sequence continues at coordinate 139,459,489 of VDFB02000002.1, read as the reverse complement.
TTAAAAACTAAATATATTAATATAATATATTTTTTAAAATTTATTCGTTTATTAATTTTGTAATTGATGTTTTTATTTTTTTTATTATATCTTAATTTGAGTTATAATTGTAATCTTAATTTTAACTCAAGATTAGGATTAGAATTAGGTTGTTTGAGGATTAGAATTAAAGATATAAGTAGCATAAATTTCTTGTACAAATTTATATAAAATATGTTTAGAGATATCTTTTTGAGGCATCTATTAGACTTATATGTGAGAAATTGATTTAAAATGGACACATAAGAAGAAAAATCTCTTTGTATTTTCTGTCTTTTGAATTTGTTACATGTACAATCAATCTTTTTTTTCCTTATATTTTTTTTTATTGTTTAATAGTTTATTTGGGAAAGAAAGAACAAATAAGAATGATTCAATCCCCTTCATATTTAGATATTTATTAAAATTTATCACATCTTTTAATATGAATTTAAAAATTAGACTATTTTCATTTTTATTTCTCAATATTTCATCGATACTTACACATCTTAAGTCATACAAGATGTACCAAGCATTCTAGTTAAATATATTTTCATGTGCTTTATATATATATATTTGATAACAAATAAATGAATATGAAGCCATTATTTAAATTTTATAAAATCATGGGATGTTAGCATGTCACATGAACGCCCATGCATAACACTGGCTTATGAGAGATAAAACTTAGAATCTGGAAATTTAGTAAAGTAAAAAGTCAAGCCTAGGTCAAAATGATCCCTAATTTTTTGTGGAGAGAAGGATAATTAATAGTTTCAAAATTATAAAGTATAAACTTTTTTATATTACTAGTTAGGGTTTGGCCTTGATTTAAGACATATATCTAAAAATTTAAACAATAATCGATTTATTTTTTATTTTAGAATAAGAATATGCTTTCCTTATTGAAGGAATTAAATATAATCATGGGAGATCTAATTTTGCAATAGCAAGGGGTCTCATTTTGAAAAATAATATTATGATCTTGTACCCATGTCAAATCCCTACTAAATTTAATTTAAATATTTTTTTGGGTAATGTGATAATTTTAAATAAAAAATTTGATATTTTTGAAAGTGGTGAGAGTGATAGATAGTGGGATGAAGGTGAAGATGGTAACATCAAGTCATCAAATTTACACATTTGCAAGTGTTATCAAGTGTTTCAAAAGATGAATGTCACGTCCCTTTTTTTGATTAATGAATTCAAACAACAGTGAAAGGTAATGAAAGTTGAGTTTCAAAGTTAAGAAAAATAGAAATAAAAAGTGGTATATATTTATAATTTTATTTCTCATAACTATATTTTGTTTAAGTAATCCTTGGTTTCAACTTAATAACATGTCATTTTTTTGATATTAGAGGAAACTTATTTACCACCCTTGTAAATGGATTTACATGGTTATTTTTAGTTTATGTAGATTGTTTTAGTTCTTAAAATATTTTCTCAATATTTTAAAGTGTGTGAAAATACATTTAATTAAAAATTTGGTACATCCTATTGTGTATGGTTTAAGATGTGTAAGCATCAATGAAATATCAATATTGTGAAATAAAAATAAAAATAGTCTAGTTTTAAATTCATACAAAAAGTTTTGATAAATTTGAATAAATATCTAAATATTATGGGAATTGAATCATTCATATTTGTGCTTTCTTTTCCAATAAAAATCGTAAACAATGAAAAAAATATAAGGAAAAAATATTTTGATTATATATAAAGAATTCAAAAGACAAAAATAAAATGAAATGGATGCAAAAAATAGTTAATTTCATATACATGCTCAAAATGAATAGTTTTATCTAAATGGTTTTACAAAGGAAATTGAGTTAAACTGTAATTTATTAACAAGTAAAAAGTATTATTGTGGTATGTTAAGAGATTGCATCATGAATTAAATGATAGTGGCTTACCTAGGGAAAAATTTATCATCTTTGAAAAAATAATTAAACAAGATCTTGTTGGGCTCCTCTTTCTTTTCACACTAAATGAAAATAATAGCATATATCTCTTAAAATCTATATAAAAAACATAAATAACTAGCATTCTTGCAATGTGTCTATTTTAAATATTTTTTTCACATATAAGTCTAATAGGTGCCTAAAAATATATCTTTAAACATATTTAATATACATTTTTAGAAGACATATATGTTATGTATATCTTTAATTATAATCATGATCTCAACCTAATTTTAACCCTAACACTAAATTAAAATTCAAATTAAGATATAATAAGGTGATAGTAACATGGTGTGATGGTTAAGTCATGTTGATATTTGTTGAGGATTTATATTGGAATGAGATCCCCCATTTCTGACCTCAAAGATTCATAGCTCTCAATACTGTATACCCCTTCTTTAAAAATAAATTAAGATATAATATAAAAAATATCAATTGCAAAATTAATTAACCTACCAAATTTTTAAAAATATATATTATTAATATCATTTATTTTTTAAAAATAATATATAACAGCTTAAAAAAATGAAAAATTTATTTAATATTCAATTTTAAAAATAAAATCATTTTTTAATAAATTTACATTTTTTAACTAGTATAAAATTAAGTAAAAATAAGCATAAAATATAAATATTAAATAATAATAATAATAATATACTGCAATTTATAAACATAAAAATTTACCGTTAAATAAATAGTTTTTCTTTATTACATTATAACACCTATTTTTTATGCAATGTACGTGAAGCGTCCAAAGAAGGAAGTAATCGGGATAAAAAAATTAAAAAAACTACAGTTTGATGTGATGGCTATAAACGGCGTAACAGTAGCACGCATGCGAGCAGGCGGAAAAACGGAGAAGGGAAAGAATTTTGACTAGGTCGGAGCTTAATGTGTGATACTTAAGTCTGGAACGTATTACATCTTATATCTCTTATTCCTGATGTGCATGGTGCCAGTCTGCTTCATGTTGCTATTCATGGAAGACATCTTGATATTGTAAATGAAATAAAGAACACAAACTTTTAAGCATGGTGGTCTAGGTTTTGGTTTGACAAGAATTCGATGACAGAGAAAGATGAGCTTGGAAGATGTCCAATTCATGTGGCAGTATTGAATGATTATTTGGAGATAGTTGAGAGATTTATATTTGTCATGCCAGATTGTGTAGAAATTTGTGGTAGAGATCTTAAAACTGCCCCACATTTTGCAGTAGAGTATAATCAAAATGATGTGGTAGAAAAACTCCTCTCTATGCTCAATCCCACAAAAGTTGCGAACTTGGTGAGCTGCGACCATGACATTTCTGGAAATACCACATTACATTTGGCAGTGGACCCTAAGGTCAGATATATTTTCTTTAGTCAAATATTACTATCTTTTCATTATAATTTATTCTTATTATTATTTATATCTATTTTATAAATATAATTTTTATGTTAACGTTATAGTTTTTTATAAATAATTTAATTAACCTCAAATAATTGAATTGAGCTTATTGTAATTATTATTGGTTATATAAACAACTTTGAATTGTGAGAACAAGTTCCTACACAACTAAAACATCATATAAACAAATAAAATTCACAATGTATTTGGTTAATATATGGCTTGTTTATGTATAAACTAAGTTCCTCACGTAGAGAAATAGTGTATTAATGATCTTGGATGCACTAATTCTATAAGCTCTTCATATTTCGACACTTAATTGTGATCTTATCAATTTTATTATTGCAACCAGAATAGAGTAAAATTCAGAATAACAACAATGATAGAATAATGTTAATGGACACACTAGTGGCTTCTCTAGTTGCCACTCTGACATTTCTAGCCATGTTTCAGGCACCAGGTGGAGCTAGTAAAGATGCAGATTATAAATTGGCATTCCAACCCTTTTCCAAGTTTTTTAATTTTCTGATTGCCTTGCATTCTTTTCCTCCATTACAGTAGTCATGGCATGTATATTTAGCGAAAGACTACAGGAAAAAATTACTATGGATCATTCTCCATTGGCCAAATTGTCCTTGCTATGTTTGGAAGTCACAATAATGTCAACATCTCTTGCATTTCTTAGTGCAACCATCTTTGCCACAATACTTAACAATCTCACAAAAAGGGATAAATATAAGGATCACTTGTACCTTCACTTGCTATTCTCCTTTTGGTCCTTGTTTTGGCTTATGAATATTATTTTAGAGTTGCAAATGATTCTCGACAAAAATATAAGACATTGTTTAAGCAGTTTGTAATCTACATAATGCCCCCTTGCCTCCTTATATTCTTAGTAATAATCATATATGGGTTAAACCAATTAAACAGTCACCCAAAATTAGTATATTAGCTTGTATCATTAGCATGCTCCCTCCTAACAGACAATGCCTCTTTTTGTATAAGAAATATCGAGTTAAAGGTATTTTTTAATTAAAAATTAGAAATTTCTTTACTTATTATTTTTTAGATCAATGAAATATACAATTGTTACTGTCTATTGGACAAATTTTTATTTTTAATTATTAGATTCTTAATTTCAATTTTAATTTGATTGAAGTATAAAACCATTATGGCTATTTAACAAATGTTTAATTTTAATTATTAGATTTCTATTTCAATTTTAATTTCACATTTACTTTCAATTTCTAATCATTACTTCTTAATACCTTAAAAAAAAACCATTTTTTTCCTTAAACCAAATAATATTTCTATAAATTATAATTAAAAGTTATATTTATATATGTAAATTATAAAAATATTTTAAATTATTTATTTAAAATATTGATATACAATTAGAATTTATTTTAATATTAATTTACTATAACTTAAAAGAGTATAAAAAATTGTAAATAATAAATCAATAAAAAAGATCATAATATTATCAAACACTAAATTAGAATTTTGGTCAATTTTATTACTTGTCTTTAACTTTTATTATACAAAAAGATTTCAAGTCACTATTACATGCACTATATGAAATGATTTTAATCTAAATTAGAAATAATCTTAAACTTTATTTTACATTTTCAAAAGTGATGCCATCCACTGTGTTGTAGACATTAAAACACTAAGCAAATTGAAACACAAAATAATTTCGAGACATTATTACATTCACTATATTCACTATATGAAATAATTTTAATCTAAATTAAAAATAATCTTAAACTTTATTTTACATTTCCAAAAAGTGATGGTACCCACCCTCTTGTGAACAGTAAAACACTAACCAAATTGAAATAAATAGTTGGAGAAGGGAGGTTATTTTTCTAGAGGAAACCAACACAAGCTCTACAAATGTCTATAACTCTCGTTGTGGGAAAAATATGTATCTTAAATTAAAATAAAACTATGTTGTAGGAAATAGACCCAAGATGTAGGTAAACAAAACTAAGATTTAGGTAAGCAATCAGTTGCTACATGAACACAAGTTTGTGTCGTAAAAATTTAAGTCCTATGCTAGAGGGGTTTGACTATACAAATAATTAAATACCTAGATAACCATGCATAAAAATAGATAAATTTTAAAGCAACCAATTCACAAGAAAATATTATTCACAAGATAACACACATTACAAGAAAGAAGACAATTTTAAATAGTACATACTTTATTACATTGAGCTCTAAAACATATTTATTTATACATATTTACTTCTCTTCAAAATACTAAGCCAGATTTTAGATTCCTATCTTCTCTTCATTGGATGCTCCTTTTCACCTTTTTGTCTTCCTCATCTCTATTTTATGGGTTTTTCCCTTCCTATTCCTATCTATTTTCCTCTTCTTCTTCCCCTCTTCTTCTTCGACTTTTTATTTTTTATTTATTTATCAAAAAATATTCTAAAAATCTTAAGCTTTCCCAAAATACTTTCTAAGCATATGCAATTCTGAAAAAACCATTATAAATGCATAACTACGTATTTATCGATTCAATACTCCTACTTCTTCACCATTTCCACACACTTTTATTCATTAATGAGCCTATAGGTAGGTATTTTTTCCCCCAAATTACCAATAAAATCAAATTTAAGTTGAAAAAATATGGATAGTTACAAGTTGAATAATAATTAAATAGAAATGCTTAAAAAATTATGATGCTGCTACATCAAGCTACTAGGGTACAAATTTTTGTGAGTCCCTATTTAATAACTAAAATATCATGTTGCTACAAGCCAAAATTTTACTTGCTATAGGAAGAATATGGGTGATACATGTTAATAACTCTATTATTATTTTATGAACTAGTATAACTAAGGCTCTATTGGGCTTAACCTAGTGACATCCTCCATTGGTTTAGTTTTTCATTTTACTTGATGTTTACTATATTTTCACCTCTAGCCTTCCTAACCACTGTAGAGTCCAAAGTATATTCCATATGTTTTAGGTAGTTGTATCATCCATTTTTTGGTGTTTTATCCTTTTTATTTTGTTGTTGCAATGTTTCCCTTTCATAATAAGTATAGAAACAAAAACAAAAAAAATTGGATAGATGTCCAGACATATAGATAGCTCTAAATCATAAGCATTTGTTGAATTTTTTTTTATAATCTTAAATAGTCCAATATTCTTTCACTTGAGATTGTTATAGGTATGTCTAAAAAATATTCCATTTATAGATGTGCAAGTACCACATCTCCCACTTCTAAATTATTTTCTGTCAACTTCAAGTCAACTTTCTTTTTATACTATTGGTTACTCCAACTAATTATTTCCCTCACATGTTGATGTAAATATTGCATGTGTTTTACAAAAAAAATCCTTAACTCTTTATGTTATTGGTAGTCCAAGCAAAAAATTCATACTTAAATGGTTTTTTTGGCATGGCTAATGGATGACATAGTCCTTTATTTTGAATCCCTCCTTTGGCATATTGGAAAAAATGACATTATTGTAATATATTTATAATTTTTCCCTCATCCATTGCCAATAATATCTTTCAATAAGTTTTTCCATGCTATTATCAACTCTGAAATATTTGATTAAACCACCACAATGATCATCTATAATTAGATTCTACCTCATCGATCCTTGTGTTATGCATAGTTTTTGTCCCTTGAATAATAAACCATCTTGGATATATTAATAAATCCATGGTATCCAACTCATAACAGTATGCCCTATACAGGTTTGCCATGCATTCTTGAACTATAACTCATCATTTCTATAACCCTTTTCATAGCATCAAACTCAAATACTTCAACTCCCATTTTCATTAATAATATTTATTTCCTACGTAGGGCATATTCTACTTTGTTCAAACATCCATTTTGATGCTTAAAGGAAAAAGTGTACCCTTGTAATAATTCTACCCAGTTCATGTGTCATTGGTTAATCTTGGTTTGGATATTAGTAAATTGTAAAGCATAATGATCCATATAAACAAAAAATACCGAGGAATAAAATCATGTCACCACTTATTCAAGTCATATACTATGGTATATAACTCTTGATTACAAATGAAATATATGTTCTCGACATCATAATTTTTTTCATTAAAATATATAAGGGTATGTGCAAGATCATCATGGAAAAAAATAGGCCCTTAAGTGGCAAAAAATTCAAACAAATTTGAGTTAGGCAACTTGGCGTAAAAATTTGAATAAGTTATCTATATTATTTCAACAATATGTAAGAATAGAATCTATAGAAAATTGAATGTAGTTTCTAAACTACTAGGTTTTGTTTAAAAAAAAAAACTATTTGGTGAAAATTTGAAATTTCAATGCAGTAGTACTTAAATTTTAGGGAAAAAACAAGTAGGTGTCTGTATGACCACCCTAACCACAATAAAATGAGAATATTTTTTTATAATATTTTAGATATAAGTCGAGGACTCATGTCTCGATGTGATGCATATTTTTTGTAATTTTTTTTGAAGTAAATAATTAATTATTAATTTTCTATTACAACTTTTAAAAAATATAAAAACTCGTATGTCTGTCAACCTTAAGTTGGTCAAAACTTCATGAAATTCAATTTTTCTTGTTTTAATCCTATAGTATGCAAAATATAGAATGTGATGCATTTTTTGGATTCAAAAAATGTGATACCATTTGAAAGCTATAGATATTTTTCAATCAACCTATCAATCAGGATGGACTTTAGTCGTAATTAGAATGGAAAATGAATAATAATTACTTATTAAATTCAAAATAAAGCATAATTTATATTGGTGGAAAGGTTGGAATCTCCTTTAAAAGCCCTTTTTGTTTCATCAATTTTGGGTAAAAAAATGTTGTTAGCCACATATCCATCTTATTGCAACTTTTTGGCCCATCATGATCTTGCACATACCCATAATAGGTCTATCATCTTGGCTAAGAAATACTTATATGTGTAATGACAGAAAAAGTACTCCCTTACATGGCACTTGATTTAGTGTTGTAATGTGTCTAACATATTCACATTAGTTCATTGGGTCCTTGTGAACTAAATGGGCTTAATTTTACCTTATTTAGAATGTTGTAAAGTGCTGTAACACACTTTCACACTTTTCTAGGGTTTTATTAAATAATTGGGCTTCATTTTTCTTTAATTGGCCTTATTTTTCATCCACAAGCCTCATTTAATGCATCTTTTCAAGGATAATCCTGATATAGACCAACATACAATCATAATTTAGGCATTTTTAGGTTGTGTGGCCCATATTTTGTGATCTGGGACTCATACGCTACTTTGGGCATATGAGTACCACCTAGGTTTTAGGTCCCTAATCTAGATTTTACATCATTCTAAGCATTTTTGAAAATATGTCCCATAGTTAAGCTTAATGGGACTAATACACTGCTTCTCACATATAAGTCTTGTGTGGCCCAAAATCAAATTTAATTCAAATTCTTCATAGGATTTTATAATTCTCCTAGATATAATGTTGGATTGTAGTGTTGTAATTTCAAGAATTTAGGCATAAAAAAGTATAAATACAATTTTCTTTCACTCATTTTCAACCCAAGCTTTCAAGTATTCATGTATTATAGTAAATTTGAGTTCACAAGAGCATTGAAGTGTTTACAAGATCATTCAAGAGCATTCAAGGGCTGATTATGAAGTGAATTAGAGCATTATTCAAGTATCAAGCATCAGGTCAAAGTCATCATGCATCATATTTTTTCTAAGCTAACAATTGTGATGTTGGGTTTTATGATTCAAGCTAGCATTCAATTCAAGATCTACATCCATTGGAGCCACTTCATACATGTTTCTAGAACTTTATTGCATAGGGTTTGGTGGGTTGTAACATTAAATTTTGTTCATTCATAATCCTCTTTTTGTATTTCATTTCATTGCAAGGTTTGATTACCAAAATGGGATTTAAGGCAAACCCCTTTCCACTAACAAAACAAAATTTTTCCCTCTCTTTAGCATGTGATTTGTAGACCTATGTTGAAAAAAAATTGAAGATAAAGTTTGTGATGGCACCTTCAAATTTTCAAATTTGAAGTGTCCATATTGTGAAATTTTTCTTTGCACACTCAATACACCTACAAAATCTACCCAAGTGACCTACTTTGGAGGGTCACAATTCGGAGCTAGTTGATTGTCATGTTGAAAGGATTGATGCTCTCCATTCTCCCCACATTGATGTACTCCCTAGTCTGATTTCAAAGCCCCATGGTCATATTTTCTATTTTTACTAGGCCAAAAGCAAATGCATTTTACTTTATTTTGCACCTACATTTTCATAATGTTTCAAGGAGGTTAAGTTTGACCTTTAATATCTTGTGATTAATGATGATTCAAGGAAATATCTCTTGCACACATACTTAGTGTACCTAGATGAGCTTATGTTTCTAGTGGCTGCAACCTAGAATTTTTTTTGATATATTTTTAAAGTGGTGATTTTGAGAGCATTGATTGGTTTCTGATAGGTGAAATTGCAAAACTTTAGTATTTAATATCTTTCACCCCAGTAAGAATTTTTGCATGCCATTTGTTGCAATAAATTCTTGGGTCAAATGATAACATGCCTACTTAGTTTTAGGCTCCCAGGATAAGTTCTAATTGGTTAACTAGTCATTTTTTGACTTCATGGCTAAAAATGGTGTCTTGGAAAGTTTCAAATTTTAGAAATAGAAGGAAACCCCATTTCTTGTTTTGATCCAAAACTTCTACAACTCCATGTTCATCAAGATTATAGGTCATTTGATAATTTACTTTAATGTACTTTTGTTGCAGCGAACATGTTCATGGGGCCAGTTTACAAAGGAGGTACCTAAATTTTAAGGGATGAGAAAAATTTGAGGAAATGGGTTTTCTATAAATAATTGATTATGGCTGCACACAAAAAATCTCAGCTCTAGGTGCCCCGGTTTGCTCATAGTGAGTTTTCTTCAAATGGCTAATAGGCATAATTAGAAGTCACAAATTCTTCTAAAGTTCAAATGTTAATATTTGAAATATTTTGAATATTTAAAATATTGTGAAAATATAAATGGGTAAATTTCAAATGTTTTCTATGAAAGCAAGTTTAATTCTTGCTTCTGATTAGCTAAAATACAACTTTCACTGAAAAACTCATTGCAGATAGCTATTTTGATTTGTCTTTCTCATTTGTATTGGTGATCAGTGATGGAAGACTGTCTTCTTCATCATCAAATTGGTGATGAGTGACCTCAGCTTCATTTCATCACATGTCTATGTTTCTTGAGAGATTTTGAGTTTAAATCAACGATGAGTGATGGTTGTTGTGTCCATTGCCTATCACCACTTGGTGGCTCTTCTTTCCAAAGGCATGAGTGATGGTCTCTCGATGGTTTTTATTTAATACATTGAATAGTAAAAAGTGTATTTTCAAATGTTTTATTGCAAAAAAAATGTTTAATTTTTGTTTCTTATTGGTTGAACCAAATTCTTACGGATGCATGACAATAGTAATTTCATCTCCATTAGTCATCGCTAGTTCTAAATAAAAATGAAGGAGGCAATCAACAATGGTCAAGTTTGAGCAATGACTGGGGTGAACATAAAAGGGAAAATGTTAAACATTTTCAAATGTAAATATAAAAAGTAAGATTAATTCTTGCTCCCTATTGGCTAGGAAAGCTTTTGACAAATCATGACAAATCTTCAACTCTCATGACAATATAGCTCATTTCTGTTTTGGGATGGAGGAATGAGATCAAATCAGAGATGGTTGAAATTTCCATCACCCATCTCTATTGTGAGATTTATTTGTCTCTTGCAATTAGTGATGGCTTATTTTGAGTGACGACTATGGGTAAATTATTGAGAATTCATTTATTTTTTACAACATTGCTCATCTTAATTTTGGATGGGAGAAGCAAATAGAAAACAACGATGCCTTGGTTTGAGTGATGAGAAATATATACGGTAGATTTTAATGTTCTTCAATATATCAAAAGACATCTTCAACTATTATGTGGGGGAAATTAAACCAAAAAACATAATCACGTTTTTTAGCTTCTAGTTGATTTTTAAACATATGTACAGGCTACAAAGTGTTGTTTTATGCTCTAGAAAGTTACCTAAACTATTTATATTTCCTGGGAAGCAATTTGGGAAAAATTTTATACATTTGTCGATTGCTAGTAAGGTAAAAAAATGCTTGAAAACTATTTTTTCATGACCCAAAAATTATATTCAACATATGGGTAAAATTTTTATGTATAGTGAAGGTTAAAATGTAACTTTCAAATGCATTTTTAACTACCTTGGTGAATGCGTTTTGATGCAAAGTTAATATTTTTCACTTGCATAGTGAAATAAAGCCGATAAGTGAGTTTTTACAGTAATGTAAAATGTTTACAAGGGATTTTCAAGTCAAGGTAGGGAAAATGATGAAGAATGATGAGTCTTCCCAAAGGAGAATATTTTTCTATTATAGGTAGTGGCGTGAGGTGCAAGAAAACAAAGAGCAAGTTGAAGATTGTTCTACAAGTAAAGGTAGTTGAAGATCAATGAAACTAAATGTGCCAAGTGTCTTCTTTAGATTAACATTTAGGGTTTTTATTTTTCTTTAAGTGTTATTTTTCTACCTAATTTTCAAAGAGAGGTTGTTTTGTAATTTAACATAGATAAGATTTTAATTTGAATACAAAGAATTTTAGTGTTAAGTTTTAGGATTTGAGACTGTCAATATTTATGTAATTTTGATTACAATACTGACAAAATAGTGCTGAATGTTTCAAGTTTAAGACTATTTTACTCTCCTTTGTACTGATTTTGTAGATTATTAATGATATAATCAAGGTTGTCTCATTTGTCTCTATCAATTTTAGATAGACTTGTGGCTCTATTCTTTTTTATTAATTCAAGGACTTTATGTAGGTGCTTGAATATGGTTGTAAGTTTGTATTGAATTGAGTACTAGGATGTCAGTAAGAAGTGAATGTTAAGACACAATGTTGAAATGTTGTAATGCAACATTTCAAGGCTTCATATACTGCTAGGGGAAAATTGTTATTATATTAGGTATGTGTTTGAGTTGACTCTATTCCAAGGATGGGGCATTGATCTAAGTGTGCTATTCATGTTACATGTGTTAGTTAATACAATAGTTGATCATCTTTTAAATCAAATATCAATCTCAGTTTGTTTGTGTGAGGATTTTAATGAATTACATTTCTCATGTTTAAATTAGGCATTACTATAGAGCTCAGCCAAGCCTTTAGAGTATTGTGTCTATTAAGCAGCTAAAGGAGAAACATCTATTTACATTGTATTTGCTACTTTAGTACACAAGTATCTATAAATACACTATTGGGATCACCCTCCTAGGTTTAACAGAGCTTGAAGTGCAAGGGAGAAAGGGGTATTTTATTCACTCTCCCGTTTGTTGGCCATATCAACCCATTGAGTCTGAATATGAGAGAGTGGCTACTCTTTGGGACTCATTGCATTTTTTGATTTGGGAACCAACAAATTGATGACTCTGCTAGGGAGAAATTTGAATCTCTTGTTGCAAACTATCTTATCACATAGTCATATGATTTTCTGATTTGTAGTTTGGGTCAGAATGATTCAAGGACCTGCATACTTGAAGGAGATTGCTGCAATGTTTCTGATATATTCTTGAAGTCTAGTGGTCTGTTGGTAGAGATAATTCATAAATACATCAATCTTGGAAGAAGCTTTCTGCTGCTTGAAGATATTTTCCTCTTTCAAAGAGGTGTCGACTCTAAAAAAATTTCTACATCATTAGAAGAGTTGGTTGCAGTAGCTCTCAGGTATTTTTCTATTGTAATATATTTGTATGAAGGTTTTCAACAAAAAGTTCTAGCTAATACTATCCCTTATTCAGTATTTCAAGATACTAGTAGAAAGGGAAATGAGAAAGTAGGATATTCGAAAAAGGATATTGAGAAGAAAATAATTGTAGAGATAATAAATCCTTTATTGCAAAAATGTATTGTTGTCCTAGTTCTCCCTCTACAAGTTGTAATATCATGCCTAGAACACAACCCTGTCCTCAAAGAAAGGTGTTCACTATTGCAAGATATGACCCTCTAGATTTTAGTAAAATCTAGGGTTACCCACATTCTATCCCAAGAAGAATTAATGAATGTTTTCCTAAGTTTAGAGGAGGTTTTGAAGAATTAGCATCACAACATGTACAAGGTTTTCTTGATGTAATGGAAGATTGTTAAATAGTAGAAGAGGATGTTGTCATGAAGTTTCTGTAAGAACTTTAGAAGATTTTGTTGAATACTAGTTCTCTAGTTTACCAGTGCATTCCATAGATTCATTGCATGAGGTCAGAATGCATTTCATTGATTATTTTGAAGAATAGTCAATAGACAATGAATGCTTGATTGAAGAAAGAAACTGTATACCCAAGAAGTATTTGAAGAGAAATCTGAAAATGAGGTTGAACTTATGTCACTTATTGATGCATTATATGATGTGAAAATATTTAGGGTGAATCCTCCTATTATTTTCATGATAGATTCATGAATATTTTTTTTGCTATACCAACATTAAATAGACCTAATGAATCAATGTGTATTGATGTCTTTTGTGAAATACTTGAGCTAGGTCTAAGTAGCATTCCAGCTGATTTGAAGCCTCCTAATCTTAAATGCATATATCAATGACTTTTAGTAATTGAGGAAATGATAAATAAATGTGGAAGTAATCTCCTTACTCAATTATGTGATGGTACTTTTTCAATACTTAGTCCAATAAATGAAAATGGTATATTAGAAGACAAGAATGATGCATCATTAGGTGATGAGGAAGTTGTTTTTGAACAACCTACAAAAGAAATGTACCCAGATGAATATTGTAGCCATATTGGTCACGAAGAGATAGATGAAACATTTAAAGTTTCTTCTATTTGCTCTAAAAATACAAAAATAGAAAGAATATTTTCTATATTAGATGAAAGTTGCAACGATGTAGATGATACCGAAATATTTCCTCCTCTATGGAATTTGAATATACTATTGAATATCTTGTTGATTCTGAAGTTTCATGTCTTCATGATGAGAAAAATGGTGTTGTAAATGAAAGTTTGCAACCAATTGTCAAACATTCTTGTATGGGTGATCACAATGATTTCAATTCTATTTGCAGCCCTAGTGACTATGATTCCTCTCATGAGGAATGAGGTAGAATCAATTTCTTCAAGTGGAACATGTTTCAATAAGAAAAAAGATGATAACATATTTGAAGCCTCACTATTGCATGATGATGGATATGAACTATCTTGTTTGAAGAAGACATGTGTGATCAACAATGCTATGGTACAATTGGTCATGCCAATTCTACAAGTGAGTGTAGTGGCTCATTGATGAAAGATTTCATGATGATGAGACAAAGGGTCTTGTTGATCTAAAGAGTAATTATGAGAATGTCAACATATCAGATGAAAGTGATAGAGTATGCAATGATTTTTAGTCAAAGCAATCATGTGTGAGAAGTTACAATGAAGGGATAAATGATGGTTTTCAATTTAATAGTGAGAAAGGAAGTTTTGTTGATTGTGATAGCAGTGTAAACAGAGGAGATATGTATACAAGAGCTTCATTGAAGGAACCATCTAAAGTAGTTTATTATGAAGGGCATGCATATGTTGGTCATAATGAACAAGGAACTCCTCTTTTGTTTGATGCTTTACCTTATTCTATTTATATTGCTTCTGTTGAAGTTATCCCTAAATATTTGCATAAGATCAACATTGAATAAGTTGTACTTGATAGTGGAAATGTAGATATAAATGTTAGTACAACTAATGATGCTCTTTATGATGAGTTTTCACTTGAAGAATATGATTGTGTCAATCACATGGATGCATATACAAACCTTTTTTCTATATCTACTACTCAGTTTTCCTCATAGAAAGTATGCTTCAGATTGTCATGATGATGTAGCAAGTGGTAATGTTGAGTATGATACTTCTTCCAGTAGTGAATGTGTTTTAAATAGTCATTATGAGGAACTTCTTGTAGAGGTAAATTTTGAGTCATTTGAGCTTGCTCTTGAGACTCTTATGTTTGATAACATTACTAATGTTGATAGTCTTGTCTATGAGCTTGAAGTAGGAAACATTGTTTGGGATGCTGACATTTCTTCAGAATGTTATGATTTGAATGTGGATGAAGGTATTATGAGTTTTGGTGAATCTTGTTTTTAGGACATTGAGACATATGGTAATATCACTAATCTATGTTGTTGGGATGATGATAAAATTGTATGTGATGCAATTTAGTTGGAGTTACCAATGTATGGGCATTCTTTGCTTAATGCACAAAAGGATTGCACACTATTTCTGAGGCTTGATATCTTTTTTGACCCTGACCATTACGAGGAAGTTATTATTTGTGATGAGACTATTTCTTCACATAGTCTTGGTCATCATCCTCATGTTCTATCATTTTCCAAAAGATTAGAAAATGAAATGAATGGTAGTGATATGGCCTATGTCATTTGGTTACCATATGATAGTAAAGCTAAATACAAAGGTAGGCTAGCACTTGTGTTTGCAAAAGTGAAGTCACTTATATTGATGTGGTATGACAAAGGTAGATATGGATTAAAGGGGATCAACCTTTTTAATATATTGGTATTTGATAGAGGTAAGAGTTGGCTTCCCTTTCCCATTTGGTGGCCTAGGGCTGCTAAAAGAGGTTGAAAATTTGAAAAAATAAAGAATTTGTCACCCAATGCTTTTAGCGCCTGGACTACTCTTCTAGAGGATTCTGATTTCTCTCTCTATTCACTAAGGAATAGAAATCCCTAGAAAGAGCCATTGATGGCACCTTCAAATTTTCAAATTTGAAATTCCCATATTGTGAAATTTTCCTTTGCACACTCAGAAGTACACCTGCAAAATCCACCCAAGCAACCTACTTTGGAGGGTTACAATTCAAAGCCAGTTGATTGTTATGTTGAAAGGATTTTTTCTCTCCATTCTCCCCACATTACTGTTCTCCTTGTTTTGATTTCAAAGTCCCATGATCAGATTTGCTATTTTTACTAGGCCAAAAGCAAATGCATTTTGCTTTGTTTTGCACCTACATTTTTAGAATGTTTCAAGGAGGTAAAATTTGACCTTTAATATCTTTTGATGAATGACGATTCAAGGAAGTCCATCTTGCACACATATTCAGTGTACCTAGATGAGATTATGTTTCTAGTGGCAACCCCACAGAAGTTGTTTTGATATTTTTTTAAAGTGGTGACTTTGAGAGCCTTGATTGGTTTTTGATAGGTGAAATTGCAAAAAAAGTCCAAGTAGGCAACTTTGGTATTTAATATCTTTCACCTTAGCAAGAATGTTTCCATGCCATTTGATGCAATGAATTCTTGGGTCAAATGATAACATTAATACTCAGTTTTAGGCTCCCACAATAGGTTCTGATTGCATCATGGCCAAAAATGGTGTCTCGAGAAGTTTCAAATTTTCAAAATCTAAGGACAACCCATTACTTGTTTTAGTCTAAAACATCTACAATGCCATTTTAATCAAGATAAAAGGTCATTTGATACATTATTTTAATGTACTTTTGTTGCAACAGACACTTCCTAGGGGCCAGTTTATAGAGGTAATTATGGCTGCACACGAAAAATCTTAGCTCCAGGTGCCCTAGTTTGCTCACAATGATTTTTTTTCAAATGGCTAGCATGCGTAATTAGAATTCAAAAATTCTTCTAAAGTTCAAATGTTAATATTTAAAATATTAAAATATTTTAAATATTGTGCAAATTTAAATGGGCAGAAATAAAATACATTTCAAATGTTTTCTATGAAAGCAAGTTTAATTCTTGCTTTTGATTGGTTGAAATAAGACTTTCATGACTTTCACTACTGCATGGGAAAACTCATTGCTGATGGTTGTTTTGATTTTTCTTTCTCATTTGTATTGGCGATTGGTGATGGAAGTTCCTCTTTATCCCCCATCACAGATTGAGGTGTTTTCTTCCTCATCAAATTGGTGATAAGTGACCTCACCTTCATTTCATCGCACATCTCTATTTCACGAGAGGTTTCGAGTTTAAATCAGTGGTGAGCGATTGCTGCTGTGTCCATCACTCCTCGCCAATTGGTAGCTCTTCTTTCCAAAGCCATGAACGATGGTTTTTATTTAAAATACATATGAATAGTAAAAAGTGTATTTTCAAATGTTTTGGTGCAAAAGAAAGTTTAATTTTCTTTTCTTATTGGCTGAAGCAAATTCCCACGGATGCACGACAATAGTAATGTAATCTCCATCACTCATCGCCAGTTCTAAATAAAAATTAAGGAGGCAATCAGTGATGGTCAAGTTTGAGCAATGGCTATGGTGAACATAAAAGGGAAAATATAAAACATTTTCAAATGTTAATATAAAAAGTAAGACTAATTCTTCATCCCTATTGGCTGGGAAAAGTTTTGAAAGATCACGACAAGTCTTCAACTCTCATGGCAACATCACTCATTTCCATTTTGGGATTGTGGAATGAGATCAAATTACAGATGGCTCAAAGTTCCATCGCCCATCTCTATTGTGAGATTTATTTATCTCTTGCAATCAGTGATGGTTTATTTTGAGCGACAACTGTGGGTAAACTATTGAAAATTCATTTATTTTTTACACCATCTCTCATCTCCATTTTGGATGGGAGGAACAAATAGAAAACAAAAATTTGTTGCTCCAAGTGATAAGAAATCTATAGGGCATATTTTAATGTTCTTCAATATATCAAAAGGTATCTTCAACTATTCTCTAGGGGAAATTAAACCAAAAAAGATAATCACATTTTTTGGCTTCCGACCAATTTTTAAACATATGTACAAGCTACAAAGTGCTCTTTTATACTCCAAAAAGTTATCTGAACTATTTCTATTGTCTGGGAAGCAATTGGGAAAAAAAATTATGCATTTTCCGGCCGCTAGTAAGGCAATTTATTTTTGAAAACTATTTTTTCATGACCCAAAAATTATATTCACCATATGGGTAAATTTTTTACTTATAGTGAAAGTTAAAATGTAACTTTCAAATGCATTTATAACTACCTAGGTGAATGGGTTTTGACCCAAAGTTAATATTTTTTACTTGCATAGTGAAATAAAGCCAATAAGTTAGTTTTTACAATAGGGTAAAATGTTTGCATGATATTTTCAAGTCAAGGTAGGGAAAATGATGAAGAATGATGAGTCTTCCTAGAGGAGAAAATGTTTCTATTATAGGGCATTGGAGTGAGGAGCAAGAAAACAAAGAGCAGCTTGAAGATTGTTCTACAAGTAAAGGCAGTTGAAGATCAATGAACCTAAATGTGCCAAGTGTCTTCTTCAGATGAACATTTAGGGTTTTTTTTTTTTTGCTTAAGTGTTGTTTTTCTGCCTCATTTTCAAAGAGAGGTTGTTTTGTAATTTAACATAGTGAACATTTTAATATGAATACAAAGCATTTTAGTGTTAAGTTTTTGGGTTCGAGTTTTTCAATATTTATGTAATTATGATTACAAGACTAACAAAATAATCCTAAATGTTTCAAGTTTAAGACTATTTTATTCTCCTATGTATTGATTTTACAGATTACGAATGATACAAGCAAGGTTGTCTCATTTGTCTATATCAATTTCAAATAGATGTGTGACTCTATTCTTGTTTATTAATTCAAAGAATTAATGTAGGTGCTTGTAAGTTTGTATTGAATTGAGTGCTAGGATGCCAATAAGAAGTGAATGTTAAGAGACAATGTTGAAATGTTGCAATGCAACATTTCGGGGCTTCATATATTGTCATGTGAAAATTCTTATCAGATTAGGTATGTGTTTGAGTTGACTTTGTTCCAAGGATGATGCATTGATATAAGTGTTCTATTGATGTTACATATGTTAGTTAATACAACAACTAACCATATTTTAAATCAAATATCAATCTTTGTTTGCTTGTTTGAGGAGTTTAGTGAATTACATCTCTCATGTT
This sequence comes from Sequoia sempervirens, assembly GCA_007258455.2. Classification (NCBI taxonomy): domain Eukaryota; kingdom Viridiplantae; phylum Streptophyta; class Pinopsida; order Cupressales; family Cupressaceae; genus Sequoia; species Sequoia sempervirens. The sequence continues at coordinate 139,440,151 of VDFB02000002.1, read as the reverse complement.
TAAATTAGGAATTAGTGTAGAGGCCATCCAAGCCTTTATAGTATTGTGTCTATTAAGCATCTAAAGGAGAAACATTTGTTTACTTTGTATTTGGTACTTCTACACACAAGTATCTATAAATATTCTCTTGGGATCACCCTCCTAGGTTTAACAAAGCCTGAAGTGTAAGGGAGAAAGGGGTATTTTATGCACTCTCCCATTCATTGGCCATATCAAACCATTAATTTTGAATATGAGAGAGTGGCTACTCTTTAGGACTCATTGCATCTATTGATTTTGGAAGCAATAGTTTGGAGAAAGTTTTCAAAGTGTTCAAATTTGTCAAAGTTGTCATCTTGCATTGGAGATCATTGGAATACATCTATAGGTTGAAAATTAGAGATTCAGATCTAGAAATAAGGCAGAAAGGATAGAGAAGATATTAAAGAGTAAAATCAAACTTTGAATTTGTAGAAAATCCTAACTAGACTGAAATGCCACTTTGGGTGTATGAGTCCCAGTAAAGTTATTTTTCTAGATTTTAGGAGTTTCAAACACATCTCTACCAAATTTTTGTTCCTACCTAAAAACCCTAATCTGGGACTGTAAATGATGATTTTGGTTTACCCTCACAATGCTTTGCTCCTCCTAGGGTTTTTCACCTAAAGGGAGAAAGGAGATTGAAAGTGGACAAAAATGTAAGGGGTTACACTCAAAGTATATGTAAAGGAAATCTATTATGCCTAATTTAGATTTCCTAATGCTTTAATTTGAAATTGAAATGATCTAATGATGCAAAACTTAGAAAATGTAAAGTGATGGAAAACACAATGTGATATGCAGAAATGCCTAAAAATGCAACTAAATGATGAAACAACAAAACAAAATGGAAGAGGTGCTCCTGGAATCTGAAGCTTGATGTTGGGAGATTATGGAATCCTATAAATTGATTGAAAATGTTGAATGGGATATTTACGCTCGGTGGGTCAACTTAGTCTCAGTTTTGGGAAAATTTGTCAAAAAGGGGAATCTGCTAAATGGGTATCCAAAAATGTCAAAATTATTTTTTTAGTCCTAGAAGCGAGAATAATTGACCACTAGTGGTGAATTAGTCCTTCTACAAGCCTTGAGGAATTCAAGATAGAATCTGGAAGTCTCAGGACTGCACTTTCTTTTTAAATAGGTGTCCACACTTGACTCTACTAAAAATGGGGTAGAAAGCCTTTCCAAGCTTGAACTACCTAGGTGATATTGACTTGATTGACTTTGTAGGCTTCCTCTCAACATCTAATTTCTTGATAAATCTACATACAAAAGTCTGCAATCACACATGCAAAATGGGAAAAATGGTTGAGGGTTAGAGAATAGGGGCTTGCCTTAGTCAAACCCAACTTAGGTAATGAAATGAAAAGAGTATGATAAATAGATAACATGCAAATGTTATAAACTTACCACACCTTTGATGCTCAAAATCTAAAGATATTCAATGAAGTGCTCCAATAGATTGCCTTGATAATGCTTGTGAATTGAGAGAGTGTATGAGAGGATTTTAGGAGATTGTAAAATGAGGAGAAAACCACCTATTTATACCTGATTTCTTTAAAATTTCCCAAAATTAACACATTGTGCATGCCGACCTCAAGGGTTAGAGGAAAAATTCCTTCTAGAATTTTAAAATTATTTTGAGTTTTGTGCCAAAAAGGACTAAGTTACCCCTATTGGTGGCTTTGTCCCACTTAAGTGAATTAAGTGGGTGTTAGGAATTTTGTGGCATTAAAAGTTGTCCAACAGGAATGTTATGAAAAACACACTTGAAAATGGTTTGGAAGTACATGAAGGGGTCAAATAAAGTATACAAAAGGTGTAAATAGTTAAATTAAGTCGAGAAAAGTGTGATCTTTTTACAAGACTTTACAACATTTCAAAATAGGACTTAATAAGTGATGAAAAGGTTATTTTTATGTGAATTGTAATGAATAGAGTCTAGAAAAGTGTAGAAATGTCTTACAACACTTCACAACACCTTCACAAGACATCATAATTTCAATGTTTAGGACCTAACGTGAATGTTTTGATTACATTACAACATTAAACTTAGAAAAATAAAATGAAGTCCATTAGAAAGAATCAAGTGAGTGAAAAAATGTCAACTATACATATTTTGGTGACACATTAAGCCCCCACTTTAATGAGAGGATGAACTTGCTTCAAACTCTCACTAAAGTAGCCCAACATGCACATTGAGAGGGATCCTAATGCACACATGTTTGTAAGATTAAACAACAATAATCAAGAGGGATTATCAAGTCCCCAAGATCAAGATCTCATGACAAACCAAACATAAGAACAAAGGAACACACATGATGAAGAAAAGGAACGAAAGCTCTGATCATCTATGCAACTTGTTGTGGATTAGATCTTGGATGTTTGTTTGCAATAAGAAATGTGAACTCACTCTAGGGTGATGGAACTTATGGCTATCTTCTGGGTGAGAAGTTAAAAGTATACTCACTTTGGGGCCATGGAAATTTTGGTTGTTGCGGGGTGAGAAATTCCAAAAGGGGAGATACATATGCTAGTTGGTATGCACTCACAAACACATAGGTGGTAATGGGGAAACTTTTGCCGCTGAGTGGGATTCTCTCTCAACCATATCAAGGTTATACCTCTTGATAACTTTAACAAGGTACCACAAAGGAAATTGTTAGTTTCATGCTTCATGAGACAAGCAAAGCTTCATATGACTAAAACTCATAAACAAATGTTAGGGTACCACAGTCATGCAAGGTTGTAAAAATGCAAAAAATGTAATAAGTAAAATGTAAAACATGTTCAAAGGAGTCTTGTTAAGTTCATGTGAGGTGTGTCACTTATGGAAAATTGTGTCTAATGTCTCCAAGAGAGGACCAATCAAAGAATAGTATATTGATTGTACTTAAGGGATGTAGTGTTTCACATCAGGCCATTAAGAGGAATGTAATATGCTAAGATATGTTACACTTATGAAGGAAATCACACCCAATGTCATCCACAAAGCGAAAAATGCATCGTATAAAGTGACAAGGCTACACTAAGAACCAAAAATGCAAATCAAATGATTGCAATGTATGCTCCCCAATTTAAAGGAATTACCACATACTATTTTGTGAGAAATTACTTTAAAGTAGAAAATGAGAAATGCAAAAAGAAAATGAGATATGAGAGAAAACTTTGAAAGATCCTATGCCAGGTCATATGTTTCTAAGTTTGGCTACTTCATGTAAATGAAAAAGAAAAAAAAAGAAAGGGAGTTTCCCCCTAGAAAGGAACACATGAAACACATAAGGGATCTGTGGATTTGGGGTCAGTATGTTCATTTCTATAATGTTTCTATGAAATATCTCAGAACTATCATCATTCCCCAAAGCACATAGAACTAGAAGAATGACATGAAGAGAGTGAAAACAAAGGAAAAATAAAGTCCATTTTGGGTGAACATGGAAGAGACATTGTGGTATGAATGCTTTGTATAATTCCCAAAAGGAAAAAACAAGTGAAAATAACACAAAAAGGAAAGAGAAAAGGAAAAATATTTTGGGTCAACATGAAGGAGACATTTTAGTCTCAATGCCTTACATCATTGCCAAATGGAAAAACACGAGAAAAGATAAAGGAAATAGAAAAGGGAGCTTTTGGGTCAACATGGAAGAGACATAGGGTGTCTCAATGCTTTGTGTCATCCCAAAAAGGAAAAAAAAAACCAAAAAGGAAAAAGGAAAAGACCTTTTGGTTCAACATGGAAGAGGCATAAGGCGTCTCAACGCTTTGCATCATCCCCAAAAGGAAAACAAAAAAAAAAGTGAACAAGGCTATGCACGAAATATAGAAGAAGAGAGGTATGAATAGAGGAAGTGTACAAAGAGAGAAAACATCAAACACAGGTTAAAGTGGAACACATTACATACATAGAATGTAAAAGAAACTAGTAATGCAAGTGTAAGTCAACCATTAACCAAGTTATTGGCATCACAATCTTGATTAGTATAAGCGGAAGGTAAATAACGTAGCTAAGAGACAAGAACAAATGTATTACTAGGAAAAGGATAACAACTTCTTTCCCACCACTTAATGGAAGGTAAGAATGTGGCAAGAAAGGTGATGGGAGGGATCATGCAATAGTGAGAATGAAAAATTCTACAAGTATGACATGATAAAAGAAGTTTGTTTTATTTATGATTTTATCCAATAAATTCATTAGGTGAAGGTAATTGAAATGTATCCAATATACATTATAAAGTTTTACAATCATTATTTATATGTCCAAGAACACGATGATATGCATAGTACTTTGTGTTGTCTTTAGGAAATTTGACTTGACTATGAGGAGGTAGTTTGATGAAATCAAGCTCAGGAAGCATTTGAAATGCTTTTGAATTATCAGATTTAGGAAAAGGGAATTGAATCAGTTTACCCATGGGTGGGATGGAATGAGGAGATTTAGGGCCAAAATGAATACCTTCATCCTTGAGAAGTAATGGTTCTTCTTAAGGAAGGAAGACATTCAACTTAGGAGGGGAATCAAAGATGACTGTTCCATCATCTAGAATTCTCCTATATTCAAAAGGAGGCTTGTTGATATGAGGAGGATCTTGATATCCTAATCTTGTTATGTTTTCTTCTTATGGTTTTTGTTCAAAAAGTTGGTGAATGTTATGTTTAGTTGTTGTATCGTAACCTTGTTTGCTTGAAATAGTGAAGCCCTTGCCATAGGTTTCTTCAAGGTTGATGGAAGTACTTGGAACTTTGTTATCATAAAATGGGTGAGGGTGTGGTTGTATATAAGAACTAGGTCCACCTAAGGGAGGGAATTTAGGTCCTTCATTAGTTTTAGGGTGAATATAGCCAAATATATCAGGAGGTACAATAGTAGGGAGATTTTGTGACCTCATGGATTGGTAAAAGGCTGCACTGGCTTGAAGGTTATCAAAACATTCATTTAAGAACTTGTTCATGCTATCATCATCTTCTCCAATGATGTCTACATCATGAGGAGGAATATCGTGAGGAGTTGGAGGAGCATGAATAAGCTCAAGATCATTAGGATCACAGTCAACGACACAATTAGACATGGCTACTAAGGATTTCAAGGAATTCCAAAACTTATCAAAGGAAAATTCCATGATGCAAGAGAATGAAATGTAAGAAATAGAAAAGTTGAAAAGTATTAATAGAGTACAATAACAGAAAATAGAAGTACACAAAATTCCCAAAAGTTACTAGAAAATGTAGTACAAAATATGTAAAAGGACTAAGTCACCCAAGGTGGCAATTTAGTCCCACTGATGATTTTTTTTTCAAAAAAAAAATTAAAATGCAATTCTATGTTTCTTTTTCATATGCACAAGTGGAATCCACAAGATGTAAATGCAGAATTTATGTGTTTTGTAATCGAAAAAAAAATGCATTAATGAAATCTAAGTGAACTTTTCACTAATGCAATGCTAAACCCTAGGATGCAATTTAATCAATGAAAATGAGACATAGGATGTACTTTTTAAATTAGAAAGTCCAATATGTTCAAAGACAGGTTCACCAAAATGTAACACAATGATTTTGGTTTACCCTCACAATGCTTTGCTCCTCTTAGGGTTTTTCACTTAAAAGGAGAAAGGAGATTGAAAGGGGACCAAATTGCAAGGGTTTATACTCAAAGTATATGTAAATGAAATGTATTATGCCTAATTAATATTTCTTAATGCTCTAATCTAAAATTGAAATGATCTAATGATGAAAAACTTAGGAAATATAAAGTGCTAGAAAATAAAATGTGAAGCAGAAATGCCTAAAATTGCAACTAAATGATGATATAATAGAACATAATGAAATTGGTGCACTTGGAATATGAAGTTTGATGATGGGAGATTTTGGTATCCTAAAAAAATGACTAAAAATGTTGAC